>OZ038371.1:102803858-104003858 GCA_964036015.1 Leptarthrus brevirostris
AGTGCGCTTCCCTGGTTATCTAGCTATCACCCTCACCAGTGCGCTTTCCTGGTGTCGGCCATTATACCGTTCCCTTTTGCACCAGCGTGCTTCCCTGGTGCAAGACACTCGTCTAACCAGTGCGCTTCCCTGGTTATCTAGCTATCGTCCTCACCAGTGCGCTTCCCTGGTGTTGGCCACTATACCGTTCCCTCTTGCACCAGCATGCTTCCCTGATGCAGGACACCCGTCTAACCAATGCGCTTCCCTGATTATCTAGCTAGCGTCCTCACCAGTGCGCTTCCCTGGTGTTGGCCACTATACCGTTCCCTCTTGCACCAGCGTGCTTCCCTGGTGCAAGACACTCGTCTAACCAGTGCATTTCCCTGGTTATCTAGCTATCGCCCTTACCAGTGCGCTTCCTTGGTGTTGGCCACTATACCGTTCCCTCTTGCACCAGCGTGCTTCCCTGGTGCAAGACACTCGTCTAACCAGTGCGCTTCCCTGGTGTTGGCCACTAGACCGTTCCCTCCTGCACCAGCGTGCTTCCCTGGTGCAAGACACTCGTCTAACCAGTGCGCTTCTCTGGTCTTGGCCACTATACCGTTCCCTCTTGCACCAGCGTGCTTCCCTGGTACAAGACACTCGTCTAACCAGTGCGCTTCCCTGGTTATCTAGCTATCGCCCTCACCAGTGCGCTTCCCTGGTGTTGGCCACTATACCGTCCCCTCTTGCACCAGCGTGCTTCTCTGGTGCAAGACACTCGTCTACCCAGTGCCCTTCCCTGGTTATCTAGTTGTCACCGTCACCAGTGTGCTTGCCTGGTGTTGGTCACTCATATCGTTCTCTCTCGCACCAGAGCGTTTCCCTGGTGTGAGACGCTTATCTAACCAGTGCGCTTCCCTGGTTATCTAGTTAACGCCTACCCAGTGCGTTTCCCTTGGTATCTGGTTTCCGCCCTGACCAGCGCGCTTCCCTGGTGTTGGCCACTCATACCGTTCTCTCTCGCATCAGCGTGCTTCCCTGGGGTGAGACAATCGTCTAAGCAGTGCGCTTACCTGGGCATCTGGCTACCACCCTCACCAGTGCGCTTCCCTGGTGTTGGCCACTCGTATTATTTCTCCCTCACCAGCGTGCTTCCCTGGTGTCGGACGCTCATACCGTTTCTCCGTACTAGAGCACTCCCTCGCTTCGGGTTCTTACCTAACAGTATACCTGCTCGCTGTAAGCATTCAGTATTATTCGCATGAATTTTACTTTCCTTATATTGAATTTCCAATATTGTCGGAAGTACATACATGTTTTAATATTTTTTGGCTGACTGACGGGAGTTGTTCCACAATATGGTTGGCTGATCATTTTATTTATGGTTAATATACAATTAAGTACCTCTAAAAAAATTTTCAAGTTTAATAAATGAATTGCATCTTATTTATTTATTGTACATACATTAGGGCTGACTGACCAGCTCCGTTCTCACATTTAACTGACTAACTGACATAACTGTTATTTATATGCAATATACAATCTGTATACCAATTTTCAGTTTTAGTAAATTCATTTAAATACCACGGCAATCAGGACCGTTTTGATAGCATATATGTGAAGCCTGTTCTACCGTTCGCTTGACTGACCGCAGTATGTGTGTGTACACAACTACTATAACCAATCGTCAAATGATCAGCTGTAGTAAATTCAGAGCATTTTTTGACCTGGCTCTCCCTCTACTAGCAAAGCCGAGAATAGTTCATCAATATCGCACCGACCGACCGGATTCAGAGTAAGGCAGCTGGACTCCTCTAGAACCGTATTCATCTTGGGACAAAAGCAGATCACCGACACCACAGGACATAGCAAGGGAGTACGAATCATCCACGAACAGGGACCCGTCAGACAGAGCATAGTGTTTTAAGCAGCTAGAACAGTATAAACATAGAGTGAAATAAAACTAGTGTTATTTAGTATAAGTGTATAAAGTGACTAGAATATAGGACAAAAATTGACACTGAATAAAGTGAATTGTATTTAGGCAAAGGTTTTGTTTCTTTCAAAAGCCACTGACCCTGGATCCGGCGAGCTTATCCCCTGAAAGAAACCAGTAATCGCCTACATACGAGGAAAACACGTTATAAACCCATTTCTCGTGTAAACAGATAACAGTCTTCCTTGTCGCCGTAAGTCAAGAGCACGCTGTAGAATCGCATTAGCACGTGGAGAAAGGCTCTCAAAACAATATACACGACTGTCAGAAGAGAAACCATCACTTATCGCATTTAGCACTAGACAACTATCATTGTTGATGGCGAGCTCCTCACACCTGGACTGCAACTTTTACACTTCCTCCGATATAACGGATGACTGCATATTTGGCCTCGATTTCATGAGAGCACTCAACATTCAACTGGATATTGGAAGAGAAATCATGAAATACGACAACAGAGAAGCTCTTATGGCTTTGAGATCAAATTATTATTCGAAGCTGAACATCGTGGCATTCTCCTTGTGCAGAAACCTTAGTACGAGCAAAAGTTCTTGGTAATTGCGGGAGCTATCGATTCTATCTAGTAGAACCAGATCGAATAGAACAAATAAGAAATGTCGCCGTTGGCAAATGTTTAGTAACTGTCGATGAAAAGAAGGAAGTTTTGGTGCGAGTCTTAAATTTCCGTGAAAAAGGCATCAAATTAAAGAAAGGTAAAGTCTTGGGTCATGGCGAACCAGCCGAAGAGATTGTGTTAGCAGAATATTCAGCCTTAGATGAAACCAAGCAGCCAAAGAAAGATGTCGCAAAGCTAACTAAAATGACACTTCCGTCTAATAAACTCAGTCAAGGGGAATATCGTAAAGCAAAGAAGTTGCTTGAAGAATTTGCCGATATTTTTGCTCTACGGGACGAAGACTATGGAAAAACTGATATATAGTGCAACATAAAATTGACACAGGAGATGCCCGCCCTATTAAGCAGCCACCAAGAAGATTGCCAATTGCTAAGCGAGAAGAAGAAATGGTTGAAACAATGCATAAGCACGGTATAATAGAGGAGTTAAAAGGTCCATGGATGTCAGCAGTGGTGCTAGTAAAGAAGAAGGATGGCAGTACAAGATTTATTTATTTATTTTTACAATTTAAAGTTATGTCCTTTGGACTTTGCAATGCTCCAGTAACATTCGAGCGCTTAATGGAATGTTTCCTATGAGGTCTAACTTGGAAAACCTGCCTGGTATATTTGGATGATATCATTGTAATTGGACAAAGTTTCGAAGAACATCTAGCAAATCTACGAGAAGTGTTACAGAAACTGAAGTCAGCCAAACTAAAACTAAGTCCTAAAAAGTGTACGCTCTTTGCAGACCAGGTCAAATACCTTGGGCATGTGGTATCAACTGAGAAAATAACTTCAGTGGAGAACTGGCCCCCCTCCGAAAGATAAATATGAGCTACGAAGCCACTTATTACAGACGTTTTGTGAAGAATTTTGCTGATATAGCAAAGGAGTTGCATAAGCTAACGGAGAAGGATAAGGCATTCGTTTGGACAGGAAAAGCAGAAAACAGCTTTAAAGCACTGAAATGGGCGCTTTGCAATGCACCTTTACTTACTTATCCAAAGGCGGGTGTGACATTTATATTGGATACCGATGCAAGTAATGTTGGGATTGGCGCTGTGCTGGCACAAGAAGTAAACTGGCACGAAAAGGTGGTGGCATACTATAGCAGAGCTCTATCAAAACAAGAAAGAAATTACTGTGTTACAAGGAAAGAACTGCTGGATATTGTTGATTCAACGAAGCATTTCCATAAATTCCTCTATGGACAAACATTCACTCTCCGAACTAATCATGCAGCTCTATAGTGGTTGATGCAATTTAAAATCCCTGAAGGACAGGTGGCAAGATGGCTAGAAAGACTGCAATCCTATGATTTCGAAACTATCCATAGGATGGGTAGATCCCATGGAAATGCAGATGCACTTTCACGACGACCATGTAAGCCTGATTGTAAATACTGTTCCCGTCTGGAAGAGAAATGTGATTGTAAAAGAACAACTGTGGTAGCCTTGACAGGATGGAACAATGAAAAATTTCAAACAGCTCAACGAGAAGACGAGAATATATCTGCAATTTTGACGTGGAAGGAGAACGACGAAAAGTCCCAATGGAAAGATATTTAAGAGGGTATTCCCGTTTTTCACGCGATAATCGTTCATTATTTCAATATAAATTTTAATACATAAAAATAAATACTTAACGGATATGGTTTTACCTTGCGTTTATTGCAGGATCTAAACTTTACAAAAGTCTTGGATTTTTTAAAAAAAGTTGAAAATTTTTGTTGCTATGAGGGCTTGAAGTTGACCTTTCGCGAATCACACCTTCTCATTCTTGGCAGGATTGCGTCATTTGAGTCATCTGAAATTAGCAAATAAGGTGTCATTTTACTCAGGAGAAAAGCCGTTACAAGATGTTTTGTGGGTCATGGCGAACCAGCCGAAGAGATTGTGTTAGCAGAATATTCAGCCTTAGATGAAACCAAGCAGCCTGTTCTTAAAAATTCAATCTGGCTAGAATTTTAAGACTCGATGGGCTTTAGGACTTTAGAACCCTTACCTCTGGTGGGGGGAATTCTAAAGTAAAAGCCAAACCTGAAAACTGCTAAATGAAAGACAACTTGAAAACGACTAGACTCTTTATTATTTGATCCTCCTTTTTATATAAATTTGTCTTACCTTAAACTTACGTACTACACATGAATAAATGCTCTAATTCTATTGTATGGTTTGTGCTGAGTCTGCTAGAGTGTACAGGTGAGTTAAATTTTTGTTATTGACACTTGATGCGTCTGGTTTTCGTGTGAATTGCAATATTGCACTTTTAAGTGTGGGAACATTGCTCGTTTGTTTTCACATGCTTGATAATTTTAAATATTTAGAAACATGATTTTTGACTTTTTAGGAAAATGAATTTTTGTCATGATTAATTGATAGATTGATTAATCATACTGGGGCCGGGCAAGTTGGTAGAAAGAGGGGTTCGTTTAGCTGGAACAGGGGTAAAGGTTACATCAAACGAGTCGGTATTCGATGGTCTTTTGTACCATCTCCTGAAGATTTCATGGCGCTTATACCATAGACATATAAAGATTGCTATAGCAATTATGCCGTAGGTTGTAAAATAATGATGCACATGATGTGGGTCAATGACGGGAAAATTCCCTTTTATTTCATTGAAATGGATCTTATCAAGAGCTTGCGTATCTAGGTGAATTACTGGAGCATGGCTATCTTCTATAAGTTGAGGTTCCTTTTCAGAGAGGAGAGCTGAAATGTTTGTTAGCGGAGTGAATGATGTCTTTTTCTTTTCCGAAAATATTGTTTGGGTATTTATTGTCATTGTAGAGTGTTTAACTTGGCAATTTTGCCGTAATTTAATTATGCCACTTTTAGACAACCTCTTTACGATTACTTCATTATCACATACTATGTTTATAATTGTGGTTTCATGAACGACAAAAATCCAATGGTTGGGATGTGTTAACTGAATCCAGTACTGTGAGGGAACAGTTTTCCTAATATGACAACTATTTACCGGTGGCATGGGATGATTCATAAGTGCCATTTCACAACGGTTAACTGTGGCTTGAAGAGTATATATTGGTTTTTTCTGCTGACACAAAGTTCCTGTATGTTCTGATTTAAAACATTGATTAAGCTCAGGTTGGGTTAAAGGGTAGTATAAATCACGATGCAGACTGGCTGCTAAAAATTCCGTCGAGGGTTCTATATAATGGAATTGTCCATTATATTCTGATGGAATTGAATACAGTTTAAATAACTGAAATTTCGTTTGATCGGGAAGAGGGATTTGTATTTTGAATATAATAGTTGTATCGGTTACTCTACTCTTTACAGTCATTGTCTTATACAAACTTAATAAATCATCTGGATTTGTTTCTCCAGGAATGATTAATGACGTGGAAATATGCTCACGTATGAATTTAATTTGATTGCGTAATTGGATTGGTGTTAACAGAAATGGACTTATCTTACCATGATGTGCATCCAGAACCAATTCAATCAACTCTTTTTGTACTTTCTCGTAACTGGTGATAATAAGATTCGTATATGTCACCATAGAATTAAACGTTAATTTGAATTCATCTTCTTTAATGGTGGTTTTTAGTGCTTCTAAATTAGTGGTTATATGTTGATCGAAAACTTCGAATTGTTCTTGAATTTGTGTAACGGTTTTCTTTAAAACATTGGTTGTAACCTCGGATATAGAGGTCTGATTTCTAGCTAACGATAATAAATAGTTTTCATTTTCTTTAACTTTTGTGATCTCTTGTTGTATATAGTCCGCGTATGACTGATCTAGGACCCCAAATAGGCTATGCTGGATAGTTCCAATTATTTCAAGGGGAGCTCTTCTTTTGTATCTATCCTTTAAATAGTGATTTCCATTTCTTTTATGTAATACTAGATTATTTTGATTCATCTCGACGACCTTCTGGTGATATTCAGCCACGATTGATTTACAATAATAATTAAAGGTTACAGTTCTATTACAAAGATTTCTTAATTTTTGTAAACATTTTTCAAATCCGGTTAACTGTAGGTAGTAGGTAGATAAGTCGTAATATATGACCATATCCCATACATTATTTATTAGATGAAGGTCAGAAATGTGCTCCATATAAATTCCCGGATTGTGTTCAAATGGTAAGATTTCTACTGCGGGTTGTCTTTTTTGGTTAGAGGGAGTACTCATGATTGGTAGAGATAAAACACTTAGGACACAGTTTAATATTAATATTGAGGTGGCTATTAGTGAAGTCTTTTTCCGTTTAGGATGTAAAGCTGTGCGCCGAAGTTCCTCAATAGGTGGACGTACAGGAATATTGGTTGGATATATTTGTGGGCGTTTTCTTACTTGGTTGGTATTTTTCAGTTGTATGGTAATTTTTTCTGAAGTTTCTGTTAGATTTGATGGCGTTGATTCGGGTTTTGTAACACTTGGATCGCTGAGCTGATTCGTTGGTAGTGACAGGTGTGAAGTAACTTCTGCTAATGGTTTAGATTTGCCAGGTAGTTCTGTAGATGGTTCTGGATTGGGAAGGTCTTCAGGTTCAAATGGAAGTTTGCAAACCTTAGTTATTGGTCGTTTTATAAGACCTTTAACTGTCTTAATTGTTACTACTCGGACTAATTCATCTGATCCTGGGTGAGTAGAGTCTATACGACCCAATAACCACTGCCCTGGTGGAAGTTTATCTTCTTTTAGAAGTATAATGTCTCCTACTTTTAAGTTATTTTTTTCTACTTGCCATTTATTTCTTTGTTGTAGTCTGGTTAAGTATTCAGACGACCAGATTTTCCAGAAGTCATTTCGGGATCTTTGTACCATATTCCATCGTTTTAGGAGATTTAAGGGTTTATCTGTCGATGGATATTCTAAGGGTGCGATTAAAGGACCACCTATCAGGAAATGACCAGGCGTCAAGACTGCTAAGTCATCGGGATCGTTACTGAGTGGACAAAGGGGACGTGAATTCAGACATGCTTCGATCTGTGCTAGTAAGGTGCTGAATTCTTCATAGGTCCACTTGACATCCCCAGCTATTCTCTTTAAATGATGTTTGGTAGACTTTACTCCAGCCTCCCAAAGTCCACCAAAATGAGGAGATGCGGGAGGAATGAAATGCCATTGAGTACTGTAATTTGTGACATATGTTGCTGCTTCTTTGTGGCACCTATCCACCGTTAACTTGAACTGTTTTTCCAGTTCGTTTCGAGCTCCTACAAATGTAGTCCCACAATCACTATAAAGATTTAGACAAAGCCCTCTTCGTGATATGAATCGCTTGTAAGCGGCTAAAAATGCTTCAGTAGTGAGGTCACTTACTACCTCTAGGTGAATTGCTTTGGTACAAAGGCAGACAAATATGGAAATATAGCCTTTAACTGATTTTGTACCTCGGCCTTTAGATGTTCGTAAACTGAATGGACCGGCATAGTCTACACCGGTATTTGTAAACGGCAAGGATGGTTGCACTCGAGGGGCAGGTAGTTGACCCATTAATTGCTTGGAAGTTTCCGCTTTATATCTACAACAGACAGTGCATTGGCGTATGGTGTGTTTAATTGTGCTCTGCGCATCTATTATCCAGTACTTCCTTCGTACATAGGCCAGCGTAGCCTGCGCTCCCCCATGCAGTATTTTATGATGTGCATCTCTCACTACTAATGTTGTGAAATGATGAGAATGTGGCAAGATTATTGGATGTCTTTGATTATAAGGTAAATTAGCATTTTCTAATCTGCCTAAGACACGTAATAAGCCATAGTTATCCATAAATGGATTTAATGAGTTTACTTTTGAGGTTGTAGGTATTCTTTTTTCTTTGGATAATGATTTAATCTCATCGGAAAAAACTTCGAGTTGTGCTGTCTTAATGCATTGCAATAAAGTTTGATGCAGCTCTTTTGTACAGAGACTTCCCTGAGTGTGTTCTCTCCTAATGAACCTTCTACAGTATGACAGTACCCGAGTGAGTTTTGTTAAACTAGAGAATCTAGTTATAATGTCATTTGGTCGTATAGTAGATGCTAAAGCTAGTACAGGAGCTTCAATGGGTGACTTTGGTATTTCTATTGAATCAAAGCTAGACTTGGGCCACTTTTCTTGTGGTAGTCCTAACCACTGTGGTCCTGACCACCACAGTTCATGATTCTTTAGTTTGGTTGGGGATATGCCTCTTGACGCACAATCAGCTGGGTTGTCTGCTGATCTGACATGAGACCATGCTGATGCTTTAGCTGCATCCAGAATGGCTGAAATTCTGTTGGTTATAAATTTATCAGGTTTTTTTGGACCTCCTTTGATCCACGCTAGAGTTATAGTGGAATCCGTCCATAGGTATATGTTTTCTTCTTTGACGTTTAGGACGGATTTTGCTCTAATAAGGAGCTTTGACAGTAGGACTGCTGCGCATAGTTCTAGTTTAGGCAACGAAATCTCTTTCTTAATTGTCGCAACTTTTGTTTTTGCTGTATACATGGTGGTTACAAATTCACCCTGTGAGGTGTATACTCGTGTATATAATACTGCTGCGTATGCTCTTTCCGAGGCATCGCAAAAGCCATGAAACTGAAAATCACGACAATCCTTGCGGTACTTAATCCAGCGGGGGATTTCAATGGCATTAATGGTTTCTAATTCCCTTTTAAACTGTCTCCAGTTTTGCGCGAAATTATCCGGCAATACATTGTCCCACTCTAAATTTGCTGCCCATAGTTCCTGCATGAGGATCTTTGCGCGAATTACTACTGGCGAAATCCAACCAGTTGGATCAAAAATTTTGGCTATGTCTGATAAGACGGATCGTTTTGTTGGGTTGGCATCTACCAGATTGCAGTTGACATTAAATTGAAAACAATCACTTGCCGGAAGCCAATATAATCCAAGTGTCTTTATGGTTTCTCCGTCTTTTAATAGTAAGAGGTTTTTCTCTTTATAGTCTTCTGGTATGGTATCCAGAAGTGATTGCTTATTTGTTGACCATTTTCTAAGTTTGAAACCCCCAGTTGCTAAGAGAGATATTAATTCTTGTTGTAGCGCCTTTGCTTCATGTATTGAATCGGCGCCCGTAAGCAAATCGTCAACATAAAAGTCTCTTAGCAATACTTCAGAAGCATTGGGATGGGCTTTAATTTCATCTGTTGCAAGTTGTTGTAAAACACGTAGCGCAAGAAATGGGGCGGCAGCGGTACCATAAGTGACTGTGGTAAGTTGATACTCTTTTATGGGTTCTTTGTCGGAGTTTCTCCAGAGTATCTTTAAATAATTTTGGTCTTGGGAGTGTATTTTAATTTGTCGATACATTTTTTCTATATCGGCAGTGAATACATAGCGGTGCTGTCTCCAGCGTAGAATTAAGTCTGCCAACTCATTTTGTAATTTAGGACCTGGGTACATGGCATCATTTAAACTGATGCCTGAGGTCGTTTTTGAGGATGCATCGAACACGACTCGTAATTTTGTTGTTGTACTGTCATTTTTTATGACCGCTTGGTGTGGCAAATAATATCCTTCTTCTTTAGTTGGTTTTACGGGTATCATGTGATTTAGCTTTATATATTCAGCCATAAATGCTTGGTAAGATTTCTTAAGTTTTGGATTATTTTGAAATTTTCGTTCATTTTGTAGTAACCTAGCCAAAGCTTTCTTTCTTGAGTTGCCTAATTCTTTTATGTTACTTTTAAAAGGCATTTTAACAGTATAGGTACCATCTTTGTTTCGTTCGTGGGTCTTAACAAAGTGGTTTTCACAGAAATTATCTTCTATTTTGAACTGTTTTGTATTAGGCGTAACTGCTTCTAAATCCCAGAACTTTTTCAGTGTTTCATCAAGCTCTACATTGGATATCATGCATGTTAAGGCTTTTTCATCATTATTATCAGAAAATATCTGTCCTGATATTATCCACCCAAATTCGGTTTTTTGTCCAAGAAGACCATGTTTATATTTGACAATTTCTTTAGAGAGTATCAAACCAAATATATCTGCTCCTATAATTATATCAATAGGCCCTGGTATGTTGAAGTCTGGGTCCGCAAGAATGATATTAGCTAACTCGAATCTGTTTTGATAGTTTTCTAGTCTTTGGCCTGGCAGCATTTTTGTTAACTGAGGTAGTACAAGAGCTTGGGTTTTTAATGAAAAGTTAGATGAAAACCGGGGTGCAAGTTCTAAAAAGACTTTGTGTTTTACACTTCCTGCATGTGCTAGTCCTAAACCTACGACTTGAGCTTTAGCCTTGAATTTTGGAATAGCAAGAAGTTCCGTCGCTGTTTCAGAGATGAAAGTAGCTTGGGAACCGGGGTCGACTAGTGCGCGAAGTAGTTTAAATTTGCCATCTACCGAACGGACGTTGATAAGCGCTGTGGCCAGAAGAATATGTCTATTACTAGTGCTTTGGAATGATTGAATATTGGTTTCTTGTTTTTGTCTAGTAATTGCATTTTCCTTTGATGTCTGAACATCTCTGTTTTGTTGAAAATGTAATAAGGTATGATGTTTACGTTGGCATACCGTGCAAGTAAATTTACTGCGACACTTTTCACTTTGTTTGTGACTAAGACAATTAATACAAAGTTTTCTGTTTCTTATAAATTTGCTTCTATCTTGAATAGATAGCTGGAGGAATTTTTGACACTCATAGATTTTATGAGGTTGTTGACAAAATCCGCATTTCGAATTATGGTTTGCAAAAGTTAGGTAGGATTTATAATGTGGTACTTGTGTGTTATTTAATTTAGGAGATGCCATTGGCTCTTTCCTTTTAGTTTCTTTTACTAGTTCCAATGACTGGAATCTTGTCTCCAAAAAGCGGAAAAGGCTATCATTTGTTGGTAAATCCCTGGGCTTTTCCAATGTTTGTTCATATAGCTTATGGCTTTCTAGATCAAGCTTCTGAAGGACTATATGTGTAATTATTGGTGCCCAACTACCTGTATCGACACCTAAATTTGTCAGAGCGTGAATGCACTCTCGAGTGGTATCGTAAAATTTTCGTATACCGTTTGCTGATTCTTGCTCTAATTTAGGTTGGGTCAAGAGCATATGTACATGGATGGAACATATTTTCCTCTTATTTTCAAATCGGTCATTTAATAACTGCCATGCAGTTTTGTAATTGTAATTTGAAATTGTTAGATGCTGTACTACACTAGCAGCTTCCTTTCGCAAGTGGGTTTTTAGGTATTGCATCTTCTCTGCATCACCTAGTCGGTTATTATTATGAATTAATCGAAGGAAGATATCGCGAAAGGCTGTCCAGTTTTGGTAATCACCTTCAAAGACCGGAAGAATAAGTCGTGGTAGTTTGACTTCATCCTCATTTCTTTGAGTGGATCCTTGTCTTTCTTGAATCATGATCGCCACATGGTGATAGCGGTCTTCAAGTTTTTCGTAGGTTTGGTTATTTAGATATTCATTATAATTTTCGTTGGGATTAGCAACTATTTCAGCATGGCTAAGCATAATTTTATTCCAGTACGTTTGGATAGTATTTAGCTTATGCTGATAGTAGTAGGTGGAACATGGAGAGACAATTTCCTGCTCTATTGTGTCTAAAATTCTTTTTAGCAGTTTTATTGTCTCTAGTTGTACTCGAAGTACTTTAATCGCGTAATTATCAGCTTCTTTACATACGCTGCCTATATTGCTTGCGTCCTCAGCTGAGTTTTTTAGGGCGGTCATTTTTGACTGCAATAATTCCTTTATAGTATCGTAGCCAGCTTTTACTTCTTTATAGTAATTTTTGGCAAAGTAAGGGTGCTGTTCGTTATGTTCTCTTAAGGTCTCAATTTTATCATTTGTTTGATTAAATTCTTCCCATAGCTCTTCTAACCGTTCTAATTTTACTTCTATATAAGTAAACGTTTTCCTACTCTCGGAAGCTTTTTTATAATTGATTTTAATTTTGGCAATTGCCTCGAAGAGATTTTTCTGTGTTTGGACTAATGCTTCCATTTTATATCACAAAAGATTATAAATTGACTAAAATTGTATATCCGGTAACGCAAGAAAATTAAATTTGCTATATATTATAAATTTGTAGGTTTAGCAAATAAGTGTGGAAGACAGATCAGTACTAATGAGATGGACACTTGTGGAAAATATGCAAAACAAAGTTCAATAATTCAATTTCATCACGATAAAAAATTTCGGTTAAACAAAGAGAATTTTCAGTAAAATGCAAAACAAAGAGACTTTTCAGTAAAATGCAAAACACATAATTCAATTTCAACACTATAAAAAAATTCGCTTAAACAACGAGAATTTTCAGCACACTTAGCGCACCTTTTTAAAAATGTTCACTTCAATAAAGAAAAACTAGCATAATCAGCACAAATATACCTAAGTTAAACTTCACAGATCAAATTTAATTTCAATATTCCCAAAAGTGTAAATAATAAAATATATATGAATATATAGTATACAATATGAAATATTTTATAGAAAAAAAAAATTTAATTATTATTAATTTTCAGAAACATACCAAATTATAAAGAGATACGGGACAGTTTTTCTGTTGTGTTCTGCTGTATTTTTTCTTGCTATTGTACCATTTACACCTGGCGGCTACTGATCGTTGGCTGATGAGTATCTTCCCTGGCAAGGGCTGCAATCGTTATGGCTGCTGCGGCAATGGCTTATGTTAGTATCGGCTGATACTATTTGGCTGGATGTAGAGCAATTGTCACTACTTCCGTAGCAGTGGCTGATATCGTTAAGGTGTTAGCAGCACCTGGATTTGCTGCTTATGTTATGACGGTTTGGCTGCCGTCGGAACTGATGTTGTGTTGGTTGTGGCTGCAGTCGTTAACAGCTACTGTTGTCGTTTTGGTTTGGGGCAACTACTGCTGACTTCTTTATAATGGATCACTGTTGTTTGGACTCGTTGCAGTTGTTCACAGAAGACGTTTTATTTGTATGTTCCCCTGAAGTCACGGGTTGACCTTTAGGTGGCAAAATATCTTCCTTCTGGTATTATCACCTTGGGGATAGGTGATGGGTTCTCTCTTGGTTAAATGATGAAGCAAAGAACTTCCTCTATGTGGTGGACAAATGGCTGAGAGATATTTGGAAATCTCTTAATTTGTATGTACGCGGCTGCTTTCCTTGACTCGATTCGTGTGTACGCGGCTGCTTTCCTTGGCTCGAAGGACCAATGTTCTTAAAAATTCAATCTGGCTAGAATTTTAAGACTCGATGGGCTTTAGGACTTTAGAACCCTTACCTCTGGTGGGGGGAATTCTAAAGTAAAAGCCAAACCTGAAAACTGCTAAATGAAAGACAACTTGAAAACGACTAGACTCTTTATTATTTGATCCTCCTTTTTATATAAATTTGTCTTACCTTAAACTTACGTACTACACATGAATAAATGCTCTAATTCTATTGTATGGTTTGTGCTGAGTCTGCTAGAGTGTACAGGTGAGTTAAATTTTTGTTATTGACACTTGATGCGTCTGGTTTTCGTGTGAATTGCAATATTGCACTTTTAAGTGTGGGAACATTGCTCGTTTGTTTTCACATGCTTGATAATTTTAAATATTTAGAAACATGATTTTTGACTTTTTAGGAAAATGAATTTTTGTCATGATTAATTGATAGATTGATTAATCACAGCCAAAGAAAGATGTCGCAAAGCTAACTAAAATGACACTTCCGTCTAATAAACTCAGTCGAGGGGAATATCGTAAAGCAAAGAAGTTGCTTGAAGAATTTGCCGATATTTTTGCTCTACGGGACGAAGACTATGGAAAAACTGATATATAGTGCAAAATAAAATTGACACAGGAGATGCCCGCCCTATTAAGCAGCCACCAAGAAGATTGCCATTTGCTAAGCGAGAAGAAGAAATGGTTGAAACAATGCATAAGCACGGTATAATAGAAGAGTTAAAAGGTCCATGGATGTCAGCAGTGGTGCTAGTAAAGAAGAAGGATGGCAGTACAAGATTTATTTATTTATTTTTACAATTTAAAGTTATGTCCTTTGGACTTTGCAATGCTCCAGTAACATTCGAGCGCTTAATGGAATGTTTCCTATGAGGTCTAACTTGGAAAACCTGCCTGGTCTATTTGGATGATATCATTGTAATTGGACAAAGTTTCGAAGAACATCTAGCAAATCTACGAGAAGTGTTACAGAAACTGAAGTCAGCCAAACTAAAACTAAGTCCTAAAAAGTGTACGCTCTTTGCAGACCTGGTCAAATACCTTGGGCATGTGGTATCAACTGAGAAAATAACTTCAGTGGAGAACTGGCCCCCCTCCGAAAGATAAATATGAGCTACGAAGCCACTTATTACAGACGTTTTGTGAAGAATTTTGCTGATATAGCAAAGGAGTTGCATAAGCTAACGGAGAAGGATAAGGCATTCGTTTGGACAGGAAAAGCAGAAAACAGCTTTAAAGCACTGAAATGGGCGCTTTGCAATGCACCTTTACTTACTTATCCAAAGGCGGGTGTGACATTTATATTGGATACCGATGCAAGTAATGTTGGGATTGGCGCTGTGCTGGCACAAGAAGTAAACTGGCACGAAAAGGTGGTGGCATACTATAGCAGAGCTCTATCAAAACAAGAAAGAAATTACTGTGTTACAAGGAAAGAACTGCTGGATATTGTTGATTCAACGAAGCATTTCCATAAATTCCTCTATGGACAAACATTCACTCTCCGAACTAATCATGCAGCTCTATAGTGGTTGATGCAATTTAAAATCCCTGAAGGACAGGTGGCAAGATGGCTAGAAAGACTGCAATCCTATGATTTCGAAATTATTCATAGGATGGGTAGATCCCATGGAAATGCAGATGCACTTTCACGACGACCATGTAAGCCTGATTGTAAATACTGTTCCCGTCTGGAAGAGAAATGTGATTGTAAAAGAACAACTGTGATAGCCTTGACAGGATGGAACAATGAAAAATTTCAAGCAGCTCAACGAGAAGACGAGAATATATCTGCAATTTTGACGTGGAAGGAGAACGACGAAAAGTCCCAATGGAAAGATATTTAAGGGGGTATTCCCGTTTTTCACGCGATAATCGTTCATTATTTCAATATAAATTTTAATACATAAAAATAAATACTTAACGGATATGGTTTTACCTTGCGTTTATTGCAGGATCTAAACTTTACAAAAGTCTTGGATTTTTTAAAAAAAGTTGAAAATTTTTGTTTCTATGAGGGCTTGAAGTTGACCTTTCGTGAATCACACTTTCTCATTCTTGGCAGGATTGCGTCATTTGAGTCATCTGAAATTAGCAAATGAGGTGTCATTTTACTCAGGAGAAAAGCCGTTACAAGATGAACTACGCTTATCAATATCCAATTATTCGTTAAAAAATTGCAGCGTATAAAAAATTTTTTTTCTAATTTTTTTATTAAAAATAACAGTTAGTTGTTTTGTATCATCACGATAGTAGTTCATCTGTTTCCTTTAATCATGGCGAATAATTTGATATATCACTCATTAAATTCTGTAAGACCGTTTTCGAGAAATCTTGCCAAGAAGTTGAGAAAAGTTGGTTCTGAGAAAATCGCGTTTAAAGTTTTATCTCAGTTTTTACTACTGGGGATTTCCCGGGGAAGATAAAGGTTGAAATGCGTATCTCTTCAAAACTAAAACAGATTCCGCGATAAAATTTAAAACCAAGATTATATGGTCATAGTGGAATAAGAAAATGACAAAAAAAAATTTCGATTTTTTCAAACCGAAAAACGGGAATACCCCCTTAAGACAGAGATGCAACATTGAAGAGATACTTGGAGCAATGGAAGATGGAATATTGAAACGCAAATGGGAAACAACTGACGAGTCATCACCTGCCGGATGCAGGTATTAGTCCCCAGGAACAAGGTAAAGGAATTGCTGGAAGAATTTCATAACGGTGCTTCGGGAGAAAATCTTGGCGTCAATAAGGCTTTGGAGAAATTAAGACAACGATTCGACTGGTTACATATGCGGGAGGATGTGTAGGACTGGTGTCGAAAATGCACTGTTTGGGCCTGTAGCAAAGGATCTTACATTAAAACAAGAGGAGTGAGGTAGCAATACAACGTTGGAGCGCCTTTTGAGAGAATCGCAACACAAAGTAGTGATGAGCATCATGGGACGATTTTAGTTTCCGTGGCACACGGATTTGACGATGAATTTTGATAAAACACCGCAAAGTAAAACGAAAATATTAAATAATTTTTTTTTTATATCTGGGTTAGTTTTGGAGATATTCGATCTTGAAATTTCAGAAACACATCACTTGTCAAAACGGCCGAACTTAAAGATAGCGCGAACTTTTTTATTAAACTTTCTGGGAGGAAGAGGTGTATAAATAAGTCTTTTAGTTCTTTTATTAACTCCCCCCACCCTGCAAAAGAATATATTTCCAGTTTGTTAATAAATCTCCTAAAATATTCGATCTTGAAATTTTAGTGACACATAACTTCACGACTTGTCAAAATGGCCGAACTCAAGGATAGCGCGAACTTTTTATTAAACTTTCTGGGAGGAAGAGGTGTATAAATAAGTCTTTTAGTCATTTTATTAACTTGCACTAACTGCAGAGGCATATATTTCATTGGTTAGTTAATAAAACACCTAAAAGCCTAATTAATACACCTCTTTTGACAAGTCGTGAAGTGATGTGTTTTTAAAATTTTAAGATCGAATATCTCCAAAACTAAGCCAGATATCAAAACAATTTATTTATTATTTTCGTTTTATTTTGGGGTGCTTTATCGAAATTCATCGTCAAATCGGTGTGCCACGGAAACTAAAATCTCCCCATCACCGGGATTGGGATATCTACATTCCGATGTTTCTCCTAGCTTATTGAACAGCCGTCCATAACTCAACAGGACAGACACCCTCTCAAATTTTGTTTGGAAGGCAAATTCGGCTGCCCAGGAAGCGTCTCTCAGAAATCCATCAACTGAATCTCAAGACATCCAGCGATAGAATAAAAACGCGATACGACATTAGAGCTAATTCTAGCGGATTCAAGCGCGGAGACCTTGTTTGGCTATTCAATCCAAGGCGACGAAGAGGAAAATCCCCAAGCGACAACAGCAGTGAGAAGGACCCTACTAGATCCTTGCGCGCATCAAAAATGTGGTCTACAGGATACAGCGGGGACTGAAAGACAGAAAAATATCGTTCACATTGACAGGTTGAAGCCAACTTGCATTGTAGTCTGCCAAAGGCTACGTGATGAAAACGAAATCAAGTTGTGCGATGCGCATGTCCCGAATTTCGGAAACCAGGAAAACGTCAGATGCCGTATGAAGTGACCGAACTCGTCACCTGTGGTGAATTGGTGTGGTGATAATGAATAACGGAAATTGCTAGAACTAAGTTACTGAACTTTCTAGAATTTAGCTAAGTAGTATAAATAGGGCTGAGTAGCAGCCTAGTTGGTCAGTTGTATTTTAACCAGTGAAGTGATAAGTGAAACGTAATATTGTGAAGGAATATTGTCAAGAAAATTGTGCAACGAATTAACGAAGTAAAGGGAATAAAAATTGTGAAAAATTGATCCTGGCTATTGAAAGGGCGATAGGAGTATTTTTCTCGCACAAGGGCGTACAAAGGCGTAGTGAAATTTTTTTGTATGGTGACATTCAAGCGGCCATCAAACACGGTTAAATAACTGTTGGTGCGCAGATGCCGGAGTGGTCTTCAAAGCTTGGGGGATTAACACAAAGTGATTCTCTGCTAGGTATCCGGTCATAGGGATGTGTCGGGTAATGAGGTGGCCGATGATGTGGCGAAAGCATTTACTTTGCGAATACCCGTGACCAGCCAGCGGAAGGTTTCAATGTAAGGTGCTGGCCTTCTATCAAAAGAGTCTCAGTTTCGAACCCCAGCGACGGTGACCCACGGTCGTTTTCTGCTGACTATGGTGAACCATGGTTGTTTTCTGGAGACAAAATATGACGCTAAAAGGCAATTAGTGATTGCAGAGTAATCTATGTGGTTCGAAATCCAGTTTAAATTATAGGTTCACTTGCAATTGTTTTCAAATGGGTTGAAGGGGGGGTTACGGAACTAGAAAGATAATATATTGGCTAATTTTCGCGGGTGACCAATTTGCTTGCGAGGGTGGTCAAAATGACATATTTTACTGTACGCATCTATTTGGGCGCGCGTAATACAACACTTGTGTGACTGTAGCCTAACTGACAAAATGAAAGCGTAATTGTTTTCACGCGCACCAAGGTATCTATGCATGCTTATCAGATATAACGAGCGTTAAAATGCTGTCTAAAGGGCGGAACAAGTATTTTGAAAAATTGTGATATTTTATAATTTATCATTCTGAATATCAATATTATGGTAGAGAAAATTTTGGTGTTTGAATTAAATAAAATATTATATAAATATTTTATCTTTAAAATTTAGGGCGATATAAAGGAATCAGTTTAAAGGGCCATCGAAAAATGTAATACCGTGGACTAACCCATGTAGATTAAAAAAATATAATTCTGAAATATTTGGTGTATTCGTTAAAAATAATATGAGCCGTCTTAATTTTTCAGAATGAGAAACAAGTGGAATACCAACTTTTTCGGTTATATCATATTGAGAAAGATATCCACAAGTTAAACGATGATTTAGAAGCTAAGCAACGTGAGATTCTGGGAGTTGAGAAGAAAAAGGAACAAGCTGATGAAGTACTTAAAGAAAAGAAAAAAGATGCTGGAAAATTAAATCGTGAACTTGCAAAAGTTGAACAGGAAATACGTGAAATTGTAAGAATATGTTTTGTAAATGAATTCTATTTGTAGAATTGTTTTCTATTAATAGGAGACCGAAATGAGCAAAAAACATCCATTATTCATAAAAGCAAAAGAAAAAGTTTCGCATTGTGAGAAAAAATTAGTTTCTGTACAAAAAACGTTGGACCAAGCAAAAAAGGCAGATGAAGCTCACCAAGCCGATATTCGGGTGTTAGAAAAAGAATTAGAAGAAGTAGAGGCATTAAAAAAGCACTTTGAAGAGAATATTGAAGGTGAATCGCAACGGCGGGGCAGCACTGTTAATATGGAAGAAGGGCTTGTTCAAGAATATGATCGCTTAAAACAAGAAGCGGAAGCAACTGCTACACAATATCGGTCAAATTTGGATTCGGTCAATAGAGAGCAAAAATCCGATCAGGATCTTTTAGACAGCGAAACAAATAGAAAAGCTTCCATCGAAGAATCTTTTAAAAAGTGCACTTCACAAAGAGATGAGGCTATGAAGCGGAAAGAAAAACTTATGGATCATATTAAATCAAGCCAAGCTGCTCTTGAAGATCAGAATCGAATAAAAGATGAATTACGCCGAGATGTTGGCTCATCTAAAGAAAAAATTGCTGAAAAACAGCGAGAGTTGGAAATGGTGCGCGATCAATTAGGGGATGCAAAAATAGATAAGCATGAAGATTCTCGTCGTAAAAAAAAGCAGGAAGTTGTAGAATTATTCAAAAAGCAGGTACCAGGAGTAGTAAGTAAAATCTGACAAATTCCTTCCTTTTGCTATTTAATTTCTTTACAGTATGATCGCATGATAAATATGTGTCAGCCTACGCATAAACGCTATAATGTTGCAGTCACTAAGGTCTTAGGAAAGTATATGGAAGCAATAATAGTGGACACAGAAAAGACTGCACGGAGGTGTATTCAGGTAATATTTTTAATTACACCGATTATAAAAATTAACTGTTATGAATTTTCTTTATTTTAAACTAAAGTTGTGAAGCCTTTGTAAATAAATAAAGAGTGTACGTTTACGTTTTAGATTCTGAAGGAACAAATGCTTGAAGTGGAAACGTTCCTACCATTGGATTACTTACAAATCAAACCTTTAAAGGAACGCTTAAGGTAATATAAATATTTATAAATCAACTTCAACATATTAATAACCAGAAAGACAAACTAGATATAAAAGTCGATCGATTAATTTATATCATTTTCAAGCCTTCGCAAATCAGAAAAAATTCTAGTCAGTTACTGTTTTTCCAAACAAAGTTTTTTCAATTCAAGCTCATCCGTTTTCATTTTAAAGTCATAAATCGTCATATCAGTTTCAATGACTTCGGATCAAACCGTCAAATGTTCATCTTTATAATCAATTATACCGTTCATTGTAAAGAACATGTCAAAGATACAACGAGCTCTACAAATTCTGCCTGCGGTAAATCACGTGCAGGTACACTTTTTTGTTGTATTATTGTAAATTAAATACCAAACACTGATTGCAATACATATTTCCTACCTCCTTCTACAAACATGTAATACAAAAGTTGTAATGAGGGTGAGAATTGTTTGGTAAAATATGAATTTCTTAACTTTTCAATTTCTAGTAAGTAGAAAGAGTAAATCTTTACTAACCAAAACTGCACAAAATGCACTAAATATTCACATGACCCGAGTGAATTTTCAAAATAAAAACCAAAACAAACTGTTCCTAAACTCGAGCAACGTAAGAAATATAAAAATTTCTTAACACGATCGGCGTTTCTAATAAAGAAAAGTTAAGCTCCTTTGGCTCGTTATCAACAGCAGCACCAACAGGTTAACTTTTCTTCAGCTGCTGGACGCCTTCGCGAGAAAACGAAAACTAGATGTAACTCCAACAAAATTTAATACCGATCTAGACAGCTGTATCAAATTATGATCACTTACACTGTCCCACTAACCTTGCGGTAAAATTATTTTCAAAACTGCACAAAATGCACTAAATATTCACATGACCCGAGTGAATTTTCAAAATAAAAACCAAAACAAACTGTTCCTAAACTCGAGCAACGTAAGAAATATAAAAATTTCTTAACACGATCGGCGTTTCTAATAAAGAAAAGTTAAGCTCCTTTGGCTCGTTATCAACAGCAGCACCAAAGGGTTAACTTTTCTTCAGCTGCTGGACGCCTTCGCGAGAAAACGAAAACTAGATGTAACTCCAACAAAATTTAATACCGATCTAGACAGCTGTATCAAATTATGATCACTTACACTGTCCCACTAAGTGACCGGAAGGGAATTAAGGTAAGGGAAGTGAGGAAACTTGAGTCTTGTTTCTGCATTGCTGCGATCTAGACAACAGCCCAGAGACGAAGTGGATTATTTTAATTTCTTAATAAAAGCTCACGGGGTCATCTGGGCTCGAACCCGGGACCCATGGCATGTTGGTCTTGCCGCTTAACGTATTGATCCAACTCCGTCTCCATTGCATTGCCGACACTTACCGGAGGTCGTTGGGGGAGTCTCCCCTTTCGTTGGCCCATGCTCCAATCAGCTATGCACCCAGGGGGCCGATGTTCAGCTGGGTGCCTTTTTGTGACCTGTAAAGAGAGAGGGCCACTCACCTCATTATGAGAACCCCACCCACCGACGTAGCGAAGACCGCCCTAAGGAAAGGACGTCGAGGAGAGAGAGAGAATAAAAGAATTAGTTAAGGCTCATATAAAAAAAATGTTAACTTTATTTTTTTGTAAAGAAAGAGTTTCCTCTCTTAAAGAGAGCGCACTTCCAACTAGCTGAAGCCCATGGTACGTTTACCTCACTCAGAGGCTCTGAGGAAGTAACCTATCTTAAAGTTTTTCTTAACTTCTACGACTGGTCAATTACTAAAGCCAATTACTAAAATATTACTACAAAGATAATGCAAAGTTTTCCTAATTTCTGTGACAAGCCAATTACTAAAATTTTACTACAAAATTAATGCAAAGTTTTTCCTAATTTCTGTGACAAGCCAATTACTAAAGCCAATTACTAAAATTTTACTACAAAGATAATGCAAAGTTTTTCCTGATTTCTGCGACAAGCCAATTACTAATATATTACTACAAAGATAATACAAAGTTCTTTTTCAAATTTCTGTGACAAGCCAATTATTAAAATATTACTATAAAGCTAATGCAAAGTTTTTTTTCAGACCAGAAAGAGTCTGCGCCAGCAATAAAACCTCGGCATAAGGCCGAATGTCGTGAGGCGCAGTCGCGAATGCTGAGGCTAGTTTCTTTCTGTTCTACCGAACCTTTCTCCGAAAGGCTCTGAGCCGTAAGGTTGAGCGTTTCGGCTATACGTTGTCTAGTTTCCTGATACTCCCTGAGCCGTTGATGGTACGGCTTCAGAGGTTGAGCTGTCGGTCTTAATTGATTTTCGGCGGGAACGGAATGTCACAGCAGCAACTGTACGGGTTTTGCTTTAGTTTCCAAAGGCTGGATTTTAGATGGTTCTACTAAAGTGGTGTCGGCGTTCTTGAGGAAGAGCTGTCGTCCGTTACGTCCATCAACTAGTCCAGACAAATGTGCTCCTGGATGGAAGGCAACAAGTTGGTTCGAACACTCTCGACGAACTCCATCTTCGTCATGGGCGCATGGAGCTGGTCTCGAAGTCTGGTCATGTCTTAACAATATGTGGAAAATGGCTCGTTAGGCCGTTGTCGCCGATTTAATATTTTTTGTCGGATGTCCACATCATTGGTTGTAACGTGACGACCCGGTCAGGACCTGCAAGATTTATGCCTCTGAGTTGGTACACGCCTTACTGCCAAGACCAGTCCACCACGCGCAATGAATTGCGGAGGTTATTCAAGAAGCGCAGCCAGCCGTGCACTGGGCGCCAGGTTCCTTGGAGAAATCGAAGATTTCCTCACAGTTGCCTAAAGATTGTACTGGACCTAGGCCGGTTGCAACAAAAAATAAAATTTAAATAAAAATAAAAACCATTTCATCTACCAGCCAACCTCAGGGCGAGTATCGACCAGGGAATTATCTTTTATGGCCCAGCACAACCGCTTTAGAACCGAAGTTAATTAATGCGCGGCGGCACTCAATCTCACCCTCCCATTACCTCCGTAACAGGTGCGGCTAAGCTCGACGGCATGGGCGTGGGCGGAAGGTGAGAGCACTATTAACCAATTTAAAAGCTCCTTTTGGCGCAACTCGCCCCATTCCCTGAGAAAAGGGCAACGAACAAAATAAAAATGAAAACAACAAGAATGAATGAAAACCAAACAACTCTTGACAATGCAAGTCAATCATCACAACAACTCTAGCTCATTGCAGGTAAACACAGCTGTGTTTATGTAATCGTCAGAGACAGCTGATCCGAGAATATCGCAATTAATTGTGATGTCTCACAACACAACAGCAATCCAACCTTGCCCACATTACATTAAGCTTATGGGAAAAAAATTTAGAGCAGACAACCTACTTGAAAGAAAAGAAAATGACTAACGTCTTATTGACGGCTCGAACCTGAGCACCTCGAATTGCCAACCGAATTTGCTCGCACTCAGCCAAATACACTCTTGTGGAAGTTGACTTATCAGGGAACTTTAACGCCAAAATCATGATAGCAACCTCGATGTCTAATACCACCGACACAACGACGCATGTACCCGCTGCTAATCGGTATGTTGACAGGGCACACAAGGTCACACAACGTACTGAAAACTTCGGCAAGTGCATTGTAACAATTTAATTCATTTTGTTAAATAAGAATATTAATAATAAATTCACAAATCTACCACTTAAACAAGGGAAACGAAAAGAATTGACACGGCTAATCTTTATCAACATAAAAAAATGAGGAAGGAAAATTTGTAATCTAATGATCTATTCTAACACATTACTATTTTATTAGTTGCTCGAATTCTTGAATTTTTACGCGGGAAGCAAATTTTTAATTTCTCAAAAAAAAAAATATTAAATTTTTATATGTACTTCAACCTTAACTCTACAAATCCGTAATAATATTTCAATATGATAAAAAAAAATTTCAATTTTCAGCTGTGACTCTATACATTGTTTAAGGCTACTGCGAATCTAGACCCGTTAAACAACAAAATTAAATTCTCCACCAACCACCGCGAGACCATAGGCGAAATTATAAATTTTATGTATATTCAGCAAGCTTATTATATATTGTATATACGTGAAAAAAAGTTGTAATATATATATATGTGAATGGATTACAAGTACTCACCCGGATTTCCAATTGCAATTGGGGTTCCGGCTGGCTGAAAATTCAAAAAAAAAAATTGTTCTCTTTTCGTTTGTTTTGTCTTGTTTTTTATTAAAGGATTTAATATTAAAATTAATTTCCTAAGGAAGGTGATGTGTCGTCCTCCAGTGGTCCACGCCGGCGGATTATATTTAACTCGTAAATATCGAGGAATATCTGCCAATTCTCCTTCCTCATTAGGCCTCAATGGTGTCTAACACTATTTAGTTGTCAACTCACTTCATTACTATTTAAATTTGAAGCAGAATGAAGAATTTTAGGTTTTTTTTTTTTTTTAGATTTTTCTACTGAAAGAATAAGAACCTTATTACACTGATGGTCAATTCACTTATTTTCTCAACTCACCTGAGGTGCGATTAAGGCAGTGGTCCTGTGGGTACGCAGGCAACAATCATGGGGAATTATGTTAGGCTTCGGATCTTGGAATCAGACACGGCTAAGTTAAAATACAAAAATTTTTGGGTCTTTTTGTTTTGTTTCCTTGCTTGGTGATACTGCAAGGGTTTTATATATATAAATATATGAAATCACGTGCTATTGCCTAAATCTTACCTACGCCTATCGGTTCTTTAGATGAGGGACCACGAGGTTAAGAATTTGGATCTCAAATTAATCCTCCCATCTCAACGCAGGCTCTCGGATTTTTTTGAGCAATTTCTTTGACTCCACTTTTATCACCGAGCCGGTATGAAATTTCACTTATTTCACGTTTTGTTTATTAAAATTTCGAGCCACTCTATTGGCCATGTGCCCACATCACCTCTGGGGTTTTGTTGAATTCTTCACTGCGGTCGCACCTCACTACTTTAATTACTGCGTAATTTTAACTTTTTTAAAATTGTAATATCACTATACCTTGCAAAATTTTTCTCCTTTTTTTCGTTTCAATTTGCCTTCGTAAGGCACGTTTTAATGTTACTTTAAATTGACTTGATTACTAGACCAGTCGCCTGCAGTACTATTACTGACTTCTTCTGTCTCTCTATCTAGACCAGGGCTACTAACTCAGTTAGCATGGTACTTTCCGAGTTAATCGGGAACTACTAATATAATTATTGCAGCTATTTACGCCACCCTCCGCTAGAGGACCTGGCGACAGATAGTTATGGAAAAAATAATCTAATTTGTTTGATTTCCCAGCTAATATTGGGAGATTTTAGAAAAATTTATTCAATCTTCCACTTTACTTTTTCCCAGGACGGGCATTCAATATATTTTAAATTTTTACGGCGAGAGTTTCCGATTAGGTCAGATTGCTACTGGTTTGAGTCTTAACTCAAGACAACAACACATTTGTGAGGCATGAATTCCACACGTTCCACCGTGACGAAATTTCCGAGAATTGGGATTAACGAAGGCTAGAAGATGGCCGCACCGTCGATTTTGGGTGTAGTAGGTTGATTTGCTGACAGATGGCAATTTATATCAGCGATTTTGACTGAGGAATTAGACTTAGTCAAGCTATGGGGAATTGGCCAATAGAGGGAACTAATTTCATGCGATCTAATATGATGTAATCTGTTACAGGGCAGGCTCGGATTTCACGCTCCTAGTGTTAAACTCCGAGTCTGAGGTATTAAATTTATCCGTTCGTTTCATTCCTCGTACTTACATGACCTCGAGCCTTTTCCTGTTAGTTCTCTATAGGCTTGCGCTGGACTTCATGAGAATCTAGGGTCACGATCCCAACACCACGCAACGACTAAAGGACCCTTACTGGTTGTCTTATTTACTTACATATTTACGTTTGGTTCCTGTTTCAAGTATAAGTAGTGTAAAGCTGCCTAAACACATTTGACCACATGTGAGCAGATTGAACTGGCTGACTATGTTCGGGTTCATGAACTGTGCTTAAGAGGAGGAAGGTGAAAAGACCTTTTACAAGACCGTCGACATTAAATCGCCCTACTTGTTACATAATGATAACTATATTAACTCAATCGATGGTAGACCACCTACAAGCTTCCTGTCGCGCATTCCTTGCACTTTATAACGGTATCTAGAGTGCCGGACCTCTAGGTCAGATTGGTATATAAACTTTTGGGGATTATTAACTTTGTGTTGGGTCTACCTAAACGGAATTACCATGAGGGAAATGAAAAATTTAGGGTGTATAAGGGAGTTGAGCGGGGGGAGGGGGGGGGGGGGGGGAATTTCAATTACTCCATACTGAGGCATATCCACCGCTAGACGAGGATGGATCTAAGCGATGTATTGATAGCCTATTGCTACCAGTTTAGCTGGTTGGATGCCTTATTAGGGCTACCGAAATCTAGTTGGAACAACGCGGGGCTGCCCACATCCTGAGATTATACTAGCCGGGCTTAAGATCCTTGGCATGATATACGCCAATTCGTTTTCCTTGCAAGTCTTCCACTTCATAACAAGAGGAACCGACTGGTTTCGTTATCCGACATTTGATGAATTTCTTGTCTAATTTTGCATTAAACTGTTTAGCAAGGTCACTTTGTG
Organism: Leptarthrus brevirostris; assembly: GCA_964036015.1. NCBI lineage: Eukaryota > Metazoa > Arthropoda > Insecta > Diptera > Asilidae > Leptarthrus > Leptarthrus brevirostris. The sequence goes on from OZ038371.1 coordinate 102,830,899, forward strand.
CAAAGGATCGTCTAAATACTTCTTGACCCGCTCTATAATTCCTAACCTTGCATCTTAAGTTGTATTGTTTTGCATGCTTTTGGCGTGCCTTAGATAAATTGTCTAGTACTTTCCTTTTAATGTTTTCACGTTCAGTTATAGGGTCTGCAACAACAATGTCATCACTTTCAATTGCTTTTAATTTATGAAGGAGTTCGTATGATGATCCATGAGATATCATGTGATGACCGAAGGTGAGGTAATAGGAAGAATAACCCGTGGATTCGTGAACGACATTTCTGAGAGCACAACTAATTGCGGATATGTTTTCATCCCAAGAACGGTGATCGGTGCCTATGTAAGCGCGGATAGCAGCTAGAATACTTCTATTAACCCTCTCGGATGCGTTAGCCTGGGGAGCGTAAAGTGCAGTTTTGTTATGTTTCACTCCGTATGTATCTAGGAAGGACTTGAATTCTCTAGAAGTAAATTGCGAACCGTTGTCAGAGGTCAATGTTTCTGGTACACCGAACAAATGAAATATGTCTTTTTCTAGGAAAGAAATTATATTCTTGGAGTTTGCCTTCCTTATGGGCTTTAGCATGATGAATTTACTATATTGGTCCAAGACGATAATCATCACAGTATTCCCTGACCGTGAACGTGGATAAGGTCCTAGTAGATCAATGTTGATACACTGCCACGCGCGCCTGGGAATCCTCGCGTCACCCATGGGAGGACGTAAGCACTCATTGGGAGCTTTACACTCTTTACAAATTTGACAATTGTTGACATAATCCTTGATTTGGCTAGCCATACGGGGCCAATAAAAATATCGCTGTAACTTTTCGGTTGTTTTCGCTATTCCTGGATGTGCTGACATGGGTGGGTCGTGTGCTTTTTTCATAGCCTCGAGTGTTAATGCGTCTGGCAGCCAAACCTTCCAAGTAGGTAAGTCTTCAGTAGTTTCTATTTTGGTACGTTTCAATATAACTCCATCTGATGAGCGGATGTCTGGAAACCGGTTCTCTTCGTCCTTAAATGCTGAGTGGTTAAGGTCTATTGGTATCGTCGTTTCTGTACTGCAAATTGCTTCTACGGTAGCTCGTGATAGAGCATCGGCTACTTTGTTCTCCGAACCTTTGCGATGGACAATATCGAAGTCAAACCCTTGTAGTTTTAGACTCCATCTGGCTAGTCTGTCGGTTAAGTCCTTCTGATCCATCAACCATTTTAGACTCGCGTGATCGGTGATTACTGTAAATCGAGATCCTTCAATATAAGGACGGAATTTTTTTATACTTGCGACCGCTGCTAAACATTCAAGCTCCGTAACACTATAATTTTTTTGAGCAGTATTTAATTTTTGCGACATATACGCGATAGGATGCTCATTTCCTTCGTGATCCTTTTGGCATAAAACGCTGCCGATTCCTGTGAAAGAAGCATCACACTGGATAGCAAATGGTTTGCTAAAATCAGGACTCGCAAGAAGAGGTGCTTCCGTAAGACAGGTTTTAATTTTATTAAAGGCTTCCTCAGCTTCATCCGTCCAAGTGTTTCGAGAACTCTTTTTCAATAAGTCCGTGATTGGTGCAACTAGACTTGCGTAATTGGCAATGAAACGGCGGTACCAACCTGTCAGACCCAGGAATCTTCTAATCTGTCGGACGGTCCTTGGACGTGGGAAGTTCTGGACAGCTGTTATTTTCTCCGGGTCAGTCTGTATACCGTTTTCACCAATTATGTGCCCTAGATATTTAATGTGCTTTTGACAAAAGCGGCTTTTCTCGACGTTTATTGTCAAGTTTGCTTTACGAAGACATTGGGCTACTTTTGATAAAACTTTTAAGTGGGTCTCAAAGTCTTCGGAAATGACAAGCAAATCGTCCAGATATATAAAAACATCCTCGTGCAATTCGTATGGAATTATTTTATCCAGCAGCTTGCACATGGTTTTAGGGGCGTTCGTTAGACCAAAAGGCATTACAACAAATTGAAAGAGTCCTCTTCCAGGAACCACGAAGGCCGTTTTGTCGCGCGAAGATTGATCTAATTCTATTTGCCAGAATGCGTCCTTCAAGTCTAAACTAGTTATATACTTAGTACCTCTCACCCTGCTGAGAATTCCATTAATTTGTGGAAGAGGATAAGCATCCTTTTTCGTCACCTCATTTACCTTGCGGGAGTCAAGACATACTCTTATTTTGCCGTTTGGTTTCTTCACCATTACTAATGGCGAAGACCACTCGCTAGAACTCTCTTCAATAACGCCAAGTTCTAACATTCTGTTGATTTCTGTGTCTAACAACTTCTGCATAGGCGGTGATAAGGGGTAATGTCGTTGTCGGACTGGTTTACTATTCTCCACGTCGATAGAGTGCCTAACGATAGTTGTCCGTCCAAGTCCTTCCTTTGCGTAAGATGGAAATTCAGTTATGACCTATTGCAGATTCAGTTTTTCCTCCATTGTTAAATAGGAATCCTCTACATCGTCGTCCTTGCGTAAATCAATCTCTGAAACGACCGCTGGGAAGATGTTGAAGGTCGACCAGAAATCTATTCCTAGGATGAGTCTACGAACAATACTGGGGATTATAAAAAACTTAACTGGTTTGGCTTTGTTGCCAAATTCTACATCAAGGTATACGTAACCTAAGACCTCGTGGCCATTACCGTCCGCTGTCTTTACTTCCGCCGATAGGTGTGTCCAACCGACGCCTAATTCACTTAACAGCTGAAGAGCATCCCCACCGAGGCAACTAATGCTTGCACCACTATCAAGTAGTCCACAGAGTGGTTTTCCGTGAAGCTTCACTTGTACTATCGGCCTACCGTCCTCTTGAGTCTTGATCAGAGCTGATGACAAGTGCCGTCTCATGGCCTTACGTTGGGTAATATAGCTTCTAGTTCTAAAAAACCGTTTTTTGTGAGATGTCAAATATGGTGATATGGTGTTTTTTAATTGTGATTGTGGGTCTGCGTGGCCGCATCTGCGCTGAAGCAGCTTGTTCGGGGTTGGTGAGGGGGTGAATTCGTTGACCGCGGGTTTATGCTTCCCCTCGTAATTAAACCCGCTCGTCTGTTTCCCTTCATACACGTGATACAATTCAATTTGACCACATTTTTGGCCCCACACGAGTAACAAAATGTACGTTGTCTGTCCCGTGGGCAATCTACGTATGAATGGCCAATATCATCGCAGTTCCAGCAAATTAGGTACGTATGCCGATTATTCTGTTGACACACGTCATTGTGATTCATAGCCATGACTTCCTCTATGTCTGTCGTTCTCTGGGATGGTTGAAAGGTTTGTTCCTCTGCATATTCTAGTTCGTGTATGTTGTGTCGCCTATAACGGGTTTGATCTTCAGCCGTTTCTCCTATGTCTGACCACAACTTTTCCATTTGCCGACACATGCGGTCCATTTCGTCGATGTTACTGAAATCGCGCAAAATAAGGGTTTTCCTTAACGCAGGGTGCATATTTTGTCTTAAAATGGATAAGAGCTCAGCTTGACTCATGCACTGTCGCAATCGTAGTGCTAGGCCTTCGATTTCTAATCTGAAATCACCAAAGCTTTCCCTTGGTTTCTGTTTTCTTGACTCCGTTAATTTTCTAATATCTGCATCACTAGCTGGGTCTTCGAATTCTCGTCGTAATGAGTAACAGAGTTGACTCCAAGTAACACGAGGAAACTTTCGGCAAAATTGCCAGTACCATGTAGCTGCTCTTCCCATAAGAAGTTGGTGTATCGCGTACACTAAGCAGTTGCGTGGAACTCCATCTGCTCGAGCGAGTGTTTCGACTCTGAAGAGAAAATCATCTACGTTCAGTCCTCTTAGTGAGCCATCAAACTTTATTTGCCAGTTTGCTACTACATTGCCGCCTCCACCTCTTGTCGACGAGCTGGTTGACGGTTCCGATAGTGTATGAATTGGGCGTTGTTCCTCGAGTGCTCCCATTGCGTCACCGTCGTTGTTTCGTGGTCGTAGGTGCTCATCAGGTCCCGTCTCGAATTGGTAGTAATTCCGAGGAACACTTTCAGGAGGAATAGACCGATCCATTGCGCAAGGATCTTCTCTGGCCACTGACCCTAGCGAAATTCCTGGGGCACCGCCTCGTCGGTGGTCATGCCAATCCCCCTGTTGTCTTCCCCGATGGTTCTGATGACTGTAACCCGTTGGATTACTAAGTGAAAATTGTCGATCTGTATTCGACTGTCTCCACATACTTGCGACCGACGTCGTTGGTAAGTTTACTCTGGTAGGATGTGGCATGTATGCAGCTGCGAAATTAGACACATTGCTTACTGAGGTTCCTTGGTAGAACCCCTTAGTCGACGGGCGTAGGCTATTTTCACGCGTCTGATTCCGGCTAGATGAACCCATCACCGCTTGTAATGCGCTTCTTATCTGTCTCGCAGGGCTATTTAATGTGGTCGGCGCATATACTTCCCGTTGATTTCTCTGGTTGAAATCGTAATCAAGGTCGGATGTAACTGACATTTCCTTAAATATTGGATCCAGATATTGGCGCGATGAATTCGCAAGAGAATCAGGGGCTGGGTTTGGTACTTGCGACAAATCGTTTTTCCGATCAAGTCCTGAAGCCGTTGACTTGTTTTGCTTTTTAGCTAAGGACGAGTAATTAGACGGTTTAGGAATTGCACCGCTTGCGGTATCAGGAAAATGAGATACTCGGCTAGGCGGACGCCACTCAGTAAGATTTAATGGACTAGTTATTAAAGAAGTAGGAGCCGTGGTATAGACAGAGGAAAGGGGCAAGGTTCCTAAGACTTGTGTTTGCTCAAGCGGAACAGATATACTGACCCTCGGTTCAAGGGTTAGACTTCTGTCATGGTCCGTGGGTATTCTATCCTGGTTCGGAGTTCGGCTCGAGTTATCAGGATCGTTAGATGAACTGGGCAACACCAAAGAATTCACCGTGTTAGGAAGGGACGATAGTACATTTTCGACCTGTTCGAGATCCCGTCGAACAAATTCCTCTAGTCGTATAACTGTTTCCGCCACCGTCGGCTCAGCAAGTCTCAACAATCCTAACCGTTTTATCAAGTGCAACAACCGACATCTTGCGTATTGCAAATCCCGTGTATTCTTCGAAGCAAAGCTTGCTTCAACAAACTTCTGCAAATATGAAACCTTAGTTTGGCACTGAACCATTTCAGCGCCTAAATCAAAAATAGGAGGGACATTATTGGGGCATTGTAATATGCCACTCTCTTCTTCATCCAATATCTCCTGTAAAGTGTCTACCGGCCGGGAATTCGAGGTGGATCGTAAATTTCTTAACTTCAGCTCGTAAGCTAGTTCGTCAGCCTCTAAATGTAAAGCTTTCATGATATTTCACTCAGGTTAAATTATTACTATAATAATGGACTTCAGGGTTTTTACAAAAAAATTTAAAAAAATTTCAATCACCAAAATTGCAAGGACCAATAATGATAGCCTACGTTTCTGGACCAATTTTCGTTAACTCCAATAAAACAACAATAACAAAGTAATTAACCACCAGTGCAATAGTCAAACATTCCTTCAATTCAATAGGAATATAATTAATAATGTTTTTAACTGTCTTAATCATTTCACTTGCCTCAGTTTATTCAGTACGTCGTAATAAGTGCGCTTAAGAACGGTAGCAAAAAAAATTGTTTTTCCCTTTTTAAACTTTATTCAATTGTAACACCTAAATGGATTGCTTCGGTAATGTAAGACACGGAACCACTAGCGATTTTCCTTTGAATACCAGTACCTCGCAAATGGTTATAACCTGAGACCACTCAAGTTAACGTCTTACATTTACGGTCTTCAGGAAGACGCCTTTTAGGACTACCTAAAATTTGATTCTAATTCCCTTAATGTCATCATACTCTGGAAATCTCAAAGGACCACTTAAGAGAAATTCTAACATAAGTATGAGCTTGGAGACATCGTATGTATAATATGCCATTCTAATCCAAGCATTGTACTGTCTATACAAAGTTCTCAACTTGTGGACCGGACCAACATACTTGCATAAAAAAAATATCAAATTGTGTAATCATTCCCACTGGTGTGGTATTTATCTAAGCTAATCAGACTTTCTCCGATTACAAAAAAATTATTTCGTATAGAATTACCAGCCTTCGCCAGTAATTCTTAACTTCAAAAAAAAATTTTAATTTTATTAAGATTTACTATTCCTTCATATAGTATGGGGGAGTAACTCACTGCGAATTGCTGATGACACGCAACAATAACCGAATTGACGCTATTAATGATACACGGCAAAACTGATTTTTTTATGTAGGGCTGATTAAGCCTAAGCTCATAAACCCTTATGTTTCAAAGCCAAAACAACATTTGGGCGCCATATGACGACCCGGTCAGGACCTGCAAGATTTATGCCTCTGAGTTGGTACACGCCTTACTGCCAGTCCACCACGCGCAATGAATTGCGGAGGTTATTCAAGAAGCGCAGCCGTGCACTGGGCGCCAGGTTCCTTGGAGAAATCGAAGATTTCCTCACAGTTGCCTAAAGATTGTACTGGACCTAGGCCGGTTGCAACAAAAAATAAAATTTAAATAAAAATAAAAACCATTTCATCTACCAGCCAACCTCAGGGCGAGTATCGACCAGGGAATTATCTTTTATGGCCCAGCACAACCGCTTTAGAACCGAAGTTAATTAATGCGCGGCGGCACTCAATCTCACCCTCCCATTACCTCCGTTACAGGTGCGGCTAAGCTCGACGGCATGGGCGTGGGCGGAAGGTGAGAGCACTATTAACCAATTTAAAAGCTCCTTTTGGCGCAACTCGCCCCATTCCCTGAGAAAAGGGCAACGAACAAAATAAAAATGAAAACAACAAGAATGAATGAAAACCAAACAACTCTTGACAATGCAAGTCAATCATCACAACAACTCTAGCTCATTGCAGGTAAACACAGCTGTGTTTATGTAATCGTCAGAGACAGCTGATCCGAGAATATCGCAATTAATTGTGATGTCTCACAACACAACAGCAATCCAACCTTGCCCACATTACATTAAGCTTATGGGAAAAAAATTTAGAGCAGACAACCTACTTGAAAGAAAAGAAAATGACTAACGTCTTATTGACGGCTCGAACCTGAGCACCTCGAATTGCCAACCGAATTTGCTCGCACTCAGCCAAATACACTCTTGTGGAAGTTGACTTATCAGGGAACTTTAACGCCAAAATCATGATAGCAACCTCGATGTCTAATACCACCGACACAACGACGCATGTACCCGCTGCTAATCGGTATGTTGACAGGGCACACAAGGTCACACAACGTACTGAAAACTTCGGCAAGTGCATTGTAACAATTTAATTCATTTTGTTAAATAAGAATATTAATAATAAATTCACAAATCTACCACTTAAACAAGGGAAACGAAAAGAATTGACACGGCTAATCTTTATCAACATAAAAAAATGAGGAAGGAAAATTTGTAATCTAATGATCTATTCTAACACATTACTATTTTATTAGTTGCTCGAATTCTTGAATTTTTACGCGGGAAGCAAATTTTTAATTTCTCAAAAAAAAAAATATTAAATTTTTATATGTACTTCAACCTTAACTCTACAAATCCGTAATAATATTTCAATATGATAAAAAAAAATTTCAATTTTCAGCTGTGACTCTATACATTGTTTAAGGCTACTGCGAATCTAGACCCGTTAAACAACAAAACCAACCACCGCGAGACCATAGGCGAAATTATAAATTTTATGTATATTCAGCAAGCTAACTACTTATTATATATTGTATATACGTGAAAAAAAGTTGTAATATATATATATGTGAATGGATTACAAGTACTCACCCGGATTTCCAATTGCAATTGGGGTTCCGGCTGGCTGAAAATTCAAAAAAAAAAATTGTTCTCTTTTCGTTTGTTTTGTCTTGTTTTTTATTAAAGGATTTAATATTAAAATTAATTTCCTAAGGAAGGTGATGTGTCGTCCTCCAGTTGTCCACGCCGGCGGATTATATTTAACTCGTAAATATCGAGGAATATCTGCCAACTCTCCTTCCTCGTTAGTCCTCAACGGTGTCTAACACTATTTAGTTGTCAACTCACTTCATTACTATTTAAATTTGAAGCAGAATGAAGAATTTTAGTTTTTTTTTTTTTTTTAGATTTTTCTACTGAAAGAATAAGAACCTTATTACACTGTTGGTCAATTCACTTATTTTCTCAACTCACCTGAGGTGCGATTAAGGCAGTGGTCCTGTGGGTACGCAGGCAACAATCATGGGGAATTATGTTAGGCTTCGGATCTTGGAATCAGACACGGCTAAGTTAAAATACAAAAATTTTTGGGTCTTTTTGTTTTGTTTCCTTGCTTGGTGATACTGCAAGGGTTTTATATATATAAATATATGAAATCACGTGCTATTGCCTAAATCTTACCTACGCCTATCGGTTCTTTAGATGAGGGACCACGAGGTTAAGAATTTGGATCTCAAATTAATCCTCCCATCTCAACGCAGGCTCTCGGATTTTTTTGAGCAATTTCTTTGACTCCACTTTTATCACCGAGCCGGTATGAAATTTCACTTATTTCACGTTTTGTTTATTAAAATTTCGAGCCACTCTATTGGCCATGTGCCCACATCACCTCTGGGGTTTTGTTGAATTCTTCACTGCGGTCGCACCTCACTACTTTAATTACTGCGTAATTTTAACTTTTTTAAAATTGTAATATCACTATACCTTGCAAAATTTTTCTCCTTTTTTTCGTTTCAATTTGCCTTCGTAAGGCACGTTTTAATGTTACTTTAAATTGACTTGATTACTAGACCAGTCGCCTGCAGTACTATTACTGACTTCTTCTGTCTCTCTATCTAGACCAGGGCTACTAACTCAGTTAGCATGGTACTTTCCGAGTTAATCGGGAACTACTAATATAATTATTGCAGCTATTTACGCCACCCTCCGCTAGAGGACCTGGCGACAGATAGTTATGGAAAAAATAATCTAATTTGTTTGATTTCCCAGCTAATATTGGGAGATTTTAGAAAAATTTATTCAATCTTCCACTTTACTTTTTCCCAGGACGGGCATTCAATATATTTTAAATTTTTACGGCGAGAGTTTCCGATTAGGTCAGATTGCTACTGGTTTGAGTCTTAACTCAAGACAACAACACATTTGTGAGGCATGAATTCCACACGTTCCACCGTGACGAAATTTCCGAGAATTGGGATTAACGAAGGCTAGAAGATGGCCGCACCGTCGATTTTGGGTGTAGTAGGTTGATTTGCTGACAGATGGCAATTTATATCAGCGATTTTGACTGAGGAATTAGACTTAGTCAAGCTATGGGGAATTGGCCAATAGAGGGAACTAATTTCATGCGATCTAATATGATGTAATCTGTTACATGGTGTGCTCGCCCCAATACAATCGAAGAGCCACTCTAACATGCTCCCATGGCTGTGATGCGTTCTGTCTTCGAAATGTCTAAAGGGATGCCATCCTGCACTTGGTCGCGCAACAACAGAAAAAAAAATCATGCCGAAGGAATGGGATAAGGGTACACAAAACGGATTGAAAAAAAAAACTCAGCAAAAAAAGGAAAAGGAAAACCCGCGAAATGAAACAAAGAAAAAAAAAAAAAAAAAAACAGGAGGAATGACGGCAGGGGTTGCCGAAGGTCGGTGGGGGAGTATGATGTTGTCACACCCCTTTCGTTGGCCCCAACCACCCATGTAGTCGATGTTCATCTGGGTGCCCTTTTGTGACCTGTAAAGAGAGGGCCACTCACCTCATTATGAGAACCCTAAATTAAAGTTTTTCTTTTCTCTTCAATTACTAAAGCCAATTACTAAAATTTTACTACAAAGATAATGCAAAGTTTTCCTAATTTCTGTGACAAGCCCATTACTCAAATATTACTACAAAGATAATGCAAAGTTTTTCCTAACTTCTGTGACTAACCTATTACTCAAATATTACTACAAAGAAAATGCAAACTTTTTCCTAATTTCTGTGACAAGCCAATTACTAAACTTTTACTACAAAGATAATGCAAAGTTTTTCCTAATTTCTACTAAAATTTTACTACAAAAATAGTGTAAAGTTTTTCCTAATTTTTGTAACAAGCCAATTACTAAAATATTACTACAAAGATAATCCAAAGTTTTTTTTTCAAATTTCTTTGACAAGCCAATTATTAAAATACTACTACCAAGATAATGCGCATTATTTTGTTAACTGAGAGCAGAAAAGAAATTTTATAAAAATTATTACTTTTAGAAAACTAATTTACGTTTCAGTATGAATCTTATTCAGCTTATATTGCAGTTAAGTTTAGTGACTGTTACGTTACTGCTTAAATCTAGCACTGCGTACAAATTCATTTGCTTCTAATTTCGTTAGTACAGAAGAGAAACAAATATTATTGCTAGTTTACAATTATATCTAAGTGACAGAGATAAAAGGGAACACAGCTTCACTATCCCGAATCCAAAAAATGTTTGTGCCAATTACATCAAAATTTATCAAAGTCCATTGCTTTCTATATGTTATCAAATAGAGTTCACGATATTCACGAAAATGATTCACTTCAATATTATTACTAAATTTGCAAGATTACGCCTGGCCAAAAGCTAAAACAAATTCGATAAGCCTAAGCAAAGTTCCTGTTCTTTTGAGTTCACTTGGTTTTGATAACGACAAAACGAGTGCATTCCGGTACTCGGTACAATTACAACAAAAATTATGAAAGTTGTGATGTCAACGAAAGTTAAATTATACAAGCCCGACATAGCACAACTCTAACGACGCTATATTGTGTTTCGATTTTATTAAACAACTTTTATTTACGATGTGGCCAAATCCTAGGGGACAACCCTTTGATGCGTTTGCATGGTTTTGGTCGGAAGGGAGTTAGGGTAAGGGAAGTAAGAAAACTTGAAAGTCTTCTTTTGGCATTGCTGCTAGCTAGACAACAGCCCAGAGACGGAGTGGATTATTTTAATTTCTTAATAACAGTTCACGGGGAGACCTGGTCTCGAACCCGGGACCCAACGAATTGATCCAACTCCGTCTCCTTACAGAATAATTTGCACTGCTAGCCAACGTGAACACAATTCACTTTCGCTTCTACCGAAATTTCCTTGCAAGTTTTCAATTACGTAAACCCGTCAATGATTACCAAACTATAAATTTCCTTTTTTTTATAAACAATGCGAAACAAAGTTCGCAAACACAATTTCAATTTTTATGAAATTTCCATTTAAATGGAATTCAAAATTACGAATTTTCTTTTCGCGATACTTCACTTGCTTACTTTTTCCTCGTAGGAACAACTTGTCACGAATTATTTTTATTTAATTAGAAAAAAAAACTTTCATCGCCGTGCGGTTGTGAGTGCGTCCGTCCATTGTATCGTTTAGCCAATGACTGACTTTTTCATCGCGCCAATCTTATTACTTGCCGACAGCACACGCACCTCTTGCCTTCGTTCCCATAAAATTGTCTATGTCCACAGCGGCGTAAACGGTTTTGTCTGCTGGATTTTGCAAAAGTGTTCTTTTTTATATGTATTTCAAATACCATTTCTGGCTGTGGGATGTGGCTTGAATTCTATTATATTATATTTAAAAATTTTTGCAAACTCGACCGTTTTTCTGTTTGAGTCTTGCATTATTTCCATGGGCGGCGGAGGATTTTTAAGTTTGGTCGCGTTATTGTTTCCGTAAACAGGCGGAGTTTAAATTTTATTCAGATTCAGTTAGAGCCGACAGGTAGATTTTTGTACAAATGCAACTTTTGGCTCCAATTTGCGATGTTTTTTTTTTTTATGGGAGCGGGGAAATACATTTACGCACGTAGGGGTGTGCCGGACTCACCGGCTAAAACCCCCCTCCCCCCTCCAGGAAGACCACCACGGGACCGTCAAGAAGACATTACTTCGTGGTGGAGTCCTATTAAATAGCCTCCACCAAGGCACCCAAGCCAACAGGTGCTCCCCTGGGAGCCCCCGCCTTCTCGCCACCCCAACAAGTTAGCAGGTGCTCCATTGTTGTCTCCTTTCTTTTGGCGAAGGATCCCCCTCACGAAAAAGGCAATCCTTCGCCAGTGGTCCTCCCTCTGCAGCATGACCCCGACAATATTGTCCGCGGTTATGCTGCCCGTCTCCGCCTCTAGTTCAACCCTCTCCACCCTCCAGCGAACACATTCAAAGAATGTGTGAAGGGCGGAGTCCGATGGGGAGCCGCAGTGTTGGCAGCACGGGCTCGACACCTTCCCTATACGGTGAAGGAAGGCCCGGAAATGCCCGTGGCCCGTCAGCATTTGGGTGAGGTAGTAGTCCACCTCACCATGCTGACGGTTTAGCCAAGCGTCCAGCTGAGGAATCACTCGGGCTGTCCACCGGCCCCGCCACTCTCCATCGCATCTTTCTTGCCAGGACGCCATGGTCCTGGCCCGAGCTACCTTCGCGGCCTCCTCCCATTACGGGTTTCTCCCGGTGGACGAACTGTCGCTGCCTGGCTAAAAGGTCAATGGGTATGACTCCCGCGACCACCAGCACCGCAGGCTCCGAGACCGTGCGGTAGGAGCTCACAATGCGGAGCGCCGCACGGCGTTGTACCGCAAGTATACGTTTGCTGAACCTTTTCCACCGCATTGCGTCGGCCCAGACTTCTGCTCCGTAGAGCATTATGGACTAGACGGTGCAAAGCAACATGCGCCTCTTACTGGGTCTGGGACCTCCAATGTTGGCTATGACCCTGCTCAGCGCTGCCGTCACCGCAGCCGCCTTGTCAGCCCGGTCCTTAATCTCAGCCCAGAAGGAGAGCCTACAATCAAGGCTCACACCCAGGTATTTTATCGCGGGCCGGGTCTGAACCGACATGTCCCCTACCCGAATTCCGATCAACAGCGGGATGCGCTTCTTCGTAAGAAGGACGATCTCGGTCTTGGCAAGCGCCAACTCCAGCCATGGTCGCGCAGCCAGGAGCTTACCCAACGCATTACTTGGTTGAGTCTCATTTGTGGCGCCGCGACATCTCTGGCGGTAATAACCGCCCAAGCGCATCCCTCCACCTTACCGAGTTGAAGGCATTGCGCACATCCAAGGTGACCAGCAGGCACACCGGGGGAGAGTAATAACTTCCGCATTCGGTGGCCCGGGCCGCATCGACTACCTCCTGGTTGGCATGAACCGTCGACCTCCCTTTACGAAAGCCATACTGCCTCTCGGAAAAGTCTTCAGCAGCCTCAATGGGTGCTTGGAGGCGAGGCTTCAGGAGCTTCTCCAGGAGCTTGCCCGCTGTATCGAGCATACACAGCGGTCTGGACGACCCGGGGAACCCTACTGGCCCCTTGCCCTTGCTGACGAGCACCAGCCTAGCAGTTTTTCAGCGGGAGGGAAAAACTCCCGCCTTCAAACATTCATTGTACATGTCTAACAAGAGCTCCGGATGGCTCGCCGACAATGCCTTCAACACCTCTGCCGGTAGCCCGTCGGGCCCTGGTGCATTTTTATTCTGAAGGCTTTGCGAGGCCTAGATGGCAGTCCTTCTGCGATCCCGTCAATGGCTTGAGACAGCCTTTCGACGTCTATTCTGGCAACATCCCATCTGGGCAGGCCCTGCAGGCGTCGGACCCGCGCTGGCATCATATCAAGCACGCGGAACGTGATATATTGGTGATCGCTGGCTGTATAGTCCTCGATCACCTGCCAGTCCTGCACCCGTTTTATCACCAATCTCTTTGCATACTTCTTCAGTAAATCTTTCAGCGACAATTCCCTACAACGTGACCTTAACTACTTTTCATTCATGGACAAATGTACTCAAACGTCGTTTACATCCTTCGACCCTGATCCCGAACTAATCGCCGCCAGTATCAACGGGTGTCAACGGGCTTCAGTACGACCTTAACCCAGGTCCAGATGGCATTCCGGCCATCGTTCTGAAAAAGGGTGCCATGTATCTAGTTCAACCCCTTACCTTGCTTTTCCGCCTCTCGGTCACTCAAGGGGTTTTCTCCTCAATTATGGAAAAACTCGTATATTATTCCCATCTTCAAAAAAGGCTGCAAGAACGATGTGTCCAACTACTGACCCATTGCTAAATAATCATCCATACCTAAACTATTCGAAAAATTGGTCTATGATTCCATGTTCTTCTACTGTAAGTCTATCTTCTCCCTGATCCCCCCCCCCCCCCCGGATTCATCTGGATTCAATCCTACCTCAACAACCGTCAGTACAATATTCTTTTCAACTCGTCCATTTCTAACCCTATTGTCGCTCGTTCCGGCGTCCCTCAGGGCAGCCACCTCGGTCCATTGATTTTCATCCTTGCAATAAATGATGTTGAATATGTCATCAAACACTCAGAGTTGTCCATTTATGCCGATGACATGAAAATAATCAAACATATCTCCTCCACTACCGACTCTCTTCTCCTGCAAGAAGACCTCGATTCATTCATCATATGGTGCATGAAAAACTTTCTTGAGCTCAATGTCTCCAAATGCCAGTCCATCTCTTATTCCCGCAAGCGTCTTACCCCCACCCCGAGAGTCTATATGTTAACCAACGTACCAGTCCCTATCGTTACCTCTTTGTGTGACTTAGGAATAATCTGTGATAGTGAACTCAATTTCCGTTCCCACATTGACAGCATAATTAACAAAGCTAACTCCACGCTAGGGTTTGTGAAGCGCTGGTTCACGGACCGCTCTCTCATTAGGAGTATGCCTGAGAGAATCTGAGATCTGGCGAGCCGTGAGGACTAATCAGCCGCGTGTTGTCAGACCCAGCCGTTATCTGTGACCGGGTTGTTCAACATTGACCAAACCACCTACAATGTCCGATAAGCATCAAGCCCTCAGCATATCTTACCGGCGTAAACACTTTGCTTGCGCCTCATTCTGAAGCATGTTTCATGACTGGCCTTCGCCGGTGATTCGGTTGTCCACCGTGGTGTCTCATTACCAAACGAAAATTTTGTCAGTATAGCTCCGAGCACTCAGCATTTTACCGGCACCAAGTTGTTTTGTGTCTGATTCTAACGCATATTTCCTGTTTTGTTTGTTCCATCAATTAAATTTTATCAGTAAACGTACAGGCCCGTTTTTTTTGGAATTTTCCTTCGGCAGTTTATTCCACGCAAAATTTAACACGTTTACAATACCAATACCAATGGGCAACATGACAGGAGCAGATTTCCCGTGCGTCCCATACCTCAATCCTTATCTACGTTTTCTTTTCCTATTGTTTTAATTTCACTTTCCTTAAAATATGTTGGACTAGTTTCACATATATGTATATAGGTATAAGTTACTGAGCTGAATTGTCTCTTGGGGTCATACATCTCTTTCTGTCTTCCCCCGGTATCCGTAAGGTTATGACAGATGCGGATGCTTAACAAGCCAACAAGTTTTTTTTGATACAACCATGAAGAGAACTATAGTCGTCGAGGTCACTTGGGACACAAACAATATAGGGCACGTACCAAAACAGACAATCGAAAAAACTCCTCGTTGTAAACAGATATAAATAGAACTATGAATTTTGTATGGGCGTGTGGAAATGCTGAAGACTATTAGAAGATACCCCTAAAGCAAGAGAATAGAATAGGGTCAGCTTCATTTCCTACCTCACTACTATCTCCATTTCATCCCGATTATGATTTTCTTTTAATTTGTTGATGATTCATTCTTTTAAAAAATTAAATTTTCTTTATTATTTTGTTTATACCTTTATAAGTTCTATTGTTATCATTTCGTTGATTTATTTTTCCTTTTTATAACGTTTTTTGAGAAAAAAATTATTAAAATGAATTATATAACAAATAAACTGAACTGAATTAAAAAAAAAGAAAATCCATTCATTAAGCTGACGTCAAATATGATCATCTTCAACCATTTCACTTGATAATGACTTCGTCCGCTCAAATAGAGTGATCTGAGACATACCAAGCAGTCTTCAGATGGTTTGGTTCTCACGAATTGGTTTTAATGTCAAAGAATTCTTTGAAATCATCCATATTTCCTAAGACGTGGGTTACATTGCGACGGTCTGGATGTATTTCTCTCTTAGTTCAAAGGATGAATCAGTTCAAAAGAGAGCAGCATGATGTTGTTCAAGGAAATAGTGGAATACTGCAGCTTCATTTTGACGTTATTGAGGAGTGATGGTGAGGCTACCGCAGACGACGCCGACACATATGGAAATCTGGAGGCATTAATTACTTCAACAGATTTCTCATGTGCAAGCCGGAAAAATCGCCTAACAAATTTCACAGGAATCTCAACTAAGTCGGACTTCAATCACGACAAGCTTCACACGAATCGCTTCGTCCAAATGCATGCAGATAAGATAAAAGTAATTAACAACGTATTTGAGTTAATAATAAATTTTGCTGTAATACGTTGGCTTGGACGTTGAACAAACTGAGCCACCGATTGATTACACGGCAAAATATAACATCGAAGATAATTCATCACACAAATTATCAGTCAAAAAAAAATCTAAGAGCCAGTGTGATTCTCGTAACTATTCTACGTATCAAGAAACAGATTTCGCTCAACTGACAGAATCTAGTTTACGTTATGCTGAAAACGTAATAAAATCTTATTCGGAAAAGAAAGCTCTGCGTAGTCCTAGAAGCGACATTTAACCGATTATAAAAGATACCGTAAAGCGTTGTCAGACAGAGGATACACATTGTGTACTCTCAAAAGCTATAATACAGTCGATAAGGTATGTAATAAGATAGTGTCTCGATAGCGTAGTCAAACCTATAGACTAATGTATCTTAGGACAGTTACTTAAACGAAGTAATAGGTACGCTGTAACTTAGCTAATCTATGGTTGTATCTAACTTCATAGTTGTGATCACGTTAACAGGTAATTGGAATAGATGTACAAACTTCTTTGTAAAAAGACGAACTAAGTTTTCTTGAATATAATATTAGACAGCAATTGAATAGATTAGTGAGTACTAGTTGCATCTATGTAGTTCGTAAACATCTAGAATAGCGAAATTATATTTAGTTAAATTAGGGAATAAATTCAATTGTCAATTGGTGTATTTACAGACGAAGTGTCAGGAATTGTTCCTTCTCCAATTGGTATCTTCATTGGTTTCACACCCATCCATCGCATACAACGTAGTAATTTCCTAGAAGTTTTGAATGACCTCTACGTATTTATACCAAAGTTAACTATTATAATTATGTCCCGTCTCGATGATTCACGCGTAATTATACATAGCAGAGTCTGCTCGACGGACATCGGTAAGGGCTGAACCACAACGCTTCGCCCGATAACTCATACAAACAACGCACATAGACTAATCATAAACAATATAAGCCCGGCTACCTTGGCGTGAGACAGTTTACCTCAGGGCATGGGTCAAGCCACACGTTCAGCTTCAAATTGAGTAACGTAAATTTTTCTTTCACCTAAACTGAATTTTTGTCCCCATTAAATTCCCATTCCTTCTTCTCCTTATCCCGTTCACTTTTTCAGCTTCCCTTCACAAATTTTCCAAATTTTTGGAAGAGAACCTGAGCTGGTAAAATTTTGTCAGCGTGTGAAAACTTTTTTAAGCAATTTCGAGCTAAAAGCACAGGAAGTCTGAGACATTCAAAAATTAAAAAAATCTTTGGTTAAAATTTTACATTTTTAAATCATAACCACCCTTTCGAAGCTAATTTCGAATATGGCGATGACCATAATCATGGCTGTCCGCGCCATAATATCAAGAGGGGAAATTAATCTCCGGTTGGGGAACAGAAAAAGAATTGGGAAGTAAGTGAAAGGGACTGTACCAAATGATGGGTTAGGTGCAGTCATAGGTTGGAGAGGAATAGCCCACCCCCTTGTCAGTTAATCCGAAACAAAAACGGGTAAAAATTTATTAATCTACATGAAATTGGGGGGGGGGGGGGCCTTATCGTTTTTAAATCTTCTGAAAACCCCCGGATATCAAAATGGCGGCCGTTTGAAAAAAGAAGTCATATTTTCACAGTTTTTTTTAGGTTCAATGGACGCAAAAAAAAGTTTAAGTCAAAAATAAGAAAATCGCTTCGATAAGGCCTCCGAAATTAAATTTCCTTTACGGTTGAAAAAATGCAAGTCAATCGGTTCATCCGTTGAAAGTGTAGAGCGTCCCGAGCGCTGAAAAATGCTGTTTCGAGAAAAATGCATTTTTCTCGAAACAGCAGTTTTAAGCTATAAAAAATCGTTTTTAATGTTTGTTTTTGATAACTTACATCTAGTCAGCTATCCCAGCACCATAGAGGCAGCCTTTGGGTTCCTCAAAGTATTCGTTTTGCTGGATCTGCAGGTTGATCAGGTTGATTGATAAGGTAACGGAAAAAGGTAAGGCGCAAGAGCGCCTCAACTACCTATTTCCAGCCGGCGCGCGGTTCCGCTCAATGCGCTGTCACTTCTAAATTACATCAGATTTTACAAAATTCTTTTAACTACATATACTACACACTATAAGGATTCAAATTATGTCAACAAAAAAAATCTATTTTTTGAACGTCATGAACGGTGAGCTCCCCTTAATTGAAGATGATCAGGAAAAGCGCATTTTCGGTGGAAGTGGATTATGGCAGTTCAAGGTTATGCAGGACTTTGCAATGCCCCAGCAACATTCGAACGCTTAATGGAGTGCGTTTTACGAGGTTTAACTTGGGAAACCTGTCTGGTATATTTGGAAGACATCATTGTAAATAGAAGAGAAAACCGCATTTTCGGTGGGAAGTGGATTATGGCAGTTAAATGTTAGGCCCCAGCAACATTCGAACGCTTAATGGAGTGCGTTTTACGAGGTTTAACTTGGAAAACCTGCCTGATATATTTGGATGACATCATTGTAATTGGAAGAACATACTATAGCAGAGCTCTATCAAAACCAGAAAGAAATTACTGTGTTACGAGGAAAGAACTGCTGGCTATTGTTGATTCAACGAAGCAATTTCATGAATTCCTCTATGGACAAAGATTCACCCTCCGAACAGATCATGAAGTGCTGCAATTACTGCAATTTAAAAATCCTGAAGGACAAACAGTAAGGTGGCTAGAAAGGCTTCAATCTTATGATTTTGAAATTATTCATAGTACCCTTCCTATCCCATGGAAATGCAGATGTACTTTCACGACGGCCATGGAAATCGGAATGTAAATACTGTTTCCGTCTCGAAGGAAAATGCGACCATGTGACTGTGCAAAGAACAACTGTCGTACCTTTGACAGGATGAAACATTGAATAATTTCGAGCAGCACAACATCAATACAACGTTGGAGCACCTTTCGAGAGAATTGCGATTGACGTTGCCGGACCATTTCCTGAGTCAGATCGAGGCAACCGATACATTCTAGTGGAAATGGATTATTTCAGTAAATGGCCAGAAGTATATGCGATACCAAATCAAAAAACAAAGACAGTGGCGGAAGAGTAACAAATTGGATTTGCAGATTTGGCGTTCCTCATGAGCTTCATTCAGAAGGTTTTCGAGATTCCTGGAATAAAGAAAACGCGGACAACACCACTTCACCTACAATCTGATGGAATGTTTGAACGATTTAATAGAACAGTGAGCAAACATCTAAGGAAATTACTATAGTAGATAAACATCAACGGAATTGGGATTGCTACTTTCCGATATTTCTACTAGCTTATCGAACAGCCATCCATAACTCAACAGGACAGACGCCCTCTAAAGTTGTGTTTGGAAGACAGATTCGACTGCCCAAGGACTTGAAGTTCGGAACACCTGAAAAGGATACTGAATCCACTGAAGAGTACGTAACCACACTTCGGAAGCATCTCGCAGAAATCCATTAACTGGCAAGAAAGAACCTTAAGACATTCAGCGATAGAATGAAAACACGATACGACATCACAGCTAATTCTAGCGGATTCAAGCAAGGAAACTTCGTTTGGCTATTCAACCCAAGGCGACGAAGAGGAAAGTCACCGAAGCAACAACAGCAGTTAGAAGGACCCTACAAGATCCTTGCGCGCATCAAAAAAATATCGTTCACATTGACAGGTTGAAGCCATATCAAGGAGAACTTGCACAGTAGTTTGGCGTAGGCTACGTGATGAAAACGAAATCAAGTTGTGCACTGCGCATGTCCCGAATTTCGGAAACCACAAAAACGTCAGATGCCGTATGAAGGAAGTGAAGGCCGACTCGAACCTGTGGTGACTTGGTGTTGTGAAAATAAATAACGGAAATTTCTAGAACTAGGTTGCTAAGCTTTCTAGAATTGTATAAATAGGGCTGAGTAGCAGCATAGTTAGTCAGTTGCATTTTAACCAATGAAGTAACAAGTACTGATAAATAAAGTGAAACGTTATATTGTGAAGAAATATTGTCAAGAAAACTGTGCAACGAATTAATGAAGTGAAGTGAATAAAAATTGTGAACATTTGTGACTGTAAATAAGTGTCTTAATTAATCCGAAGAGCCCCATTTACGTTACAATAGCTTTTACACAGATTATCTTTACACAGTAATTCTTTCACAACAAATTATCCTTACACATTAGAAGAAACCTTAATTGTCGGTGATTAAATTAATCTTCTCATCCACTTTTGATGCGTGTTAACTACATTATTCTTTACACAGATTAACTTTACACAGTAATTAATTCTTTACACAACAGATAATAGAAACTTTAAAAGCTTTTTAGTTAGGTTTGATTTAGATATTTCCGTACCACACAGAACTCAACCTTTTTCGACCGGTATTTTTAAAACAACTTTTTACCGTCGCGATTAGATACAGTCTCTGCGATTCTATCGTCATAGAAATTTTAACTTTTTTTTTGCCTTTAATTACCGAGCAAGAGGCCATGTAGATGAGTTAAACAAGCGCTGATAAGACACTTTTCTCTGAGAACAAATTTTGTTTTCGTTCCTGTTGGTTACCATTGCTTTTCTATGGGAAAAGAATGTATAGTAACCTGAGCGCCTTGTTTTTTTCGAGCCAGTTTTGAATATGTTGCAACATTGTTGCTAATAAAATATATTTTGGCTTGAAATTCTGACTTTTTATACTATATACATTCGGTTTTGGCTTACGTTACAAGCTACGATATGCAATGGAGGTGGATAATAATAATAGTGCAGATCGGATTCGTATGAACGCGGCTTATCCTTAAGATAAGCCGAATTCGATCTGCAACATTCCTTCCTCCCATGGATAAGAGAAGTATTCTTTAGAGAGGAATACTCCTTATTCGAAGTTTGACTTTACCTGCGACAAGTGAAATCCTCCGTTTTTCTGCGATGACATTGTTTTGCGCCAGTTTGGGAGACCAAGTATTCCAGTCCCAGCCACCATTCAGCGTAGTCATATTTGGGTTCCTTGTGACCCGAATAGACGCCGGGGGAAGGGGGCCCCTTAGACTTTATCTTCATCTCTTCGTCTCTTTTTTTCTTGTGTAACTTTTTAAAAGAAAATTCTTTTTTTGTTTTAGTTTAAAAAAAAATTTTGTATTTTAAATTTAACTTCCTCTTCTCTCTCTACTCGTTGTTTCCTTTCTAAATTTATGTATTAATCAATAAAAAACCTTCTTTTCTACTTTTTTCCTGGGCTGTATCCTCTTTTTGGTTTTGCTTGGTGTTGTCTTTTCTGGTGAGTATTTTCGGCAGTCTCCTTTATTTTGCCTTACTCTTTTTACTTTTTGTTTATTTATAGTGATTCCCTAAACATTTCTCTTTGGGTGCTTCCTTTCCGTTTGGATTGTAACAGCACTTCCCGACGCATTTTATTGTGTAATAATAAAGTTGCATATACCGTTTTCTATAACTACTAAGATTGTGGGTTATTTTCGTCTGCGGTTGCCCCTATGCGTTGGTTATTTTTACTGTTCTGGCATTGTCACCTATATTCGGGATTTTGTTTGTGGCAGTGATTCATAACGCGTTTTAAGGTTTTAAAAAAAACTGTTTTTCGGATCTACCTTGCGCGTTTAAGTTAAAAGTTCTTATTTATGGCACCTACTTTGCGCGATGGCATTTGTGGGTCCGCATATGATTGTGGTATTGCTTCACGACGCCTTTTAGATTTCCTTCATAAAAGTTTTTATTTACGGCACCTGCTTTGCGCGACGGTCCTTTTTTTTCTGATCCGCTTATGATTGGTTTTTGTTTTCTTTACCTACTAGATCTTGCTATTTAATACTTGTTACTATTAGTTAGCTCTTCTTTCTATTTAAACCATTTGGATGAACCGTGCCCTGGACAGTGTTTGTGGCCGTTCAGGCCGATTATTTGACGCCGATACTGCCTGCTCCAGGGGAATTTCGGTAATGGGTGTTTGATTACGCCGCGTAATTTATACTTTTAACGGCGGTGTGCCATCTTTGGCCCTCAAATAAGTGATAGCGAACAACAGTATTAGTCCGGTAAGTGACAACGATGTTGTTGAGAGCTGTTTTGACCCGGGAGTGCAAATACAACTCTGGTAGGCTGGTCTGTAATTGGTCCAATGATTGGGTACTTTTATGTAACATCTCGTTAGTATAGTCACCCAGTAATAGTGTTGTATATAAAGGTTCTGCTTTGGTGTGCTGTTCAGAATTAGTCATGAAGGAATCTAACTCCTTAGCCGTCTCATTTGGTTTAAGAAAAAATATGCCGGTTGTGTGATGAACAATGGATATGTATTCTCAGCCTGATAGTATAGGGTATTAGGTACTATCTGTAAATGGCAGAGTTGGTTGATTACCTATATTCCCTGTCCTGAGAGGCGATGGGTGAGCAATTGCTGGGTTTGTTATTAGCGTGTTTAACAATTCTCGACTTCTCAAGTGACTTTCCGATAGGATTTCATATTTTTCAATTTTAATAGTAGAAATTCCTGAGTCTGGTCCGGGGATATTCCCGAACCAGAGAGTGATTTGCTTCCGTGCGTGTATGAAAGCACCTGATTCGTTGCAACTTCATTTTGGGGAGATTGAAGGTTGGTAAAGAGATTTTAATTACCAGTTTTTCTTGCAACAAGTGAGTTCGTATTTTCGCCGTCTCCTCTAGTGTTGTCTGATTATCCAACTCGGTCAAGTCAAATTCCGTAAGTATATTCCACGTGGAGTGGGAAACCGTGCGGCTTCCTGGAATAATACTCCTGTGTTGTTGAGTGGGTCATATTCTCCGAAGTGCACCTTCCCAAAATGGACATAATTAGTCCGGGGATGACAACAATTAGTATCATACCTGGGGAGGGAAATTTTAAAGGTTAGTTTGCGTTTACTTTACTTTATTTTTCTTATTTACTAAGCGTAGATTTCCCCTATAGTGGTTTAATACGGAAATTGTACTTTCACGAGTGTATCTCAAGGCACGAGACTATCAGGAAGAAGTTTCTGAGTTAGCCTTGGTGGCGAGGGTTGTGATGGTGGCCTTTGTGTCAGTATAGAAAAAGTGAAAAAATATCTTAGAATATAAAACAAAACAGGAATGGGGACGACTGAAATTAAGCGACCACCATACAAGTTGTGTTGGAAACAATTTGCATTTGTATGAGAAGTTCAGAACAGGTTTAATTATTAAGAAGGTAATTAAATATGAAAGTTGTTCAAAGTCACTAATATACTTTATATTTTTTAGTTAAACTAATTATCGACATCATTTAAAACAGTATTATATCATCTGTAATGCAAAATACTATAATTTTTTAAATAAATTTAAATCAATATAAGAGTAAGCCCCCATAGGAAATGTTTTCTGGAACCGTCTGTGAATATAAGGTACCTTGCTTTGACATTTGCAATCTCGTAAATAAACAAATCTGTATCTTGATTTTGCAAACAGAAACTCCTTGTTTTCCACTCATCGCTGAAAACTATGAACTAGCACTATAACTTAGTATTTAAAGCAGTTTACAAACCTAAAAAAAGACTTTCCTCCTGGAAATTTATAGTTATTTCTACAAGAAAGCACACTGCACTTCATTGTCTAATTTTATGAATATCTACGAATTTCAGACAACTGTAAAGGTAAAACACACATTATCCACAATAATCACTGCACTTAGTAATAGTTTTTAAGTCAATTAGCATTTTTTATCACTTTTAAAACACTTTTCAATTTCGCTTACACTCCGCATTCAAAGCCAGCCAAATTAGTTTTGGGAAAGATGGTCCCTTAAGTTCATTCCATCTCACTTTCTCTGGGATATTCGTTCTCATCTGGAAAAAACACGCTCATGTACACGATTCATATACTATACGCTATCGCCATTCCTGTTTTGTTTTATATTCTAAGAAAAAGATACGGTCGCTCTTAATTATAAAAGATAGAAAAGTAAGAGACAACCGACATTCCTCAAACAAAACTATCAGAGATTGTGAAGTCGGGATTAGCTTTAATAGCCTTTTTCTGAACTTTGTCTAACGCGGACCCTGTCCAAATATTAGAATTATATTCGAGTCTAGGCGTGCATAACCCCCAATTATTTCATCGTATTTTTAACCTTAATATATGTTCGGTCCAACTAAGATTGCTGTATATCTCAATACCAATTCTATGCAGAATCAAAAGAATGAGAAATGAAGGGGCTCTCGTCGGCAATGCTATGATTAGGATTGAAAGTGAGAGATAAAAGGTCAGTAATAAAAGTAAGACGTAAGGTTGCTGTGAGAGTATTGAATCCCGAGGTACACCAGCATTGTTTTTGTGCAGGGCTCAGACTCTCCATCTATTTTTACGCGGATTCACAAAATGCTTGTTCGCTATTGCAGTTGGTATGTGACCTATCCCATTGGTTGTTTTACTAAGATCAACGTTATTCAAATTTTGAAAGAAATAACCATTAGTTTTCAATTTTTATAGTGCACCATTTACTGTACTTTACTTTCTTATTTTTAATGAAATTAGGACGGAAAACACCACTATTACCTTCTGAGGGTACAAAGAACTCTGCTAAATGACTTTTTCTCATCTTACTGGTAGTCTCACATAATGTAAAGAATAAATGTTTTTGAACGTTTCCGAACAATACCTTGCTTAGATGGAATGTTGACCAAGAAAAAAATTCAATGTTGAGTTTACCGAATCGAAGACTGCTTTTGATAATCATTTGTAAAACTTATAATAATATATAATAAACTTGTAAACTTTGTTTTAATGTTAAACGCTCTATGAAAAAATTGACGCCAAAATATAAATAAATATGACGACCAAACTTATCAGAAATTCTGTCATACTTATTGCATTACCATGTGTGTAAATTTTTAGAAAGTAGAAGATTTCCCATCATCACGTTTAAAATTATTCGGTGAAAACTTTTTACAGAAATATAACGGAGCCAAAAAATGTAAAACTCGTTTTTGATGTGTTAAAGTTCGACCCGCCGGAAATAGAGCGTGCAGTGCTTTTTGCAACGAATAATGCATTAGTATGTGAAACACCTGAAGATGCTATGAAGGTTGCCTACGAAATTGACCGTGGTCGCTATGATGCTCTAGCCTTAGATGGCACTTTTTATCAAAAATCTGGAATAATATCAGGCGGTAGTCATGATTTAGCACGCAAAGCTAAGAGATGGGACGAAAAGCATATGGCACAACTGAAAATGCAGAAAGAAAAATTGAACGAAGAAATGAAAGAACTCATAAAAAAATCAAGGAAGCAGAGCGAGCTGGCAACTGTTGAAAGTCAAATAAAAGTAGGTTTTTGGTATTATTTTAAACTACTTAATACAGAAAATAAAAATTAATCTTTATGTTTGCTTTAGGGCTTAGAAAACCGCCTTAAATACAGTATGGTTGACTTGGAAGCATCAAAAAAGTCTATTAATGTATTTGATAAGCAGCTTTTAGATTTGCAAAATCAATTGGACGAGTTCGGAGTAAGCACCTAATAAATTTAGTTAAAAAATATTTTTTAATTTTTATGTAGCCTAGAATCAGTGAAATTGAACGGCGCATGCTACAAAGAGATCTGAAAATTCAGGAAATTAAGGAAAATATGAATAATGTTGAAGACAAGGTTTATGCTAATTTTTGTGGTCGAATTGGAGTTCAAAATATCCGTCAATATGAAGAAAGAGAACTGGTGATGCAACAAGAAAGGGCGCGCAAAAGAGCTGAATTTGAGCAACAAATTGATACTATAAATACTCGCTTAGATTTTGAAAAACAGAAAGATACCAGAAGTAAATTTGCAATTTAAAATGTCTTTGAATATTAAGTTTAACTTAATTTAATATTGCACAGAGAACGTAGAACGCTGGGAGCGAACAGTTCAAGATGAAGAAGATGCTTTAGAAGGACTTAAAGCAGCAGAAATCCGATATCGTAAAGAAATTGATCAGGACAAGGAAAAAATTGAACAATCAAAACAACAAAAGCAAGCCAAGAAGGCCGCGGTTGATGAAATGGAAGAGGAAATATCTAAGGTAAGAAATAACATTTGTTGAAAAAATTTATAAAACTTTCCTATTCACCTAGTCACCATTGCCGTAGAACGTTGATCTTTAGTGATTTGTCAAGGTCGTTACATGCCCTTTCGAATAAAAATTTAATTTTCCGAAAAAACATTTTTTCAAAAAAAATTTGGAATTTTGAACTACATTTCTCGTACTTTTTTCGAGGCCTCGAGTCAATTTCTCCTGTATCCCCATTATCATAAAAAATTAAGTCAAACAAACCTCGGGCACTCGTCCTGTGTCATCATTTTCGGATGAAATTGCAACTTCTTCTTCAGAAATCACTTTCACTTTGTTTCTGCATGATCCACGGACTTTTGCGTTGACAGAAAGGGTCGGAAACTGTTTATGAATTTGTGAAGTCACTTTTCTCGGACCCTTGTTTTTTCACGTATGATTCTTTTCCTTCAAAGGATTGCAACAATACTTTATATCTTTCAACTTGTCTATCATTTTAACTAATTGTGGCGATATCTGAATAAATACTGACTGACTGTGAGAATACTCTTCAACGCGCCATCTACAGTTACTTATGTTATGTTATGTTCATCTGTTCTAAGCAAAAAAGGCGTTATGAATTTGCAAAAAAGGTATGTTCACGAGAAAATGGCAAAAATGTAAAAGTTTACCACCCTGTAACTTTTGCACAAAATTTTTTTTTAAATCCTTTAGCAGTGAAAAATAAATCCTTTTAGTGAAGTTTGAACAAAATCGGAGACATTGTATTTTTTCACATGGTACACTTGAGGAATTTTGCCCCATGTATTAAATTAACACTGAATAAGTGTCTTCTGTACATCCTTTGTTGTTATAATTGTCCCTCTCAACCTCTAGATGCCTACGAGCCAATAATTGAAGCGATCGATTTTAACCTCCCGTATTCTTTGGTCATTATCTGAGGACTATTCTCACTTTGTCCCCCCGAAAGCCTCTTCCACCAAAGAAACCTTTTACTGATCAGCTCTCCGTTTCTGATCTCTTTCAAGTTAGCGGAGCCAGGAACTTTCTGGACAGACAATTAGACTTATTCTTCTCCTCAGACCCAGTTAACTCGGCTGTCGCGGAAAGCAACCATCTCCTCTCCTCCCTCGATCGTCACCATCCTCCCCTGATCCTCGTTTTATCCTACGAACACCCTCACGCCCTTTCGAGCTCTGAGTCTTCTCTTTCCTTCAATTTTCGTAAAGGCGATTTTGAGAAATTAAATCACTTGCTCCTCAACTCTAACATTGGCACTATCCCTCAACATCTTCCAATTGACGTTGCTGTAGAGGCGTTCTATTCGAAAATACACGCTTGTCTTACACAATCTATCCCTCTTCTTCCTCGTAAAAACTGCTACTTATCCCCCGTTTGGTACGACAAAGAATTACGCTCTCTCCGCAACAGGAGAAATAAACGTTGGCAAACTTTTCTTCTAACCCAGACCGAGTCTGACTATTTTTCCTACTTGTGTGCTTATACCTCTTTTTCTGAACGATGTGATACCCTCTACTATGAGTACTTCCAACGGATGGAAACTAGCCGACCCAAAGCGTTTTTATAAATTTATTAATTTCATGAAGAAATCCAATGGTTACCCCTCCACCCTAAAGCTCGAGAATACCTCTTCGTGTAATCCTAAGGTTATCGAATACACACTTTTTCAGTAAATCTTTCAGCGACAATTCCAAACAACCTGACCTTAACTACTTTTCATTCATGGCAAATGCACTCAAACGTTTTTTACATCTTTCGACCCTGATCCCGAACTAATTGCCGCCAGTATTAACGGGCTTGAGAACGACTTTCACCTAGGTCCTGACAGCATTCCGGCCATCGTTCTGAAAAAGTGTGCCATGCGTTTAGTTCAACCCCTTACTTTGCTTTTCCGCCTCTCGGTCACTCAAGGGGTTTCCCCTCAATTATGGAAAAACTCTTATATTATTCCTTTCTTCAAAAAACGCTGCAGGAACGATGTATCCAACTACAGACCCATTGCTAAATTATCATGGTATATGATTTCATGTTCTTCCACTGTAAGTCTATCTTTTCCCTCTCCCTCCCTCGATTTAAGTAAAGCCTTTGACAAGATCTCCCAAAACTTTATCCTGTTCAAACTTGATCGCCTCCCCCCCCCTCTCCATACATCTCCTAGATTCAATCCTACCTCAACAACCGTCAGTACAATGTTCTTTTCAGCTCATCCATTTCTAATCCTATGTTGCTCGTTCCGGCGTCCCTCAGGGCACATCCTTCATCCTTACAATAAATGATGTTGAATGTGTCATCAACACTCAGAGCTGTCCATTTATGCTGATGATGTGAAAATAATTTAACATATCTCCTCCACAACCGACACTCTTCTTCTGCAAAAAGACCTCGATTCGTTCATCACATGGTGCATGAAAAACTTTCTTCAGCTTAATATCTCCAAATGCCAGTCCATCTCTTATTCCCGCAAACGTCTTAAAACGTCTGAAACTGATCGACTTACAACCCCTAAGTAAACGTCGTGATGTTTCCCACATTCTCTTAATTAATCAGCTATTAACTGGTGCCATAGACTGCCCTTTAATCCTGCAATCTTTACCCATCTATACCAATCCCCGCAATCTTAGGTCTCCCTTTTTCGACTCGACTGCTGACCAACTACGGTCAACGCGAACCAATTACCAGGATGCTAAGAAAACTCAACGAGATTTCCTCCTTTGACTTCCATCTGAGTAAATCATCCCTTCACAAAGCCTTATATCTTGATCCCGCCCATCCTGATCGCCTTTCTTAATTCTTCTTCTTTCCAATTTGCATTTATTATAATTATAGCTCATATTGTAGCTTCTTATTATTTATAATAGCTTGTAGTATTAGTATTATAGCTTGTAGTTTTTATTTATTTTTAATTTTTTTATTATTATGTCATAGCTTGTATTAAGCTTAAATATATAAAATAAATTCTTTGCACCAAAACCTACAATTAAGTACAAAGACATTAAATAATACCAGGTTTTCCTCTAATTTGGATACACAAAAACATTTTACAGTAGGTTAGGTTAGTTGGTGACCACCAAATTGTAGACCTTGCTATGGTCGGTTGTGATACCATTTCACAGGAACACAACATTTTTTTATCATATTTGCTGTCTTACGCTTTTGCTTATCCAATAGGTGCGATAGAGATACTATTAAAGTTGGTAGCCATGCTTATTTAGATTTGGATAGATCTTGTCAATATTTTTGTTCAATTGCCAATTTCAACGTGAATTTTGTAGTGGATATAATCCAATCTAGCATTAATATCATTTGCGGTCATACTGACGTGACCGAGTAGCGATGAATTTTCAACTAGTTAAAAGTTCATGTAATAGTATCGCTAATAAGACCGGATTATATTCCAAACTGCTAGTGTAAGAAACACGATTGGATTGATAATTCCTACAAGTGATCACATGATCTATGTATGTAATGGGGGACACGTGTTTGACATGGTCGCTCTATGGTAATTATGTATTTGTATTAATTAATAATCTTCGCTTAAACCGTCGTCTAACCTAATCTTTGTAGAGCGATGCTATTTGGACAGAGATGAATGGAATATACAGGGTGTTTCAGATTTGACATGCCAAAATGAGTGGGGTGATAGATCTCAACTAGACAAACAAAAAATTTTACAGCAGGGGGGGGGGGGGGGCGGGCAATTTCAACCGTTTGGGAGTTACAGGGTTATTCAGTTCTCAGTATTTCAGTTTTTCATGGTATGCGCATAACTCTTTTATTTTTACCTTTTCATCTACCCAACACAAGTACATCAAACAAACGCTACAAAACTACTATGCTAATGACCTTTCCAAAAATTTCTGATCTAACACCTACTATTACACGTACAGTCACTTCCAAAAGTGAACAAAATGGTTTGCAATTACCTAAAATTCAGCATTTTCCCAAATTTTCTTAGAAATTAATGTAATTAGTATACCTAATTTTTACTTTTATTGCATTGACCATCTTACAGCCTTTTCAAAAAGGTGCAACATGGCAAGGTAGACACAGGGTTAGAAAAACCGCATCCTTAGAACTACTTGAGTACCTAATTGTTTTATTGCACTTTAAGTAGGAAATTCTTTAAATAAACAAACTTTTTAAGATAAAAGGTCGAAAATGTTTATTTTGGGTTAACAGGTAATTAATTTTAATTATTGCTGCAAAAAAGTTATAAAAAAAAAAGCTAGAATTCACATCCTTGTATCCTGGCGCTCTGTTACTCGTACCTGATGAAAATTTTACTATAAAAAAGGGTCAGTCAGCAAGAATACCTATCATAGTTAAAAAACAAATCAATTAGTACGGGTGTTTTTAAGCAAAAATTATTAAAAATGGTAGAATTTGCATTTGAGGAATACCCGGATATTATTTACATTAATGGTAAGACGGGTTATATGTAGTAGACGGAAAAGATAGAGCGGCTGTACTGGAATATCAAAAGAGATTCCCTAACCGGCGAGCACTCCAAATAGGGGTTTTTACACGGACTTTCCAAAGGTTAAGAGAAACAGGACGTGTAACTTCACACGTCATGGAGACACGACCCGAAACTTCGGGAACTTCTGCCGACGTCGAGTATCAAATAATAACCAGGCAGGACCCTAAGAGGAGCACGAAACGAGTCGTAAGGCGATTAGGAGTGTCGTCATGTAAGGTTTGGAGGGTTATTTATCAAGGGGGATTACTTCCATATCACCATCACCCAGCTCAAGGACTACTGGAAGGAGATTCCGAGAGAAGACTGAAATTTAGCACTTGGCTTCTGAAACGCGACATTGACCACAGCGCGTTTCTGGACCGAATTCTGTGGACAGGTGAATGTCAAATTACCAGGAATGACATCACGAACTTCCATAACCTCCATACCTGGTCGAACACTAACCCACTCAGAGCAAAGGTAACCTCATTCCAGTAGAGATTAAGTGTCAATGTTTGGGCTGGTATCATCAGCAGCCCTTTGGTAGGACTATTCATTTAGTGAAATTTATGCGGACTGTTTTGGCAATACACTGCCGGATCTAATAGAGGAGAACCGTATAATATATAATCTTAAGGGAATGTTTCACCAACACGATAAAGTACCAGCGCATACGGCTAACATTGTGAAGGAAATACTAAGTGAAAAATTTCCTAACCGCTGGATTGGATGAGGTGCATCGATTCCTTGGCCGGCTAGATCTCCAAACCTTACCGTATTGGACTTTTTCTTATGGGGAACAATGAAGGATGAAGCTTATTCAAGCCCAGTTAACAATAGGGAGGATTTAGTTAGACGAATTGGAAATGCAGCGGCGAAAATACGGGAGAGGCTGCCTGCAATACGCCT
This sequence comes from Leptarthrus brevirostris, assembly GCA_964036015.1. Lineage (NCBI taxonomy): Eukaryota > Metazoa > Arthropoda > Insecta > Diptera > Asilidae > Leptarthrus > Leptarthrus brevirostris. Next base: position 102,862,683 of record OZ038371.1, read on the forward strand.
TAAACAGGGACTTATAAGAAGATTGTTGGCAAGCATCCAAAGTGGCGGTGGACATTTTAAACGGCTTTTGTTACTTATCAAGATTAATTGTAATAATTTTTAAATTCAATAAAAAACATTTTAGATTTAATTTGAGTTTAATTGTTGTTTTAATATTTTTTTTATTTTTATAATACTCTCCGATAGGATTTCTACGTATAAATTTCTACATATTTTCCCTATGTGAACATATTTCACCTTTTTGGAAAGGTTGTAAGATGGGTAATGAAATAAAACTATAAAAGAGGTATACTAATGACATGAAATTATATATATATATATATATATATATATATATATATATATATATATATATATATATATATATATATATATATATATATATAATTTATATATATATCCGTACCTCAAAGCAAAAGGTTATTTAGCCCAAAATTTAAATTTTCCGGTTTGTTGTTTTTTTTTATCATTATTCATATAAATAAGTAATCCAAATCAAGTTTAAATTACTTATTTATACAGGCTACAAAGCAAGTAGAAATAATAATAATTTCTTCTTACTTTGTAGCCTGTATAACACAATAAATTTTTTTTTGTTATTTTATCTCCTGTAAAATTTATATTTTGTGATTTAATACCCTTTTGCTCTGAGGTACGGATATATATATGTGTATATATATATATATATATATATATATACATATATATATATATATATATATATATATATATATATATATATATATATATATATATATATATATATATATATATATATATATATATATATGTATATATATATATTTATTTATATATATATATATATATTATTTTTCGACGTGATAACTTATACCTGAATTGCAGCCGAATCTCACTCGGTTTCAAACCCTTGCCATTCATACAATTTTGGACCAAAAATGGTCTTCCTAGTACCACTTTTTCTTTCTTTTATATATTTTTCATAATTTAATAGCATTCTTAAAAAACGCACGCAATAGCATTCTTGTAGGCACGCAAGCTTCAAGAAAATTACATTTCTTCGCAAATAGACCATTTTTGAATTATCATTTCTCATCTGCTTGAAATCGCATGAAATTGGAAGAAGTTACTTTAAGGCTTCTTGAATCACCCCGTGTGTATCCTTGACTTTATAATCATGATGTCATGACTGTAAACTCGTGTCATACTAGAAAAAAGAAGTTCTTTACTCTGCTTTCACCGTGTGTTGAAAAATAATCCAGATAATGCAATTACTATTAAAAATTAAATTTGTTTTCACATCTAAACATATATTGCACACAAATTTTATAATATATTATATTGCTAATTAATTTCTATAATTTCGCCGTCTTCTTCATTTGACGTAGTTTTGACTAAGAACCGTTTTCCATCGATGGGCATGAAGCAGTGCTTCTTTCTTGTATCTTTTATAGTTTTTGCAGCTATAAATCTACAGTTCAATTACTTTTTTTTTGCACCTCACTATCTGACACCCACAGCATGCTATGATTTTAAAACTGATATATAATAAGGACATAAATTAATACCTCCACCTACTGTATATTTTTTATTTCCTTTGACGCCCATTCATACTTCTCTTTCGGTTATGTAATCTGCGCCTCTGGAGACGATCGCAAGCAGTGCTTCATCACAGTCCTTTTTACAACTCCGCCAACAGCATCCCAAAATCCTCTTCATGGCAGCATGCATTTGCGATATGATTCCTGAGTATGAAAGAAAGTAATGGTACATCAAAAATTTTATAGTTTTTAAAATAATCGTCACTCGTTCTTGTATTGATTCGGTGCTCCATCTGGAAAATAAATAATTTTCAATATCCATGGAAAATCAGACTTGATGACTTTAATTAATTCCTCTTGGATCAACAATGCTTTTATACCTTTTACGCCGGGACACTGGTTGCATCGATGAAGCATGCAATCAAAGTTAGAGGCATCCCACACAGCAGCTTCGACTAGTTCCCTATATTAAACTTTCGGGTGAAGAGCAGCAATTTTTAATTTTACATTTTCGTGGACAGGGCACACGCATTCTTTAGGTTTCATGACAGCAAAATAAGAGAATTTCGGCAGTCCAGCCTCACCAGTATGATCGTTAATGAAATTATTATAGAGATCGTGTCGAGTTCACAACAACATCCGCTTTTATTTCAAAACCTTTCTATTTAAGGGATCACATGAAGGTACTGACACATACTGCTTAACTCCGCTTTTTAATTGCTTCTGAAATATATCTCAATATCGCAAACGAGTACAGGGAGAATCGTCCCGGCGTAGAAGATATAAAAGAAACACATTAAAACATTGCGCTACTTATACGCGAGCTTCACTTGTAAGCGTCACTGTAGATCGTTTTACTACGAGTCCACTCAAGAACGTATGGTAGTCGGCCAAAGATCATTTTGTATCAAAATGATAAAAGGCATTCCTAGAAATAGGACCAATTATTGGAATTTCGATGCCTGCATTAATTTAATTGATGTTTCTGAGAACTGCTCAGAATACAGAAATAAATGCGATGTTACTACTATATTGCTATGTAATATGTTTGATGTGATGTTAACGTGGAGACACAACGTGCTTAGGAAGTTAAGGACAAGATTGGGTCTGTTTTGTGTAGGAACACGTGGGCCGAATGGAGTGGCGGATCTACGAATTTACCAGGTTTGAACCCGAAAACCTCCGCCGTAGATCCGCCGCTGGGTCTGAATATCTAACGTTGGAAACCGCATGTAAAAGGTAGCAATAACCGTATATTAAAATATTCGTCAGTCGAGCCCGAGGTTAAACCAAGATATAACATTTTCATCGGTGGTTCGAGAAGCCTTAAAGTAACTTCTCCCAAAATTTCATGCGATTTCAAGTTGTAGCAGACGAGAAATCCTAATTCAAATATGGCCGATTTTCGAAAAAATTTAATTTTGTTGAAGCTTGCGTGCTTACAGGTTACACGCTTTCTATGAATGCTATAAAATTATGAAAAATATATAAAAGGAAGAAAAAAATTATACTAGGAAGACCTTTTTTCGTCAGAATTCTCCACTTAACTTTGAACATTTACATACAACAGCATTGGCAGTACTAAAAATCTCTGCTTGTGTCATCACTGCTGACAGGCGCAACTTCCGGCTGTCTTTGACGCATCTGAGCGAGCACCATGGCAAGAATTTTAATTTTAGTTAAGAATATTTAAGTTTAAATTGTTTAACTTGTATACTAATAAACAGTAGTCAATTCCAGAAGTTTAAGTTAGGTCCGTAAGGCAAAAAAGCTTGTTCTTGCGTTAACATTGTGGTCCTTCGAAAACCAGATCGCCATGTGCTCGCAAGTTAACATTAATTGATAACGCGTGAGAAAAGCTGAAATATTAAAGCCTCCACTGACATCAAGACTCCAGCCACTTCCGCCATAGCAAAGTGCACCAGAGAAATCTGCGACATCAGCTTTCATAAGCTCTATTCAACAGGCGTGCTGTATTTCTTCTTTGCTTCCATAGCATTTCCATCGATGACTCAAGGATTGCTCTCCATCACTTCCACCAAAGTGAAGTGCATCGAAGAGAATCCAGCCACATCCAAGCAATCACCAATTCTCGACAAGCAGTATTCTACAGTCCATCAAGGTAGTCACAGCGGTTTACGGCAGAATTGGTTTTCACACCACCATTGGAACATATGCTTTCACACGCAAGTATCGTATATATATATATATATATATATATATATATATATATATATATATATATATATATATATATATATGCTGATAAGGTTTTTTCGTCTTCATATTGATCATTCGTCGAATAGCTATATAGTCGATATAATTACATACTGTTTCAACCTTAGAATAAAGAACTAGAGGAAGCACTGTACCGTGTAAAATTCCTATCCGTGAGTGAAGCTGCTTGAGGAATTTAAAATCAGCTGTGGTTGTTCAAAATTAAAGAGACAAATGTAATGTGATACAACATTGTTAAATACTGTCTGTACCACCTAGTGGTTATATCTGTAAATACACATTGTATACATTCGACCACCAGACTTAACCATGAAGTTAGTTTCGGTTGACAGGCTGTAAGAAATGACAGAACTGTCTAATTAGTTAGACAACATTTTCGCATCTGACTGTCAACTCGCCATCATCTTTAGTGTAATCTGCAGCGGAATTTACAACTTTTCGAAGAGCAATTCTGTTGCGTGCTGGGACCGACACTGCAGCTGGATGATTGCCCACGGCCTCCGCTGGACATTCATCTATCAGCAGATGCTTGGGCAGAGATGGAGGATGGCATGCTGGCATCGCTAGCATTGCGATAGAGGGGGGGGGGGGGGGGGTTCAAAAGGGATGCCATCTCCGCCCGCGGTCGCGCAACAAAAGCAAGAAATCATGCCGAGGATGGGAAGGGTGAGACGAATCGAGAAAACCAAAAAAAAAAAAAAAAAAATTTGAAAAGAAAAAAAAACTAGAAAGAGAAAAAAAAGAAAACCCGCGAGAAAAAAAAATTACCAAAAAAAACCAAAGAGAATTTTAAATTAAAAAAACCAAAAAAAAAAAGGAACAAAACAGGAGGAAGAGGATACGAGCAGGCGTTGCTCGACTTACCGGATATCGTTGGGGGAGTCTGGTGTCCTGACTCCCCTTACCTGGCCCATGCCCCAACCGCCCTATGCACCTAGGGGGCCTATGTCTTCTAGATGCCCTATTAAAAGCCTGAAAAGAGAGAGAGCCACTCACCTCATTGTGAGGACCCCGCCCACCGACGTAGCGATGAATGTAGCCGCCCTAAGGAAGGACGACAAGGAGAGAGAGTGAAAAAAAACCTAGTTAGGGCTCATTCGACTATATTCTTTATTGTACCAAAAAACAGGGAAAGGAGCAGCAAAAAAGCAATTATATCAAACTTTGATTGTTTTTTTTTTTTTTAAATCGAGTTACCCCCTCCATAGGAGGGCACACGGCCAACTAGCTGAAGACTAGGGCCTATTTACCTCTTTGCAATGAGGCTCTGATGACTCATTTGATACAAAAAAAAGCGAAATTGAATTAACCTCTAAATCTTTATGTTACTAAGTATAAATTTCAATCGACGATATTTTCATACAACTAGGATTAGTTAATACACTTCACCCGCCTCATTGTCTTTCAATATATTATTATTATTATTGCGCTATATTATTAGATGTAAACTTTAAATCGACGATATTTTTCATACAACTAGGATTAGTTAATACACTTCACAAGCCTCATTGTCTTTCAATATGTTGTCCACCATATTAGTAAATATAATGGTCAACCGACGATGCGTATATATAACTTGGGATAACATAATTCAAAGAAAAATGTGCGGCCCTTCACGCCTTATTGTCTTTCAATATATAAATTGTTGCACTATCTTATTAGATTTAAATTTTAAATCGACGGTACGTTTATATAATTGGGGATTATTAATTCACTTTCACGCCTTATTGTCTTTCAATATAAAAATTTTTGCACTATACTATCAGATTTAAATTTTAAATCGACGATACATTTATGTAACGAGGGATATAATTCAAAGGAAAATGTGCGGCCTTTCACGCCTTATTGTCTTTCAATATGAAAGTTACTGCACTATATTATTGGATGTAACTTTTAAATCGGCGATACATATATATAATTGGGGATAGTTAATTCACTCTCACGCCTTTTCAATGTCTTTCAATATAATAATTTTTGCACTATATTATTGAATCTAAATTGTAAATCGACGATACGTTTTGTAATTGGGGATAGATAATATAATTTAAAAGATTATTGGTGGCTTTTCACGCCTTATTGTCTTTCACTATAATTCTTTTCACTATATTATTTAAATTTTTAATCGGCGATCAGATATATAAATGGGGATGGATACGATTAAAAGGAAAACGTGCGGCTTTTTACGCCTTATTGTCTTTCAATATGTTTTTTTTTCTATATATTATTAGGCATAATTTTTAATTGATGATGTAATATAATTTGAAATGATTATAGGTGGCTTTTCACGCCTTATTGTATTTCAATATATAAAATTTTTTTAAATGGTTATTTGTGGCGTGGAACGAGGAAACGTACCTTACAGCACCAAAAATCGAATTTCAGGTTTTTAATGAACCTGCATGAAGAAAGTACGTAGAATCGAATGAGCATACCTTCAAGTTTGTGCGATAAAAATTGAAAAATCTATAGCGCATTTTGTAAAACCTATTTGAGAATACGAGCTTCGCGCGAGGGGAAAAGGTCCACTCCCTCCAGCCGGAGATAGACGCTGCCAGGTGTTGTAAGGTACGTTTCCTCGTTCCACGCCACATTTGATTTAAAAAAAAACAACAAATTGTTATTAAATTGAATGAAATTGGTTACCTTATGTCTTCCTTTACTTACGGAGCACCTTAATATGCTCATTTTGCTACTTCTTAACAGTTCCTCCATATGGTAAATTTTCTTCTTGCGTCGATGTCCCCCAAGATGGAATCTCGTGTTTCAGACTGCCAGGTGGGTGGCGTCAATCCCTTTCAATCGTGCAATATCCTGAGCAGGTTCCCTTTTTATTCTCCTTCAACTCTGAAAAAAAACTTTTCGTTCTTCGCGAACGAAATCAATCCTCGTTGTTTTTTTTTCTTGCCCCTTTTCTTTTGGGCACTCCCAGAACCAAAACTTTTCTTTTAAACAAAATACTACACGTCTGCCAGTTCCGACATTCTAAAAACCTTTTCTTTCTTCCAATCAAAATCTACACGTCTGCCAGTCCCGACCGAAATTTTGCTTCTCCCCTTGCGCTATCTGCCGTCATCCAATCTTCACCCACCGGCAAGTTATCCACACACACCCACGTAAATCCACTACTCCCATCTGATTTCCATTGTTTGAATCCAACTGGTTTTCGTCAGATGATTACGTGCAATCATACACAGCTACCGTGGTGTGTAACTTGATTTTACAGCGGCACTTCGCAATGAGTGCCGTTAACTTCTCAATTAGCGCATGATGAAATTGCACTTTTACGAAAATTTTAAAAATCGCGTAGGCGAGTTAAATAAATCGGCTGAAGCCATCTGTGCGTGAGGTGGGCAACTAAATTTTGCTGTTTTTGTTATCCAGATTGAATACTCAACTCAATACGGAAGATGGCGCTGGCAATTCGTTTTAATTTTTATTTGCATGACATATTTATGTTTTCATGCAAATCGACCGAGATTTTAACAGCGACCATAACAATTCTGCTCCGTTTTTAAGGTTCCCTCTTCTGCCAAGATAAAGGACAGCACCCATTTAACATCCAGGAAGTCTGGTATTATATTTACTGACGTGTCCTTCATTTAAATCAGAAGTATAAAGTGACGCAAATTAGCTCCGTTTTCAAGAAAATATTTTTGGTTATTCGACGACGGGGCAGTATATTAGTTTGCTCCCACATGCCACAGGGCGACGAAACTCTGTCGGCTGTACCTAAACAAGACCCTTCAGAAAAGAAAAAAAGGAAAACATCAAGATCGAATGCTATTGGTTTTGTCACAACTTTTTTTGTGTGCTTAGCCGCCGGGGCAACCAAACGTCGGCCTCTTTGAGGCCTTTGGAGCCATGAAAAAAAAGACGATTTTCCGTATCACTTTTTCCCAAATACAAAAGGGGCTCTCGCCGAAAAAGAAAGAGTACGATGAGGTGGTAAAGGCTCAGCTGTCAGTACAGGAGGGCGGGAAAAAGAGGAACATCTGCGATCAGGTTAAATCCCTTGTAATCAAGCAAGAACACATATCCTCTAAGAATTGAAGTTCTTATCTAAGGTAACGAGACGTTATATTCTAAATTTAGTTAGCTAAATTAAGTGATAATTTAAAGAGGAAACAAAACATAAAAAGTTTAGTGAGTTAGCCAAAAGCTGTGTACTTGACAGGCAGATTACGTTTAATTGTTCCGACTGCATATTATCAGTCATATATATAGAGTTCAGAAAAGTTAGTTTTATTTGTGGTAACTTGTAATGTATGTGTGTGCGTATGAGCAACGTGAGTTGCCGCAGGATGTTCAAGTTTCACGCGCTAGCTGGCAGCACGTTCTAACTCGCCGGTATGGGGTATAGGTCCTTGAACATCCGATTCACACATTTACAACTGAATATCGCGTGCCTGTGGCGAAGAAAGGTTGTGGTATCCTCTCTTCAGGTCTGCCACGAAGAAAAAAAACGAGAAAACAGAAAAATAGAAGGAAGAGCAACAGGTCTGGTGTCACCTGTTACCTTTAGCCGCACTGAACCATCTTGAAATTCAAACGCAAGAAAAATTAACCCCCACCCCATTACGTGATGGTTCAGGCACTGCCCCACCACTATTCCTACACCTGGCTAAGGTGTAGGCCCAACCTGTAAATAAAGCTGAAAAAGAAAAAAAACCAAAAAGTTAAATTAAAAGCATCGGGATAGAGGGAGGAGGGAGGAGGGATTTACAAGAGAATAAGAAGACGAAGATTCATGGGGGTATTCCTGAAATTCAAATAATTTGTCTAATCCATTATGTAATTTAATGATAATAATATCTTAAAGTTATACAACATCAATTAATACTGCCTACCTTCGAGCTATCTGTCTTATCTTAGTTTATCTTATAAACAACAATATTATCAAGAAATATAATGATCATATTGAACAAAAAAATTCTTCACGTCCTAATTTTTTAATTACACATTATCGAAGGAAAATATTTTCTTTTTTTGTAATCGATGCAAACCAAAAAAAAACTAACTGTAACTGCAGTTATTTCTATCTTGAATATATCTCTATTTTACTTTTTAATTAGAAGTCTCTTAGAACTATTCTTTCCCTGGGGAAGATTAATTGGATACAAAAATGTTCAATGATATGAAAAAAGCTCGGATATGCATATTAATAACCAATCCCAACTAATCATTTAACACTGTAATAGTATATCAAAAAAAATTTAGTCTTATATGCACAAAGATCTTTTAGCTACGCATTTCATAGCATTTGATGGCGCCATCAAACATATTCAATGTTTTTTTTTTTTTTATAAAGGGAAGACAATATAAACATCAGCCTTAAAACCTAATTATAAAAGTGGACGCGGACCCAATTAACCTGGGCAGGTAAAATCATGTATACTAACTAATTAATTTAAAATGAAAGTAAGGTATTGAAATTGTTGACATTCAGTGGGATTCTAAAATTACACTTCCTGAAGTTACACTAAACCTTTGGTCAGCTCATGCTACGTTGGTTTTGCATCTGCACTGTTAGCTACTGCGAAAGGAACAGCAATGTAAACAATGAATAAATCCTATAAAAGCTACCGAAACCATTTCCTTACTTCGCACTAACATACGAGAATTGGAGACTTTTCTGATTTTCTTTTTTCTTTGTTTACTTAAAGCGAATATAATGGGTGCAAATATCTCTAGGCTAGAATGGCTGGTCTAATAAGATTGCGTTAAGAATATTCATGTGGGGGTACATACCATAATTAATTAGCGAATATCGCAACGATTTACGCAAAACTTTCTTAAACTTTTCCTCCGGTTGAAGATGTCCGATATGCCACTCCTCCTCTGTTGTCGTGGCTTATTCAGAGGCCTGCTAGTGGATGAAACAGCCCGCCGGTGTATTTAGGGCGAACGGCTTCCTTTATGGATGTACTTGGGAGATAGCTGTCACACTGAGAGCCCAAATTTCTTGCCTTTCATGCGCGGCAGATAGGCTTTTTCCTTTTTTTTTCTTCTTTCTTTCTAAAATTTAAATTTTCTTAAAAACAATTTGTCTTGCTTTGCAATTTCATTTTAAAATGTTTACCGTTTATGATCCGATTTAAGGCAGCTAATAGTGGCGACGGGATGCCATCTAACCGATGGGTGAATAAGGCAAGAGCACTAAATGTTGGGGACAGAAGATGTGGCTGTACAGTCTGCCAGGGATGCGCACACCGGGCAGCAAATCATGCTCTAGGTGATTCCATCCTACCCAAATTGCAGGAGCAGACCAAAAATTCTACCCTTAAGTTGCCTTTTAACCCTTGGGTGAAATCCGTATTGGTCAGTTGGATACACAAAAATCTTCCCTGGTTGAGGCGGGACTTAGTAGGCAGATAATAAAAACCGAAATTAGATGATCATCCACTCTTGGATGATTTAAATAAAATTTGGATTTTAAAATGAAAAATGTGCTTACCTTTGAAGTTATCTATCCAACAGCTGCCAAGTGTTCGACGTCTTCTCACATAAGTGTGAAGTTCGTGGCAGTTGCAGGGTAGACAACCTCAAAAATACATGGACGCGTTCATAATTTGTCAAGGGTACGTTCGAATGGACAATGACTTGTACTCTGTGTTATCAATACTATAGGTGGCGTTAGTTAATTACTGAACGTCATTTGACTCGCATTACAAACTCATTCCCATTGCCTGACTGGCAGGACTCGTAATCAAGGCAGCGTTGTGCTAAATCCCGTCAGAATGTTGCCTCAGGAATTCCTCAAGCTTTCTTTTGTTATAACTTGTATTACTTCAATGTTTAAAATTACTTTTGTGTCACTCGCAAATTGAATAAATAAGACTCGTGTCCCACCAGATCACCAATTTATGCCTAAATTAGTTATTGTGAGAACTATGAGTTAATCACTATCTTTTATTTCAGGAAAAACCCCCATGAAGTTTCTTCTTCCGCATCTTGTCTCCTTCATCCCCTCTCTCTCATTCCCCATGTTTTAATTTATTTTTATTTTTTTTCAGCACTTTTTTATAGTTTGGGCCTGCATTTTAGCCCAGTGCAGGGATGGAGTGGGTTAGTAGCTGAACTGTCGATAAGGGGATACATTTTTTCAAGACAGTTCAGCGCGGCTAAGAACAACAGGTGACACCAGACCTGTTGTTCTTCCTTCGATATCTGTTCAAAATCGACAACTAAACGACAAATCCTTAAATAAGTAAATCGACTCTTTAAAATCTTGTATTGTACCATTAGTTTTTTTTAGTTTAAAATTTGTTATTGTAGCTAACTCTAAAACATAAATCTTGCATGATACAATTAAGAAGGTACTTATTAACTATGTACTAACAAATAACGTTTTTAAGAATAATGTTATTAAAATATTAATAAATTTATTTTCTTATTTGCTAAAATGTTATTATTTTTGCAATTGTTTATAAAGTCTTATTTGCTAATAAGTAATATTATTTGATTAAAAAAATGAAAAAGATAGAACAATCATTAATATTACTGAGAAAAACGACATGGTGTAAGAGAATGAATTATGAATGAGAATTAATTTATTTCTAACAGTAAAAATAATTTCTCCATTATTTAGAAATACGTTTTTTATAGAAAACCGGACGTAGAATACGATGGTCATACTTAAAAACTTGCTACGAGGATGGGGCAATGGTTAAAATAAGTTTTAACATTTTATTTGTTTATAACAATAGGAATTTGTTAATAATTTTTATTGACAACATTTTTTAGAAAATTCATTCTTTTAGCTTTAAAATGAAAAAAAAAATTAAGTTTCTACCTTCAATAGAACCGGAGTTTTGAATTTTTGAAAATCAGTCTTCAAGCAAAAAACACGAAATTCTCGAAATTTGGATCCGTTCTATTCTCAAAAAAAAATCCTCGAACACGTATCTTTTTTTCGATATAGAACCCGTAAAAAAAATGTCAGCCAAATCAAAAATGTGTCGGTCTGATTTTGTCCAAATCTCTCCGGTTTGTAAAAGAATGACCACCCGCCTCCATATTTCGAACTGGACAAGTGTTTTTATTATCAATTAAATGAATCGAAAGTTCCACCAAGTGCCTACAAAAAGATCTCTTAATTTCATTGCATTGAAAAAATGTTAAATGGTTTGCATTGAAGTATATTCCTACCCTCGTGAAGTCTTCACAAAACCACTTATTTCATATTTACTTGTATTGCATTGGGCTGTTTTGGATCTGCTTAAAATGTATCGATATTTATCCGGCTGTGACGAATATATCAACACAAATACGACAGTTTAAGTAAAAAAGCTTTAACAGCTAGCAAGTTGAAGTCAACACGCTCACCTCATCTGTCTGCGACAAGCCAGGAGCTTCAGGCTGTTGTCTGCTGATACATCTGAAACTTTTAAAAAGCTTTTTGTCTGCTACGAGGTAAGTTTATCCTCATTTCTTGCTGTAGCATGTGGTCTGGTCATCTGTATCTTATTATTTGTGCCCACATCAAAGAAGCAAGAGTTTTGCTTTTACTTTCTTATGCCTGACTGATCTTTTCACGCACTTAACATTGCATTAAGTTGTCCACATCAAAACAAGCCCGAAGAAAAGAAAAGCATAAGCAAGAAAGAATGACTGTGAAGTACGGGCATTAGTAAATAATGTACAAACCAACACCACAAATAAATATTATTATTTAATAATAAATCTTATTGAGTATGCCCACACCGACCAGTTAAGCAAAAGAAAGCACAGGCAAGAAAAATTCTTTTTCCACGTTGTTGGCGTTGCGTTGCTTTGTCAGTCTCATGTTCGCAGTTGTTAGAGAATATTAGAATTAAATTAGTTGTTTAGTTAATGTTCTCTGTTTACTTCGCATAAGATGCATAAAGCGGGGTAAGAACTTCACCTGATTCGATGCAACGACTGTAAGTGCACCCACAATTTAGTGAGATAAAATTTGCCATACGGACGGAGATTGATGACCCGAAAATAGACATAATAAGATTTTTGGGAAAAATTATTTTCTTTTGGACTTCCCCCATAGAGTGAAATGAGTACTGAAAAATCAAATAGGTTATGAAAAATTTTCAAATAACTTTTCATGTGCGTGCTAAAGCGCTCTTAACCATTTTTTTAAGTATGCAGCAACATATTCTTATGCGCTTCACTTGAAAACATTATAAATTTACAAAGATATAGGGCAACAGCCTCTTCCACAACCATATAAACTTATACTGGATATTTACTTTCTTTTGTGTGTTTCATTTTCATTGTGCCTAGATTAGGTGGGTTATTATCAGTCAGAATGTTTACTTGCTTAGAAGGGAGCTTCATGACTCCCAATTAATCTTTGCAATTCAGTCTAAAACAAAGATTTTTGATTCAATATCTGTCTATCCGTCTATTCTTGGCATTATAGAATATCACAAATCTTTTAAAAATTATCACTTTTTCGATATTTTCCAATCACCTTTCTAAAGAGCCCATAGTGAAAGAATTCAAAAGATTACAAAATATAAAATTAACGAAAGATATAAAGTTTACTAAGTCTTTCATTAACATTAAATCTGAAGTTAAACAATCTCCTTAAGACTAAAAATAAATATTATCATTGTTTACTCTTTTTATTTCAGGCAAGACGCGATGTAGCTAATTTAGCAAAAGAAATTCATTCATTAACTAGTCAAGCTTCGGGAATTGAAGCGAAAATAGAAACAAAGAAAAATGAACGACACAATATCCTTCTGCAGTGCAAGGTAAAATGTATACTATGAAATTTGTATCACATCGCATATCACACATATTTTTGCAGATGGAGTGCATTATTATTCCACTTCTTCGAGGATCCCTGGATGATGCAGTTCGACAAGGCGATTCCGAGACTGCAACTAACAATTCCAATAGCCCTTCCATTTTAGAAAAAGAAAATAAGTAAGTCATGATACTAAAAAAGGTTTATAAATAATTTTTTTTTCATCAGTATTCAAGTAGATTACAGTTCTCTGGCACGAGAATACTGTAAGCTTAAAGATGATTCAGCTTTCAAAAAAACAAATGATTCACTTCAAAAAGATTTGAGAGTAAAATTGGATATCCTGGAACGAATACAAACCCCGAATATGAAAGCTATGCAGAAATTAGACTTAGTTTCTGAAAAAGTTGCCTCAACGAATGAGGAGTTTGAAAATGCTCGTAAAAAGGCGAAAAAAGCAAAAGCGGCATTCGAAAAAGTTAAAAACGATAGAGCTGAGAGATTTATTCAATGTTGTAATCATATTTCTGATGCCATTGATGGAATTTATAAAGCTCTTGCAAGAAATGAAGCAGCTCAGGCTTATCTGGGTCCAGATAATCCAGAAGAACCTTATTTGGATGGAATCAATTATAATTGTGTTGCTCCAGGAAAACGTTTTCAACCAATGAGCAATTTAAGCGGCGGTGAAAAGACCATTGCTGCTTTGGCGTTGCTTTTTGCTATTCATAGGTAAATGATTTTGTTTTTATATTTTCTGAAAAGAATTCGATACCTATTGAATTTTATAAATACGTAGCTACCAGCCTGCTCCTTTTTTTGTACTGGATGAAATTGATGCAGCTTTAGACAATACAAATATTGGAAAGGTGGCTTCCTATATTCGCGAAGATGCTACTAATTTACAAACCATCGTAATTTCGTTGAAGGAAGAATTTTATGGCCATGCCGATGCCCTTGTGGGTATATCTCCGGCAGTAAATAAATAAACTTTTCCAAATATATTAGATTAACTAAATTAAATTTTTTCAGGTTGGCGATTGTCTAATTTCCAACGTTTACCTTTTTGACTTAACTGAATTTCCCGGCTAAATTTTTTTAAAAGATTTCATTATAATTTTCTCATTTTCATTTTAATAATAAAACTACAATATTGGACGAGTTCGAGAGTGTATTTTTAATTTAAGTTTGATTTTATTTTAATATAATAAATTATTTTAATTCAAAGGATAAAGGTTCGTATTGCTTATTCGCTCATACTTGTATTGCATTTTATGATATTCCATACTTATCAAAAACATTAGCAGCCATGTGTTACTGTGAAAATGATGTGCTTGCAAAGAAATTTTGTACTTTAATTCTAGTTTAGACATGATAACTTTAGTGATGGAAACTAGTTGGCCTTCCATCATCAGGGTGGCCACTTTGTTTCAAAACCAGATTTCCCTGACTTTTCCCGGGCTTCCAGATAATAATTAAGTTTTTTTTTTTAAAAAAGTTGTTTATGCTTTTATAATATGTAAATCACGTAAAAGATCAGATATTAGCATGCATTTCGGAATCATAGAAAAACACTGTTGTTTTATAGAAAACGAGAGATATATAGATTTATTTCATTGATCAAAAAGTAATTAACTTATGATTATAATTATTTACATATATTTGCTTTAAGAGACAGAGTATTTATCAATTACTAGCAATTATCACCAACTCATGATTCTGAATTTCTCAATTTTTAAGTTTGGTAAAAATCGAATCTTTATATTGATAAATTTTGTCTCTGTCAAAGTAATCTTCTAATAAACATAATCTGTAAAACAAAGTTAAAAATACCAATACAAATTTCGCTTGAACTAGTTCCTTTATTTGCTCTGCTAATTCTTCGACTTTGTGCTGGTGCTGTCTAGTATTTTCTGTTTTTTAGTACTTAGGTCCTTGATTTTCTCTGTAGCTTAACGTTTTTCTGCGTTCAAGCCCACGTATTTAGCTTGAGCAAGAGCACATAGCTTGACGCTTGCTTCACCATGTGTTTTCCGTATAGAACTTGGTACGGGGAAAATCCTGTTGTTTTGTGGGTGGAGCTCGGTAACGAACTTGCGATGGCGCTCAGATGTTCGTCTCAGCGGTCCTGTCGGCCAGAAAAGAGCGGTTAACTCTTTCTGCTGCGTTAGCGTGCGGAGAATATAGGGTGGTATATACATATGCTGTGTTCCGTAGCGTTTCATCAAATGATTAAAGGTCGTAGATTTTAACTGGGGCCATTGTTCGTGACGACTGTTTCTGGCACCCCGAAGACGTGGAAAACTTCTTCCTCTGGATATTTATTTATAAGCGTGGAGCATGATATTCGCAGAGGCTTGAATAGAAGAAACTTAGAAAAGTGATCCAATACAATTAGGATCGAAGTGTTTCCACTTGTTCAAAAAAACACTGATTAGATAATTCAATGTAAAGATAAGGAGACATCTCACAATAAAATATTCTGAACTGAAGCAATGTTCAAAAAAAAATTTACGAATTAAATGAATCAAAGTCAAGATATCTAATTGAATTCAAGGAATACAAAATTCTGAAGCGAATATTCAAGTCAGATTAAACCTTAGAAAAATAAAAAAGGAAACAGGCGTACAGATTTGGTTAATATTCATTTTTAATTCACACTTGTCCAAGTTTATACACGTAACGGTTAAATAATTCAATTGACTGTTATATGAAAGAAAATTCAGCTACTAAATGGGCAAGAAAATAATCAACTGTTAATGAATCTTATACACGAATAGAATTACCGTAAAGGCATGAATTATTCAGATGAAATTTCACTAAATTGATTATTTGCACAATTATTGGGCTTACCGTTTTCACAAAAACTTTATTTTTAGAAATAAATTCACAATATAGTTCCATAAAAATTTTGCTCGATGATTGTATAAAAAACATAAAACGCAAAAATGAAATAAAATGATTAATTAAAAATGCAAAAAAAATTTGAAAATAAAAGTATAATAATTCAATATTTATATCGATTAATTATCCAAAAATTAATTTTGGTCAAATGCTAGTATCAGCATATGAGCCACTCAGAAGACAAATCGATAAACTCCGTTTTCAATTTTTTCTTACCGTCGGAATATAAATGCTTTTATTGTGAAATTCTTTTTGGAAATTAAAACTAGTAGCTTGATAAATCGGTCACTCCACAATTTAAGATACGATATACTGAGTTCCTGATTTTGTTTTCAAAAAGAATTTGACAATATAAGTGTTTATATTCTGACAGTAAGAAAAAATTAAAAGTGTAGTTAATCGATTTGTCTTCTGAGTAGCTCATATATTAACCGCATTAATTAAATCCGCGCAAGATTTAAAAAAAGCAAATTTTAACACGCTCTCAAAAAATGAACAAAATGGCCGCAACGATTTCAAAATTGCAATTGAGTTAGTAAAAATTTCACTTAAAGAAATGGAATTCAAAATAATGTCTTAATTCTCTTCACAAGCACAATTCACAACAATACTAAATTTAAAACACCCAAAATTGAACAATTCCAAAAAATAAAAAAAATAAAATAAAAACCTTTTTTTCCAAGAAAATTTTTAATGGCTGATGAAAAAATACGCACTACAAAATTTACTATTTCACCTTTGAAAAATCACTACTAAAAATGAGAGTGAGTTGACGTTTACAAATCCTTCTGTCCTTCTGTTGTCGCCATTTCCCCTCCAAGAATTTATAAATTGCTATTATTTTAAGAATTCCTGACTAAAACCTTTTCGCAAATTATTTCTACTAGATTCCTTACCATTTAATGAATTTATTGACATGACTTCATTAATTAAAAGATGAATTGTATCAACAATTAATTAAATTAAAATTGTGCGACAACAGAAAAAATCATAATTTCAACGAACTCAACCCAAATGCTTGCGTGTTTTTTCTTCTCGTTTTCGCTTTGTGCGTTTCTTTCGCACTCATTACGTAAATGTAAGTTAATAAAATCGCAATTAATTCAAAAATTACGCAATTCACCGCAATTCTGGTACTGCCAGAGTATCTAAACTCGCAGGCATAGCGAATGGAATCTAAACATTGTAATTCAATCCTTTTCTTCTCAGATGAAAAAAATTGTCTTTGACATTGATATATAACACTTTATTTAAGGGAATAACGTTAACGAAATCTTCAATTTAATTTAATTTTAAGCAGTTCAAGTTTTAAAATTTTCCAGTGGGGGGTAAAATACTTGCTATAAAAGCTGAGGCAAATATTTAGATAGACCAGATTCAGGAAAGGAAGGAAGATCAGGTATGTTGCAGAGTAATTCATATATGCGTAAACAAAAAAAATGTTATTACAGAAATAAAATGGAAGGAAAATCTGTCGTAAAGACCCCTCGCGAGCAATATACTTTTAAGATACAATTCACCCCAGTATGGGATGAAATGATATTAGCGGTGAATAATCAACTGGCTTTCGGGATAAATGCGTATTTACTGGAAGAACATTACTTAAACAAATTTCAACAACGCATTCAAAAATATCTGAAAAATGGTGCATATGAACCTGTTCGGGTTATAACACGATACAAATACATTAATCGATGTAATGAACACAATTTTGAAATCATCGAACTTAATACAAATCTTAAGGATGGTGATATTAAACAGGAATATCTAAATAAAGTAACACAGCCTATAATTCAGAAAATGGAAGAATTTCAGAGACAAAAAGATGTTCTTGTATTGAATATATGCTTTGTAAAATTCATTTTCAAAATTCATCAATCAGTGGAACCGCAGTCAGGGATCCAAACAGTGGAGATCAACAACACTGTGTATGAGATTGATGAAGATTGCAATTTAAAATTTATCGAAAACAAAATGGACGAAATACCAGGATTTATAAATATGTAAATTAATTATATAAAATAATGATATGTCAGGAAGAGTTAATAGAACTCTGTCGATTTTAAAATAAAAATTGATTAAGTGAATTACGACTGTTTTTATTTATAAGAAATTTAATATTTTCTAATCACATTTTGTTTGGGGTATACCCTTTTTCAAATACATGTTTATACTTGCTAATGCCAACAAAGTAAAAGACAAACCAAAAATAAAGTTAATAATTTTTTAAACTGTGATAATTTTAGTAACCTGAACTGTGCTCCAACCAAAAGATTTAATGGTGATATTAGAATAAGTCTTGACAATAGTAAGCACCTGTTGAACATTTGAATATACTTAAGAACACAAAATTAGTGTCATTCATCGTGATAAATACAAATTCCATCATAAGAGCTTAAGATCGGAAACTGTTAACAGCTTTTGATCTATGCAAAGTACTAAGATCAATATATTATTTTAATCAATTCCATTGTCTGAATAAAACAGCTCTATGAATGCATGAAAACTTCAATCCATACTTTAAACATTTTTAAAGATTACTATAATGGACTATGTAATGAAATGTATCTTCTAAGTCAGCTATCAATTTCCTTGAACCTAATTCAGGGCTTTTTATATTATTTGCGCAAAATGGTAGATCATTGTGTAAGACATGAAGGGATTCTAGATAAGTTAAATCTACTTCAAATATATATATCCTATTTCTGAACTTTGAGGGATGCTCATTATATCGATATCCGTATTTTCTAACCATTGAAATTCCTCATATGGTAAGAATTCAGACATGTCCCACCCATATAAATTATTACTATCGAGGTAAATTAAATATGTTGAGCTTTGTGATGGGGTAACATTTTCCATATACTTATTATTAGCAGTAGAATGCCTGCGAGAACATATAAAGTTATACACATTAACGTCAGTTAATAATTATTGTAATTCAATCTTTGTATACTTAAGCATAGCATCCCAAAATAATCCTGGTGCTATATAATAATGACAATATAAATAGTCTACAAATATTTTGCATTCAAATGCTTTACAAGCGTTTGTTGCATGCGCATAATCATTATCAGAACACTTCGTATCTGTAAATTTATTATCAAAATACTTTTGCATAGACAAGGAATTTTCACTAAATTATTCAAAGCAATTAAGATATTCATAGGGAAACCCCCTTTTCCCAACATTAAATTAAATAAATCGTGATTTTTATAAAAGGATCAGGTTAATATTAAGTTTTCATCAGATAAATTATTCGCTAATTTTTCTACGCTAGAGGGCATAACTCTATATGAATCTAAAAATATATAATTTCTATACTTTGATTTCTTGCAACATAAATTCTTTTCGCGATTGAAACATAGCGCTCCTTATTTAATGGTATAATATTTATTGCATCTTTATCGTTTTCATCTACATCATCAGTTTTAGCATATTTCATAAATTCACAAAATAATTCAATATTGAACTTTATAGCATTGTGTTTCTGTAAACTTGCTTTAAGAAGATTTATAACTTGAGGTTTGATTTTGTAGAAAAATTGTTTGGATCCAAAATTCCTTCATCATCATTTTCTAATAGAAAGCTTTCAATATGATTATTAAAGCCCTGTTTAATCCGCTTTAAATTTCTTTCATTGGTTCAGCTGCATTTCTCTATAAATTTTGAAAAGGTTATTTTGATAGTAGTTTTTCGTTCGTTTGTCTCTGTGAGCTCACAATTTGGGTCTAAGGTTACATGCCGTATAAAAAAATGTATTTTCTTAAGTTCTTGACATGATAAATCTCTCTAAAGTACCGAAAGAGGATATTTCAGCTACCTTGATTTTGTTTGTTCTATCGTCCAAATTCACAGTTTTCGAGGCATTGTTTGGAAAGTGCTACAACGACCGCAATGATCATGTTAATTTCTTCTTCCTATCTGAAGTTCAAGGTTGCTGCTTTGGTTTTGGGGCAATCAACTCTTATCAGGAAATTACGACTTTAAGTTCATCCCATACCTCGTAAAAGCTCTTATCAATTACGCAATTTCGCAACCAAAACAAAAACAAACTCTTATAAAAATCCTGGTTCACAGCGTTAAAAATCAGACATTAAAAAACTTGAAAACCTAAAATATTTTCTATGCTTCTAGACCGCAAAAATTAAATCTTAAAAGCAAAACCCCATCTAAATGTCGCTAATAAAATTGTTGCCTGCTCCTTTAAATTTCTTTCAATTGGGTCAGCTGCATTTCTCTACAAAGTTTGAGAAGGTTATTGGGATAGTAGTTTTTCGTTCGTTTGTCCCGGTGAGCTCACAATTTGGGTCTATTGTTACATGACTCATACAAAAATTAAAATTTTAAATGTCATATAGGGTTGTTAGCTGTCAGTTTGGTATAAATTTAAAACATAAGTACGATTCAAGAAAAAATATGGTTTCCGTTATTAAGATTATTACGAGTGAAAAAGGAAGAAACGAAGTTTAAGGCTATGAAAAGATATTTATTTTCTTTGCTAGTTCTTCACATGATAAACCTCTCCAAAGTACCGAAAGAAGTCATTCTAGCTACCTTGACTAGACGTTTATTACTAATCAACGGATTTATGCAAAGCAATGCATGTTATTTTTAAACATCAGATTTTTCCATTAATTACAGAAATTCTTTTGGCTATTCCTCAATGGTGTTATTCTAACTAGTAATCAAGGTCAAGATGACGTAATCGGTAGAATGACTTACTTGCTAGTATCATAAACACGAAATTATTTAATAATATGACCTCGAATTAGTTTCTATATTTAGATCTGGAAAAGAAATTGCATGACAATCTTTTAAAGTTCGAGGTTACTACAGCGAATCGTTTTTTCTTATCACCCCAAGACATTCTGGGCCATTCAACTCTTATCGGCAAATTTTTTTTATGCTGACGAATCGAATCAAAATGTTTACTACTACTTATCAGCGGATTTTTTATGTTAAAAGGAATTGAACCAGATATTTATTAATTATTATTTTTGAACCAGATATTTATTAATTAATCAATTTAAGCAAATTGCGAATTCTATTTTTGAATCGCTTTTTCGACTAATTACAGAATTCCTCCAGAGATGGCGTCGTTAAATTCAATAAGCCAATAAAATCTATTTGTAGCTTGCCACTGTGCGTAATCATATATACGCGGAATAAATAAATAAAAAATTCAATTTGCTATTTTTAGCTCAAAACATTAGTTTATATACTGACTTAAGAATACCAACCACAATTAGCTTGCTAGCCTCATGGCTAGAGCGCTTCCTTCGAATCACCACAACCGAGGTTCGAGACCCGCACACAGATTTTGCGCTTTTTAACAGCTGGCATTTAAATTAAAATTCTACATATGCCATCATTCCATCTATTAGCCAGCCAGCCAGCAAGTGACACACACACACACACACGCCAGCCAGTCAACAGGAGACTAGTCAACATATGACTTCAGGGAATTCCCTCCTATGACGTCATACAACCGGATGTTTAACAGCCAACAGGGAATCCCCTCCCGGAATTCCCTGCTATGACATCATACACCAAGGAAAGCCCCGCCCCTTTAACAACATAGGCTACAATTATAAAAATACCCATGTCTACCGGATGTCTGCCTAAATCGCCCTAGTACCTACTCGGGACATATAGCTAGAGAATGTACCCAAAGTCAATCCAACCATAAACAGTTTGCAAGTCAACAATACACGCAGCAAAGCAGTGGCAGAGGCCAATATCAACAAAGAGGAAATAGCAGAGGCAGAGGTCAATATTCGTACACATCAGATGGCAACAGAGGTAGAAGCCGAGGCAGATACTTTAACAGCAGACCAAGCGGATCATCATCACAACAGCAACAACAAGAATCATCGGAAGCCTGGACTACGCAAATTCAGCAAGCAGATGACAAGCGAGTTTACAATTGCGAAATAGGTAATGTAATAAATTGGTTGTTAGATAGTGGTAGTACGGATCATTTAATAAATACTAATAAATATTTTTGCGAGTATATAAACATAGAGAAACCAGTCGAAGTTAGTTTGCCCAATGGAGAGAAAATAATAGCCACAAAGATAGGAAAAATAGATATGTATTTTGATAATTATACACATAAGTCGAAAGTAGAGTTAAACAATGTTTATTTTGTAAAAGGCTTAGAGAGGAATATACTCAGTGTATCGAAAATAGCTAAAGCTAGTGAAATCATAGTAATGGAAAATTTTGCAAAAGTATATTCTAAGTCTAAGAACCAACTAATGGCTACAGCTAAAGTAGAAAACGGCTTGTATTATGCGAAAACTTTTGTAAATAGAGATGTTAAAAAATGTGTCAACAGTACTGAGAAAAATAAAAATAATACAAATAATGAAATATTAACAAACAAAGAGAAATGGCATCGAGCGTTAGGACATGTGAATTTTCAATATTTAAATAAATTAGTTAAAAATAAAATGATCGATGGTATGCCAGATAAAATAGAAAATATTGAGATGAAATGTGCAAATTGTATTGAAAGCAAAATGGCAAATAAACAATTTGAAAATAATAGAAAAAAAGCTAAAGAAATTTTAGAAGTTATACATACTGATTTGAATGGAGCACACAAAACAACAGGTTACAAAGGAGAAAAATATTTTTTAACTTTTATTAACGAGTACAGCAAGTGTGCAAAAATTTATTGTATTAAACAAAAATCAGAAACTATTGATTGTTTTATAGACTATGTGAATTTAGTTGAAAATCGATTTGGTAAAAAAATTAAAAAATTAAATTGCGATAATGGAAAAGAGTATCTTAACAAAGATATGTATGATTTCATTAAATATAAAGGAATTGAATTATTGTCATGCCCACCATATGTACACGAATTAAACGGTATTGCAGAAAGATACAATAGGTCATCTATGGATATGGGTAGATGCCTAATGAGAGATTTTACAGAATTTACGACACTGGCCAGAGGTTATGAAGACAGTTGCATATTTAAAAAACAGAATAATTGCTAATACATATGAAAATAAAACACCTTTTGAAATATTTTTTGGCGAAAAGCCTAAAGTAAAACATCTGAAAATCTATGGCAGTAGAGTATTTGTAAGAAAGCCAGAACAAAAAAGACAAAGTAAATGGGATGATAAAGCACAATTAGGAATTTTAGTTGGCTATGCAGAAAATGGTTATAGAGTTTTGTTAAATAATCAAGTTATCGTTGCTAGACACGTAGAGGTAGTTGACGATAAAATAAAAATAATCTGTTTAAATAAAAATTTTGAAAATGAAAATTCTGAAAATGAGTCCGAAAAAGAAAATGATTATATAAATGAAAGTGAATCTGAACATGATGATGATAATGAAATTATAATTGAAAATGAAAATGAACAACAAAGATTAAATCCTAGACAAACAGACAAAAAGAATGAGTTACCAATTAGACAGTCAGAAAGAAAAAAAGGTCCAATTGAAAGATACGGTAAATTATATTAATGCTAATGTACCCGAAACATTCGAGGAGGCGATAAATTCAAAAGAAAGTAAAAAATGGCAAGAAGCTATGAATCTTGAAATAAAAAATTTTAAGAAAAATAATACATGGGAAATTGTTGAAAAACCAATTGATAAAGAAATTCTAGACATTAAATGGATATATAAGAAAAAAGATAACAATACGTATACAGCTAGGTTGGTAGTAAGAGGTTTTCAGCAAAAAGAATATATTGAAAATGTGTATTCACCAGTAGGAAAAATGCAATCATTAAAAGTCTTGTTATCATATTGTTGTCAAAATGATATATTTATCGAACAAATGTATGTCGAAACAGCGTTTCTAAATGGAAAAATTAAATCAGAAATATATGTAAATCAACCTAAAGGTTATGAAATAAATGAAAACAAAGTCTGTAAATTAAATCGAGCGTTGTATGGATTAAAAGAAAGCCGTAGAGTATGGTATGAAACATTTCATGAATTTATAAACAAATTAAATTTTAAACGAAGCAATTACGACTTTTGTCTTTATGTTAATAACGAAGGATTAAATCCAATTTATGTATTAATTTTTGTAGATGATTTATTAATTTGTTGTAAGGATTTTGAAAAGATAAAATTAATAAAACAAAAAATGATGAAAAAATTTACTATGAAAGACTTGAGAAGAATTACAAATTACATTGGTATCGAAATTGATTATGAGAAAGATAAGCATGTTATGAAACTAAGTCAACAAAAATATATTGAATCATTGGCACAAAAATATAAGTTAGAAAATTCAAAATTGTACAACACACCTATGGAAACAAATTTAAAGTTAGAAAAAGCTGAATATTGTGAAGAACAAATAAAATTTAGAAATTTGATAGGAGAACTTTTATATGTAAGTGCTGGTACTCGACCTGATATAACATATAGTGTTAATTATCTAAGCAGGTTCCAAAATTGTTATAATGAGACGCATTACAAATATGCCATGCGAATTTTAAGATATTTAGTTAAGATGAAAGAGATGAAACTAATATTCAACTGTAATAAAAAAACTGAAATCCTAGATTGTATGGTAGATTCCGATTATGCTGGAGATAATGTTGATAGGAAATCCACAACAGGATACGTAATAAGATTGTATGATAATGTAATATTTTGGAAAACTCATAAGCAAAACAATGTAACAAAATGTTCAACTTTTGCGGAATACACAGCATTATCAGAAGCGGTCACTGAAGTATTGTTCATTAAAAATTTTTTAAGTGAAATGTTTGATGTAAACTTTGATAAGCCTATTAATATATATGAAGATAATTCAGGTGCGGTTGCGATATCGAAATTTGGTAACTTTACGAAAAATTCGAAGCACATCGAAGTGCAGTATCACTATATAAATGAAAATTATGAACGAAAAATATTGATATAATAAAAATTGATTCTAAGAATAATTTAGCAGATATTCTAACAAAAAGTTTAAACTAGTGGGGTGGGTCCAGATTCTGGGTGTCGCATCAACTTGTATCTCATTTAAAAATACTTAAAAAATTGATATTTTAAATTTATAAATAAATAAATTAATGAATTTAATTTATCATGATAATTTCGTTGTAATTAGATGCAAAAAATTTTTTAAAAAATTATTCCGTTATAGCACTATTTTTTAATGAAACCCAAATAAATGCACTCTGTTTGGAATTCATTTGTTATTAATAATTTTGAATGGTTATAAACAATTTATAATTGATATAAACAATTCTTAATTGTTATAGACCATTTTTAATTGATATAAACAAAGTACGTACACACACACACATGCACACACACACATGCATGAGTTCAAAAACATGCGTAAAACACTATGGTGACTTTGAAATGTAAAAAAAAATTAAAACTAAAAATTTTGAAAATCGGGCCCATTACAATAACTTCCCATATGTGGGAAGTTAAAAAGAAAAGTTTATAATGAATAGAAAAATGTTAAAACTAATATGAGAATAAAAGAAAAATAAAAAATTATATTTACTTAGGGACAAGACTGTAAATTTAAGGAGGCGTGTTGTAATATATGTAAATTAGTACAGTCTCGTCTATCATGAACTATACACACAGCGTTTAGTTATACACGTATGTTTCTATATACAAGTGATTAATAGTTACAAAACCCTAACCTAACCTATTTAATTCGTATTCTTCGTAGACAAAGAGGGGAACTCTTACTTGAAATGTCATGTATTCTGTCGTTGCACATCCTTGAATCTTCATGACATTGTAGAGCTGAAGGAGATTGTTGGGTTTCGTAGTCAACCTGAGTGTTGATGGTAATTGGTCTTTTATAGTGTTCAGATCTTTTAGTTACCGTGGAGACAATAGCTTGGGGTTAATTTCCCCGTGGTGAGTGTCGATTAGCACATCTAAAATTGCTGCTTAAGTTCGGGAATAATTCATGATCATCAATTTATTTGCATTGCCCATGTAGAAACCATCTCTGCTGCCTTCTGCTGGTAGATTTCTTCTGACATGTCATTGACTTGGTTGGTTATTGTCTTAATCTGGTTTTTAATTGTTTCTGATTGGCTGTGGTTTCCCGATCGTGCATCAGCACGTTTAAAGTAGGATCGATCACGGATGTTTGGTTTTTAATCAATTTCAACAGATGATTCTCGTTCGTTCGTATATGTATATATGTATATATATAAGTAGCATCGGTTTCAAGCGAAAGCAAGAACGGGTAGAAAACAGCAAGAAAAAGCGATAAAATGTCGACATAACATACAATCAATTATTATTATATTATTTGTTCTAAAAAGAATTTTCGAAGTATTTACTCACTAGGAAGTTGTTTCGCTAAAAATGAGCCAGGCCCGCATCTCGGATCAGAGTTGCAAACATTCCTGGGTTGCTGCCGCCAGGCCAAACAACATCTCTTCGAAGGGAAGCAAGACGCTTTCCTCAAGATCCTCCGCACAAGACTTCGTGGAGGAGCATATCAACTGTTGGCCTCTGATGTACCGACAACATTTCAAGAAGTCGAAGCAAGGTTAAACGCGGCATACCTTCCAAGAGAAACTTACCAGGAACTGGTAAATAGGCTCATAACAGCTCAACAAAACCCCTGCGAAACACTCACCGCCTTCACGGCTAGAGTGAAACAGTTGCTGGCCCTCTGCAAAGAGGCCGCACAAACTAAATACGGAGCTGCGGCCACCCCAGCTGTAACAACGCAGGTGGAGGACTTCGCGAAAAACGCAGTCCGCAGCGGGGTTACGAATCCGCACCTTTGCCAATATCTCCTCACCGTCACCGACGGCACGCTCGAGGCGCTGATCCATAAAGCACTCGACATGGAGAAACTACAGCAGGGCGCCCAGTTCACGCAAACCACAACAACCCAAGGCTTTCCTGCCCCGGTTGTTGTAGAACAAGGCTCAACCACAGCAAACGTTATATAGACCACCGCCACCACCAAATTTTCGCCGACCGACTCCGCTATATACGACTCCACCTCAACGCTCGTCTCCCCCGCAAATCGACTACCGCCGCCAGAACCTCGACCAGTTAAGATCAAACATTACATGCAACTGTTGCCAGCGAAGAGGTCACACTTACGCCGACTGTATGAAGCGTAAAAACACACCCTTCTGCTCTAATTGCAAGATATATGGGCATGATATTCGCGATTGTAGAAACAATCGCCAGGTTCCGGGCCCGAGTAATCAGGCAAGGCTCCCCGAACGACGGATTCAGGATCAGCAAGCTTCCGCTGGTCCTCGAGTTTTTAACATAAAACTCAAATGCAAATTCTGCAACCTACCCTGGACGCTAAGAGCCAGGGAAACGTCGAGCAGTCGACCCGAAAGACCCCGGATCGACACTAAAAAGTAAAAATTTTAACAAAGGGTCACCTCAGCCACCCGAACCCTGTATTTCTACAGTTAGCCTTCCGTTGGATATTAGCCTGAGCGGCAATACCAAACTTGTAAGAGATACTGGCGCTGAGGTTAGTATTATAAAAAGAAAGTAATTAAAAATCCCGAAGATATAAATACCGGAGAAACATATACTTTACAAACACCATTTGGTACCGAAAAGACGCTGGGAGCATGCCAGGGCAATTTTACACTAAAGAATAAAATTCCCTGCAATTTTCAGGTAATAAAAAACCTACCCGGCCTTTCCGACGACGGCTTGCTAGGAAATGACTTCCTAGCAAAGAATTGTAACGTTGAGGGCCCGAATAAGGCATTGCCATTCCCTCGAACGGAAAATGACCCTGAGGAGTTTGTCGTTCCATTAACAGCTGCTTTCGACGACCCGTGTTCTGAAAAGCTGGTCAAAAAAAATGCCCGAACAGATAGAGCAGAGCCCAGAAAGGCCGATCTGACGATCTGTGGTACTTCAAAAGTTTCTCAAGAGGAGAACAATGACCGGCGAACACTGGAATGCGAGATGGACAAACCGACGGAGAGTGATTTGACCTGCGAGATGAGGCAGCAACAAATACAGCTGAAAGAGCCTGTATGCATACCTGCCAGGTCACAGATCATAGTCGAGGTTCCCGTGCAGCTGCAGGAGGAGATGCTCTGTTTGTCAAGAGAGATAGACCAAGGAGTCTTCCTGGCGAATGGCTTACTCCCCGCTGGGTTAAAAGCGGTGTCTGTTGGAGTTCTCAACACACACAATTCACAAGTAGTTCTGACTAACATTAGTCTGCACCTCGTCCCTGTCCACAACTACACCGTCGTCCAACTGAAACAGGATCATCAGGAAAGAAACAATCAGGAAACCCCGAAAAACGGAGAACGCGCTGAGGATGCTCACCTGAAAACCAGGAATTACGGTGACTTAAAACCACCAGCACCCACGCACAAAGGAAATATAAGAAAAAATAGGAACCAAAGGAAAGGAAAACTCAATAAAACAAATGTCGACGGAGCTCACCTAGGAAGAAAGAATTACGATGGCAAAAACCCATCAGCTCCCACGCCCTCTCAAAATGAAATTTCGGAACACGTCGACATGGGAAGCGAGCTCACCACAGGGACGGTATCTACAAAAGCTCCAAAATCATCCTCCACAGTAAGTAAACAACGGCGAAAGAGCGAAAGAGAGAAAGACGAAAGCGAGTTCGCCTCAAATATGGCAATTTACGGCGGTTCAGAAACCCCAACTCCATCGTCATTTAGTATTAAGAGTGATTTAAATAAGATAAACTGGGGTGAAAATTTAAATAAAAATAAAAATATTTCAGGTTTCCGTAAAATAAGTAAAAGAAAAAATAAAAGAAAGGAACAAATATTGCAAGCGCCGAAAAAATGGCCACTTTACAACATGTTAAATATTTATTCCAGGAATATGAAGAAACAGAAAACTTTAGGTTAGACCAAGAGCTCAGCCTAGACGTAAATTTGAGCGCGGAGGAAAAACAAGCGATATCACAACTCTGTTATGAGTATAACGATACCTTTTTCCTCAAAGGTGATCGGCTAACGTTCACAAACGCCATCACTCATGATATACCGTTGGTGCAGGACCAAGCACCAATTAACCAGAAAATGTATCGCTTGCCAGAGACGCAGCGAAATGTAATAAATGAACAGCTTCGCGAAATGCTAGAAAACGACATAGTGCAGGCAAGTAAAAGCCCTTGGAATTCACCTCTCCTAGTCGTCCCCAAGAAGGCGGGACCAGACGGTGAAAAAAGGTGGCGCGTCGTCGTCGACTTTCGTAAATTAAACGAAAAGACGATAGGAGACGCCTTTCCGCTACCTCGGATCGAGGATATTCTCGACCAGCTAGGTCATTCTCGGTATTTTACCACCCTCGATCTCGCCAACGGCTATCACCACTATAAATTTAGGCGTATGCCATTTGGGCTCAAAGGAGCTCCGGCCACATTCCAACGCTTAATGAATTTCGTCCTAACAGGATTACAAGGCTTCGAATGTTTTGTCTACCTAGACGACATAGTCATCTACGGTAAAAACCTTGCGGACCACAATAATAAGCTCCGCAAAGTCTTCAATCGTTTGAGAGAGAACAACCTCAAACTGCAGCCGGAAAAATTCCAGTTTCTGAGAAAAGAGGTTGTTTACCTAGGCCACAAGTGTTCCAGTGAAGGAGCACTTCCAGACCCCAGTAAAACGGTTTGCGTCCAAACTTTTCCAGTTGCCAGAACTGTACGACAGGTTCAATCTTTTATTGGACTTGCCAATTATTATGGAAAATTCATCCCCGACTTCTCCGAAATTGTGCGTCCGATAACGAATTTGCTCCGCAAGGATGTCAAATTCACATGGACCGAGAAGTGCCAGGAGGCATTCGAGAAAATCAAAACATCACTAATTTCATTTCCACTCCTTATATATCCTGATTTCTCGAAACCATTCAATTTAACCACGGACACCAGCAGCGAGGCATTAGGAGCCGTCCTCTCGCAAGGAGAAGTGGGACACGATCAGCCCATTGCCTACGCCAGCCGTACACTGAACAAGGCGGAACGCAACTATTCAACTATTGAAAAAGAGTTGCTCGCTATAGTCTGGGCTACGCGTAACTTAAGATGTTACCTGCAAGGCCAAAAATTTACGGTCTATACAGACCATAAGCCTCTCAAAGGCGTCCTTAATGTTAAAGACCCTACTTCCCGTCTGGTGAGATTTCATCACAAACTTTCCGAATACGATTATCAAATCGAATACAAGCCAGGAAAGTACAGTACGAATGCCGACGCGTTAAGCCGCATTCCACGGGAAGTCAACGAAGACTCAAATGGCCAAAAAATAATAGTTAAAGCGCAAGTCCACCATAAAATGGATTCGGACTCGGAGGATGAAATAACCTCCATTCGCAAAAATCGCCTAAAATGTAACGCTGTGACCCGGGCTCAAGCGAGAAACGCTCAAACAGAGTCTAAAAGCCCCGAAATACGGGATCACACGCCTCACAAAAACGAAATAATTCCAAATACAGAAGAGGTCACTACAGAAAATCCGCCAGATACTAATCCGCTAGTTGACGATAAACCTAAGCCCCCTGAGATAATCACAAGCCCCAAGGAGATACAAACGATCTTACATGATTATCACGACTCTCCTTTTGGCGGCCATCAGGGCGTAATTAAAACATTCAAGCGGATTCGAAGGAAGTACTGGTGGAGGCACATGCTTAGCGATATTAAGAAATACGTAAAGCGTTGCTCAAAATGCCAAAAAATTAAGGCATCACCTCAGTATAAAATGCCGATGGCCATCACAGACATCGCAGAACAACCCTTCGACAAAGTCTATCTCGACATTGTTGGTCCACTCGAGGAAACTGACTCCGGAAAAGAGTACATCTTGACTTTCCAGGATAACCTCACTAAATTTGTCGATTGGTACGCCATACCCAACGGGGAAGCCTTCACAGTAGCGCAAATCTTCTTCGACGAAGTCGTCGCGCGCTACCGCATCCCCAAGCGAATAGTCACTGATCAAGGAAGCAACTTCCTTAGTGACCTGTTCAAAAAGGTATGTAAATTGCTACGGGTGAAGAAGTTACAAACTTCCGCCTACCACCCATAGTCAAATGGCGCACTTGAACGTGTACACAGGCCGTTAATTGAATACTTGCGTACCATAGTGGACGAGAATCCTAAATCATGGGATCAATATCTGCGAACCGCTGCATTCGTGTACAACAACAGTGTACACGAGGGGACGAAATTAACTCCCATGGACTGCCTTTACGGCTTCACGGCGGATGTTCCGTCAAACTTAAAACGAGACCCTGAACCCGTGTATAATCACGAGAGCTACTATCAAATCCTACGATACAAGCTCCAAAGGTCTTATGTCACGGCACGCAAAAATCTGCTCGCTAGCAAGCAACGGTCGAAATTATACTACGACAAAGCTGTTCGACCCCTATCGTTTCACATAGGTGACAAAGTCTTACTCAAGAGCGAAAGTCGAAAACATAAGCTCTCTCAAATCTGGGTAGGACCTTATCTGGTAATTGGTATACCATCATCAGTGAATACTACCCTAAAAATAGGCAAGCGTACAGTCACGATTCACAACAACCGTCTTAAGCCATTCTACGAATAAAATAACTTCAATCGAAAATTTTCTTTGGCGTCGTGGTGTGCTACCACAATCTACGATTGAGATGAAAATCGTAACGCAAAGCCAGCACAAAACCAAGAAAGGCAAAACGAAAAAGTCCTTTAACAACTCGGTCCAATCGGGTCCAAACCAACTGTAATTATAAACCTTTTTTAATTCTTTATAACCTTCTACTTAAATCTTTCTACTTAAAACCTTCTACTTAAAATACTTAAGTGATCCCTGCCATCTCACCTATTAAACGTGCGTAAAGCTACGAAGTGCCAGGCAAATGGACTTCACTACCTTTTGCACTGCAACTCATAATTAAAAGAACGACTTCTACTAAAAGTCGAACCTTAAAACTACGAATTCAAACCAACTATTGTGAAATTTCGTCAGCGACTGAACCACCAAAAATCCCTCTCCTTAATGCTATATCTAGCAGTTCTTCCTGGTAGTTCCGTGCCTTGAAGTCTTCCTCCTCCTTAGTCATATTTTCTACAGCACAAAAACTCTAAACACCTCTATAACTGGTAGTTCCTCATGACGGCAATCTGAATTGCTGTTACACCCTACTTGGCTTCTATCCCCTCGAATAAAAGGGGATAATTATGATGACATTGTCTTTTAATGCCTAGCAAAAGACCCTCAGTCTAAGCTGTTTTGCATAAGGCAAAAATCTTCACCCTTTAACTGTATCTACACGATCATATATTAATTTACACCGAACATGATGATCGAACATTATTCGCCCCAAGGCTGGGACAGAAACTCCTTCCTGGTAGTCCCTTGCCTTGAGGTCCTCCTCCACTGCTTTCAAAATACTGTATTCAACAGTAGATATCAAAGCGACTACCCAAAGGTAACCAACTATTACACCCACTTCCAGTAACTTACCAGAAAATTCTTCCTGGTAGTCCCGTGTCCTGAAGTCGATCTGCGGATATAAAAAATCCGAATAAATAAATTTCAGAACATTACACTGGAAAGTACACATGAAGTCTACGATAAATGAGTTTTAATACAACCGACTAACTAAAAACAAAAACGCCATATTTTAAAAAATTGCTAAATATGGCTCCACTACATTCCAAGCAACAAGGAATTGGCGTTAGAGCCACCTTGATCACCCTCGCCTCAACGGCTACAACAGGTATTTCTCCTGACAGTCCTCGCCCTGAGGTATACCCGTGAAAATGCAAGACAAGCATGACATCACTTTAGGGAAAATCTACGCTTAGTAAATAAGAAACTTAATTTAGAAACCTCCATTAACCATATTCCTCTCCCCAGGTATGATACAAAACGCTATCATCCTCGGACTAATCGTGTCCACTATGGGAAGTAGTACGTCGGAGACATACTCGGTGAACCCACTCAACAATACAGGAGTGCTATTCGAGGATTTAGGAAGCCTCAGGATTTACCACTCGACTTGGAATATACTCACGGAATTGGACCTGACCGAGTTGGACAACCAGACAACGATTGCGGAACGAGCTGAACACTACGTGCATCAACTATGCGGAAACAACACCGTAGGAGACCTCTGCGAACTGCAGCAAAAACACATGCACGCGTTGATGGAAAATTTCAAACAACGCACGAAGGTAATTAAACAAGCTGTTCCCAAATCTCGCAAAACGAGATCTATCTTTGACGGCATCGGAAACGCCATGCACTACCTTTTCGGTACCATCTCTCTAAATTCACTGGTCGAAAGACAACGGCAAATAGCCTACCAGATGAATGACTTATATAATTCAACCGACAAACTCGTAGCAGGGCAAATGAGAAAGGAAATAGTCTCTAGTCTGTTGCTACAAATGGTAGAAATTGAGTTTCGACAGCAGGCGCTACTGGATATAATAACCTCTAGCCGAAGTAATCAAATTCATCCCCTGCTGATCGCCCCTGATTCACTCCTTGAGATTTATCACAAATCTCACGCCACGTGTTCAAAGGCCCAGAATTCATCAATTCATCAATTCTCTATCAGACGGCTGAATTACGGACACACCTGCAACAAAAAACATATCAGAAAATCACTCGAGATGTCGAGGAGGATACTTACGCTGGTTTGCTGAATACGCCGATAACAAAACCAACACAAACGCTGCTATCAAGAGAAAAATTCCTTCTAACATAACTATAAATCTTTAAATTACAAGGAAAGATCTGCTAGAGCTCTGTGAAGACTGTAACAATAGGTAAAGTAGTTGTATCGCGTAATTATAAAATCATTCTTTTGTGCGTGCACGAGGTAGGCCACGAAAAGGGAAATAGTCAACCGTATAATTCGCATGTCCCAGGTGGCCAGAAATCAAGAAAAGGAAATGTCATACGGGGAAAGTCAAGGACGACTCGAACCCATGGTGAATATGTGAGGTGAAAAAGTGTAACGAAAATATCTAGAACTAAGTGACTAAACTTTCTAGAATTAAGCTAAGTAGTATAAATGGGGCTGAGCAGTAGCCTAGTTAGTTTTAGTCGTGATTTAGACTGCGAAGCGTTTACATGTGATAATAGTTAGTTGTACTTTAACCAGCGAAGTGATAAATGTAAATTAGAAAAGTGAAACATTATATTGTGAAGAAAACGTGTAAAGGAAATTATAGAATGAACTAATTAAGTGAAGTGAATAAAACTCTGAACGTTGAATTGAAAATAAGTGTCTTAATTAATCCGTAGAGCCCAAAGAGCCCCATTTACGTTACAATTGGTGTCAGAAGTGGGATTAATTAAGAAATACCTAAAAGTGAACTTAGAAAAAAAGAAAATAAAAGAAAAAGAAAAAGTGACTGTTACGCATGAAGGTAAGCAGTAATCGTGTTAAAACACGATCGAAATTTTGTACAGAGTAGCTAGATAAAATTACGAGGAAACGAGGGTTTGAAATGGACAAAAAGATCGGCAATAAATTCGGTCGAAGTATTTGGAATCCGTTTCACCCTCTTTGAGTAGACTACAAGTTGTTTATTTAGGATTTCGTGATATGAAATAGGCGACAAGATATGCAAGATCTTTTTAAGATTTAGATAGTTGGTTAGGAAATTTCTGAGAATTAGCAAATTCGGAATGCTTAAAGAAAACAACCAAATCCAAAACTTACCCAATTAGGTAAGTGTGGCTGGGTCCAAGGTAGTCTCCGTATAATAAATAGTTGCAAGGGAATTTCGTATTTCAAAGAAAAATACATTATGCAACCTTTTGAAGTGAGATTGAAAATGTATATGCCTTTATTAGATGGCAATACAATGTCTCAATTTAGTCTTAGTTAGGATTTCAAAGAGAAAAGTATTGTGAAATTTAGGAATTCAAAATAACCAGGGTGAGTGCGCTAATTTTGAAGTTAGATTGATTGAGCGTTAATTAAACAAAAAGTATGTGAGTTTCGGTGTAAGTCACCTAGTGTATTTTAGTTTATTTGAGTGTGTTTTGTGTGGGGCGTAAGTCGCCAGATAAATAGACGTTGGTCGTCTAGTGTGGGGCGTACGTCGCCCAGTATGCTTGTGTGGGGCGTAAGTCGCCAATGGAATAGACGTTTGTCGTCTAGTGTGGGGCGTATGTCGCCCAGTAAGCTTGTGTGGGGCGTAAGTCGCCCAGTGTGCTTGTACGGAGCGTTAGTCACCCAAATATAGGCAGTGTTGTGTGTTGTGGGGCGAAGTCTCCAAGAGTGAATGCGATAGATAGGCACTCACTGAGTATTTGTTTATACTTATATGCGCCTTCTTATTTTATTGCAGACGATCCTGGAATGATATCAGCGTAGAAGCGGGATAATATTTCAAACTATTAAATATGATTAAATAAAAAACAAACAAACAAAAACACGCATCTTTTTTTCTGCTATTTTTTTATATGGTTATATCCATATGTTATTAACTTCAGAAGTGGGATAAAGTTCCCTACTCGCACTCAACCACGGTCAAATAGGTTATCATTCCAGCTTCGTCCATCAAATAAATTAATTACCTTCCTCCGCATCCTGTTAGTTATTTGTGTATGAGAACGATTTTGTGTTATTTGAAATTGATTCCTTTATATGTACGTATAAAATGTTGCCTGGTTGTTTATTTTCTTTTTATCTGAAAATATTTTCTTGTACGGTTATTGTAATTAGGGAAGTGAAAGGGAAATAACGACTTGAGACTAAAATGGCGACCGGTTCTTGGAGAGTAGAAAAAGTGCAGGATAAGCAAATAGTAAAACGGCAGAAAAGGAGCTCAGCTTCGCTTGATGGAAGTGAAAGTGTTTCTGAAACATCAACTGAAGCAACAGGACAATCTATTGATTTAGTGCGGTTATCGGGAGTGTTATCTAACCTATCGTCAAGTATCGCGGATATAAGGTCCCATAGTGTTTCTAAAGTTGGAAGTGAATGTATTCCTGTTTTCGATCCCCAAGACAAAAATCAGAACATTAATAAGTGGATCAATAAAGTGGAAGAACTTAAATTAATTTATAAATGGGACGAAGGGACTTTAATATTCTATGTTACAACTCGTTTAAGAGGTTTAGCAATCGTATGGTACCAAAGTTTACCCAGTCTAAATTATACCTGGGAAGAATGGAAGATAAAATTGCGGGCAGCCTTTCCAGTGCAAATTGATTATGCATTACAATTAAAAAAAAATGCTAGAACGTGTGAAAGAAAAAGGTGAAGACATGCTTGTCTATTATTACGAAAAGTTAGCGTTGCTAAATTCTTGTGAGATTTATGGTAAAAATGCTGTATCTTGTATAATAAATGGTATGCCCGATCCGCATACACAATCTGCAGCCAAGGTAGGAGATTATAATAGTCCAGAGGCACTCCTTAAATTTTTGCAAACTCTTCATGAAGACAAGGTTATCATGCGAATGCCATCAAACATCAACAAGTATCAGAGGACCAATAGAAGACTTTACAATGATCAGCAAAGCGGCGATAAGCGTAAATGTTACGGGTGCGGTAGTAGAGATCATATACTCAGTTATTGTCCAACCACCATAAGAAAATGTCGACTTTGCGGATCATCCCATAAAGGTAACTGTTAGGTGTGAAAGAAGACCATCTACCACTTAAAGCGAAAGTAATCAGCCATTCAAGTGCAAAAACTTCACTGGTTTTGGCAGAATTTGGAAATTCTGACTCGGTACAGGCAGTGCTTAGTAAAACAAGAAGACTGAGGGGCACAAATATAAGCGTCAATAGAGACCTCACAATAACAGCTCGAGAGAATCGCAGATTTCTGCTTCGGATCATGCAGGCAGCGAAAAAATATAAATCTGACGTGAAGACGAAACTGCGTGATGACAGGTTGTTGATAGAAGACCACTTGTTTATGTCAACAAACGGGACACTGAGATAATGGAGAGAGGATGGTATGCCAATGCTTAACAGATTGATAGGTACTAGCTTTAGAAATGTCGATGATTTACTGGTAGATTATGGTAGGTCAAGTGGACAGGAATCTAGTGGACCTTTGCACGACAATTTAAGCTAGTAACGGGTCGACTGTCTGGGGACGGGAAGTTTAAGTGAGAGGGGAGTATGTTTAAAAGTGTTGTCTTATAATATTCACGGTTTATCTAATAAAGTTTTGTATCCAAATTTTTTCAATTTCGTAAAATCTCATGATGTGTTTATGCTGCACGAAACTCATTTGACGGAAGACAGTTGTCATAAATATGATAAATACTTCGGTGGATTTAGGTTGTTTAGTATCCCTGCTTCTCGGGACTTTATGCATGGTAGAGCAAAGGGTGGTGGGCTAATAGGAATAAATAGAGCTTGTGGAGTTGAAATATGTGTCCGATATGTCAATCAACGCCCTGTTATCCAAATGGACTCTCCCAGGGAAAAGCTGCTCATAGTGCCTGTTTATATTAACTGCAACAATTGCGAGGAAGATTTTGACGATTTGTGTGCATTATTAGAAGCCTTCAGCGATGAAAGGGTGATTTTAATGGGAGACCTGAGGATGATGAGGTAGTGGGTAGGGGATTAAGGTATAGCCGTACATCCAAAGATAAAATTGTAAATTCACGGGGCAGGAAAATTTTAGAGCTAATATCTGGATTAGTAATTTTTTAATATCACGGATTAGTAATTTTGAATGGGTGCGTAGAAGGGGATTCGGCAGGGGAGTATACATTTGTGGGGAAAACAGGGGCTTCAGTTATCGATTACGCAGCAGTATCCATAGAAAGTTTAAGACGCGTGGTAGATTTCGAAATTAAGATGGAAAACTATTCTGATCATATGCCCATTTGTCTTACAATCCTCGCTGATGGAAATTCCGTGGCGGAGAAGAAATTAGCACTACTTCCCAGATTGAACTGGAAGAGACAAAATGCGGAAAAGTACAGGCACGATATAGAGAGGGCTATAATATCGGAAGGGGAGTCGGGAAGTGAAAGGCTATTGAGCATAAATGACCTATTGGCTATAATTATCGCCAACAGCAACACATCAGATGGAAACCCACATGCTTTCAAATGCAAATGGTTCGACAGTGAGTGCCTAAGGGCTCGCAAGCTATCATTTAGGTGGCTAAATATTTTTCGAAGAACCAATTCAAGTTTAGCCAGGGTTTTGTACGCCGAAAGTAACTCTGCCTTTAAAAGAATTTGTAACTGCAAAAAAAGATATTATATGAGTGGAATAGCAAAAAAATTGAGCTCTGTAAAAGACGGAAGGGAGTGGTGGACAAACGTGAGAGAAATAAGGGGAAACAATCGCACTGTGGGTGCATTAATCTCTACTGGCCAGTTTTACTCCTATTTCAGGAGCCTGCTGAATCCGCCCGTCACAGGAAGTCCAATTCAGTATGCCGAACTATATGTAGAAACACCAATACTGGATAACCCATTCAGGTGGGATGAAGTCGCAGAGGTTATACGGGCGGCCAAGGATAATAAGGCTCCCGGATTTGACAGGGTCCCTTTTGAGTTTTTGAAAAACGTTCCTACAGTATTTTTGGAGCAACTCACGGCGGCTTTTAATGCCAGTTACACTGAGGGTCAAGTCCCCGAAAACTTTCGGAGGGCAATTATTTTTCCCATTTATAAAAAAGGCGACGTTAATTTGGTTGAAAACTATAGAGGGTTATCATTTTTAGATACAACTGTTAAAGTCTTTGTATCCTGTCTATTTAAAAGGCTATCTGAGTGGGAAAGGCAAAACCATGTTCTCGTGGAGTACCAAGCGGGATTCAGGTCAGGATACGGTACGGTTGATAACATTTTCAATTTGGCCAGCTTAATACACTTGAGCTGGAGTAATAACATTAGAAAAATATATTGTTTCTTCGTCGATTTTCGAGCGGCATTTGATACCATCAATAGGGAGGCACTGTTCTACAAGCTGCAAAATTTGGGTGTCTCTTCAAAGTTTGTAAGAATCCTGAGAAGTCTTTATTCTGACACTAGGGCGGCGGTATGGAATGGAGAAGAGATCTCAGATTGGTTTGACACGGAGTGTGGTCTTAAACAGGGATGTCCAGGTAGTCCCACTCTTTTTTCGTTCTACATCAACGATATCCATGATGCTGTTGGGGGAGGGATCGCGATCGAAGGGATAGTGGTGCGGGTGCTACAGTATGCGGATGATTTGGTACTCTTGGCACATAATCCAAGAACTTTGCAGGAAATGATTAATAATCTAAGCGAGTACTGCAAAACGTGGAGCCTGCAGATAAACCTCTCTAAATCCAAAGTCATGATTTTTCAGAAGGGGGGAAGAAGGAATGGTGACGAATGCTGGGACCTTGACGGGAAGACTCTTGAGATTGT
Organism: Leptarthrus brevirostris; assembly: GCA_964036015.1. NCBI lineage: Eukaryota > Metazoa > Arthropoda > Insecta > Diptera > Asilidae > Leptarthrus > Leptarthrus brevirostris. Next base: position 102,902,426 of record OZ038371.1, read on the forward strand.
TGGCTCGTACTGCTATCTGGGAATCACATTAACGCCGCGACTTTGCTTCAGGAAGCATTTGGGTGAAAAATTGAATGTAGCCAAGTGCTCAATCAACGCTACTTGGAAACAGGTCTTACAAAATAGGGATGTGCCGCTTACAGAAAAGGTAGAAATCTTTTACGCCGTTTCTAGATCGATACTGTGTTATGCGAGCCAGGTATGGGGTTTCAAATACTATGAGGAGGTTGAAAAACTCCAAAGATTTTTTCTGAAGAAGCTTTTTGGGCTCCCACAAACAACCCCCAATTATATGCTGTCGATTGAAACGGGCCTGCCAGACCTCTATAAGTTTACATTGGGGTGCCATTTTAATTATATCCAGAAGGTGCTGGGAATGCCAGATGAAAGACTTCCAAAAATACTGGCAAAAAAAACTTTGGAAAAAGGGGTATTCTGGTGCGAAAGATGGAATGAGTTTTCTGATAAAAAAAAAAAAAAAAAAAAAACTACCGAGATGATCAGATATATTTTCAAAAGTAGAGGAGGCTTATTCTGGCTAAATGGAAGCCCTTGGAGAAGAACTGGTAGTCCGCTGTGCTCCATGTGCAACCGGAATGAGGAAAAGGACATAATTCATTTCTTGGCCATCTGTCCAATTCTGTCAGAGTTTCGCTGTGGCTATTTTAATAAAAGTGCACTTACCTACGACGAAACAATCGCTTGATTAAATGGGAAAGATTGGAAAGCACTATATTTATATACAAAGTCGGCTTTAAGATACAGATCTTGCTTGATTGAAAATTATAATGCTTAATGGTATGGATTTCTTACAGCTCAAGCCAGCCCATGTTGCATTTATCCTAATTACAATAGTCTCACGTTGTTGTTATTATCGGGATGAATTTTAATTATTCTTATAGTATTGCACGCAAGATTTTGACTTAGTGATTATTTACAAAGGTGTAGGAGATTTGAAGCTTTATACCAACCCAGACAGACGACTTGTTCATTGTCTTAGTTTATTTGATAGATTTTATTACGCTCTTTTTTATTTTTGTGCTTAGATGATATGTAGGCTAGCTGACAGTACAGCACCTTGTTTTATTTTATTTTTCTAATTGATTTGTTCTTATTTTTAATTTTTTTTTCATGGAGTAGAATTTTCTTTAAATCCATTTATCTTTTCTTTTTTCATATAAATTTATATTTTGCTTCCATTGGTTATGAAATATTTTAAGCATAAATATGTACATGATTGAGAGAATAAACACTATTATTATTATTATTATTATTTATTATTCATAAAGGAAACTGTCGTCAGGAAATGAAACTTTAACCTAAACAAGTGTTAGTATTGCAGGAAGAGACAACTAAAGGTAACAAATATTTTGTAAACGCTCTTATAAATGGAATGAATGTGCGTGTGTTTGTTGACTTTGGGGCGGGATGTAATACTGTGAAGGAAGAAATACTCTCTCCATTAAATATGACCCAAAATTAAGAGGTTTCGGTGGTGGTGTAGTGCAGTCTTTGGGTACAGTGAATAATGTTGAAGTAGTTATCGACCGGGTTTAGGCTTTTACAGACTTTCTCGTTGTTCCTGATACGGTTCAAAAAGTACCTGCAATCATAGGACAACCCTTCACCGAACAGTCTCATGTACTTATTATTAAGGATTCAGAAAGTCTACGAATGTGCGAGAATACTTTTCACGAATTACCTGCGGTTATTGACATTCCTCAGCAAAAGACAAAATTTTGGCTTAAAGATACAATTGTTGTCCCTCCAAAGCACGTACAAAACGTGAATTGCAAAGCGCAATCTAGTGTTGAATTTTACCTTGAGCCAAGTTTAAGAATGAAGGAGAATAATGAATACTGCTTACCGCGATGCATTATAAAAACAGATAACAACCATGAATGTGTCATACCTGTCATGAATCCTACAGACAAAGAAATAGTAGTGAAGTCTAAACGAGTCTTCGCAAGGGGACGGAACACCGAAAGTCAAGAACTTTTTGGAATAGAAAAAGACTTAAACCCTTTCAAAAAATTTGAAGAACTTCAAATAGGAAGTAATTTAAGCTCCGAAGAAAAATCAGAATTAATGAAATTACTGCGGAAGTATGAACATTGTTTTGCAACCACAATAAACGAAATAGGTTGTACTACGGCAGCTGAACTACATATAGAATTAGAAGACGAGAAGCCTGTTATGTACAAACCCTATAGAATGAATCCATCGAGTCGCGAAAAAGTAAAAGAGATAGTAGATGAGCTCCTCCAATGCGATATTATCTAATTCACCATTTTCGTCGCCGGTTCTGTTAGTACAAAAAAAGAATGGGGAACAACGCCTATGTATTGACTATCGGAAAATAAATAGTAAAATAAAACAAGACAGGTTCCCTCTCCCACGTATAGACGATCAACTTGATCAACTACATGGGTACACTTATTTTACTATACTTGACATGACATCAGGATATTCTCAATCATCCTTTATAACTCCTGATGGTCAGTATGAATTTAACAGGATGCCCTTTGGAATTTCAGTTGCACCCAGAGTTTTCCAAAGAATGATCAACAAAATACTGGGGCCATTAAGGGGTACTATCGCTATGGCGTATCTCGACGACATCCTCATCCCTTCAAAGCATTTAAAAGAAGGACTGGAACGCCTCAATCATATTTTGAATTTTATAGATATTTATAATTTAACACTTAATCCCAGGAAATGTAATTTCTTTGCTACATCACTGCATTATTTGGGCTATGAAATTAGCGGAGACGGAATTAAACCAGGAATGGACAAAACTACGTGCATCAAGAACTTCCCAACACCAGAAAACGTTCATCAAGTAAGACAATTTTTAGGATTGACTGGTTTCTTTAGACATTTCGTAAAAGATTATGCAATAGTCACTAGCCCATTGACAAATCTTACAAAGAAAGAAAATAAATGGGTGTGGGCGAATGAAGAACGTAAAGCTTTTGAAAAATCAAAAGATCAACTAACAGACAGACCTATATTAAGTATTTATAATCCCAAGGCAGACACAGAGGTGCATACAGATGCAAGTATGCTCGGTTTAGCCGGGATTTTGCTACAAAAACGGAGTGACGGAAAGTTAAGCGCCGTTGCATACTATAGCAGGAAGACAACCAAAGCAGAAAGAAACTATCACTCATACGAGTTAGAAACACTCGCTGTGGTGGAAACAGTAAGGAAATTTCGTGTTTATCTCCTTGATATAAAATTCAAAGTGGTCACTGATTGCAATGCCATTAAAATGGCAGCAAAGAAAAAGGATCTTATACCCAGGATAGCCCGCTGGTGGCCGACTTTACTGGAATATACGTTCACAATTGAATACAGACCTGGAAATAAAATGAATCATGTGGATGCATTAAGTAGAAACCCTGAACCACACACATCTCCCATAGAAGAAATGGAAATATTTACTATCGAGGTTGCTAGCAAGTCAGTTAAATGATGATAAAATAAAGTTCATACAAGAAGTATTAAAGAAAAAACCAAGTACTGAGTATGAAAAACAAGTTCACCAAGATTTTCAATTGGAAAATGGGCGAATCTATAAAATTACGGAAAAAGGTTTGAAGTGGCTAGGACCAAAAGGAATGCGGAACGAGGTTGTTAGAGCTGCGCACGATGAGTTGGGACATTTCGCCGTAGAGAAAACATTAAATAAGTTAACTACTGGTTTCCTGAAATGCGAAAGTATACAGAACGTTACATTAACAGTTGCATCAAATGCCTCTACTTTAAACGAATTAAGGGAAAACAACCGGGTTATCTACACCCCATCGAAAAGATAACAATACCATTTGACACGCTACATTTAGATCATTTGGGTCCGTTTGTAAAAAGCACATTAGGAAAGAAATATTTGATAGTGAGTTTTGAATCATTTACGAAATATACAATGCTAAATGCTGTAAAAGACACCAAGACACAGCCTGTCTTACGGTTTTTAGACCAAATAATCACCCAATTTGGTGTTCCCCGAAGGATAATTACTGATAAAGGGACGTGTTATACGTCCAAAGCGTTCGCAAAGTATTGTGACACCAAAGGAATGATACCTATCCAAAATGCAGTAGCAACTCCTCGAGCAAATGGGCAGGTCGAAAGGTTTAATTCTACTATATTAACAAGTTTAGCCTCTACAGCCGAAGATGACACAAAGTGGGACAGAGTTCTGGATAAAGTGCAATTCGCCATTAACAACCCAGTCCATAGCATCACAAAAAGGACACCTTGTGAAATGCTGTATGGATTTAAGCCGTGAGCACCAGCAGATGCACCAATAACTTCTCAAATAGAATCAGTGACAAATAGAAAAACGAATGTACTGCTCGAACGCGAAGAAGCCTCCAAACGAATAAAATTAAGCCAGGAAAAACAAAAGAAAAGATACGACAGAAAACGAAAACCAAGTAGAATATATAAAATTGGTGAAATGGTGTTAGTTAAAAAGGATACATTTGCTGATGGTCAAAGTAAAAAATTACTACCGAAGTATAAGGGACCTTTCATGATAAAAAAAGTGTTAGGAAATGATCGCTACGTAGTAAAAGAACTTCCAGAATCTACTCGTTCTCAAAGAGCAAAATATGAAAATGTTGAAGCTGTAGACCATTTAAAACCATGGATGCCAGAAAAAGGGAAATCTGATACCGAGACCGAAGAAGATGAATTATGCAAATTTGCAGAATGTGATCGAGGACAATCACCACGTCAGGATGGTCGAGCTGTTACGCATGAAGGTAAGCAGTAATCGTGTTAAAACACGATCGAAATTTTGTACAGAGTAGCTAGATAAAATTACGAGGAAACGAGGTTTCGAAATGGACAAAAAGATCGGCAATAAATTCGGTCGAAGTATTTGGAATCCGTTTCACCCTCTTTGAGTAGACTACAAGTTGTTTATTTAGGATTTCGTGATATGAAATAGGCGACAAGATATGCAAGATCTTTTTAAGATTTAGATGGTTGGTTAGGAAATTTCTGAGAATTAGCAAATTCGGAATGCTTAAAGAAAACAACCAAATCCAAAACTTACCCAATTAGGTAAGTGTGGCTGGGTCCAAGGTAGTCTCCGTAAAATAAATAGTTGCAAGGGAATTTCGTATTTCAAAGAAAAATACATTATGCAACCTTTTGAAGTGAGATTGAAAATGTATATGCCTTTATTAGATGGCAATACAATGTCTCAATTTAGTCTCAGTTAGGATTTCAAAGAGAAAAGTATTGTGAAATTTAGGAATTCAAAATAACCAGGGTGAGTGCGCTAATTTTGTAGTTAGATTGATTGAGCGTTAATTAAACAAAAAGTATGTGAGTTTCGGTGTAAGTCACCTAGTGTATTTTAGTTTATTTGAGTGTGTTTTGTGTGGGGCGTAAGTCGCCAGATAAATAGACGTTTGCCGTCTAGTGTGGGGCGTAAGTCGCCCAGTACGCTTGTGTAGGGCGTAAGTCGCCAGAGAAATAGACGTTTGTCGTCTAGTGTAGGGCGTAAGTCGCCCAGTACGATTGTGTGGGGCGTACGTCACCCAGTATGCTTGTGTGGGGCGTAAGTCGCCAATGGAATAGACGTTTGTCGTCTAGTGTGGGGCGTATGTCGCCCAGTAAGCTTGTGTGGGGCGTAAGTCGCCCAGTGTGCTTGTGCGGAGCGTTAGTCACCCAAATATAGGCAGTGTCGTGTGTTGTGGGGCGAAGTCTCCAAGAGTGAATGCGATAGATAGGCACTCACTGAGTATTTGTTTATACTTATATGCACCTTCTTATTTTATTGCAGACGATCCTGGAATGATATCAGCGTAGAAGCGGGATAATATTTCAAACTATTAAATATGATTAAATAAAAAACAAACAAAAAAAAACACGCATCTTTTTTTCTGCTATTTTTTTATATGGTTATATCCATATGTTATTATGACTGTGAAATTAAAGTGAAATAGTGGAGTGAGTAATTTAAATATGGGTCGCAAATTGAAGGACTTACGTGTTCAAGACTTGAAAGTGGAATTAACTGAACGTTCCCTACCTAAAGTTGGAAATAAATCCTTTTTCCTCGTAAAAACTACTCCTCATCCCCCGTATGGTACGACAAAAAATTACGCTCTCTCCGCAACAGGAGAAATAAACGTTGGTAAACTTTTCTTCTATCCCAGACCGAGTCTATTCTATTCTTCCTACCTATCTGCTTATACCTCTTTTTCTAAACGTTGTGATATCCTCTACTATAAGTACCTCCAACGGATGGAAACTAGCCTCATATCCGACCCCAAGCGTTTTTATAACTTTATTAATTCCAAGAAGAAATCTGTTGAGGTTTCGTGGAATTATATGAATGAACACGTCTTTACTAATGAGCGTTTAATTCAAGAATGGACATTAGAATAGGACATTGCTCAAATTAGAAAGAGTGCAATACATTAAATGAGAAAATATATATACATGTGTAGTACAAAAGAGCATATCTGTGTGTTAACTTAAATGTACGATGATCCATTTCGCAATAAAATTCAACAAAATCCAATGGTTACCCCTCCACCCTAAAACTTAAGAATACCTCTTCGTCTGATCCTAAGGTTATCGCCAACCTCTTTGCACACTTCTTCAGTAAATTATTCAGCGACAATTCCCTACAACCTGACCTTAACTACTTTTCATTCAAAAGCACTCAAACGTCGTTTACGTCTTTCGACCCTGATCCCGAACTAATCGCCGCCAGTATCAACGGGCTTGAGAACGACTTCAACCCAGGTCCGGACGGCATTCCGGTCATCGTTGTGCCATGCATCTAATTCAACCCCTTACCTTGCTTTTCCCCCTCTCGGTCACTCAAGGGGTTTTCCCTCATTTATGGAAAAACTTGTATATTATTCCCATCTTCAAAAAAGGTTGCAAGAACAATGTGTCCAACTACAGACCCATCGCTAAATTATCATCCATACCTAAACTATTCAAAAAATTGGTCTATGATTCCATGTTTTCCCACTGTAAGTCTATCTTCTCCCTCTCCCAGCATGGCTTCCTCAAAGGAAGATCTACAACCACCAACCTTACTGACTTAGGGAATTCCTGAAACTAAAAGAAGTTATTTATAACATATTTAATTCAATAGGACATAAAAAGGAAAATTAATATAAACCAAACTTAAACAGGTTAACTCAGCAGTCCACTACTACTATACCCTTTTAATTCTTATGCTGCTTGAATCCTTAATTAAACATTATTTTATTACGTTTTGATTGATAAAAAAAATTAAGGTTCGATCTATATCTATTATAATATTTTATGTGTATTTATACTGCATGCTATTTGCGAATTTTACTTAATCATGGATAAAATAATATAACAATTTTCAGGGTCAATTCACTCATGTAAGATTTTTTTTCTTCTTTCTTTCATTTTTCTCGTTTTACTCTTTACTTGTTGGTTTTAGACCATTAGGCGTACTTACAAATGAAATGAAATTACATCTTTTAAATGTCAGGCTGCAATCCGGTATTGATGTTTGTGCACAAACAGAATAACCTTCACCCATATAATGGCTCTAAAATCATTTACTTCTATCTAGATGTACTTTACAGTTTCGTTGTTTAAACTTCCTAATAATACGGCCATGAATGACAAATTAACTTTCAACAGCATCCATATATATAGGGGATGCCAATAAATCAACGAATCAAAGAACCCTAAAGGGCCTACACAAGTTAAATATTGCAACAAAAACATATTTTTTTTGAAATAACGTAATTTAAACAAATTGTAAAAAAAATTAATTTTAAAGTAGCGAAAGATGTTTTTGAAAAAAATCCGGGAAATACACATTTTAAGATCACCTTTTTTAATGCATAAATATAAGTATATTTTAATATGAAAATAACCAAAAACATTATACTCCAGGGGTAGGTGTATGAGCTCTCGCTGTGATGGAATAGTCAACCTTAAATCGTCTGTCATCTATTTCCATATCTGAGCACTGTTCCCTTGCAACTTTGGTATCTTCGGAGTTCTCTAAGTATAAATTTTCATACAGGGGTTACATGGACCATCCCTGCTCCTGGATTCGATGGCCCCTCGCCTTTCTTGGCTAGGATTCCTTTTTTCCTTTTTTTGTTCTGTTGGGCTTTTTTCGTCTTTGTATATTGGGCCTGGATTACGCGTGCGGGAGGACGGGGAAATGTGGGACCTGCCTGACGGAGCGTTTTTTTTTATCTCGTTTGTACGACGAGCAAATTCCTGCCCACTTTTTATATGCGTGTGGGGATTTTGGACCATTATGATCCAACTGCAGGGCGTTATGCCTCCCCGTCTTCCGAAAAAGGGACAATTTTTGGATATTTCACTCATAGTGCAAAATTGCAAAATTACCTCCTGTATATACGTATATGTATATTTATGTGCTGTCTGGTAAAAAAAGGACAAGACAGTGGTTGCGCTGTGGAACGTTCTTCGTTTTTCTCTTTTTCTAAACTAGCCTGAGCAGGCTTTCAAGTTACTGGATATCGTCGGGTCTTCAAAAAAATTGTAAGCAGTGGTGGCATTTGATATTATGTGCTGAAATGTTCAAATATTGCACTTATTCGAGATGGATGGCTCGGATAATTATAGAAATTATTTATAATGATTTGCTACTTACCTCTTGCAAATGTCGTTCTCAGGCAGCTGTCACGGAATGTTTACCTCTTCTTACCAAAAGCACAGCATTCATGGCAGCTTACGGAGACGACAACTACAGAAGTACTAGGTAACTCAAAAATTGTGTGTAAAAGTGACTTTCCACTTCAGCACACAGATGGCGCGAAATATTAGGTAAAATGGCTCACATTACAAATGCTTAAGTCTTACAAGAATACGGTCCTGAATACAAAATTAACTTGTAACAACATCCATATATAGTGGATTGCCAATAAATCAAAGAACTTCAAATTTTCACTCTAACAAAATAAATGGCCTGCACGGGTTGAATATTGTAACAAATGTGACGTTTTTTTTTTAAAATAACGTAATTTAAACAATTGTAAAAAATTTAACTTTTAAAGTAGCGAAAGATGTTTTGAAAAAAAATCCGGAAAATAAATAAAAATACGCTAAAATCCTAATCGAATTCGAAGTTTTAGCTAATATTAAGGGGGTCTTACTATGCAACAGTTTCAAAAAATCGATTTTTTTTTTACATTTTTTTCATCTAAATAGTGTTAGAAATACGCTGGTAAAAGGATTTAACTGTGGACGGGCTCGTTTGGCAGTGACAGAGCATTTTTCACGGTCATGCGCGGTCGTTTTTCGCGTTTCTGCTCAATCTTGTCAATCTTTAAACGTGTTTTTCCGAAAGTCGTCTCTTTAGAGGTGGGGTGAACGTTTTCGAAAAAACTACCTGACCGATTTTGCCATACTAAACAGTTTTATTATCAGAAAACATGTCGCAACAGATAGACACGAGCTTTTTTTGAAATTCTTGTCCAAAAATTTTTAACAGTCTTGAATAGCAGAAAAAAAAGTGCCAAACAATTTTTTTTTCAAAATTCTATTACTATAAGAATTTTGTGAATTTTTGAAAAAGCTCGTGTCTATCCATAGCCAAGGGGATGAGAAAAATAAATTTTAAAGGTTTTTTGGTTTCAGATCATCTGATCGGTCAAAATCGTTCACCCCGTGCGCCCTGGACACTTTTGACGAGGACGCAGTGAAGGACGTGTAGCGGTCACATACGTCATTTTTATGTAAAACCAAAAAAACTATGTAAAGTTCAATAATGAATGATAACATTACAAAAAACTTCTTCCCGAAATCATTTGTAGTTTTCTAGTAATCAATTTTTGAATATAGCGCTCGGAAATGAGGTATTACATAGTAAGACCCCCTTAAAGATATGATTAATTATTTCGATATAGATTTGGAGCCTAATGCCTGTCTTTATAGTATCTGATTTGCAGTAATCATTATCTTATCATATCTGAGATTCATAGATAGAGATTCATAATAGGCTGACTGATTTACAGGAATTGCATAATAAGAATAGAACTGAGTACTTATCTGCCTGTCCTATTTAGTGACGCTTACTGGAGTCCTGGCAGGTATGGAGCAATACTTGGGGCCGCTGGGGAACAAATGGGCCTCACAATCGTGATGACGCCGACATAAAAGTTGAGCCAGCACACTGGGCTCCACTTCAAATGGCCACTGTCTGCGGAGTTCAGAGGGGGATATACGTTACACAGCAAATCAGCCGCCTCCCGTATGTTTCCTTGATCCGAGTTCAGATGCCTTCTTAAATACTAGTCTGCTGTAAAAAGCAATCTCTTCTCCGTGAATATTCGGTTCACGTTGACAAGAAAAATTTCCGGTTGGAATTTGTTTGCCCAAATCCTTAGAACAGAAAACGAAAGGAAGTGCAATACCGTCTATAAACCGTGTACGTGTTTTCCGATTTTTTGTTCATGGGAAAGGTGTGGGAAGGGAACCCAGAGCACGCCTTCCGAAATGTCAATTTGACGTTGACTATCTGAAGAGTGCACATTCAAAGTGTTTATAGAGTGTTTATTGAATAATTTTCACTGTTCTATTATTAAAAGTGGTGCAATTTTACAAATAAAGACAATTAACATTTAAAAGACTGTTTTGGTTTAGTTTACTAAGAATCTGAGGTGCTTTATTTGAACATTTTTCGTGATGAAGTGTGCGGTATTTTGTTGTAAAAATAATCGGCGCAATAGGTGTGGAAAATCATTTTTCAGGAAAGTTAAATAATGTAATAAGCAATTATACAGCATTTTCTTTGAAATATGTGCAAAAGCTGTATAAATAAAAGCTAAATTACCAAAGAATATAAACATTTCTCTTGATGGTGCTCGTGTGTTTACATTTGAGCTTCATCAGAGTTTTGGATCGCCTTGGTGGTTCAGCGACAGCTGACGGAAGTTTTTGCCTAGGGGCTCTAATAAAACTTGAAAAATATTAAAATATTTTTCTACTTTTTGGTATTTTAGGATTCCAAAAGATAAAGACTTCAGAGAACTCTGATTAAAGTCCATCGGTAGAACTGATTATATACCATCCGATGGTAGTAATATTTGCGAGGACCACTTCGAATGAGTCAAAAATTTACTACTTCCATGGTGAAAACTAACACATTTACACCTTTCAAACACATAAGGAAAATTCGGACACTTTTTGAGCATAGTGCACTTCCTTTCGTTTTCTGTTCTAAGCCCAAATCGTATATATTTTCGCTCTTGTCGTCGTCGCTTCTCTGGCAGCTGTCACGAAATGTTTCTTCTTCTTCACCAGAAGATTACATCCGCGGCAGCTGACAAGGATGACAACCACAGAGTATAAACTGGTAAGTTCGTACCGGAAAAGTAAGGCATGGGCTCACATAACAACTTTAAGTACAGTAGCATCGTTTAAAGAGTATATGAACTCTTTAAACGATGACAGTCTCTGCGCCAAATTAAATCAAGTTCAAGCCAAATAAAAAAAATTTTAATCAAAATTGCTTAGTAATTAACTTTGTTTACGCGTTTAGATCGTATTTACCGTATTTACTACCTATCTATAGCGAAATATTTTGAAGAAACTTACGTATGAAATGTTGTTCGGCGATGGACGCAATTTTAACAATTTTGCACAATGCACGACATTTTATTTAGTTTATTTTACAATGGAAACTATTTTGACTTCCTTTGTGTTTAAATTCATTAGGTTTTTTTTACAAATTAACATTCTTTAAAGCGATCGAACATAAAAGAAAACTTTTTCGGCACTTGTTTTCATTAAAAATGACAATTTAAGTATCTTCTTCTTATTAAAGAAATTAGGCCCGAATTACAATTCCGACTGCGACTTTGCTCAAATGGGAAATCCATGTGACATGATTAAATTGAAGCTTGGACTTCTCAGTCGACTGCGACTGAACTTAGACTTTGCACAAAGTGCCAAGTAGCAGTCACAAAACTTGACTGCGGCCAACTTTATTTGAAATATTCATGCAAATATCTCTGAAAATTACAGAAGCTGAAGCTGTAATTTAATTGCAAATTTGGATATGGCGTTGACTTCGACTGAAAATTCAGTTGCAGTCAACTGATCAGTCGCAATTGTAATTATTGTTTTAAAGTCGCCCTCTCGTCCCCTCAGAACAGAAAACGAAAGAAAGTGCAATACCGTGTATAAATCGTGTACGTGTTTTCCGATTTTTTGTTCGCGGCAAAGGTGTGGGAAGGGAGCCAAAACTTCGCCATATCGAAATGTCAATTTGACGTGGACTTTCTGAAGAGTGCGGATCCAAGTGTTTATTGAATAATTTTCAGTGTTTAGTTGTTAAAAGTGGTGTAATTTTACAAATAAAGACAATTAACATTTAAAAGACTGTTTTCGTTTAGTTTACTAAGAACCTCACGTGCTTAATTTGGACATTTTTCGTGATGAAGTGTGCGATATTTTGTTGTAAAAATAATCGAAGCATTGGGTGTGGAAAAACATTTTTCAGGGAAGTTACATAATATAATAAACAATTACACAGCATTTTCTTTGAAATATGTGTAAAAGCTGTATAAATAAAAGCTAAATTACCAAAAAAATAACCATTTCTTTTGATGGCGCTCGTTTGTTTAAATTTGAGATTCATCAGAGTTTTGGTTCGCCTTATTGGTTTCAGCGACAGCTGACACAAGTTTTTACCTTGGGGCTCTAATAAAACTTTAGAAGTATTAAAATATTTTTCTACCTTTTGGTATTTTAGGTTTCCAAGAGATAAGGACTTAAGAGAACTGTGGTTAAAATCCATCGGTAGAACTGATTATATACCATCCGATGGTAGTAATGTTTGCGAGAACCACTTCGAATGAGTCAAAAATTTACTACTTCCATGGTGAAAACTAACACATTCACACCTTTCAAACACATAAGGAAAATTCGGAAACTTTTTGAGCATGGTGCACTTTCTTTCGTTTTCAGTTCTAAGTTCGTACCCCATACTTCTTCCACAAACGAGATGCTTCACTCATGTAGTACAGGATTTTCACACGGTATAGCCTGTAATGTGAGCCATGCCTTATCCATACAACGTGCATTTTATACATTGTGGTTGTCGTCCCTGCTAGCAGCCACGGAAGTAATCTGTTGGGGAAGAAGAAGATTATTTCGTGACAGCTGCCAGAGGTGATCAGCAACAGGAGGTAAGTGAAAAAGAAAAACTTTTAATTTTATCTTATTTTATCCGCGACATCCCTTATGTAAGACAAAAGTAATATTCTGGTAATTTATTGTAGGAAAACAATAAATTCGAGAAGCCATCGTTCACGGTCAAAGTCTCAATCAGTACAAAGTTACAAAGTGGGGGCCCAAAAAGCAGATCACGATCAAGGTCTTAATTAACCCATGATCGCAAAAGTTACAACACGGTGAAAATCATAATCCCGTAGCATTTTACCACATCGACGACGGTGTGTTGGACGCAAGAAACATCCTCAACAGAGTTGCTATTTAGGAAAATCTGGATTAGGCTATCCGGCTGAAGACAACAGTACGGAGATTTACTCCAAATTTGGTTCCTGCTTCGTAGACTTTGGGGAGCTCCAAAGATGGCAATTTTGCAAAGGAACAGTACTCCGGTATGGAAATAGATGACAGACGAATTAGGGCTGACAATTCCATTACAGCGAAAGCTCGTACACCTGCTCCTGGAGTATAAGGCATGGTATAGTTAAGTTGTGACATATTGAACCATATAGACTATATAGGCACATTAGCGAAACACTCAAAATTACAGTGCTTCATAAAGCCTTTCGTAACAGGTCAATAGTTCCATTGACCCCAAAACGGATGTGGATACACTATTCGGATTCAGGTGATCTACTTGTGCATCACTGAGTTTAAGTGAACAGTTTTTATGGCAAGCAAAATAAAAAGGTGAGCTGAAAGAGTGCAATTCCTGCAAGTCAGTCAGGCTATTTATAAAAATTGCTATGTAAGCAATGTCACAAGCACGTTAGGTGACGAAAATATTGTACAGAATCTCAGATACGCTGACATAAGGATTACTACAACCTCAAATACGACAAAGACAATCATTCGGCCCCAAGTCTATGCCGAGGTAATTCAAGCATATCGTTAATCATTATCCAAAATTTCATATTCGATTAGGATTTTAGCGTATTTTTTAAAGTGTGTAGTTCCCGGATTTTATTACAAAACCTCTTTCGCTACTATAAGAGTTAAGTTTGTTTCATGTGTTTAAATTACATTAATTTCAAAACGAAAAGTCATATTTGTTGCAATATTCAACCTGTGTAGTTCATTTTTTTGTTGGAGTGAAAATTTGAAGTTATTCAATTCTTTGATTTATTGGCAATCCACTATATATAGATCTTGTTACAAATTAATTTTCTATTCATGACAGCATTTTTGTGAGACTTAAACTTTATCCCTATGAAGTATCACTATATAGAATATAATTGATTTTTGAGAGTTCAGATTAGTAAATGTTATTATGTTTGTGCACAAACATTGGTTAAAGAATTGCAGACCGACATCTAGAAGATGTATTTTAATTCCTATAGGATAAAAAGTCGATAATTAAGAATTTTAAATCGGGTGTCGTGAATACAGTAAGTGACTACCTATGTTAATAAGGTGTAATATTCCAAAGTCTGTTGAGAATTGATTTATCATTTTATTTGAAACTGAACATTAGTGTTATATAATATGACCGCCATATAAATATCTATGCAATATCAATTACCAAGATCTTAAATGGAACTTTAAATTTTTTATTGATCAACATATATTTAAGTTTCTCAACATAAATACTATTTAATATTTCTTTTTATAAATAATATTCAATTAAGAATTCGAGTAGCGTAAGAGTTGTGTATACATAGTAATGAATTGTTGAGTTAACCTATTTAAGTTTGCTTTATATTAATTTTCCTTTTTATGCCTAATTAAATTTAATATGTTATAAATAATTTCTTTTAATTTCAGGAACTCTCTAACGCTTCTTCCCCTTCTTGCTTCCCTCCTCCCTATATCCTAATGTTTTGATTTAATTTTTTTATTTTTTTTGTTTCAGCACAATTTTTAGGTTGGGCCTGTACCCTAGCCAGGTACAGGGATGGTGTGGGTTAGTGACCTGAACTATCGCTATGGGGGTAATCTTTCTTTTGTTTGTATGTTTCAAGATAGTTCAGGGCGGCTAGGAACAACCTGACACCAGACCTTTTGTTCCTCCTTCAACATCTGTTTCTTGTTTTTTTTATCTTCTTTGTGGCAGACCTGAAGGAAGGATTCCACAACCTTTCTTCGCCACAGGCACGCGAACTTCTGTTTTGCGATGTGTGATAAGATGTCCAAGGACCCTGACCCCATACTGAAGAGCTAGGACGTGCTGCCAGCTAGCGCGTGCCACTTGGACTTCCTGCGGCAACTTCACGTTGAACAAATTACGCACACACATTACACCAGTTATTTTTCAAAGCCAGCATACCGTTTTGCGATTTACAATTTGTTCGTGACAAATCCGGATATTTCCATCATAGCATAGTTATCAGAGGCTATCAATATAGAATTACAAGTTGTATTGTAAGTACTTTTTCGTTCTTATTGAATTTATTTAAGTGCTTCCCATGCCAGTAACTAAACATAACCTCACATTTCCGAATGGTTTTCCCGGAGGAAACCCTAATCAGCGATGGTGGTCAGGGAGGCGGCGAGCCAAGGAGAATTCCGCGACCTAGGAGTTACCCTGCGTTCCCGCCTAAACCCAATTACGACGTTTTCATACAATCGCTCACTGATCGCAACCTACCGGTGTTCGAAATCAGAAAGAAATTGTATACTTCATTCCCAACCATCGAAAATATTCACTTTGTTAATAAAAGAAAGATCCGCGTATCTGTGAAACTTCACAGCACGGCAAACGACATTGCCTCCGATCCCAACCTAATAAAAGACCAAAGTTTACATTCCTTCAAAGCTTGTTGAAATTCAGGGCGTAGTCCCCATTCCAGCCGAGATTTCAGAAAGAGAAATTTATGAGGAGTCTCGTCCTTTCAATAGAGAAGGTGATAACCCCCACGCTCCCTCTCAACCCATATTAGAGGTACATCGCATAAAAAAGAAGGTCGACGAAAACTTTATGCCCACTGAATTGGTGGTAATCACTTTTGGAAGAGATCAACTGCCACCTAACTTAATTCTCCAAAATGTTATCTTCCCGATCTACAACAAAAAGAAAAAAATAACTCAGTGTGGTAACTGTTGGAGGTTCGGACACTCCAAGCAGGTCTGCAGATCCTCTGCCAGATGTCCTAAGAGTAGCCAGCCGCTAGACAACCATACATCCACATGCCTTTACCCTCCAAGGTGTTGCAATTGCAACGGAGCCCACGAAGCTACGGACAATAACTGCCCTTCACTAAAAGATAAAAAATCTCAACCTGCTCGCAAGGAAAGAAAGAACATTTGTTACACCAGTTTTTTCAGCGTCGGCTTTGACATTTCTCAAAGCTGGAACTGACGACCACGCCGACGCCCACGACCAAGCCGGGATGTAGAAGAACAATTCATTTAACACGTAGTCAAAGCCGACGACCAAGCCGAACTTTTGGATGTAGAATGGCCTTTAGAATTAGAGATGACTCGGCAGCAAAAATTTTCCTGCTGGGTCACGTAATTCGGATTAGCCAATGGGCTTGTTCGGTATAGTGAGGGACTGAGCCTAGTATCATTTTGCGCTTATTTGTAGAATTCTGATGCGAACCGAATGGACCTGTATTGAGGGAATTTTTCACGTTTAAAGTTTTGACGGTTATGAGTTTTTAAATTAAAATTTGTTATAAAATAGAAAAAATATTACTTGCGAATATTTTAAAGCAGTAGAATTCATTAATTAGCAACTGCAATTCTATTCTTAATTTAGAAGGTGCGCTAATTTTATGTGAAAATTGCTGCGAATCAAACAAATAACAGCTGATTAATGTCAAATTCAATAAGCTAGATAGTGAGGGAACAAATTTATGGCTCACTTACCTACTTTTTCCCTCACTTAGAGCCCCACTAAGTTATTTAACCGAACGCTATCTCTACGTAGCCCCTAGGTAGCCCTTCAGTATATCGAACGCGACCAATAAGAACACTTTGCTGCTGCTGTTGCTGACGGCAGTAATGCAATCTGATACTTCCTTTACCTTATATTATAATAATTACACCTGCACTGAACTTATTAGCCAAAAAGAAAACTGTACTGCTGTTGTTGCTTAGAGTATATAACTATAAGGAGAGGCCCTAAATCCAAAAAACCTCGGCACTTTTCTTGATGTAGTTGAATCGTTGAGTTGTGTTTGTTTTCGTCATGGCAGTAGTAAAACAGCCACATTTCTAGAGGTGGGCCAAAATAAATTGGAAATTAGAGCGTAATCGCATTTTACAATTTCCTCAAGGAATTGCGAATGATTTTCTTTTTTTCAGCGAATATATATCACAAATTTAATTGAAAACTTTTAAACATTTTAATCACGAATTTAAGTTTTTAGTGTCCCTTTATAAAAGTTAAATCACGAGCCACTGGGTTAGCTAAGGAGAAGAAAAAATTCGATCTCAGAAAATGTAAACAAACTAAGAACGCCAAGAAAACTTCACTTTTCTTTACGTTCTGTTGTTGTTCTTAGCGTGTCAATGCAATTATATCAAGCTTAAGAACTAACAAAACATTATTTTAATCCAAAACTTCATTGAAAAACGATATCCCACGTGGACAACGCCGATTGTTTGGACTAAAGAAGGTATATAGAGAAAGTACCGCCAATATGGCCCAAGTTCGTTAAACTGCACGAAGAATCTTCCCTCATCCGGTTTTTTTAAAGTTGGCTGCTCTACCCTTAAATTAAGTATGGCGCAGTGCTGTGGTACAACATTTACGCGAAAGCACGAAAAACTCAACTAATTACATGGTAAATATCACTATGACGGTTCTAAATCACCTAAAATTAATAAAATCTAAATCAAAATTAATAAACTTACACTTATTGCACGATAATTCTTCGATGTAATCGATTCAGTCTTTTCAATGTAATTCGCGCGCGCACTTTACCGAGGAAAATAAACTTTCGCGCCATTTGTCATTTGACAGCAAATTTGTAAATGTACATGATGCGCGAAAGGGCACGAAAAATAGCGGAAATAGTGACCATATGGGAGGGAAGAAGTTTTTGTTTTGTTAATTTGGAATATCGAATTGGCAGTACTTTCTCTATATACCTTCTTTAGTTTGGACTAAAGAAGGTATATAGAGAAAGTACTGCCAATTCGATATACCAAATTAAGAAAACAAAAACTTCTTCCCTCCCATATGGTCACTATTTCCGCTATTTTTCGTGCCCTTTCGCGCACCATGTACATTTACAAATTTGCTGTCAAATGACAAATGGCGCGAAAGTTTATTTTCCTCTCGGTAAAGTGCGCGCGCGAATTACATTGAAAAGACTGAATCGATTACATCGAAGAATTATCGTGCAATAAGTGTAAGTTTATTAATTTTGATTTAGATTTTATTAATTTTAGGTGATTTAGAACCGTCATAGTGACATTTACCATGTAATTAGTTGAGTGTTTCGTGCTTTCGCGTAAATGTTGTACCACAGCACTGCGCCATACTTAATTTAAGGGTAGAGCAGCCAACTTTAAAAAAACCGGATGAGGGAAGAAGTTTAACGAACCTGGGCCATATTGGCGGTACTTTCTCTATGGGTGTTTTCGATTTTGCTTCGGTGTTAACACTTATGCCTTGAAGAAGTAAATGCATGTTCGAGATTGCGGTGCCATGACTCGAGTTTTGCTTCGGATTGTTCGTTTTTCCCACATTTTGCCCTTGGTGCTAGCACCGATTGCCCCTGGTTTGGACCAGGAACAGCTGTGACACTACTAACACAAATGAAGTAGATGACTAAAAATAACTGGCATTGTGCTTATGTGCTGCGATTTTTTATATTTAATTAATCATTTTTACTGTCCTGTTATAATAAAAACGAGAAAAAACGAAAAATCTTTACTCTTTCCCAACCAACCAATAATTATAATAAATATAATTGCTGAAATTGCTGATTTTTTATTAATCCATAATTTTCAAATGCAATTTGACAGCGGGTGGCACTAATAAACTCGAACACAGGGTTTCGCACTTGGAAGCAGATGACACTTTGGTGCAGGGTCACAGTAACTCCAGTTGTCCCCGGTGTTATGTCTCGGTGGCAAAATCGAAAACACTCTATATACCTTCTTTAGTTTGGACAACACAAAACCGCGCACTTCATTTCAACAATTTCACTATTAAAGTACACTGTCTACAGTTCAAAAAGTTGAAAGCTATTAGCTTTACAGTTTTCTAATATATTGCAATTAAATAAAGAGTAAAAAACACTCGGAACTTTATATGGAATTACAAAACAAAATTGTTAAACCATCAAACAATTCACGATAATCACTTTGACAGTTCGCAAACTAAGGAGAAGAGCTTTCCGTCCTCACCTTGCCTAAAAGCCAAATGCCGATCCCACGTACACGATTTCACAGATGAGGGCCTTTCCTGTTGTTATATATGCTAAGTGCTGTTGCTGTCCGCTGCTGTGCAATCTGATGGGGCTATGACTCTGTTAGCTGTCATTTCAATCAGCCGTTTTTGCAGTCTCCGAATCATATGTTCCATGATTCGGCTGCGTTATGCAGATGCATTATTCCAGTTGGAAATGATCCAATCATCTGTAATCTGTATTGTGTACAAATTAAATCGAAGCGATTGAGGAACTTATTTAATTTTAATAAAATCTGCACTTTAAATAGTATCTGTGATAAATTAAAATAACTTATAGTAAACAACTTAGAATTGAAATATGGAGAAAATACCAACTAAACAATTTGAACCGTAAGTCATATTTTGTTTTGATAGTTTGAGGTTAATGTAGTTGTCAAAACGTGTGAATTCTTCATAGTTTCTTCTACTTTATGAATCTAAAACGTTTTTAAATAATTATTTGAGATTTTTTTATTATAATTACAGAAAACCTTGGGCTGATTTGCAGGACAGTGATGAAAGCGATTTAGAAAACGATATAGATGTGGATAAGCTGGCCCCTCTAGAAATAGGTCCAAATGAGAACAGACTACAATATAGCTATTGTTTATGGTTTGCAAGAAAGGGGACGCACAGGGCAACTGACTACAGCAAGTCTTTACATTTTGTTGGACGTTGCGCAACTGTGGAGCAGTGGTGGTCACTATACTGTCACTTAGTACGACCAACGGCGTTGAAACCGTATAGGGAGCTCAGTCTATTCAAACAAGGTATAAAACCTATGTGGGAAGATCCAAATAATGCTAAGGGAGGACAGTGGGTTATTCGTTTACGAAAAAATAAAATAGATAGAGCTTGGGAAAATGTTTGCATGGCTATGTTAGGTGAACAGTTTTTGGTTGGGCAAGAAATATGCGGTGTTGTGCTAACAACAAAGTATCCGGTAAGCGAAATATTATAGTTTTATTATTTTTATATTTGAGGCAAATTACAGGAAGATAGCTTATCAGTATGGAATCGAACTGCAACAGACCAAGCTAGTACAGCGCGAATTCGTGATACTCTGCGTAGAATATTGAATCTACCTCTAAATACTCCAATGGAGTACAAGACTCACTGTGATAGCCTTAAGTACGTTGCAATGTAAGTTTACCTCTTAAAGGTTGTTTCCGATAATAAGACATATTTATTTCAGGGCTAAGGGTCCACTGAAAAGCTGAAATCGGGCCATCTCTTAATTTCAGTAGAAAAGTTATAAGAAATATGCAATTTAAAAAAAATTCTTTGTTTTTTTCAAATAAAAGAAATGTTGCAGTCTGCAATAATATTATACTTAAGTATTTCCAACAGCGAATTGCAAAAACTTATTACTTCCGAGAAGTATGAAAAGAATAAGCAAAGTCGTTTTTTAATAAACCTTGACAACATATTTTCCATTTTGCTCTGCGATTTATTTTTACCTTCATCGTGAGAAAAAACTTGTCTACGCTTACCAGATTCCTGTATATATTGGGTATATTCAAGAATTCATTTTTGGCAATCGAATGCTCGATTTAACAACTGCTATGATGAGGCTGAATTAAGTAGTTGACTGCAGAAGCTGAAATCTTATCTATTTAGGGAAAAGGAACTGGGTCAGTGAGGAAACTTCATGTGAATTAGTCGATCACAGAAACGTAAAGCAACAAGAGGGCTGTTTTATGGTACTTTTAAGGTTTACAGTTTTTCATAAAAAATCGTGGCCGTCAACGCATTAATATTTTTTTTTCTTCAATTTTTTGCTTAAGACCTTGTAAAAGAAAGCCGGTTTTCCGTTCTTAAGGCTGGAGCACAATGAACGCAATGGCGAGATATAGGGATGTTGCTTGCACGGTTGTGGTACTGAGGGTACAGCTACGTCATCCGCCAATATACCAATGGGGTCGTCTCAATGAGTACTTCGTATGTTGTTCCATTCCAGATTACTGAATGGTAGTATTCCGTACGGACTCCGTCTAGTAATGGACTGTCTCTGTGGGTTCCAACAGCTAATCTCCAGGCCTGTAAAATCTAGAGTTGCCTCAACAGCATACAGCTCGGAGGACTTTAAAGTTTTGCCTTTTATTTCAAGGGCCTTTAAACAATTGGCAACCAAAGGGTTACCAAGAATATACTATTAAAAAAGAATTCCGATTATTTAAAGAAAAAAGATATTTATTTTACTTTGGAAAAGAGTGAACATTAATTGCGGTTGAAGACCTGGGGGTAGGAATTCTCCCAAAATTGGTTGCTTTCAGACTTAGAATATAGAACTAGAGGAAGTGCCCTTGCCTGTGTGTGTACTCGTTCGTGTTTAAGAATTTTCTTACGGGCACGGTGAGGAACAGATGGCAAATTCAAATTACAATCGCTAGATCGGTCGAAATTATTCGCGATATTATTCGAAATAAAAAATGATTAGTGGAAAGTATAATACAAATCAAGACTATATTAGTAGAGTAATTTGTTTTTAAAAACTTTGAGACAGTTTATAGAATTTAAAAAACAGATTTTTAGAATGAATTGTGTAGTACATTTTGAAGTGTCAAAATTACACGCCAGCTTCGAAATAGGCGACTGAGGGGATTCTGCTTCCAACCTCCTTCGTGAGTACACGCGTTTCTTACTACCCAGTTATTTTTCAAAGCCAGCATACCGTTTTGCGATTTACAATTTGTTCGTGACAAATCCGGATATTTCCATCATAGCATAGTTATCAGAGGCTATCAATATAGAATTACGAGTTGTATTGTAAGTACTTTTTCGTTCTTATTGAATTTATTTAAGTGCTTCCCATGCCAGTAACTAAACATAACCTCAACTGATCGCAACCTACCATCACTAAAAATCAAGTTTATACTCCCTCACAACTGAACTTTAATGGGAAGAAAGGAAACCCTTTACCGAAGCCCCCCACGACCGAGCACAGTCCGGAGATAACGATAGCGTCTCAAAAGAAAAAATTTCCTAGCCCTTTCCAACTCTGCTTGGAGATTATACAAAAAAACATAAAGGACAAGTTCATCCCAAGCCAGGAGGATTTAGCCAAACACCTTCCCATGCTAAAAGAACTAATTGGAAACCTTGCGGAAACGCTTGTACCTCCCCTTCCTGAGGAGCCTCCCAGTGAGGCAGAAAATGGCCCTCCACCTCTCGAAAACATGGAATCATGAATTCCCCTATTAAATTTCTCCACTGGAATTGTGCAGCCTCAATAATAAAATCATCGACCTCTCCTAATTTCTCCACACTCAAGACATTCAAGTCGTCTCTCTTAACGAAACTTGGCTAAAGCCAGGTCAGCCTTTACCTTTCAAAAACTACAAGGTATTTAGAAAGGACCGCCCCACGCTTGGGGGAGGGATAGCTTTCCTAGTGCGCAACAATCTAGTTTACAACCAAATCCCAATAAATAGTTCAAATCAGGGAATGGAACTTATTGCCATCTTTTTTCAATCCCAGAAAATCCTTTTCATTTCCATCTACCTTCCTCCCAGAGTCTCACTCAAACCCTCCCATCTTCAAAGGATGTATGATCAGCTTCCGTATCACAATTCACTAATTATTTTTGGAGACTTCAACGCCCACCACACTTATTGGGGGAATAGTTCATCTGACACAAAAGGCAGAATCCTATTAGACTTCACTGACAAAAATAACCTCCATATTCCCAATAATGGTTCGCACACTTTTTTCAATCGAAACTCTTCCGCGATTGATCTAGCTATCATCTCCCCAGCTTTATCTCTTACTGCCGATTGGGCAGTAATAAACGACTCCATTGGCAGCAACCACAAGCCCTGCTTAGTTGAACTTATGGTTACTTCTCCAACCAATCCGACGATCCAGAGTCAACAAGTTTTTATTCCTCGTCATATCGACTTTAACCTTCTCAATCATCATATATCCTTCACCTTCAAGCACAAAAACTTCAGAGGAACCTTTTTAGAAAAGTACGACGAGGATGAGATTATCCCCTCCTAACCCCTGGTGGAACGCCACCTGCTCCAAGGCTGTAGCCGAGAGAAGACTTGCAGCAAAGAAATTCCGTTTATGTCCAACAGATGTCAACTTTTCAGCACTTAAGGTTCACGAAAAGGAAACCTCCTGGATGCTAAAACAGGAAAAAAGGAGAGGCTGGGAAAAGTTTTGTGCAAACATCACACCTGATTTATCTTCCGCGGAAATCTGGGAATATGTTGGCAACTACAAAGGTATAAGAAGGAAGAAGGTATGCTCCATCAACCTAAACTTATACGCTACTCACCTAATTGGTACCATCGGGCGCCACTGGGAATTCCATCCCCCGAATCTCGCTCTCCCTCATGCCCATGATCATTTAATTTCCCCCTTCAGCCTTAATGAACTAGAGGGCGTGCTCATAGACAAAAAATATTCCGCCCCTGGCAAAGATCTTATTCATTACTCTACTGTAAGCAATCTCTCTACTTTGGGTAAAAGCACTTTATTAGAACGCTACAACGACTTCATGCTCAGCTCCACCATCCCTGAATCCTGGCGACATTGTTTCATCGTTCCCATCCTCAAATTAGGCAAGGATCCATCGAATTTGGAATCCTATAGACCTATCGCTATTTCGTCAGTTATTTAAAAAATCTTCGAATCTATGATCAAGGTTAGGTTGGAACATTTCCTAGAATCCAACAAACTCCTCCCCTCCTTTCAATTCGGGTTCCGAAAGGGCAGGTCTACCTCAGACTGCATCCTAACCCTATGGTCTCATCTCCAGCTTTCATTAGCAAAAGACCAATTAGCACTATGTGCATTCCTAGATATCAGTGCCGATTTTGACAATGTCAAACACAACATACTAGCAAATTGTCTATCAGTTCTTGATCTTCCACTCAAGCTAATAGCAATAATCAATAAACTCGTGACTTGCAAGCACATCGAGGTAACTAACGGAAACCAACACAGCGACCTATTCTACGCCCACAACGGCCTTTCCCAAGGATCCATTCTCAGTCCCCTTATTTTCAACGTCTACCTGAAAGACATAGACAAACGCATCCCGGCAAAAGTCAAGCTCATTACCTACGCTGACGATATCTGCCTCCTAGTTACAGGAGGAAATCTGCAGGAAATGACTGACGAGCTCCAATTCGCTATTACTATGATTAGCAACAACCTTTGTCAATTAGGCCTACATTTCTCTCCATCCAAAGCAAGGATCCTTCCTGTGTCTAAAAGGGCCCATTCCACCCCACGATCTACCACAAATACTTATTGATTCTAATCCTATACAACTAACTCAACACACCTCCTTCTTAGGATTTCACCTCGACTCCCGCCTTTCAGGAAAGAATCACATTGAGTCTACAAGAAATAAATCCTTAAAAATCACCAACATCCTCTCCGCTCTGTGTGGACTTAAGTGGGGAGCCAATCCACAATCCCTATTAAATATATACAAAGGACTTATACTTCCAGTTTTGGACTATATGTGTCCTTTTATTATAGATGCTCCGGAATCCATTCTCATTAGGCTGGACAGGATCCAATACAAGTCCATCAGAATCGCCCTGGCGGCTATGGTATCCACGCACACTCTCGCTTTAGAAGCAGAGGCTAATATTATTCCTCTACCAGAAAGAAGAAAGATGTAAACCGAAAGGCTTCTTCTTAGGATCCTCTCCAACAATCAACATCCGGCACATTCTCCATTGGAACAGATACTAGCAGTATCGACGTCCCCCCACACCTCATGTCATTAGTACTTACCAATCACTCCGCCAATCTCACAACTTACTCTCACACGCTTCCCCTCCCCTTTACATATACCCCCTTGCAGCATCAGTGCAATGCCCCCTATCTTCATCCCCGACATAAGAAAATCAAACATCAACCACACGCTTGCGACTAAAATCTTCGACAAACTTATAAATACCAGGTGGAAAACCTTCACAAAGATATTCACTGATGGCTCCAAACTTTTCAACAAATGCAGCTCCGCCTTCTGGATTCCGGACCTAGACATTGAGGCCACTTTCCCACTAAATCCTCTCTCTTCCATATTTCACGCTGAGGCAAAGGCCATCATTGAAGCGCTAATGTTCGTAGAAGCAATCGGTACCAGTAAGAAGTATCTTATCCTTACGGACAGCAAATCCTTCCTTTCCGCTCTCAAAAATAGATCTGTTAAGATCCCACCCTCTGGTCTTAGACACAAAGTCAAAAATTTTCACCCTAAGAAACAAACACATTTTAGTTCACTTTCTATGGATTCCCAGCCACATGGGCATTGATGGTAATGAATACGCTGATGCGTTAGCCAAAGAAGCCCCACACAGCCTCTCGAACAATGAACTCACTTTATTCCCTAATGAGCTCATTCCGACCTTAGCTTCGAAACACGTTACTGAGTGGCACAATAAATGGAACTCCTCGCAGACACCTTTTTGGCCTCAAGCCTAATATAAACAAGCTCCCATGGTTTAACAACCTTAACCTCCCTTGACACAGCATCGTCACAATCACCAGGCTCAGATTGGGACACATATGTACTAACGAGCACTTCTACAAGATCAACTGCAAGGACTCGCCTACCTGTAACTGTGGACAATCTACGGATACAGCCGATCACAAAATCTTCGATTGCCGAAACCTTGATCAACACAAGGTTAGTAAAGTCAAGAGCGACGTCTCCAAGGAGCTTCCCAGTTTTACTAACCTAAATAGCCTACTAAAATCTGGCAGTACGGAAGCGCTTAAAATTCTAGCCAAATATATTAGAGATAACAAGTTAATTATTTAAAGGTATGGAAGCAGAATCTCAAAACCAATTCAGTAACACTTGAGGTACACTTTAAAAAAAAAATAATCTTTTAGAATAATAAATAAATCAATAAAAAATCAAAATTAATAAAAAAAAAACCCAAAATTTCAATTTAAAAATATATATATTTACTACATATATATATTCACTACTATAAATCAATTATAAATCACAATCATTAAAATTTAAAAAAAAAATAATTTAAAAAAAACAAATTTTCAATTTAAAAAAATATATATATATGTACATATTTACTACATTCCATAAAAAAAAGGAAAGGAAAAAAAATTGTTATTCTTGGAAGGAAAATATACATATTCATTATATTATACATTTAATCAATAAAAGGAACAAATTTATTTATAATCAAAAACAAAGCAAAACAATGGAACAAGCATGAAACTGCTCACAGACTAGACACATATTCAAGTATCACACACATGCAACAAGCCATCAAATTCACAGCACCATCACATATCATTGGGCGAGTTCTCATCTGGTTTGTTTTGTTGCAAGGGGAACCGTTCTGTAAGTGTGGGCATGGCAAGTTTTTGTTCTGCGGCTAGGTTTTAGGTGTCAAATTTTTTTTCTTTTTAGCTGAGTCCCTAGGTCTTAGCTGTCACTTGGTATTGACATTTCAATAGCTACTTTGATTTCGCGAGTGAAAAATTAAGATTATACTTGTATTATCTAATAATATAATTTAAAACTTTAGTAGTGATATAGTGAAAGACGTGAATAGATTTATTTAATTGAACTTTGTTTCGAAAACTGTGTAATTTTATTCATTAGGTGAAATGAAGTGCATTGTTTAATCTTGTATGAATAACAGCCACCGGCGCCCTACTGGAATATCTTTTCACAAGTAAGATAACTATATTGCCTTGATAACTAATTGCCTAATTAAAAGTTAATCAAATTAAGGAGGTTTTTAGCGAAATTTCCACTTTTTACATGACTATAAAAATTCTTATTTACATTTTGCTAGAGGTAACAGCTGATTTCGTACGATGTGCACCGGCGGCACGTAAAAAGTTACACAGTGAGGGTTTTGTAAAAATTTGAATTTTTTTGTTAATAAATTTAAACATTTTAAAATAAACTTAAATTATAATATATATGAATTAAAATTTTAATTATTTTGTGATTGCAGCTTATCTTCATATATTTTGCATGGTCGGGCATGAAAATATGACAAATATACAAGTGGTAAGTTTATGTATGAATATTAACATAAAGTATTGATAAAATTTTAAAAGATGGTGGTAGGCCTAATGGGGAACCGACCATTTAAAATAAACGGCAACACGCTTAGATGTATTACCTCAGCAGGTGTTTTCACGGTTTCAACATGTATTGAATTCTCAATTTTAATTATAAATATTAAATGAAAGGAAATACATGTTGCTACTGTAAATATATCTTAAGGTGGTGTGGAAAAATGCATCGTTTTAATACCAGCTTAATTTTTGCAACTTTTTGCAAGCTTATTGTTCCAAGTATTGTTATTATTAAAAAATGTATTGACTATTCATACTTGCACTCTTTTATTATAATCCAATTTCAGTGTATAATTGTTTGAGGAAAATTAATTTATAAATTATAATTTTAAAAAGGGCGCCAAAGCCCCTTCCCGCAATGATTTTTTGGTACCGCCTTTTTATTCGTTACTATAGGTCTGTTCGTTGACGCCACTCCGAGTCAAAAAGAGTCATTTAGAGCAATTTCTTACTCTAGTTGTGTTATTTGAGAAAAGAGTGGCAATCTTCTTGCGCTTTTTGTGTTCTTTGAGAAAAGAGTGATACTCTTTTCCACTCCTTTATTGTTCTTTGAGAAAAGAGTAGCAATCTAGATTACTTTAGAGCGAACTTTTCTGCTCCTGCTTTAAATAAGGTGCAGCTTTTTGACGTTTAAGATCGAGTGATTTGAAAGTGACTTTTTGTTAATCAAGTTAAAAAATTAAAGTCTTGTGCTGCAAAATGAAGAAAGTAACAATGGTAAATTCTTGTGGGAAGATATTTATGTGACATGCTCGCCAAATACTGCAAAAGGATTAGTTGTCTAAAAATTTTTGAATGATAATTATATTCAAAACAAAGTGACAGTCAGCTGTTAAGAGTGGAGTATTGCATCCAATCTGGTTTTGCTACTCGGATTAGAGTAGAGCTGTGCGCTGCTATTTTATACTCTGCTCTTTTTGAATCGGAGTAGAGTCGCGCCGAGATCTGCGCCACTCGGAGTGGCCTCCGCGAACAGACCTTATGAAATTTTTTTCTGTTGTCAATTTTTTGGGCATGTCCCAGCGGGGAAGCGAAGCGCTTTGTAGGAAGGTCAGAGCGCTTCCTACTCGTATCCCAATTCATTTCCTTTTTAATCAGGCATGTCATTAGAACGAAGCGCTTATATTTTGCTTTTTCGGAAGCGCATTTGAAGCTTGTATTCGAAGCGCTTTTGAAGAGCTTCTGAAGCGCTTCGTATGAAGGTCAAAGCGCTTCCTACTCGTATCCCAATTCATTTCATTTTAATACAGGCATGTCATTGGATCGAAGCGCTTATATTTTGCTTCTTTGGAAGCGCATTTGAAGCTTGGATTGGAGGCGCTTTTGAAGACCTTCTAAAGCGCTTCGTAGGAAAGTCGTATTTCTCGTATCACAATTCAATTCCTTGTTATGCAGGCATGTCATAAGGAAGAAGCTTTTCAATATTAGCTGATTGTTTTAAATTACCCTTAATTTTACATTTTTGCCTTATTTATTTAATTCAAATTAAAGAGAGGCGAATAAAGAAAACGACAGAAAGAGATATTTACGCAATTTACTCGAAATTCCTTTTTATTTAAATGTTTTACATCTTCATAATTCATACATCACAAAGCAACAAACAAAACAAAACAAAAAAAAATATTGTCGGACGATAATCAAAAACTATTTCCTTCCAAAATTAAGAAATTCAAAATATATTGCTAAGTTTAGGTTGTTTTCACGCTGTAAGCAAAAATATATAAATTTATAAATATATATCAATTGTGTGGTATTTAGGATCACGAAATTCTAATTGATTATAAGTTTTCCAGCTCATAATCTTATTAAAAACAAAACGTTCGAACACACTTCTATATAAATTTAAAGTTAATTCTTCTTCAAATTATATGTCGTTTTGTAAAATCGATTCTTGGCTAATCTAAATCCATTTTTCATTGCATTTTCGTAGTTAACAAAACCAAATTTTTCATTTTGAACTACTTCTGTCATACAAAAAATTGTAATGGGAATGATTTTATATTGTAAATAATCTTACCATAAACAAACTTCCTAAATAATGCTGTATCTTTTGCATACCATCCCAGTTCACTTTTAATAAAAAATCTTCAATAAAAAATAAATTAACACATTTCGAAATTGCTGTAGTTCCTACTATTTCTTTGATGTACAAAATCTGTTAAAAGTAGAAAGAATTGATTTTAAATTTTATTTTTACACGGTAAGTTTAACGTAAATCTTATCAAATCTTCCTCGGGTGTATTATTCAAATTTGTTTCTATACTTTCCAGGTGAGTTTCATTTCTTATTGAAAATATGTCAAATTTGTTGTTTGATGGGAAACATTTTTTAACTAATCTATCCATTATATGGGTATGGTTTGCCAAAATCTGTGTATGTTGTACTAAGGTTGTTTGAATGTCTGCTAACATCTTTGTTTGTTCATTTAATTATTCCGTCAGGTGGTTATTAATTCGCTCTATAGAATGCAATTATTATAAAAGGGTAAACTATTTTATTTATTTTATTTTGTTTTGGCAGCAAAAAAATCTAAAACAATATAGTTAAATTTATATACAAAAATTTCTTATTCTTACTTTCGTCACATGCTGGATGGCCGAAAGTTACATCATAACGGCAGATTGGTACCGGTGTGAAAGAACTTTTTGAGTTTATGTTCAAATTAGAAGTAAAGTATTAATTTTGTTTAACTAAATAGATAAAGAACAATAAAAACGGTTTTAAGAAACTCTTTAGGAACTTAAAGTGTTGTTAGTAAGTTTATTTCGCAATAAAGTGCTCACTTTTGTGCTGTGACAATAATGGCTG
Organism: Leptarthrus brevirostris; assembly: GCA_964036015.1. NCBI lineage: Eukaryota > Metazoa > Arthropoda > Insecta > Diptera > Asilidae > Leptarthrus > Leptarthrus brevirostris. The sequence continues at coordinate 102,932,913 of OZ038371.1, forward strand.
CAATTCGCCAAGAATATCACTTTTTAGGAAGGTTTAAGTTATCCACTAACTTCTTATGATTGTTTATTATCCTAATATACTGAAAAAAGTGTGAATTCTGCAGAAGAAGTAATAATAAATAAAAGTGTTTGTTTGTAATTTCCAGTTTCTTTACATCTGAAATATGTTCATTTTTAAAGCTGAAACAGAACAGAGGCAGTGGCAGCTAAAAAATTAGGGCACACGAATTTTATATGATGCGATACCTACGAGGAAGTAACTAAAGGAGAAGCCCAACAGATTAGAAGCGCGTGGCAATTTTAAAGATGTGTGAGCATTTTTCGCACACTTCAAAAAAATACATGGGAGGCGATGCCAAAAATTCATTGCAGGAAGGGGCTTTGGCGCCCTTTTTAAAATTATAATTTATAAATTAATTTTCCTCAAAACAATTATACACTGAAATTGGATTATAATAAAAAAGTGCAAGTATGAATAGTCAATACATTTTGTAATAATAACAATACTTGGAACAATAATGTTCTTTAATTTATTAACTTTGCAAAAATTAAGCTGGTATTAAAACGATGCATTTTTCCACACCACCTTAAGATATATTAACAGTAGTAACATGTATTTCCTTTCATTAAATATTTATATTAAAAATTGAGAATTCAATACATGTTGAAACCGTGAAATCACCTGTTGAGGTAATACATCTAAGCGCGTTGCCGTTTATTTTAAATGGCCGGTTCTCCATTAGGCCTACCACCATCTTTTAAAATTTTATCAATACTTTATGTTAAAATTTATACATAAACTTACCACTTGTATATTTGTTATGTTTTCAGATATGGCATTTGACTGTTTAATTCCTCTGCCTGTTGAAAATAAGTCCTGGGCTAAGAAATATTCTGAGCAAACGACCCTCTTGTTGCTGATTTGGAATTCCATTTTCCCAATAGCTTGCAGCCATCTTCCCGGCATAATAATAATAAGTTTATTTTAAAAACTTTAAATTTATTAACAAAAAAATTCAAATTTTTACAAAACCCTCACTGTGTAACATTTTACGTGCCGCCAGTGCACATCGTACGAAATCAGCTGTTACCTCAAGCAAAATGTAAATAAGAATTTTATAGTCTTGTAAAAAGTGGAAATTTCGCTACAAATCTAAAAATGGGCAAACGTATAGTTACGGTTCACAACAACCGTCTTAAGCCATTCTACGAATAAAATAACTTCAATCGAAAATTTTTTTTAACGCGTCGTGGCGTGCTACCACAATCTACGATTGAGATGAAGATCGTAACGCAAAGCCAGCACAACATCAAGAGAGGAAAAACGAAAAAGTCCCTTAACAACTAGGTCCAATCAGGTCCAAACCAACCCTAATTATAAATTTTTATGTCCTACAACCTTTTTACTTAATTTCGAATCTCTTAACGTAAAACTCCAACTCCACCTATTAAACGTGCTTAAAGCTAAGAAGTACCAATCAACAGGACTTCACTATATTTGGCACAACAACACATAATTAAAAGAACGACTTCTACTAAAAGTCGAACCTTGAAACGACAAATTCAAACCAACTCTTGCGAAATTTCGTCAGAGACTGAACCACCAAAAATCCCTCTCCTTAATGCTATATCTAGCAGTTCTTCCTGGTGGTTCCGTGCCTTGAGGTCTCACTCCCACTTAGTCATATTTTCTACAGCACAAAAACTCTAAACACCTCTATAACGGGTAGTTCCTCATGACGGCAATCTGAATTGCTGTTACACCCTACTTGGCTTCTATCCCCTCGAATAAAAGGGGATAATTATGATGACATTTTCTTTTAAGGCCTAGCAAAAGACCCTCAGTCTAACCTACTTTGCATAAGGCAAAAACCTTCACCCTTTAACTAAATCTACGCGATCATATATTAATTTACACCCACTTTGATCGAATATTACCCGCCCCAAGGCTGGGACAGAAACTCCTTCCTGGTAGTCCCTTGCCTTGAGGTCCTCCTCAACTGTTTTCGAAATACTGTATTCAACAGTAGATATCAAAGCGACTACCCAAAGGTAACCAACTATTATACCCGTAAGAATACAAAACAAGCATGACACCACTTTAGGGAAAATCTACGCTTAGTAAATAAGAAAATTAACTTAGAAACCTCCACTAACCATGTTCCTCTCCCCAGGTATGATACAAAACGCTATCATCCTCGGACTAATAATGTCCGCTATGGGAAGTAGTACGTCGGAGACATACTCGGTGCACCCACTCAACAATACAGGAGTGCTATTCGAGGATTTAGGAAGCCTCATGGTTTACAACTCCACATGGAATATCCTCACGGAATTGGACCTGAACGAGTTGGACAACCAGACAACGATTGCGGAACGAGCTGAACACTACGTGCATCAACTATGCGGAAACAACACCGTAGGAGACCTCTGCGAACTCCAGCAAAAACACATGCACGCGTTGATGGAAAATATCAAACAACGCACGAAGGTAATTAAACAAGCTGTTCCCAAATCTCGCAAAACGAGATCTATCTTTGACGGCATCGGAAACGCCATGCACTACCTTTTCGGTACCATGGATAATGCCAATGAACACGAAGTCTATAGTCGCCTGGATGAGTTGGAAACTAACCATCAGGTACTCGCTGATTTGGAGAAACAACAAATCAGTGTAGTCAAGACTGCCCTTAATACGATACAAAAGCCTTTAAATTCACTGGTCGAAAGACAACGGAAAATAGCCTACCAGATGAATGATTTATATAATTCAACCGACAAACTCATAGCAAGGCAAATGAGACAGGAAATAGTCTCTAGTCTGCTGCTACAAATGGTAGAAATTGAGTTCCGACAGCAGGCGCTACTGGATATAATAACCTCTAGCCGAAGTAATCAAATTCATCCCCTGCTGATCGCCCCTGATTCACTCCTTGAGATTTATCACAAATCTCACGCCACGTGTTCAAAGGCCCAGAATTGTCTATCGATTCTCTATCAGACGGCTGAATTACGAACACACCTGTTGCAAGAAAAATTGGTAATCAGAATTACATTGCCAATTTTCAATCTTCCAAAAATGAAGTTGCAACGAATCAGGTGCTTCCCGATACACACGGAAGCGAACCATTCATTAGTCCCGGAAATAGAATATTCGCATATAGCGAGTCAACTTTCGACTCAGGAATTTCTATTACTTAAACCGGAGAACATGAAAACATATCGGAAAGTCACTCGAGATGTCGAGGAGGATACTTACGCTGGTTTGCTAAATACGCCGATAACAAAAGCAACACAATCGGATGAATGCGTGATCAATCTTCAATCCCCTGAACGAAAATCCTAGGTGTTCGCTAAAAGTGCAGATACCTTCCAGGGACATGTTAATTAAATTAAATAGGCCCAATTCCTGGCTGTATGCATTGAAGACAACAACCATTGTGCATATTACATGCACCCAACAATTGCTCACGCATCGCCTCTCTGGACAGGGAATCTTGGTCATTAACCAACACTGCCACTTACAAATAGGACCACATACCCTATATTATGAGGCTGAAAATACCCATCCACTACTTTTCATGCAACCAGCATACTTTCCTAAAACAAACGAAACGGCAAAGGAATTAGATTCCTTCATGGCCAAATACGAGCAGCATTCTGTGACGGAGGTGCCATATACAAAGCTGCTACTGGGTGACAACACTAACGAAAACTTGCACGAGAGCACGCAATCATTGGACCAAATACAGGCCAAAATACGGGAGTTAAATCTACACTCCCGGGTGAAAACACCTCACCTACTCTCGGCAAATTCGTTGTCACTTACGGGGCTAATGCTGCTGTTCATCGTCATTTACATGACAGCCAAATACGCTATAGCGCCATTGAAAGCATGGACCACGCGGCGTAATCAAACGCCCATGCCCGAAATCCCTTTAGAAGAGGCAGTCTCAGAACCAAAAGAGCGGCCTCAACGGCCACGAACACTGCCCAGGGCACGATCCATACAACTGGTCTAAACAATAGTAAATTTAAAGGAGGTCAAGAGAAAATTTATTATAGACCCCTAGATTAGCAAAGAAACCAAAATAGTGTACAAAAAATAAAGTAAAAAATTTTACGCGCCGTGCAGTACTACCACAATCGTCGGTCGAAAAGATACCGAAGCGCAAGGCAAGTACTAACCACTTTACTAGCCAGAAATAAAAATACTACAAACATAAGAAAATACTAAGAAATAAAATAAAGATTTACGCGCCGTGGAGTACTACCACAATCGTCGGTCGAAAAGATACCGAAGCGCAAGGCAAGTACAGACCACTTTAATGATTTTTTTTAATGACCGGGGATAAAAACACTAAAAAAGAGAAATTATCAGTAACTAAAAGGAACCCGAAACCAATCTGAAAATAGTAAAAACCCCAGTGAAAAAGGGAAAAGGAGAACAAAGTACAAATAAAAAGTCTTGGAAGTTAAGTTTTAAAATTTTTTTTTGTTTTATTAAAATTAAAAAAGGAAGGGGAATACAAAACTAAAAATTACAAAAAATACAAAGCATTGAAAGTTACAAATATGAAGTATATGGAAAAAATTTCAAGTAAAAGGGATGTAAATATAATTTTTTTTTCTTCTCGAATTAAAATTTGGGAGTCTCTGCCTAATCCCACCGCTCCTCGTCGACCTGTTAGCCTCCAGACTCATCTGCCCAGGAGTCACCCGACTCACCAGCAGCGGCAGCGTCGGAAGTCCAAAACGCCGAAGGCAACGGCGGCACTTCCCTCACAGGAAGGCAGCAGGGACACCATCCAGTGCTTCCCGACAGGGTTACACGTCCGCCTGGTAATAAATATCAGAAAACAAGATGAAGACAAAAAAAAACGTGTGAATCATTACTCAACTAACCGAGTACACTAATGCCCTCTCCATTGTGCGGGGACAGAAACAATGTAAGGCGGTGATAAGTCCCTCGAGGGCCCTCCCCGGCCCATACCTGAACAGGCTGGGAGCCCGCGCGGTGCAGATATAAGCGAAGGGGCCCCCTCCAATTTCGGTTCACCCGGGTTACCAGCAACCCAAATGTTGCCATTACGAACGGGGGTTGCGAGACGAACACTGCTTCCCCAACATTAATTGCAAAAGATGACATCCTGAGTTCCAAAAGAAACCTGCCTAGCGCGAGGAAAAAGTAAACTCGGAATGCGGGGGGAAGGAAATGTTGCAGATTGGATTCGCTTATTTTAAGATAAGCCGAATCCTAACGAATCCAATCTGCCATTTATATTTAACAAATCATAAAAAATCTCATGAGTTGGATTTCAAACATCGAATTTCTGTTGCAACAAAGTTGCAATGTACTCAAATCCAACCCATGATAAACAACGCGCTCGGGTTACCGTCGAAATCCTTTCACACGGTAGCCCAGTACACGATAAGCAAAAGAAATTTGCTTAATCAGCGCGACAAACAACGATCTACAGCGGCTTTGCCCAATGACAACTAAGTACATCAAGGGCAAAGCTAAAAAACGAAGAAAAAGCACGAAAGCTTTTCTTCATGTAGATCGCTAGTAAGGAACAATTAACGAGTTTTGGTCTGGTCGCAATCAAGGCGGGTCGTGTTTGAAAAAGAAAAGTCCGTTTTTTAAAAATCGCCAAAAAAGGAGAGTCGGTTCGGAGTGGTCAGGGGTGCATTGATTCAAAGTATTTACGTTTTACTTATAAATTTGAATTAAGGATTTAAAGTGTATCGACAAATTGTAATTAGAGTGTTTAATGTAACAAAAAATAAGTACTTAAGAATTTTATAGTGTAAGCACCAACTTGAGATTGGCGTGCTTTAATTTGAATTAAGGATTTAAAGTGTATCGACAAATTGTAATTAGAGTGTTTAATGTAACAAAAATAAGTACTTAAGAATTTTAAAGTGATAAGCACTAAATTGATCTTGGAGTGTTTTGTTGCCAAAAACAAAGTGGAATTTGAAAATAAAAAGATTTGAAAAAAAGTGAGTATACCCTGATTGCTAATTGATTTTATTTTTCGACGTACCTGTCCCGAAAAGTTGTAACAGTCCGAGGATGATAGCGTTTTGTATCATACCTGGGGAGAGGAATATGGTTAGTGGCGGTTTTTAAATTAATTTTCTTATTTACTAAGCGTAGATTTTCCCTAAAGTGGTTTCCAGCGAATGTTATATTTCCGCGGGTGTAGGGCGAAGGCTGTCAGGAGAAATTCCTGTTGTAGCCCTGGAGGTGAGGGTGGTAAAGGTGGCTCTAACGCCAATTCCTTGTTGTTAGGAATGTGGTGGAACCATACCAACTTTTAAATATGGCGAATTTTTGTTTTTAATTAGTTGGGTGTATTATAACTCACTTATCGTAGACTTCATATGTTTTTTCCAGTGTAGTGTTCTGAAATTGTTTGATGCGGATTTTTTATATCCGCAGGTCGACTTCAGGACACGGGACTACCAGGAAGAATTTTCTGGTAAGTGGTTATAATAGGTGGTTACCTTTGGGCAGTTGTTTTGATATCTACTGTTGAATACAGTATTTTGAAAGCAGTTGAGGAGGACCTCAAGGCAAGGGACTACCAGGAAGGAGTTCCTGTCTCGGCCTCGGAGGCGAGGAAAGGAAGAAGAAGGAAGCAATGTTAGATCCAAAGTGGACGTAAATCACTAAACAACCGTGTAGATATAATTAAAGGGTAAAGGTTTTGGCCTTAGGCAAAATAGAGTGGATAAAGCATTAAAAGAAAATGTTATTATAATTATCCCCTTATTCGCGAGGTGTAGAAGCCAAGTAGGGCGTAACAGCAATTCAGATTGCCGTCAGGAGGAGCTTCTAGATATAGCATTAAAGAGAGGGATTTTTGGTGGTTCAGTCTCGGACGAAATTTCACAAGAGTTGGTTTGAATTTGTAGTTTTAAGGTTCGACCTTTAGTAGAAGTCGTTCTTTTAATTATGGGGTGCCGTGCAAAAGATAGTGAAGTCCTGTTGCCTGGTACTTCGTAGCTTTAAGCACGTTTAATAGGTGAAGTAGGAGTTTTTACTTTAAGTAATTTGAAATTACTTAGAATGGTTATAAGAAGTAACGAAAAAAAATTTTTTAATTAAAGTTGGTTTGGACCCGATAGGACCGAGTTGTTAAAGGACTTTTTCGTTTTGCCTTTCTTGGTTTTGTGCTGGCTTCGCGTTACGATTTTCATCTCGACCGTAGATTGTGGTAGCACGCCACGACGCGTTAAAAAAAATTGAAATTATTTATTCATAGAATGGCTGAAGACGGTTGTTGTGAACCGTAACTGTACGTTTGCCCATTTTTAGGGTTGTATTCACTGATGATGGTATACCGATTACCAGATATGGTCCTACCCTCTTGAGTAAGACTTTGTCACCTATGTGAAACGATAGGGGTCGAACAGCTTTGTCGTAGTATAATTTCGACCGTTGCTTGCTAGCGAGCAGATTTTTGCGTGCCGTGGCATAAGACCTTTGGAGCTTGTATCGTAGGATCTGATAGTAGCTCTCGTGATTATACACGGGTTCAGGGTCTCGTTTCAAATTTGACGGAACATCCGCTGTGAAGCCGTAAAGGCAGTCCATGGGAGCAGTTTACATACCTTTTTGAACAGGTCACTAAGGAAGTTGCTCCCTTGATCAGTGACTATTCGCTTGGGGATGCGGTAGCGTGCGACGATTTCGTCGAAAAAGATTTGCGCTACAGTGACGGCTTCCCCGTTAGGTATGGCGTACCAATCGACAAATTTAGTGAGGTTATCCTGGAAAGTCAAGATGTACTTGTTTCCGGAGTCAGTTTCCTCGAGTGGACCAACAATGTCGAGATAGACTTTGTCGAACGGCTGTTCTGCGATGTCCGTGATGACCATCGGCATTTTATACTGAGGTGATGCCTTAATTTTTTGGCATTTTGAGCAACGCTTTACGTATTTCTTAATATCGCTAAGCATGTGCCTCCACCAGTACTTCCTTCGAATCCGCTTGTATGTTTTATTTACGCCCTGATGGCCACCAAAAAGACAGTCATGATAATCATGTAAGATCGTTTATATCTCCTTGAGTGGGGTCTTTAACGTTAAAGACTCCTTTGAGAGGCTTATGGTCTGTATAGACCGTACATTTTCGGCCTTGCAAGTAACATCTAAAGTTACGCGTAGCCCAGACTATGGCGAGCAACTCTTTTTCAATAGTTGAGTAGTTGCGTTCCGCCTGGCGTAGGCAATGGGCTGATCGTGTCCTACTCCTCCTTGTAAGAGGACGGCTCCTAATGCCTCGCTGCTGGCGTCCGTGGTTAAATTGAATGGTTTCGAGAAATCGGGATATATAAGAAGTGGAGGAGAGATTAATGAAGTTTTGATTTTCTCGAATGCTTCCTGGCACTTCTCGGTCCATGCGAATTTGACATCCTTGCGGAGCAAATTCGTTATCGGACGCACAATTTTGGAGAAGTCGGGGATGAACTTTCGATAATAATTGGCAAGTCCAATAAAGGATTGAACTGGGAAAATAAAGGAAGTACTGGGAACTGGGAAAGTTTGGACGCAAGCCGTTTTACTGGGGTCTGAAAGTGCTCCTTCACTGGAACACTTGTGGCCTAGATAAACAACCTCTTTTCTCAGAAACTGGCACTTTTCCTGCTGCAGTTTGAGGTTGTTCTCTCTCAAACGATTGAAGACTTTGCGGAGCTTATTATTATGGTCCGCAAGGTTTTTACCGTAAATGACTATATCATCTAGGTAGACAAAACATTCCAAACCTTGTAATCCTGTTAGGACGAAATTCATTAAGCGTTGGAATGTGGCCGGGGCTCCTTTGAGCCCAAATGGCATACGCCTAAATTCATAGTGGCCGGATCTTGAGGATCGACGAGCACCTGGTGATAGCCGTTGGCGAGATCGAGGGTGGTAAAATACCGAGAATGACCTAGCTGGTCGAGAATATCCTCGATCCGAGGTAGCGGAAAGGCGTCTCCTATCGTCTTTTCGTTTAATTTCTGAAAATCGACGACGACGCGCCACCTTTTTTCACCGTCTGGTCCCGCCTTCTTGGGGACGACTAGGAGGGGTGAATTCCAAGGGCTTTTACTTTGCTGTACTATGTCGTTTTCTAGCATTTCGCGAAGCTGTTCGTTTATTACGTTTCGCTGCGTCTCTGGCAAGCGATACATTTTCTGGTTGATTGGTGCTTGGTCCTGCACCAATGGTATATCATGAGTGATGGCGTTTGTGAAAGTTAGCCGATCACCTTTGAGGAAAAAGATATCGTTGTACTCGTAACAGAGTTGTGATATCGCTTGTTTTTCCTCCGCGCTCAGATTTACTTCTAGGCTGAGCTCTTCGTCTAGCCTGACGAGACGCGGGTTATTATTTGAGTTTTCTGGTTCTTCGTACTCCTGGAATAAATATTTAATATGCTGTAGAGTAGCCATTTTATCGGCGCTAGAAATATGTTTACCTTTATTTTTATTTTTACCTTTACTTATTTTATTAAAATCAGAAATATTTATATCTTTATTTAAATTTTCACCCCACTTTATTTTATTTAAATCACTCTTAATACTAAATGACGATGGAGTTGGGGTTTCTGAACCGCCGTAAATTGCCATATTTGAGGCGAACTCGCTTTCGTCTTCTATTAGGCTCTTTCGCCGTTGTTAACTTACGGTGAAGCATGATTTTGGAGCTTTTGAAAATACCGTCCCTGTGGTGAGCTCGCTTCCAATGTCGACGTGTTCCGAAGTTTTGTTTTGAGAGGAGGTGGGAGCTGATGGGATTTTGCCATCGTAATTCCTTCCGTTTAGGTGAGCTCCGTCGACATTTGTTTTATTGGGTTTTCCTTTCCTTTGGTTCCTGTGTCTCCTTATATTTCCTTTGTGCGTGGGTGCTGGTGGTTTCGAGTCACCGTAATTCCTGGTTTTCAGGTGAGCATCCTCAGCGCGTTCTCCGTTTTTCGGGGTTTCCTGATTGTTTCTTTCCTCATAATCCTGTTTGAGTTGGACGATGGTGTAGTTGTGGACAGGGACTAGATGCAGACTAATGGTAGTCAGAACTACTTGTGAATTGTGTGTGTTGAGAACTCCAACAGACACTGCTTTTAAACCAGCGGGGAGTAGGCCATTCGCCAGGAAGACTCCTTGGTCTATCTCTCTTGATAGACAGAGCATCTCCTCCTGTAGCTGCAGGGAAATCTCGACTATGATCTGTGACCTAGCAGGTATGCATACAGGCTCTCTCAACTGTATTTGTTGCTGGCTCATTTCGCAGGTCAAATCACTCTCAGCCGGTTTGTTCTTCTCGGTTTCCAGTGTTCGGCGGTCATTGTTCTCCTCTTGAGAAACCTTTGAAGTACCACAGATTGTCAGATCGGCCTTTCTTGGCTCTGCGCTATCCGTTCGGGTATTCATTTTGACCATTTTTTCAGAACACAGGTTTTCCTGTTTTCTGTTAATGGAACAGCAAACTCCTCAAGGTTGTTTTCCGTTCGAGCGAATCGCAATGTCTTATGCGGTCCCTCAACATTACAATTCTTTGCTAGGAAGTCATTTCCTAGCAAGCCGTCGTCGGAAAGGCCGGGTAGGTTTTTTATTACCTGAAAATTGCAGGGAATATTATTCTTTAATGTAAAATTGCCCTGGAATGTTCCCAGCGTCTTTCCGGTACCAAATGGTGTTTGTAAAGTATATGTTTCTCCGGTATTTATATCTTCGGGATTTTTAATTACTTTCCTTTTTATAATACTAACCTCAGCGCCAGTATCTACTACAAGTCTGGTATTGCCTCTCAGGCTAATATCCAACGGAAGGCTAACTGTAGAGATATAGGGTTCGGGCGGCTGAGGTGACCCTTTGTCAAAATTTTTACTTTTTAGTGTCGATCCGGGGTCTTTTCGGTCGACTGCTCGTCGTTTCCCTGGCTCTTAGCGTCCCATTTTTGTTTTTGGCGGCATTCCTCTATGGAATGGCCGCGACGGTTGCAGAATTTGCATTTGAGTTTTATGTTAAAAACTCGAGGACCAGCGGAAGATTGCTGATCCTGAATCCGTCTTTCGGGGAGCCTGGTCTGGTTACTCGGGCCCGGCACCTGGCGATTGTTTCTACAATCGCGAACATCATGCCCTCTTCGCTGGCAAAAGTTGCATGTGATGTTTGACCTTAACTGGTCGAGGTTCTGGCGGCGGTAGTCGATTTGTGGGGGAGACGAGCGTTGAGGTGGAGTCGTATATAGCGGAGTCGGTCGGCGAAAATTTTGTGGCGGCAGTGGTCTGTATAACGTTTGCTGTGTAAAATTGCGAGCAGGTGTATATGGGGTTCTATGGAATGCCCGTATTCTGACAGTTGGATCCATAGCGACCGGCGTAATTCTGCCTTGTTCTACAACAATCGGGGCAGGGAAGCCTTGGGTTGTTGTGGTTTGCGTGGACTTAGCGCCCTGCTGTAGTTTATCCATGTCGAGTGCTTTATGAATCCGCCACTCGAGCGTGCCGTCGGTAACGGTGAGGAGATATTGGCATAGGTGCGGATTCGTAACCCCGCTGCGGACTTCGTTTTTCGCGAAGTCCTCCAGCTGCGTTGTTACAGCTGGGGTGGCCGCTGCTCCGTATTCAGTTTGTGCGGCCTCTTTGCAGAGGGCCTGCAACTGTTTCACTCTAGCCGTGAAGGCAGTGAGTGTTTCGCAGGGGTTTTGGTGAGCTATTATGAGCCTGTTTACCAGTTCCTGGTAAGTTTCTCTGGGAAGGTATGCTGCGTTTATGGGCAAAATTTGGGCACCATTTGCGCAGTTAATTTTACAATTTTTCCATAATCGGTCGCCATAGTGGAATTCTGATTCGAGTCGGTGTCGGGCGCTCTTGTGCGAGAAATCGATTTAGACCTTGCTTTAAGGTAATTTCTCGCTGGGAGTCTTGTAGGGTTTGTCTGAGGCTTTCCTCAGCAGTGCTCTCTAAATTGTTTTCAGTATTTTCTTCAGAAGGGAGTATGCGCGAGAATCCGTCTAGCTTGGCTTGAAAGAGTGCGGCTTCCTTTTGAAAGCGCTCTAGGTCTTCCAATCTCTAGTCGCTGGACTTTGTATTCCGGTTTTCGAGGAGGTTAGAATAGAGAGTTGCTAGGCGTTCGGATTCTCGCGCGGACTCGTACAAATTATTAAAATTATATTTATGGCCTACTTGGGTTTGATTTACTCGTTGGAGGACGGTTCCGCTCCTGAGGGTGAGTCCTTCTGAACTGGGTCCTGGTTGTGCTGGGGTGATCTGGTGTTCACTGACCTAAGTTTGGTCCGTGAATACTGGTGACTGGGAACCCTGGCGTGGTTCTTCCACGCTGTTCTCCAGATCCAGGGAAGTTATGATGAGGTCCTCTGCCTTCTCCTTCGTTGGTGAGTGAGCGGGAGTAGAGTGGGTGTCCTAGGACATCAACTCCTGCTCTTCAGCGTTGCAAGGGGGTCTTTCGGCCTGCTTACCGTTCCCTTGTTGACAGTACTATAGTTGTGTTGGGGAAAAGGGGGGCTTGTGCCGGCTTCAGCGATTCCCTTTTCCAGCCTGCTGCTGGTGCTGTGTTGATTGATGACGTTGACTGCTGTCATCTTCTTCGGGCTGGGACGGAGCACACACAATTCCACCGGTGGTGCTGGCTTGCACTTTGTGGAAGCGTTGGGGTGACTCCTCCGGGCTATTGGCTACCCGGGAGTGCTTAAAGGTACCCCTTTTGTTTCGAAGCAGGATTGATTCTTTTAAAGCTATTACGTTTTTATAAAACACGCTTCCCTATCCTACCGGCTGCGCCAATTTTTTGTTGTGTATATAGATTTTATCTTTATTAATTACACAGCCACAGAAAAAAAAATATGTTTTCGGGTCTGGAGGTCAGACCATCTTTACTATATGTTTTCGGGGTCGCTGAATCCGAATCCGAGGTCCAAAAAACGCCAGCACGTCAGGGTTCTGACATAACCTCAAAAAACCTCATACAAAATTTTATTCGAATCCGGGGGTCAGACCATGTTTATTATATGTTTTCGGGGTCGCTGAATCCGAATCCGAGGTCCAAAAAATCCCAGCACGTCAGGGTTCCGACATAACCTAAAAAACTTCTTAAAAATTTTTTTTTTATTTGCAGCTTGATGTCAGCAGAATCTTCTGCTGTTTCAACGCGCAATTCTGTGCTGTTTGAAGTTACAGTTCTGGTTTCTCTTAACCTTCGGAAAGTACACGAATATACCCCTCTTTGGGGGGTGCACGTCGATTAGGGAATCTCCTTTTATATCCAAGTGTAGACCCTTTTTCGTTTCAGTCTACTCGTAATAAATGTAAATTATATCCGCGTATTCCTCTGCCAATTTTTAATAATTTTAGCTTAAGAACACCCATAGTTATCGATTTATTTTTGAACTATATGTCTATTCTTGCTGACTGGTCCTCTCTTATAGCAAAATTTCCATCAGGTATTAGTAACAAAACGCCAGGATAATAGAGTGTAAAACAAAACTACTATTTTTATAACTTTTTTTGTAGTACTAAGTAAAATTACTTACCTGCCCAGATAGAAAATGTCTGACAACCCTGAAAACCCGGATGACGGTGCATTTTGACGTTAAAATTATGGTATAATGTTCTGACAAATGTTCAGAAATATTAAAGTAAATAATGCCCGAATTTATTTCTAGCAATATTAGGTCAATATACCGGCATATAGTGACGATCCGTATTCGGGAAAATTATTGACAACCGGAGAGTATAATCTAACGTTAGCATACGGTTCCCACAGATTGCCAGTAAATTACTGCTGTATTATGACAATAATCTGCGTATATAAAAATTAAATATATATGGAAAAATTTGCGGGTTTATTGAATAGAATAATTAATAATATATTAATATTCAATTATAATTGAATTTATATTATTAATTAAAAATATATCCTGTGATTTTAACTTATATAACTTAAGATAAACTAAGATGTAAATGTTCGGTTAATCATCCGTCAACCACCGCCAAATAATTGCATGTTCTCGGTAAACTTCGTCTCATCCCGGGCACGGACCCAACACGGTCAAGTAAATTCAGCATTATTTTTCAGCAAATTTACCATTTATTGCCAGTTGGAAGACCATTTACAAAAGAATGATCTGATTGCAGAGCATCAATCCGGATTTAGGAAGAATCATTCTTGTGAAACAGCCTTGAACTGGATTATCGCTGATTGGAAAGATGCTGTAGCAAAAGGAGAACATATACTGGTGTGTTTTTTAGATTTAAAGAGAGCATTTGAGACAGTTGACCGAAATATATTAATTAACAAGCTAAAAACTTTTGGAATTGAGGGAACTGAATTGAAATGGTTTGAAAGCTATCTTAGTAAAAGAGTCCAAAGAATAAAAATAAATGAAGTAATGTCGGAAGCTATGTACAGTGAGGATAGGGTTCCGCAAGGTGGAATCTTAGGACCTTTGCTTTTTCTACTATATGTGAATGATATGGGAAAAGTAATACAACATGGAAGAATTGCTCAATTTGCTGATGACACGGTAGTGTATGTGAAAGAAAAAGGTGCTGTGGACATGACGTTATTAAAGCTACAAGAAGACATTGACAATATTTATAAATGGCTGAATATGAATAATTGATAGTTAAATACTAAGAACACTAGATGTATGTGGATAAATAAATGCTTTGATAGGAGCTTAATAATAGAAGGCGATAACATAGAATTAGTTAGTGAATTAAAATATCTAGGAGCTGTAATAGATAATAAATTGAAATTTGATAAACATATTGACTATGAAGCAAAAAAAATATCAAAAAAAGTAGGCTATCTACGTAGGATTAGAAAAAAATTAAGCACAGAGATGGCAATTAGAGTTTACAATGTAATTATCAAACCACATTTTGAATACTTGTCAACGGTAATTTACTTAGGGAGTGAAACAAAGATAGATAGACTACAAAAATTACAAAATAAAGCAATGAGGATAATACTGCAGTGCAATAGATATACTTCTGTAAATTTAATGCTAGACACTTTAAAATGGATGAGAATTAAGCAAAGAATATACTTTAACACATTGATATTTATATACAAACTTAGGAATAATATGCTACCTAAATATTTGTCAAACAATGTAATATATGTTAATGAAGTTCAACCATATAGATTAAGGAATTGTGAGGACTTCAGATTAAAATCATATGCAACAAATAGAGGACAAAACCAACTGATGTACAAAGGATTTAAGTTATATAATATGTTACCGGCTACATTAAAAACTGAAAGAAACATTATTGTATTTAAGAAGCAGCTAGTAGAATTTATTAAAAGTAATTATTAGAGCTTATTGAACCAAAGAATGTAGTATTTACTTTGTAGAAGAATTGTAAAGCTTAACGGCTAATAAATGAATGAATGAATTTAAGCTTGTAGTATTAAATGCCTTTAAAATGACAGTCTACTGTCAAAGTATACTGACTAATTATGATAACAAAGTGACAATATATGTTGCTGTCCATTTTCTATCATTATATCAGCTATTTTATTCTAGAAATATATGGACGGAATTGTTACGGTCATAATGAGTGCTGCAATCTAGGAGAAAGAAGGTTAATGATAGAACAATATACAAAGCAAACTTACTTGTTCGTGATGTGTTGTCCACCTGTTATGATTTTATATCTGAGTGATGCTGCAAAAGAAATTCATTTATTTCCAGGTGGTTAACAATGCTAAATAAATACCTGAGGAGATATATATAAGAGGTCGAGGTTGCGCACCTTCCCTAGGCTCATGATCCCATGAGATGAAATGGATTGAACAAGAAGATACCAACCTATTGGATGAATGGAACCTAAAATCAAAACGAATTATCAGGATGCACCGTATTATTGAATGGACGTGAAGACAACTTTTTGTTCCTGAAAGAGTTTATATTATGAGAGTAATGCAAACAAATGGAAATCTTAAATACACCTACCTATTAGTCAAAGATGCACATAGAATTTCTTATGAATTCAAAGACGTCCTGGACCCACTTGGAATAGTTAGGATTATAGATTTAAGTTTGAATTTATTTCTTTTTCTTATTGAATAGCTTTACAAAGTAGTACTTGAATTTAATTAATTAATCTTAATAAGAAGTAGTAAGATTGAAATATATACTTACAATGTCAAAATGTTGTGAAACGGTCAAGAAAGTACATGAACTTTACAATATATAAAAGATAAAGAGTAGAATTAACAAAACTTCTCTGTACACTTAAAGTAAATATATCGATAAAACATAATTACCTAGATCCAATTTTCTCCGCCAACTGGTCCTAAAAAGAGTATTAAAGAACACAGGAGCCTTTACTCAAACCATAGAGGTTATATCACATAAATGAAAATAAACACCTATACTTCAACTTACCGAAATGTTGAATATATGAAATTGGACGGACTGCTTCCAACCCAAGGAATATGTTGCAAAAACAATCCAGAGCGTGGAAATCGCTGTCAAAATTAATATTTTCACGAATTTCCAGCACTTCCCGGCCAAGCAGAATTTTTTCGATTATACCGACGAAAAGGCGAAAGTCAGTAGATAATTTAAATCCAAAAAAAGATTAAATTATTTTCAACAATTTTCAACAATATTCGACAAACTGGAAAATTTTGATGGCGTCGCTAGAAAATAGCAAATAGTGGACGAAAACAAATAAAAGAAGAGCCCTTGGTATGTGAAGGGAACAGTTTGATAGTGAAAGTTATGAAGGAAAGTTAGTGAAAGTGGAAGACAAAAGTTTGAGTCAAGTGAAGGTGAAGAAATTATAATTTTGATGAGAGAAGCTGCAGAGAAAGGTGAAGGAATTAAGATTTGGAAGAGGAAAGGACGAGGGAAGCTGTAGAGAATTGGGCCAGGTCACATAGACTGTCAACCTGTGCAAAACCAGTAAGATAAGTTTTTTTTTATTGAATTAAATTCAAATTTACATTAGTAATAGTTTTAAATGTCATGTGCCCCTTCTCCGTAATTTATAATCAAGGATTAGGTGGTGACTGTCAACTTTTTAAATTAGTTGTTCTTTGAATTATTTTCTTTTGGAAGTGTTTAAAATTGTGTTTCTTATAAATATTTTCATTCTTCATAATATTTCATAACATTGTTTTTTTTGTGATCTTCGATATAGAGAGTGTATATAGTAATTTAAGTTCATGAATTTATTAAATCTTGAGTTTTATTACTTTTCTGTGCTAATGCTATTCAAGTGATTTGAGTTCGTGGACTCAATCAAAACACCACATGATACATGATAGGATTTTCTTTTATACAACAGATATCAGACGCTGTTGAATGTTATTTCCGCACAGAGGTTCGATTTGTTTAGATATATTATAACCAGTTTCCTTCGCTTCTAAGATTGTGCACTTCATTGACAATAATATTAATTTGGGCTTTTCTTTGATAGCTAAGTCTAAGGTCGTCTATTCAAAAACATTTTGGTTGTTTTATTTTTTATTTAAGAAAAGTGGAAATTAACAGATGAAGTCAAGATGAGCTAACTTATGAGCTCACGATTAGGGGGCTACCTGTAGGGAAGGTCGACGAAATGATAGTAAGCCTCCGTGCTGCCTTGAGGTTGGAGAAAGAGGGGCGTACTTCTTTAATTAATCCTTACCCGTTTTCGTTTGAGGAAGATATAGAAGTTTTAATGAAAAAAGTAGACGAAATACAAGAGCTATTAAATGCTTTTGAAGGCGATAATGGTTTCCCGGACTATAAGAAATTAGTCACTAAAATTGAATGGGCGCTTAGTAGATCTTGCGCTAATGAAGACGCACAGACAAAAGATAAAGCAAGAGTTCGTGCAGATTTAATCTTAGCTTTGGGGTTGCTGCAGCTGAAAGCAGATGGTGAAGAAAACGGAAGCGATTACTCAGACGAAGCTGAAGATATGTCAATACCTACCGCAGTCATTACCAGCAATCGTTCAAGGGTACCCCTTTATAAATGGGAAGTTGAATTTGCTGGGGAGCAGGGACAATGCCTTAACTCTTTCCTAGATAGGGTACAGGAATTGGCAGACGCCTGTGGGATAAGTAAGCAACAATTATATCGATCAGCGCTAGATCTCTTTACGGGACGAGCTCTGATATGGTACCGGGCGAACAAAGCAAACTTTCATTCCTGGCTCGATTTAGTACGTGAACTCAAAAGGGAATTTCTACCAGTCGAATATGACGAAAAATTGTTAGAGGAGATTAAACACAAGGTAGAGACGAGTCAATGGGAATGTACGTGGCGATCATGAGAAATATGTTTTCGAGATTGACAGATCCTTTAACGGGGCCCCAAAAACTTCGCATATTAAAAAAAAATATTAGTCCATTCTAACAGACCCAGCTAGGTTTAACCGAGATAGATAACCTGAATGACTTGATCGAGTTTGGTAGGCGCTTAGAGTCAGTCCGGGCTTCTGTAGAAGCGTTTGTACCACCTCCCTCTAGAAAGAGTAACCAACTCCTAGAACCTGATTTAGCTTATGTTTCCGTCGATCCACCGAAGGCCGCAGCTATTTCAGTTCCTGAATCGCATGTTAGTAATCTGCGAGCTAGAAAGTGTTTTAAATGTGGAAAGGATGGGCATATAGCAAGATTATGTAGCACAAATCTGAGATGTTTTGGATGCGGAGCACCGGGTGTAATAAAAACCAATTGTAGCAGCTGCAACAATTCACGTAATAAGAAGCAGAATTTAGGCACTAACCGTCAAAATACACAAGATTCGGGAAACGTAGTTGGCGCTCGAACTTAAGCGGTGAGTCGAGCGATCCGAAAGAAACCGCCATTGCTAGGGAATTGCAAGTCAAGAGTTGTCAGTTTAAACCAAGAGTTGATGACGCATATAACACGATAGTGGATTACGTTTTCGCGAAAGCGGGAAATGATATGCGTCCTCACCTCGAAGTCTCTGTTTTTTGTGGTAAAATTCTGTGGCTTGCTTGATTCAGGTGCCTCACAGACCGTTGTTGGGAGTCGTTGTTGGAAATCGTTTAAGGATGTAGGGTTAGAATTGAAAACCATGGGAGCCAAGAGGGTAAACTTAGCAAACGGTGGTACGGTTGAGGTATTGGGAGAGGTAAGTGTTCCAATAGAACTAGAAAAAGGGGTTAAAATTATTGATCTACTAGTGATACCGGAGCTGCCCCTTTCTATAATACTTGGTATTGATTTCTGGCGGGAAATGAATATTCAGGCAGATTTTCGAGAAAACTATTGTCAGTTTTAAGATACTGCAGTTGACTATCCAATAAATGCGCTCCAATGTCAGTCAAAATTATCTTCGGAAGAAAAGCTAGAACTTGAAGAAATCATTAGTAATGCAAAGTTAAAAATGGGTACAGGGTTGGATTGCACTAATAGGGTCGAGCATATAATCCACACTGACTCCCCGCCTATAAAGCAACGGTACTATCCTGTCTCACCTGCTATAAAACGTATCATTACTGAAGAGCTCGACGCAATATTAGCTGCAGGAGTTGTAGAACCAAGCTGTAGCGCATGGGCATCTCCGATAGTCATGGTAAAGAAAAAGGATGACCAATATAGATTTTGCGTCGATTTCAGAAAACTGAATAAAGTAACTAAAAAGGACGCTTATCCTCTTCCTTTAGACGATGTTATTATCGTCCCGCCGACCTTCGAAGAACACAAAAGAGTATTGCGAGATGTTCTTGAACAGCTTTTTTTCCTGAAAATTCCTCCCGTTTTAATATTTCCCAATTTGGCGATTCGAAATCGAGAAATTTTCATTTGACAACTCGATATCGAGCGTTTTCAGGTCAGCCGTCGCCGAGAGTTTACTCGACGAATTTCTTTTTAAATTCATAGTGGAAAAAAAAGTAATATTATACTGAAAAAAACGAATTTTTATAATTTCTCTTTAGAATGAAAATTACTAGTCCTGGGGCCTTGCTGAATACGATTCGATCGTAATTATAGGAAATTAAGATTCAACTCTAAAGGTAGCAGCTCACGCAGATACCCTCATTTTAATCTCATTCAATTCTAAATTTTCTATATTTACGATCGGTTGCAATCGAATAGGTAATAAGGCTCCTGAACAATATAATATTTTAATATTATTATAATAAATATCAATAATTGGAATGCATCTTCCGAAAGACGGAAGTTCTAATAAAACTGCGAAGTAATAAATTAGTTTTCTGTATTAAAATTCTGACACTGAAAATACCAGTAGATTTGAATCATACCGTAACTCCCTTAATCTAATCCCTTCTAATTCAACATCTCTGAAAAAGTATTTATATATAAGATTAATTCTGAAATATTTATTTAAATTTTTACCTATTTTACAATAAAAACTTACCTCTAGATGTAATTAAAACTATTGTAATCTTATTAGATTATTCTTAGTTTTTTTAAATAAAACACTATTTAGAATGTAATATTAAGATGGCAGAACGAAAATATAGTGAAGTTTGTTCTGATTTCACTAAAAAATTTGCTTCCGATATCACTATAAATCTCACAATTTACCAAATATGAAATCTCGATTAAGTCGAGTACACATCAGTCTCGATTTGATGGTTTAAGCCGAGCTGAGCTGCCAAATAGGAACCATAGTTACCAACCACAAATGAATAGTTGACGTTACCTTTTTCAATTAACTCATCTTTGGATTTCAACGCGACCAACTACTTAATAAATTAATATAAACAAAACATTTCCTTTGTTAATGATCATTTAAATTATTAATAGAACACTGAAATTGATAATAGCCACATCTGCAAATTAGGAAAAAATATTACTTTCTCTTTTCTGACAAAATATTCCATATTTTAAAACAGCATAATTTAAATAAAACGGAATTAGTTAGGCAAAGACTTTCAAGTTATAATTTTTAGAAATCAGTAATTTTTATATTTATTTATTCCTTATTATTTCATTGATTTCAAAATTATTATTTGATTTAAAAAAAAAATTACTTATTTGTGTAAAGTATTTTTTATTTAATTTATTTAACAATATGAATAGAATCTTGTTAATCAGTAATAAATTAATAACTTCTTTTAATACAATTATTCAAATAATTATTCCAAAGGGAAACTTGGTTTTTCTGACGATATTTCACGTTAAGTTGCAAAACTATAGATTGACGAAAAGAGACAGAATCTAAATAGAAGTCGGTTAAACTTTTTTTTTAAAAACTATTTTATTTTTCAAGAACCATCCAAATCGGTCCACGCGTTAAAAAGTTAGGTTTAACCCCCTACCCCACCTCTATTTCACTATTTTCTCATCGTATCAATCAAGGAACACAATACCGAACAGAAAAGGAATCATCGAAATCGGTCCGCGCGTTACCAAGTTACTACCCCTCCCCCTCCCCCACCACCCCCATAGGACCAAATTATTCCCCTATTAGCAATGGGGGATCACACTCTATACAACAGCAAAAGAACCATCCAAATCGGCCCACGCGTTACAAAGTTAGGTTTAACCCCCTACCCCACCTCTATTTCACTATTTTCTCATCGTATCAATCAAGGAACACAATACCGAACAGAAAAGGAATCATCGAAATCGGTCCACGCGTTACGAAGTTACTACCCCTCCCCCTCCCCCACCACCCCCATAGGACCAAATTATTCCCCTATTAGAAATGGGGGATCACACTCTATACAACAGCAAAAGAACCATCCAAATCGGCCCGCGCGTTACAAAGTTAGGTTCCACCACCTCCAACCCCCCCCCCCCCCCCCCACCACTCCACCAACCACACCAACATTTTTATTCTCGTGGTATCAACCAGTGCGCATACTCTACCTGGCTTTTGGCAAATTGAGGTAAAATTGTCAAAAGTTAATAAATGTTTGGTTCTGTTCTGTTTGCATGTAAAAAAAAATTTTAATTAAAACACTAATGTAACTAAAATGTATCAAGTAAATAATAAATAAATAAATATTAGTTTTATCCCATTCATTGCTGCCTCGTTACGTCACAATCGATCAGCTTTATTGTCTCAAAAACTTATTTGGCATACCTTGTATTCTGAGTACCGTGCGATCTGATAGCTGTCAATTCTTTTTGCTTTCCAATTAACAACTTAGCCGAGGCGTATTGCAAGCACTTGAAATGTGCGCTTGGAAAGCAGCTAATGATATTGACGGTATTTTAGGTTCTACAATATTTATAGCAGGTAGCGAACGGTTGGCCAGCCTCATGAATGGAAAACTTTAAACTCATTTACAGAGCCGCCAAGATGCTAATTCATACTTACCACCTTCATCGCAGCCAATTTCATCTCTATCTCAATGTACTAGTAGGCAAAAGACGCTACACTTTCGCACTCGCGAAGTTTTTAGAGTACTTCCAAAACTCGACGTGTCCAAAGCTACTGGGCCTGATGGTTTCTCGCCCCTTGTTTTAAAATGCTGCGCCTCTGTTTTGACTAAACCTCTGCGCAAACTTTTTCACCTGTCATACTCAACAGGAATGTTTCCAAGTGTATGGAAACTTGCTCATGTCCAACCGATACTTATAAAAGGAGAGGCATGTGACCCCTCTAACTACAGACCAATTGCACTAACCTCGATCATATCTAAAGTTTTTGAATCACTCATCAACTCTCAGTTGTTGAAATATCTAGAAAACAACCATCTTATCAACGATTGCCAGTACGGTTTCCGCACTGGCCGCTCAACCGGAGACTTACTAACGGCTCTAACGGAACGTTGGAATCATTGTCTTCATAATTTTGGTGAGTCTGAAATCGTAGCTCTTGATATTTCAAAGGCTTTTGATAGAGTCTGGCATGCTGCCCTTTTAGCCAAACTTCAAACATTTGGTATGCACCCTACCCTCGTTAAATGGATAGAGAGTTTTTTGTCAGGCCGTTCAATTCGTGTAGTAATTGAAGGAGGTACATCTGATTCCTACGAAATAAATGCCGGTGTACCTCAGGATTCAGTTCTTTCACCAACCTTATTTCTTCTTTTTATTAATGATCTCTTATCCCTTACTTTCAATCCTATTCATAGTTTCGCCGACGACAGCACCCTTGATTTCGCGTACTCATTTGATTCTGTAATGAATTCACGTGGAAATGCTACAGAAGCCAATCGGGAACGCATGAGCAAATCGTGTTACGTTTAATGCATCCAAAACTCAACGCTGTTTAATGTCCCTTAAAAAACGCCCGGTTCTCCCCAAACCCATTAAAGTCGACGGAGTGAATATACCAAATTCGCCCTCCCTAAAGATCTTGGGTATTGATATATCCAGCAATCTTAGCTGGACTGATCATATATTTGCAATCGCTAAAAGTGCGATGAAGTGTTTGGGTTTTCTACAGAGATGTAAGAAATATTTCACCCCACCTGACTTAGCGCTGATCTACAAGTCCCACATTAGGCCTAGACTTGAATATAATTCCCATATATGGGCGGGGGCCGGACACACCGCACTATCCGCTTTAGACAAAGTTCCTTTCCTGCCACGGCTGTGCTTAAGCATTATAGGGCTTCCCCTGAGCTTTGGCTCATATAAAAAAAAATATATATAAAAAATGTTTCACGATCGAAACAGTGCAATATACTAGACAGATTTTAAACTAAAAGTCACTCATTCGATTGTATATGGGCCAAAAAGCTATCCATCCGAATAATCTCAAATTATAATATGTTACTTAGTACACCAGTGGCTATGGCAGGAACCACAAAAAATTTTTCTTATTTTTTACGTAAAAAAACTAATGAAAAATAGTCTTTTGTCAAAAAAAATTTACTTTTTTGCTGGATCCGGCGATAGCTACACTCATGTTGATTAATAATTTTCTTGTTTCTTATTTTTCAAATAAGTAGCGAGCTAAAACCTAACCCGCTGCCCAGGTCCGTATTTTTGAGGGGGTCATCTTCAGCGACAATTATTAAATAACTACAATTGTTGCTGATAATTATAAAAATGTTTTTGTATGCTGTTTGAGTATTATAATATACTTAGAAAGTTTAAGTATCGTTATTAAATTCCTTTATTTCAGAACCCCCACAAAGTTTCATTCTTCTTCGTCTTCTGTCCTCCCCTCCCCATCCCAGTTTCCCTCATCCACTCTGCTATAAACTTTTTTGTGCTTTCTTATTTCAGCAATAGGGGGTAATTTTCTTTCGTGTTTTGATTCAAGATGGTTCAGTGGCCGGGAGAGTCAAGAGTTGCCAAGCCTGTCTCTCTCTTCAACCTGTCTCTCTCCTCAATCTGTCTCCTTCTCTTTTTCTTTGTGACAGACCTGAAAGAGGGATTCCACCAACCTCATTCGCCACAGGCACGCGAATTCGAATTATGTGTGTGTGTTTTGGATGTCCAAGAGCTCGGCTCCAAACCCACAAGCTATGCACGTGCTATCAGCTAGGCGTGCCACCTGGACATGCTGCAGCAACTTCACGTTGCACACTCCGCGCGACCATCACAATGGCCAGCACTTATGTCGGAGCTCAACATAATAGAAAATCGTTGTGGCTTTCCAGAAAAGTTTACAGTAACGGTAAACAATACGACGGCAAGAAATCTCTTGAATCTGTCATTCGATCTTCGTGGAAGGAAATTCCCTTAGAATATAAAACAAAACAGGAATGGCGACAGCTGAAATTAAGCGAACACCGTCCAAGTTGTGTTGGAAAGCATTTGTGATTGTGTGAGAAGTTCAGTACAGGTGCAATTATTAAGAAGGCAAGGAGCGGAGCATTCAAATTAAATTTGAAAGTAGTTCGAAGTCACTAATTCACTTTATATTTTTTGTTTAAAGTAATTATTGACATAATTTGAGACGGTATTAGAAAGTCATTAATGAGAAATATTAAAATATTTTAAATAAATATAAATCAATTTAAGAGTAAGCCCCCACAGGTGATGTTTTCTCGAACCGGTTGTGAAATATGTGAGTCTGCTTTTTGACATTTGCCATTAGTAAAAAAAGCCAGCCAAATTAGTTTAGGGAAATAAGCTCCCTTGAGTTCATTCGATCTCACTTTCTCTTGGATATTCGTTCTCATCTGGAAAAAACACGCTCATGTACACGATTCATATACGCTATCGCCATTCCTGTTTTGTTTTATATTCTAAGGAAATTTCTCAAACTTTCTTGGATAGTCTTTATAATTCAATGCCAAAACGACTTTATGAAGTTGTATTAAATCATGAAAGAAGTACCCATTATTAGTGTAAATAAAATATTGCTCCAACAACTTTCTTTTTCGTTTTATTTACGACGAGAGTATTTGACGGGCTTAAATATCCCTCGATTCAGCAAATGGAATTTACCGTTTCTATTGAATACGTAACATTCAGCAACAACGTACTTGTTAGTGAAGCACGACAGATTTTAAAGTAAATGTCTTAAAATAATTATGTCTTCAAAGATAAGCTACCGTAAATATTTTTAAGTGAGAGTAATCAAGTGGCCGGGATTGTATTAAGGCTTATAAAACTATATTTTGAATAAGAAATTGGAAAACAGGTTAGAATTTTTAGTAATTAGATGAACCATATATATATATATATATATATATATATATATATATATATATATATATATATATATATATATATATATATATATATATATATATATATATATATATATATATACAACTTCTCTACAGTTAAGCAACTGCTATATTTAATACTATATATTTCTTACTAAAACACGAATTGCTTAATTCTCCTATAATGTATACTTGGAACATATAATTAGTGACATTATTTCCTTCATAATAATAATATTTACTTTGTTTCTGTTAAGTTGATGTTTTCTATTTCTTTGTGAATGAATAGTGTAACGTAAATGGGGCTCTTCGGGCTCGGCGGATTAATTAAGACAATTATTTTTGATCACAAATGTTCACAAGTTTATTTACTTCACTTAATTATTTCGTTGTACAATTTTCTTTACAATATTTACTTCACAATACACTGTTTCATTTTACTTATTTACACTTATCTCTTCACTGGTTAAAATTCAACTGACTTACTAGGCTGCTGCTCAGCCCTATTTATACTACTTAGCTTAATTCTAGAAAGTTCAGCAACTTAGTTCTAGCAATTTCCGTTATTCATTTCCACCACACTAAATCACCACAGGTTCTAGTCGGCCTTGACTTTATACGGCATCTGACGTTTTTCTGGTTTCCGAAATTCGGGACATGAGCATTGTACAACTTGATTTCGTTTTCATCACGTAGCCTATGCCAGACTACAGTGCATGTTACGCAGCCCCCCTCTTAGAACTGTTCGTCCCGAATAGTTGTAACTCCTTGGTATGGCTTTAAGCGGTCAATGTGCACGATCTTCCTTTTGTCTCTCGGTCCCCGTTGTATCCTGTACACTACATCGTTGATACGTGTAAGGATCTTGTATGGTCCTTCCCACTGCTGTTGGAGCTTCGGTGATTTTCCTTTTCGTCGCTGTGGGTTAAATAGCCAGACGAGGTCTCCTTCCCTGAATCCGCTAGAATTAGCTCTGATGTCGTATCGTGTTTTCATTCTGTCGCTGGATGTCTTGAGGTTCTTTCTTGCCAGTTCATTGATTTCTGCGAGACACTTCCGAAGTATGGTTATGTATTCTTCAGTGGATTTAGCATCCTTTTCAAGTGTTCCGAACTTCAAATCACTGGGCAGTCGAATCTGTCTTCCAAACACAATTTTAGATGGTATCTGTCCTGTTGAGTTACGGACGGCTGTCCGATAAGCTAATAGAGATATTGGAATGTAGCTATGCCAATCTCGTGCATCTCTACTACTACTTTTCTGAGATATTCGACCACTGTTCTATTAAACCGCTCAACCATCCCGTCAGACTGTGGATGAAGTGGTGTTGTCTGCGTCTTTCTTATTCCAAGAATAACGCAAACCTTCTGGAATACTTGAGATTCAAAGTTTCGTCCTTGGTCAGAATGAAGCTCATTCTGCCACTATCTTTGTTTAATGATTTGGTATTGCATATACTTCTGGCCATTTACTGAAGTAATCCATTACCACTAGAATGTATCGGTTGCCTCGATCTGACTCAGGCAATGGTCCGGTAACGTCAATCGCAATTCTCTCGAAAGGTGCTCCTACATTGTATTGTTGCAAACCTCCCCTTGTTTTGATGTGAGATCCTTTGCTACAGGCACAAACGATACATCTTCGACACCAGTCTTCCACATCCTCCCGCATATGTAGCCAGTAGAATTGTTGTCTTAATTTCTCCAAAGTCTTATTGACGCCAAGATGTCCTCCCGAGACACCGTTAGGAAATTCTTCCAGCAAATCCTTTATCTTGTTCCTGGGTACTAATACCTGCATCCGGCATGATGATTCGTCAGGTGTTTCCCATTTGCGTTTCAATATTCCATCTTCAACGCAAAGCGAATTCCATTGCGCCCAGTAGCTCTACAACGTTGTACTTCTGTCGGAAATATCTTTCCATTGGGGCCTTTCGTCGATATCTTGCCACGTCAAAATTGGAGAAATATTCTCGTCTTCTCGTTGTGCTGCTCGAAATTCTTCATTATTCCATTCTGTCAAGGGTACGACAGTTGTTCTTTGCACAGTCACATGGTCGCATTTTCCTTCCAGACGGGAACAGTATTTACAATCCGGCTTACATGGTCGTCGTGAAAGGGCATCTGCATTTCCATGGGATCTACCCTTCCTGTGGATAATTTCGAAATCATAAGATTGCAGTCTGTCTTGCCATCTTGCCACCTGTCCTTCAGGGTTTTTAAATTGCATCAACCACTTTAGAGCTGCATGGCCAGTTCGGAGAGTGAATTTTTGTGCATAGAGGAATTTATGGAAATGCTTCGTTGCATCAACTATAGCCAGCAGTTCTTTCCTCGTAACGCAGTAATTTCTTTCTTGTTTTGATAAAACTCGGCTATAGTATGCCACCACCTTCTCGTGCCCGTTTACCTCTTGTGACAGCACAGCGCCAATCCCAACATTATTTGCATCAGTATCCAATACAAAGGTTTCACCCGCCTTTGGATAAGTAAGTACAGATGCATTGCAAAGCGCCCACTTTAGTGCTTTAAAGCTGTATTCTGCTTTTTCTGTCCAAACGAATGTCTTATCCTTCTCCGTTAGTTTATGCAACTCCTTTGCTGTATCAGCAAAATTCTTCACAAAGCGTCTGTAATAAGTGGCTAGTCCAAGAAAGCTCCGTAGCTCGTGTTTATTTTTCTGAGGGGGCCAGTTCTGTACTGAAGTTATTTTCTCAGGATCAGTGCTAACTCCTTCTGTGGATACCACATGCCCAAGATTTGGCCTGCTCGGCAAAGAGCCTACACTTTTTGGGGCTTAGTTTTAGTTTGGCTGACTCAGTTTCTGGAACACTTCTAGTAGATTTCCTAGATTTTCTTCAAAACTTCGTCCAATTACAATGATGTCATCCAAATATACCAGGCAGGTTTTCTGAGTTAATCCTCGTAGGACACACTCCATTAAGCGCTCGAATGTCGCTGGCGCATTCCAAGGCCCAAAGGGCATAACTTTAAATTGCCACAATCCACTTCCCACCGAGAATGCTGTCTTTTCCCTATCATCCGGATCGATCTTGACTTGCCAATAGCCGCTTTTAAAGTCCAACGTTGAAAACCACTTGGATCCTGATAAGGTATCAAGGGTGTCGTCTATGCGGGGTAGTGGGTAACTATCGTTCTTCGTGACATCATTTAGACAAAGAATCTTGTACTGCCATCCTTCTTCTTTACTAGCACCACTGGTGACATCCATGGACCTATCGACTCTTCTATTAGACCTTGCTTACGCATTGTTTCAACCATTTCGTCTGCTTCTTCTCGCTTTGCAAGTGGTAATCTTCTTGGAGGCTGCTTGAAAGGGCGGGCGTCTCCGGTGTCAATTTTATGTTGCACTATATCAGTTTTTCCATAGTCTTCGTCTCGTAGTGCAAAAATATCGGCAAATTCTTCAAGCAACTTCTTTGCTTTACGATATTCCCCTTGGCTCAGTTTATTAGACGGAAGGGTCATTTTGGTTAGCTGTTTAACGTCCTTCTTTGGCTTCTTGGTTTCATCTAAGTCTGAATATTCCGCTAACACAATCTCTCCGGCTGATTCGCCATGACCTAAGACTTTGCCTTTCCTTAATTTGATACCTTTTTCACGGAAATTTAGGACTCGTATCAAAACTTCTTTCTTTTCATCGATAGTAACTAAAAATTTTCCAACGGCGACATTTCTAAATTGTTCTGTTCGATCTGGTTCTACTAGATAGAATCAATAGCTCCGTCTTCATATGCCATGATTTTCAGCTTTGAATAATAATTTGATCCCAGAGCCATAGGAATCTCTCTTTTGTCGTATTTCATGATTCCTTTTCCAATATCCAGTTGAATGTTGTGTGCTCTCATGAAATCGAGGCCAAGTATGCACTCATCCGTTATATCTGCGACAATAAATCTGTGTGAGAATCGGTTGCCGCCGAGGGATATTGTCTTAAATATTTCCCCATACACTTTGACGGATTCTCCTGTAGCTGTCCTCAAAATGTATCGATTTTTGTGGCTAAGCCAGTGGTCTTTAGCATAATCGCACCGAAAAATAGACCTGGAAGCACCTGTGTCTACTGTAATCGTACATTTTTGTTCTTGAATTCCTCCGTTGATTACTAAGCTGCTATCATTTCGCTGCAATTTCTTAATGTTGATGATGATTCCGGGGGCGTTTGATCTTCGTCTCTTTCTGCAATCTCTTTGGAGGTGGCCTTCTTTGTTACAGTTCCAGCATTTAAATCTACTCCGTCTTTCCGATGTATTGACGCGACAGCAGGTATCTTGCATGTGCTGGTTTCCATACCGCAATTCTAAGGCTTGTATTAGAGATGAATAGTTATGCCTTTGTTCTGCCGGTATAGTCTGTATTAGTCACATCTGTAGATAAACTCGTCGTTTGCCGCTTCTTGACAACCTCTAGTTCATTCCTAATTGCGTCCACATAATCTTTCTCCTGTTCTTTCAGTTTCTTCTCTATATCCGACTTAAGTTCTCCGATTTTCTTTTCCATATGGGATTCGAGATTTAACTTCATAGAGCTTTTAATGTCTTCCAGTTTCTTCTCCACGGTGGCTTCTAGGTTTTCATACTGTTTTTGCACAGACATTTCTATTTCAGCTTTTATTTCTTCAACGGAGGCTTTAAGTTCCGCTACTGATGATTTCTGTTCGTCCATCGATGCTTTTAACTTATTTACGGAACCTTCCAGTAACGATTTCAACTCGGTTGATGACGTTTTCTGTTCTGCCATCGATGCATTCTGTTCTTCCATTGATGAGTTAAGTTTCAAGTTTTCATTGAAAAGATCTGCCATGCTTGGAGTATTTGCTTATTTTTCTTCTTCTGGCCCGTCTTCAAAAACAAAAGCGTCTGGATCCTTTCCTTCCCTTTCCATAGCTTCCTGTAGTATCGCTACCAGGGCACATTTATTTCCAATTGTAGGTAGGGAACGTTTACTTAATTCCCCCTTCAAGTCCTTTAATTTGCGACCCATTTTTAGATTATTCTCTGCACTATTTCACTTTAATTTCACAGTCACTCTTTTTTCCCACTTCTGACTTTCGTTTTACAATTTTCTTTACAATATTTACTTCACAATACACTGTTTCACTTTACTTATTTACACTTATCTCTTCACTGGTTAAAATTTAACTGACTTACTAGGCTGCTGCTCAGCCCTATTTATACTACTTAGCTTAATTCTAGAAAGTTCAGCAACTTAGTTCTAGCAATTTCCGTTATTCATTTCCACCACACTAAGTCACCACAGGTTCTAGTCGGCCTTGACTTTATACGGCATCTGACGTTTTTCTGGTTTCCGAAATTCGGGACATGCGCATTGTACAACTTGATTTCGTTTTCATCACGTAGCATTACGTGTATCTGGTAATTTCGTTTCGATATATTTAACCTTAAAAAGTTATTTAAAAATGATCGAGTAGAAATATTGGTACTCCAGTCGAAATGTAACTTAAGTACTTTTACGCTTTTTTTTTAAGTCTAACTATATCATTCAAACAACAATCAATCAATTAAACACCAAATAAGAAAACGTAATCGTGAATGCTGCGCGAAGTTAAGTTGTGTTAAACGTGTTTGTGATTTTACTGTGTGGAAATAAAGACTTTATGAATTTGTATATCCAAAGCCTAACAATTTGGGTATATAAAAAAGTTAATAAAAGCAACTATTTTCTGAAAATCTTCTTTATTTATTATAATAAAAGTCTTATAAAATAAATTTTATAAAAAAATACAACAAATATTTCAAATAACGTTATTCCGTTTTTAATCGTACGTTAGTTATAAAAATTACATCATACCGAATATTCGGTTTAAAGAAATAATTACAATAAATTAAAAACTGAGGTAGATAGTAACTTTACATAATTTAAAATATCTTATTTAGTTTTATTTTAGTTCAATATATTAATTAGTTCTCTTAAAATTACAGTTAAAAATAGCATCTGTAAACCGCATTAAAAATTAATAGAGACCTTCAACAGTAGATACAGATATCTATTCTTACAAAATTTCATAATTTATATATGTTTTTTTATAAATTCATATAAATAGTATTAATGTTAGTGCAAATGTCTCTATCTTGTCTAAAGGTTTAACTTTTGGAATGTTAAGTTCAATTTATTTTGTTATACGAACACCTTTTTACACATTCAGACTTTGAGCTTTTGGGCAGTGTTTCAATGATTGCTTGTTTTTGTTTACAAGTATAAAACAGGATAATCTGTAGAGCGTTATGATGGAATATACTAAAGAATTTAAATGTACATACGTTTTATAAAATATGTCATAAATTAAAAATATAAGAAACCATAGAAGGCAGGGTTAATCAATGCAAGTCTTTCAGTCAGCTCATGTATGACTTAACTGCTGAATATACAGCTCCGTGACGAATAGAGGTATTGTACCCTAGTATTATAGGGGCAACGATGCCTTCAGCTAATTCTAGTATTACGTTTCTTGTTATTTGTTTGCTTTGCGTTGTTTATCACTACAATTCTCATGAACCGTAGAGAATTACATTTCATTTCTGGCCAGCTCGAGATGATATATGATACCCAAACACTATCGCCTCGAGGTCGTCAGAAATTATTTCTCACGGATTGTGTGAAAGCTTTGGAAAACAGGTGACAATTTGAATGCAATTATCATAATAAAGTCAGTTGTCGTTAAATCATTTAAGAGAGCATTGTTAATTATTCCCAAGCTTCCTAGTACAAACTCTGTCACTACCTTCCCAATAAGTCAATTCTTTTCAGGTTTCTCCAGAAAAATTTCGAATTGCTTGTTTTACGTGGCGGTACAGTGAACCGCTGTTCATGCAATTTAATCAGGCCTAGGTTCAAGCACCTAAACCAACAAATTTATCAAATGAACTCTTTCTCGTTGCGGTACAGAGCATAATATACTGAGATAAGGCGTGTTGCTGTCAATTACAAGATGGATTCAGACTCTCAAAAACAACAGAAAACCTACAGAAAAGATTGCGTGCATTAGGGCAACTGTGGTGTGACTTCAAAAAAACTGATAATCAAATTCGTACTTCATATGGTGATCAACGCGATCATCCATTATTCGAAAAGGGATATTATGAAGGGAACCGCTCTGGTTACGAAGAAATGAGGCAAGATATTACAACTACATTGTTGACTCGACAGCCTCATCATCATTCAGGAACTAACTATGGCGCATAACCGATAATAGTAGCACCTTCGGACAAGGGCAAGATTGATGATTGGGCAGTAGCAATAAAGACCAATCAACAGACGTCTACAACCGCGCTACTTCGTGCGACGCAAGACCTAAACCATGCAAGTGGTCTAATTCCTAAACAGCGCTCGCTCATGGCAGGCTTACAACGAGCATTGTCAGATTTTCAAATGCAACAAGCAGATCAATCACTTCAATATTACCAGATAAAAATAAGAACTCTTGATGGTTATTGGAATGAGATTCAGGCGTTTCATCAAAAGATTTGGGAGCTGACTGCGGATCCAAACGCATTGAGTTACGACGCTAAATATTATTTCCATTTAGAAGAGCAGAGGCAAGGTCAACTCATACAATTACATGAGAAGATGAGTCAAAGAAGTTCCCCTACTACTAGTAGCATAGGAATAATATGGTAAAGCTACCAAAAATAATTCGCCAAACTATTATCAAGTCAGCAGTCTCCAACGAAAGCTTCACGACACAACACAAGAGCGCTTGCTTGCCCTAGGGAACTTAGAGATAGCAACGGATCAGTGGAATCCACTACTTCTATTCATATTAATTAAAAAATTGGACAAAAATACTTACACATTATGGGAATAGGCTGTGACACAACCAAGGAAGCTACAGGCGCTCAACACCTTCCTCGACTTCTTTGAAACGCGTTGCCAGTAACTAGCAGCACTCGAGAACAAGGGAAGATCTTCAGAAGACAGAAAACCACATACGCTGAGAATCCTTGCATCAACAGTCATTTCAGGATCAATTTATCCAGCATGCAAGAACAATCACAAACTCTTCACGTGTCAAAAATTCCTTCAATTCTCACCATTAAAGAGGATAAGTTTAGTGAAGTTCGCCAACATATGCTTTAATTGTTAAAAAACCGGCTATACTTCAACAGCCTGTTCTTCAGGAAAATGCACAATGTGCCCTCGTAAGCACAACACGTTACATCATCTTCCAACTCCACCACATAAAGGAGAAAGACACAACAGAACATCAGTAGAAAGACAAGTCAACACACCATAGTTACCATCGAATGCAAGGTCAGCAAATCAACCTATGCTTGCACACCCTAATCGGGGAACAGATTCATCAATTTTTCTTACAACCAAGCCAACTACACCAACAACAAGGGGCTTCAGAATGCAGGGCGATAATTGACTCAGGTCCTAGGTAACCTTATAACCGAAAAAATGGTAAGGAAACTGGGGTTAACGGAATTCTCTGAGCATATGTGCAGATTTGTCAGCGAAAAAAGCAGGCTCAGCGTAGGGTCAATTGAAAGATGCAGGCAACGATCAATTGATATAATGTAAGAGTAGAGGCGTATGTACTACCTAAGATAATATATCAGCAACCAAGGGCCTGTTCGAAATCTCAGCCGTACAGCATGTATGCAAACCATCCGTTGTTAAACGCATGCCTGCGTTGAACAGCTGTTTCCGAACTTCGCTACAAAGGCATTGCATGCATATTATTGATGCAGATGTCAATCATCAAGATTCAAGGTATTTATAAAACTAATAAAACGAAACACTTTCAACAATTATTAAATAGTTTTTCAGATAAATGGACATATAATGTTACCAAATTATTTATTTCAACGAGATTGGGTATGGAGAAAGAATTCGGTGAAGGAAAAAGAAAGAGATCAGTTCTCTGGGGCACCGTACTCCGGAAAATGAAATATGTTGAAGAAAATATAAAGTTCTCCGTGTCAGATTTGATGAAAAAATACAACAATATGATGATAACATATCGACGCATTATGAAGAGGAATACTGAATCTGGAATGGGACCTATCTCGTGGGAATTCTATGAAGAATTTAATAGTGTTTATAGTACACGCCACTCAATTCAAGTCCCAGTTGACAACACAATTTCCACACTTGAAGCAAATGAACATCAACATACAGATGAATCAGTATCTGAGCCTGCAAGGAAAAAAATTGCACAGATATTTTAGAATATTTGAAAGAACAAAATTCCGAAAAAAAACAATGACATAATGAACTTATGGCTATTGAGAGAAAATTCAGGTTGAAAGAGAAAAAACTAAAATTCTGCAGGACATTAAGGAACTAATACATAATTGCAACTAAGTTTACAAGTGTACAAGCAAAAAATAAATTTCAGGAAATATCATGAACTAAACTGTTATATGTTACACAAGTAGCTCAGCTATGTCAGTGCAAAATTTCAACTCAATCGATGCAATACCTTTTGCGGAATTTTGTTATAGCTTAAACAAAGCTCCAGATTTCATTGCTTTTAACAAAATTACAAAGAAAATACTGCACCAATTGATTTGAAATTTCCCATTGACATAGCTATAATACGATTTTAACACATAGACTACATTTTACTTCATGATGTTTTATGGAAACTATTATATATCTCGACGGTTTTTTAAGAATTGCGTAGGAGAGAAATAAGAAAAATGTTAAGTTGTTAAGTTTTCTTTATTGCTTCACTTTCCTATTTTAAAGAATAAAGTTTATTTTTATTAGAATGAATGAATGATGCCTTATAAGTTATATATCTGCTCACACAAAATGTCCCTCTTATTTCGAGCATCTGAATCTACTGGGGCCAGTTCACGCAAGTCGACGTCGAGTAAAAACGACATTTCAAATGTCGTTTTTGGTTCACGCAACTCGACGTTGTGTACGTTGTGTTTCAAAACTGTCGAAAATTTGCTCGACGCGAAAGTAGCTGTCGAACACTACTACTCTCGCGGTTTCAAAAAATCGATATTTTTTTTTTTTTAATTTCACTCTATATGTATCTGAGAATACGCCACAGAAAGGGTTTCGTGAAAATCACATTCCTTTGCATGTTTCTGGGAACAAAAAGGTACCCGCTTCCGGCCGTTTCCGAGAAACTAAGCGCCACGACGGCGCTTGTCCAGTTAAAAATCATTGTCTAAAGAATTTACCGGTCCGTTCATGAGAAGAATGTGGACAACCAATAACATCAACGTGATGAGGAAGGAGAGCTCTACGGCCCCGGTATAGCAGATTAACTCGTAAGTTACTACAATCAAGTTATACCACGTAATTTATCATCAAACGCGTTTTCCCGAAAGTAGTGTTTTTTTAGCTGCAGAGTAAGACTTCTCATAAAAGTATTGCTCCGATTTCAATAATTTTTTTTTTCAATTGTTCAGAAAACATACCGCTATGTTTCCCCGTGTACGATTTTCAAAATTTTATTTTGTTCCATTTTTACAGCCTCTAATAGGTCAAAAATGACGTAAAAATTGAAATTTTTACAAATTGTTGCATAACTTTTACAAATTGCAAAATAAAAAAAATCTGTCACGGGAAAACATAGCCAACGTAACTATGATTATAAAGAATATCAATTTTCAGATTACAGATTACCCAATTGGCCACAACTTTGCTTAAGCGGGACCCCTGCAGTTTCAACATCAATGTCATCAATGACGTTTCAAGGTCGCGAGAGTTATTTTTTTCGTCTTAAAAAAAAAAATTCAAAAGTCAAAACATGTATCTTCGAAATAAAAAAAAAATTTTTTTAAATGTAATCAGTAGATCCTTCGCAATTTATTCCCAAAAACACCGCTCCATTTCAGGCCCCGAGAGTAGAGGACCCCCTTAAGGGGAGGTTCTTTCAAATTTGGCCGAAAAAAGGCCTAAGTTTGGAAATGATTTGTGGCATGATGAAAAAACATAGAAACATCTGGTTTTGACAGTTGAATTGGTTATTTATTATACAATAATATGATATATTTTTTGTAACAAAATTCAAAATGGCGGCTGAACAATGGCGGCTTTCGTCGATCACTGCCTGAAAAATCTCGTCTCCGAATTTCAAGCCTACAGCCTCTTGTAGTAATTTGAAATGAAAAAGGTTTTTTTAAATGAAAGTAGATAAAATTTTCTATGGCTTATACCTAACTATAATGATGTTTGACCAAAAATTGACTGAAATATGAACGCTCGAAAAAAAAATTTTTTTTTTGCCACTTTTTTTGTTATTAAACCTTAATTATAAATAACAATTTAATAATAACTTATGCTCGTTTTAGGTATAAGCCATACAAAAAATGATCACCTTTCAAACATGCTTTATATGAAGGAAATCAGGACAATAGATCAAGAGATATCCTTGAAATTCACATGGAAAACGTGGTTCCGAGAAAAACGCGTTGAAAGATAGCAGCTCCGAAAATGACATTTTTTGTACGAAACATTTAGCCAGGAAATAAATACTGAGAAACGTTCGAAAAAAATCGAGTCAAGATTTTTCTGAAGTGAACTTTTATGCCCTTTCAGAATCTGGTCTCATTTTTACGATATATTGTGACCCTGCATTGTTGTAAACAATTAAATGGAAGAAAACGTGAAATTAATTAATTAATTAATTGTTTAATTGCGTTCATGACGCTCTGATTGTTTAAATATTGATCGTATCGAAAAATCCTTTCGTACCATATTCTACGAAAATACAGCTTTCATTTTATGTGAAAAAAAAAAGATTTTTTCAAAAAAATTCAAGTTATTTAAATGTTTATTAGCAATATAAACCGTAATTGAGTCATCTGTGATAAAAAAATGTTCCTACAGGTAAATTTAAATTATGTAATATATAAAGGAATGCTTCCTTTGACAGCCTGTATCTTTCGACAAACCGATAAACCTGAAAGTAAAAGTGTTTAAAACTAAAATATATCCACATCTCTTTATATACAAAAACTTTAGCGATTTTATTTACTTTCTAAAGAACGTACCGAACTGAAAATTAATTTAAATGACAGAATTTACAATGTAAATGCAGCAGTTGTATTTACATATTCCCACATTTTTTATCAGCGGTTTATTGTGAAAACGATATTCGACGCACCAAAATAAATAAACATATTACAATGTTCACACGTCACACGTCACATATATGCACTCCCCGCTATGCAGACTATTACAGTAAGTGTTGCTTGCAATTGAAATTTAGTGTACTGATGATGGCCGAAGGCTGAAACCGGTTACACTCCGTGTTTGTTTATAAAAAAGTAAGTGTGGTAGACAACATTGTTATATGTTTATTTATTTTGGTTCGTTATGGCTTACCACACAATGTCTATTATAAGGATTGAGTCGATATTCGACGCGTCGACTTACGTGAACCTAAATGCAAACTTTAATTAGTTAATGTCGTTTTCGTTAAACGTCGATGTGGACGTCGAGTGCCGAATTGCGTGAAGTGGACCCTGGCAAGGATAACATATCTTCGCGATCATTGTCTAAATCTGAAGCATCTTCATTTGCCTCACATATCACTGCATTTTGTTTAAGATTTACAAAATTGTGTAAAATAACACAAGCTAGGGCTATAAAGCGGGCATCAGATAACTTCTTTACACTTAAGTAAGGTACCTGATACAAATAAGGCCTATGCTCAAATAAGGCCTGTAGTGCGGAAAAGTCGGTTAAAATATACACTCAGTCACGGTGTCCGGCACGTCAAGCAGGATCTAAATTCGTGCTCTACAGCCATTGATAGAAACTTTAAACTCATTGGCTCAGTTTCCTCTGATCTTAGGTGTTTAACGTCAAAAGGCTCTCTCGGCTCTTCTTTTCATCCGTCCGACGCCATTGCTGCATCTGGTTCGGCTTCTGCTTCTTCAGGAACTTCATCACCGAACAGCAACTGCCCCACTCGCCGGGATTCAACATCCGCAGCTCCACCCCAATCAACCGAGAAAGTGGTTCCTGCAACTCCCCCTCAATCAACCGAGAAAGTGGTTCCTGCAGCTCCACCTCAATCAACCGAGAATGTGGTTCCTGCAGCTCCACCTCAATCAACTGTGAAAGTGGTTCCCACAAACTCGCTTTCCTCCTCGGCGCAGCCTGCTCCAGATGTTGATGCTACTGTTGGTTCGATCGTGCCCCAGATGGCGACGGATACTGGTGTCGTCATCAATGTCTCACCGCTAGTGTCATCACAATCCACTTCCACCGCACCTACGATAAACAAATTCGGCACCACCTGGTCGGTATTGGAATGGGAACAGAGATTAAAGAAACTAGGCAGCAAATACTCATCTTCATCAAACGACCATACTTCATTTCTCCTTAAGGGTGCGCCTCACAACGCCACCGTTTCCTGGGTACATAGCTTTTTTTCCCGGAATTTTGCATTCATCCCCGTTAGCTGCCTGAAGTTACCCTTGGACGCAAGGAAATTCAGCAACTTCAAAATCTCCATCCCGAACAAGTATGTGTGGCTCATCAGTAACCCCACCTGCAAAATCTTCACTCTCGGGACTATCGAAATATCCAAGTGGTCCAGGAAGTATGTTAAGTTTAACCCTAAGCCCTCTGCATCTAACCCTAAATTAAATTCTAATAGACCAAATCCTACTAACTATCCTAAAGGTAATTCCAAACGTCCTTCTCCCATACCTAAATTTAGTATTCAGCCTAATCGTAAGAACATTAGCACTAGTAACAACATAATCTTTAAACTAAGTACCCGAATCAATTATCCTAACTTTATTTATTCTCACACCCTTAACCCCTCAGATCCACTTACAGCAAAGCCCTCGAAAACATCCATCCCAGCCGACAACCCTA
The DNA here is from genome assembly GCA_964036015.1 of Leptarthrus brevirostris. Classification (NCBI taxonomy): domain Eukaryota; kingdom Metazoa; phylum Arthropoda; class Insecta; order Diptera; family Asilidae; genus Leptarthrus; species Leptarthrus brevirostris. The sequence continues at coordinate 102,972,299 of OZ038371.1, forward strand.
TCACTACTGTCTCGAATTCTGTATATCCAGCGTATCCACCCAACCACGCACTCCCAACTTCTTCCGAGTGCCCACCTAGCCACAAGCCATCAGCTTCCGACCACCCCACCACCTCTACTTCGATTTCCGTCTGTCCCACCCCTCCTCTGCATACACCTAACCTCGAACCCGCTACTTCCTCCACATGCCCACCTAATTGCAAGTCATCATCTTCTTTCACTATCGCCCCTTCTCGAACTTCTTCTACCTCCGCTAACCCGCCCCTTCAGCTAACCAAAACTCCTACATCCGAACATAACTCATTTATCGATCCCCTATTCCCACCTACAGTTAAATTGACTTTGCGCTCTGCGGATTCCAACGATGGACGATACCTCTTGTCCCGTTTTCGGGACCGTCGCATTTACGAAAACGTACGTCTATTTCTTGCCTATCTGCACGATAAACCGAATTCCGTCTGCATTGATGGTAAAACCAGCACCAACGTCATGTTAAGCATACATCAAGAAGGCCTGCCCACAGATACAACAGTCTTACATAAACTTTTCACTAAGTACCATGAATCATTTAATATCCCTTCCCATAAGGTTTCAGAAGATCTATCCACCTATGCTGCGTACGTCAGTTCTCGCCGCATTTCCCGTCTCCAAAAAAGTCGCAACGACTCCTTAAACTACTTTCGTTCCTAACCCCCCCGCCTTCTCTATTTCTGACCTCCCCCCTTATACACCTTATGCACCTGCGGTCTCCGATCAAGTACCTCTCCCCAGCAGCTTGTCAGTCTATTACCAGAACGTCAGAGGACTTCGCACAAAAACATCCAATGTTTTCCTAAACTCCCACAAATTCCCGCACGATATCTTTGCCTTAACTGAAACCAATCTAATACCAGGAATTCTCGACAGCGAACTATTCCCTCCTAACTATACCATTTTCCGTGTTGACGGTTGTGTAGGCAACAATGACCCACCAGGCCGTGGGGTTCTCATAGCTGCTCACAACCGTTATGATGCCACCCTGTTTAAGACCTCCGACTCTTCAATATCTGAATTTGTATGTATCAAATTAACACTGAATAAGTGTATTCTGTATATTCTTTGTTGTTATATTCGTCCCTCTCAACCTATAGAAGCCTACAAGCCCGTAATTGAAACGTTAGACACCATGCTTGAGAACGCTAACGCCTCCGATAATTTCATTGTACTGGGTGACTTTAACCTCCCCCGTATACAATGGTCATTGTCTGAGGACTGTTCACACTTTGTCCCCCTAAACGCCTCTTCCGCCAAAGAAGCCTTTTTTACCGATCAGCTCTCTGTTTCTGGTCTCTTTCAAGTTAGTGGAATTAGAAACTTTCTGAACAGACAATTAGACTTAATCTTTTCCTCAGACCCAGTTAACTCGGCTGTCGCGGAAAGCGAACATCTCCTCTCCTCCCTCGATCGTCACCATCCTCCCCTGTTCCTCGTTTTCTCCTACGAACACCCTCACGCCCTTTCAGGCTCCGAGTCTTCTCTTTCCTTCAATTTTCGTAAAGGCGACTTTGAAAAATTAAATCACTTGCTCCTCAACTCCAACATTGGCAATATCCCTCAACATCTTCCAATAGACATTGCTGTAGAGGCGTTTTATTCGGAAATACACGCTTGCCTTACACAATCTATCCCTCTTCTTCCTCGTAAAAACTGCTCCTCATCCCCCGTTTGGTACGACAAAGAATTACGCTCTCTCCGCAACAGGAGAAATAAACGTCGGCAAACTTTTCTTCTCACCCAAAATGAGTCCGACTATTCTTCCTACTTGTCTGCTTACACCTCTTTTTCTGAACGTTGTGATACCCTCTACCATGAGTACCTCCTACGGATGGAAACTAGCCTCATATCCAACCCCAAGTGCTTTTATAGCTTTATTAATTCTAAGAAGAAATCCAATGGTTACCCTTCCACCCTAAAGCTCGAAAATACCTCTTCATCAGATCCTCAGGTTATCTCCAACCTCTTTGCACACTTCTTCAGTAAATCTTTCAGCGACAATTCGCTCCAACCTGACCTTAGCTACTTTTCATTCTTGGACAAATGCACTCAAACGTCGTTTACATCTTTTGACCCTGACCCCGAACAAATCGCTGCCAGTATTAACGGGCTTGCGGATGACTTTCACCCCGGTCCTGACGGCATTCCAGCCATAGTTCTGAAAAAGTGTGCCGTGCATCTAGTTCAACCCCTTACTTTGCTTTTCCGCCTCTCGGTCACTCAAGGGGTTTTCCCTCAATTATGGAAAACTCTTATATTATTCCCATATTCAAAAAAGGCTGCAAGAACGATGTATCCAACTACAGACCCATTGCTAAATTATCATCCATACCTAAACTATTCGAAAAATTGGTCTATGATTCCATGTTCTTCCACTGTAAGTCTATTTTCTCCCTCTCCCAGCATGGCTTCCTCAGAGGTAGATCTACAACCACCAACCTTACCGAATTCGTCTCCAAAACACTATGTGCCCTGGAAAACGGTAAAGATGTTGATGTTATCGCCACCGATTTTAGTAAAGCCTTTGACAAGATCTCCCATAGCGTTATCCTGTTTAAACTTGATCGCCTAGGCTTCCCCCCCAGATTCATCTCCTGGATTCAATCCTACCTCAACAACCGTCAATACAATGTTCTCTTCAGCTCATCCATTTCTAACCCCATTGTCGCTCGTTCCGGCGTCCCTCAGGGCAGCCACCTCGGTCCATTAATTTTCATCCTTACAATTAATGATGTTGAATGTATCATAAAATACTCAGAGCTGTCCATTTATGCTGATGACATGAAAATAATTAAACATATCTCCTCCACAACCGACTCTCTTCTTCTCCAAAAGGACCTCGATTCGTTCACCACATGGTGCATGAAAAACTTTCTTGAGCTCAATGTCTCTAAATGTCAGTCCATCTCTTATTCCCGCAAGCGTCTTACCAACACCCCGAGAACATACATGTTAACCAACGTACCAGTCCCTATCGTTACCTCTTTGTGTGACCTAGGAATAATCTGTGATAGTGAACTCAATTTCCGTTCCCATATTGATAGCATAATTAACAGAGCTAACTCCGCGCTAGGGTTTGTGAAGCGCTGGTCTAGAGAGTTCTCCAATCCTTATGTTTCCAAATCTCTCTATATTTCCTTCGTGAGACCTCTCCTTGAATATGCCAGCCAGGTTTGGTCACCCACGCAAACAACCCACATTAACAGAATTGAATCTGTCCAGCGTAGGTTCATTCGCTTTGCTCTACGTGATCTTCCATGGGTTGATAGATTCAACCTTCCACCTTATGAAAACCGTCTAAAACTGATCGACTTACAACCCCTAAGTAAACGTCGTGATGTTTCCGACGTTCTCTTCATTCATCAGCTACTAGCTGGCGCCATAGACTGCCCTTCAATCCTGCAGTCTTTACCCATCTATACCAATCCGCGCAACCTTAGGTCCACTCCCCTTTTCCGACTCGACCGCCATCGCACGAACTACGGTCAACGCGAACCAATTACCAGGATGCTTCGAAAAGTCAACGACCTTCCCTCCTTTGACTTCCATCTGAGTAAATCATCCCTTCACAAAGCCTTATATCTTTATCCCGCCCATCTTGATCGCCTTTCCGAATTCTCCTTCCTCCCTGTCTAAAGTTATCATTACCATAGCTTATATTGTAGCTTACATTATCTGTTATGAATTATTGTTTATATTAGTTTGTAGTATTTATTTTGTTATTTTGTATTTTTTTTTTATGTAATAGCTTGCATTAAGCTTAAATAAATAAATACTCGAAAGTGTTCGTACACACGACAAATATCCTGTTTTTACTACAAAACAGGGATGTTTTCTTCCCAAACTTATTTTAATACATTATTATTCTTAATTTTATTAAAATTAAGCAAGAAATTGTAAAATTCTTTTAAAACACAGAAAGAAAATAATGAAATAAGAAATTTACCCCTCACGAAAGTCTCCGTAGAGCTAACAGTTTTGTAACAAAAAGTGCCGTTATAAGTTCAGAGTATGCACTCCCGTGAATTATTGTAGCCAGTTGTTATCAGTTTGTGCAGCAGAAGTGAACGTAACATTTAAATTGTGAAATTAAAGAAAAGTAAAAACAATGGCAAGCCGTAGAAAAGAGACAAGCATTGAAATCAGGAACTTAATAATAAAATTAAAAGGAGAAGGTAAATCGCTCCGCAATATTGGACAGATTGTTGGGAAAACACATTCAACACACACAATATATTATTAAAAAGTTCCATTCAACCAAGATTACAAAAAATAAGCCGCGAAATGGACGTCCACCTACCCTAAGTATGCGTGAAAAAAGGTCTGTTTTGAGGCAAGTTAGAGAAAATCCTAAGATAAGTGCCCCAAAACTAGCCTCACAGGTAGCTACAGAAACCGGAAAAAATGTTCATCCCGAATGTGTACGGCGAGTATTAAGAAAAGAAGGCTTTCGAGGTCGAAGTATGCGAAAAAAAAACCCTTTATCAGCGAAGTCAACAGGAGGAAAAGGCTTGAATTCGCTAAGAAGCATTTAAAGGAGCTGAAGACTCCCCCTGAGTTTTGTAATCGCGTACTATTCAGCGTCGAGAGCAAATACAATGTCTTCGGAGCCGATGGAGGTGGAAAAGTATGGAGAAAACCGAATACGGCGATTGATCCGAAGCACAATATACCCACCGTAAAGCATGGTGGACAATCTGTTATGGTTTGGGGTTGCATGGCGGCGGCTGGGGTGGGAAATTTGGTCTTCATTGAAGGGAATATGGATCGCTTTGGTTACCTCGGCATATTGAAAGAAAACTTAAAGGACAGCGTACCAAAATTGAATCTTCAAAACCCGTGGGTCTTTCAACAAGATAATGACCCCAACCATAATGCGAAAATCGTAAAATATTGGTTGATTTATAATGTCCCTCAACAACTCTATTCCCCACCCCAGTCACCGGACTTGAACCCCATAGAACATTTATGGGACGAAATTGAGAGGAGAATGAGAAACCATAAAATTACAGGAAAACAGTCACTGAAGGAAGCCATAATGGAAGAGTGGGGGAATATTCCATCAAATTGTACAGCAAACTTAGTTCAGTCAATGCCAGATAGACTACAAGCCGTGCTAGATGCGCAGGGAGGACCGACCCGGTTTTAGTTCTTAAGTGAGAAGTAAGTGATTTAATAGTCTATAAGTAGTATACGAAGACTTTTGTGAGTTCGAAAATTCAATTTTGTTAATTTAATTCCTTAATTTATAGAAGGTTATTGCGTTTCTTGTAAATAAAAGTTTTCAAATAAAGAAAATAATATTTTAAGAAGGTTTTGTAAAAATAAATGCTTATTTTGTTGGTGAACTGGGTGTTTTAGAGGGTGTACGAAGACTTTCGTGACTGAGTGTATTTACATCAAAAATACTTCACACACGCATAGACGACAGCCCCACGACTCGGCAAACAATGCGCGAGGTCCGCTCGCGCTCCCAGCGACAGTAGTGGCCGGTCGTTCGTGACGGACGGGCGTTTTCATTGCGCGTTATTAATTTGTCATAATTTCTATCGAATTTTAATACGTTATTCTTTGAAGTTTTGTTTCAAGTAATGTATACGGATCACAATATAACTCATCAAAAAGGTAACTAAGTATGACTTTAAATTGTAATTTTTAGAATATGCGAATTAAATACTGCTTATAACATTTATGAAGTACAATGTACTAAATAAAGCCTACTTTTAAAATAGGCCTTATTTGCTGACCTTAGGCCTTAATAGGAATTCTGTTGAATTTTAACTTTATTATGTTTATTTACAGATTGACTATCTCAGTATGTCTCCTCCAAGACGAAAACGGGCTACGTGGTCCGAAGAAAGCTTGAGAGCGGTAGTTAATGATATGCGTTGTGGGCGATTGTCGACTTACAAAGCTTCGGTGCAATATGGCGTTCCGAGAAGAACCATTAGAAATCATCTTAAAAGTGGTATTTTACATAAGAGCTTAGGGAGAAACGCTATATTTACGAAAGAGCAAGAAAAAGATTTCGTCAGCCGTATAATAAAAGGGATCTCATGCAAACACTTGATAAAAGGCTCAGAAATATATATTTTTATATAATTAATACTCTTATAACAATATTCCTATATTTTAAGGATATAGGCTTTGTTCAATCAGTATGTTTTAAAAAGGCCTAAGGCTAAGGTTCCAGAATTACCTCTTTTTAAGTGATTTTGATAAAAGATTGCAATATGTTTTCTTAATTACTTAAAATATATAAACCAAAGAATAATGCCTTGCTTTTATTTATCACCTTTTTCGAATAATTTATCAAGATATGAGTGTTTCAAATTAGGTAGGCCTTATTTGTATCACTTACCTTAATTCAACACACGAAATTTGCTTTTCAGGATGCCAAAAGCTTGCTCAATGCATCCTCGTCTTGAGTTTAGGCTTTTATTAAAATGAATTTGTTTTCCAATAAGGAAACCATTGTCCCTGTAAGCACCAAGCAAATACTTTAAAAGGGGATATGCGGAATCCCCAAGTAGATGCATTCCTTCTGGTATCTCGATCCCCTTTCCTTCCACCCCCTTAGTAATGGGGCTAATCCGCCACACATGCGCATCATTGCATTTAGCATTTAGTGTCACAAATTGCCTTCAATTCCAAATAATTATTCTTATTCTAAACACATTCACATACATAATTATGTATTATTATTTGACGGAAGGAAAAGAGTTATTCCCTCTTAATTCCTTAAAATATCTCACGACGGTGTCTAATTCATTGCTCTCGGGCCATGTTATGAATTGAGAACTTAAGCTTGAGATTATTCATTCATTCTCATAATTATTTTCCATGCTGCACCCTTTCAAATGTTAAACCTATCACTAAGCTCCCTGTAGCTGTTTTGGTTCCCTAATTTCCACAGTGTTATATATAAAGCGTGTTCAAGTTGCACATATGGACGTCCACAGCGATTTTGTTGCCACTTTGGACTCATTATGTTACAAAGCTCGTAAATATTAATGTTTTATATTTTATAATGAAACTATAACAAACTTGCCTTAAACGCAATCCTTGACACCCTGAAATGGCACTCGAAAGTGGCATCGGAAAAATTATTTTTAGTCCGAATATAATCACCCACTTTTTGTATTCTCGTAACTTTTCTTCCTGGAGTCTTCGCTATAAATTTCAAAATAGCTGTGTGTGTTTGATGTCTCCGTAGTTGCTTCCTTGTTACATACTCCGGTATGATACTTTTAGGCCCCAAGTTACAGCACTCAATGGCGCAATCTAATAAAATATTCATGATCTCAATAATAATTATATTTTTATGCAGCCAGTTGTTTGGAATTGAGGATATCAAAACAAAACTTTTTAACATGTGTGAATTGACGCGAAATTTAAATGACAGATATCAACTGTTTACATCGCATATTCATGTGCGTTGCTTATTCCAGTCAAAAATCGCATTCTGCAAGGCATCGGGAGCTAAATGGCATCGTATGCAAGGAATGTGTGCGCAGCATTTAAATTGTAGCGCAATTTACAGCTGAGTTTACGAACACGGCCCAACGCAAGAGATAGACATAGCAACATAGCCTATACCAAATAACATTAAATTGGCTGATCCACAATTCTATCAACCCGACTAAGTTGGGCAAATTAAATTAAATGAATTGCTTACTCTTCAAAATACAGTGCTCGGATGGACAGTCGCCGGAAAAATCCACAATACAAGCCATCAGCAAGCCGCATGTGGCGTATGCACTCAACAGGAATTGAATAATCAACTAGAAAGGTTCTGGGAACTAGAGAATACCGCCGCTCCCGCAAACAACCTTACAGTTAAGGAAAGGCGTTGTGAATCCTACTTTATTCAAACAACTAAAAGAGATGCCAAGGGTCACTTCATCGTCAGATTACCAGAATGTTCTGAGTCAGCAAGGAGGATCAAAAGACGGTTCACAGCGTTAGAGAGGAGATTAATACGGCAACCAGAATTAAAGGATCAATATTAAAACCTCGGACACATGAAAGAAGTTGATTTCAACGGCTACTTCCTACTTCACCACTGCGCCGTTAAACAAGATAGCAGCACTACCAAGCTTCGAGTGGTGTTTGATGCATACTCAAAAACATCTTTTAACATCGCTCTAAATGAGGTGTCATCGATGTATTTTCAATTCTCCAGATTCGTTTTCACCGCTGACATCGAAAAGATGTATCGGTAGATAGAAACCTGTTTCAATTGGGCACTGTTACATATGGCACAACATGCACCCCATACCTATCTTTAACGTTTATCAAATGTAGAAGCATACCGTTATCCCTTGGGGGCTAAGGTTCTCGCTCGTAATTTATATGTCGACGACGTGTTAATAGGATCAAATAGCCTCATTACTGCTGTTAAAATGCAGTCTAAACTACGACAGATCAGCACCGCTTGTTAAACGACATTTCACAAGATGATCAAGAAGTACAGCTGGACTTCACAGTAAATCAGAAGAAAACATCAAAACCAGTGGACTGACTTGGTTTTTTTTTATACGATGTGGCCAAATCCTAGGGGATAACCTTTTGATGCGTTAGCATGGCTTAGGCCGGAAGGGAATTGTGGTAAGGGGAGTGAGGAAGCTTGAGTCTTGTTTTTGCATTGCTGCGAGCTAGACAACAGGCCAAATCCGACGAACTTACCATCAAAACATCATGGAATGAGAGAGGAAGGATAACCAAGCGCACAGCTTTATCTGACATCGCTCATCTCTTCGACCCTCTAGGCATAATGGCTCCAGTAACGGTGTTCGCAAAAATTTTTTTTCAGAAACTTTTAGCTCTTAGATTGGGATGCCGCCTTGCCACAGGAATTATCAACATTATTGGTATCGGAAGGGTTGGAAATCCCTAAACTGCGGCAAATTTTCAAAACGCCAAAAACGACATAAGTTCACATTTTCGCAAATGCGTCGGAGAAGGCGTATAGACCTGCAGCATATGTAAGATTAACTGATATAAATAATGTCACTAGCGAGCGTTTACTAAGTGCAAAGTCAAGAGAGCCTCCCATCAAGTAAGTTACGGTACCGCGTCTTGAACTTTGCAACTGAGATAGCTCAAAGATAAAGAAGAACTTGAACTTAAAGGACCAAAAAATATTTCTATGGACCGATCGTCCTCTCATGGATTTCTGCAGCGTCTACGCCGTTTCAGACCATCATCGCTAATCGCTTCTCCGTCAATCAAATCTATACCTAAACAGTGGCGACACGTTACGTCCAAGGACAAAACGGCGGACGTCTTGTCAAGGGGTATTGCTCCAGAAAGGTGACGCCAATGACTTCTCTGGTTTTACGGACCACAATTCCTTCATCGCAACGAAACGCTTCATGTACTCCGATACAACTTGACAATGACCCCGAACGAAGGCGAAAGGCAAGATACAGCTGTAGTTCGGAACATTTCATATATTCAGTGAATCACAAGAACCCGTTCAGAAAACTTCAACAAATCACAGCGTATTACTCAGATTTGTAGCTCATGCAAGACAGCAACCATCAAAATCATCAAGAAACATCGAACTGAACACACAAGAATTAGAGTTATTCTTTGATTAATACAACAACAAGAATTCCGTGAAGATATACATCATTTGAAGCGGGTTAGAGAAGTTGAAAAAACCAGCCCAATGATCAACCTCACACTATTCCTTGACGAACGAGGCATCATCAGGGATAGCGGACGACTAGAGGAGCCGAAGTTTTCATACAACGTCAATTTCAGTATCAATTCGCACAGCTTCTTATCAATGTCATAGACAAGAAGAACAATTACGTAGGCCCGCAAGCACTTTTAGCAAATACTAGACAAATATTTTGGCCTATGAAGGGAAAAACTTTAACAGGTTTAGTAGTGCAGAACTGCGTACAATGCGCCAATGCAAGACCTAAATTCCTATTGCAATTAATGGGTAACACCATTTTTCACACACTTCAAAAGCAAGGGTAAAGATCCACTGGAGTCCTATATCGCAGTGTTCTGTTGCTTCGCAACAAAGGCGACGCATTTGAAGGTTGTTAGTGACTTGACATTACTGGGCTTTCTATGAGCTCTCAAGCGCTTTACAGGACGACGAGGGCATTGTAAGAATATCTACTGTCATGACGCAATCACTTTTGTAGGAGCCAAGAATTTACTACAAGAGGTGAAGCAGACAATAAGAACCGCTAGAGAAGAAACAACAACAGCATGCAGCTCAAAGGGATCGATTTTCACTTCATTCTCCACATTTTGGCGGACTATGGGAGGCGGCTTTAAAGTCAGCCAAACATCTGTTACAAGAGACATTAATGTCTGCCTCATTTACTTATAAAGAGTTGGAAATAGCCGTCATTGAAGAAGAAGCAATCATGAATTCCACACCGATAATTCCGATATCGGCAAATCCTAATGATCTCACGGCCCTAACACCAAGCCACTTTCTTATTGACGAATACTCAACAAGCTCAATTGACACCAGCTCGGGATACGGCTAATTAATATATTAACTCGTTTGAAAATCGTGTCACACATCACAAAGGAGTTCTGGCGCAGATGGTCCAAAGAATATTTGAATCAGTTGCAACACAGGTACAAGTGGAAAGAACGTTGCCAAGATATCATTATCAAGAAAGACAATTCTCCGGTGTTGAAGTATACATTAGGGCGAATAGCAGATTTCATCAAAGGAAGGACGGTTTGATTCGCGAAATAGACCTTTCGAAGCTGTCACAACCACAACAACACAGCAGTCAAGCAGAAACACCGCCGCAAGCAGAACACAAGGAAATACCCAAGAACACCACTTTCAATCCACGAACAGGGCAACGGCAATCATAAGGAACAGCATTGGTCACATTGCTACTTACTTGCCTCATCCTACCAACACCCAATTGCTCGACGGTTACAATCCCGCCGTTCAATTCACAACCAGGCATCTACTTCGAGAACTTAGGAATTACCAACATCATCTCCAGTAAATAGGATCTAATTAGCTTATTTCGATACGGATCCCTATTGGCCAGAATTTTCAGCATTCATCAATGACTCCACACAACGGAAGATGATATTTTAAAGTATTATAATCTGATGACCATAGAAGGCAGAGAAACAAAGTTACATGATCTTCAAGTTCATGCTCCCAATTTTGACAATGGATTCTGAACTCTTCAAGGTTACACCTGTTCCAGTATTAACCAACAACACGTTTATCACAAAATGGACAAAATGTGCAGCAAATATTCACATGACCCGAGTGAATTTTCAAAATCAAAACAAACTGCTTGTAAACTCGAGCAACGTAAGAAATATAAAAATTTCTTAACACGATCGGCGTTTCTAATGAAGAAAAGTTAAGCTCCTTTGGCTCGTTTTCAACAGCAGCACCAAAGGGTTAACCCCTCTTCAGCTGCTGGACGCCTTCGCAAAAAAACGAAAACTAGATGAAACTCCAACACAAAATTTTAAAGCCGATATCGACAGCTGTATCAAATTATGATCACTTACACTGTCCCACTAACCTTGCGGTATATTTTGACAAAATGCACAAAATGTGCAGCAGCATGCTGCACATTTTGTGAAAATATTTTTACCAAATTCACAAATTCGCCAAAAACCGTGTACAACCATTGTTTCGTTCTTTCTTGGTCGAGAAACTAAGAGGCACTGATTCTGTCAGCAGCCAGATGCTGTTGGTCGACCGACAGTGGTCAACACTCAGTGGTGGGTGGTAGGTGGTTTTACATGCGAAGTTCTGCGATGCAATACGAATTCGAGTGACTGGAATGGTCAGAAAACATATTTAGTGTAGCCAGATTATATCTTTTAGCAGTAGGCCACGAGGAAAAATAAGAAAATGTTCTGAGATGAAATCGTGGCAACAGCGTGCTGAGGAGGAGGGATGCATGAATAGGAAAATGATGGGAAAATAAAGCAAACAGCAATACTCCATAAGAGCGTGTACTGCCAATCTTTTTGGAACAGATTATAGGGACTTGCCACACCGCAACCGACCGATCGACGTGTAACAAACTAAAATGCGAATATTCACATAGATAGAATGAGTTTTTTAGAGTAAGGCAGCGGAAATATATTACTCTATGAGATCATGTTAACACGCACTGCCATTAAATAACGTACATACAATTGAATGTTTTATTTATAAAAATAAAATTTTAACCATTTTCGGCCGACAAAAACAAATTCGCCTAAAATGACAAATGCTGCGTCGTTTTCTGAACGTGTCCTACATCGGCCGAAAGTAAAAATCGTCCGAAATATAACCTCACTTGTTAATGTTGCGATTCGGTGAAGACTCAATAATGGTAAACAAAAATAATTTATCAAATAAGAAATATCAAAATTTAATAAAATTTATTTTTAGGACGAATTTGAAACAAAATTAATACTGGAAATTGGAGCTCATCAAATGTTTGTACAATAGACAATGCAGGGAGTACAAGAATAAATACAGACGGTCTCAAACTTGGGAAGAAGTCGCACAGATCCTTGCGAAATCTAGTTATATATAATTGATATGGGTATAGTAATTTAGAGTAATATAAAAATATTGTTTCTACAACTCTGGAATGCCAAAAAAAGTGGGGCAATTTAAGGGACAGATTAAGCAGATAAAATGGAAACATTTTGAGGCATTAAAATTTTTAATCCCGTGCACAAGTATTCCATGGTAAAATTGTAGTATTTAAAACAAACTCATATTTAGTTTTAAACTTTCAGTACTACAAGCAATTTTGAGAACTCCCAGCTTGACGATGAAAATATGGAGGTCGAATACCTTCTAGATCAGATGTGTCCAAAATATTAACTGCTATCGACAATATCGACTTTCCACCACTGAAAAAGTTTTTTAGCTCACTGGCGATGCAGGCAGAAAATCTGTCCAGACGTCCGCAGTTGAACTTACAACTGAGATGGATGGAAGTACTGAAAAAAATTGAGCTTGAGTATAGAATTGTATTAATAAGTTTTGTTTGCTAACTTGTAGATAACTGAAGTATTTTAATATTCCTTTTTCTTTTCTGAATGTATACCGTAAGTTTTTCTTAATGATCAATCTATAAAAATTAAAGTATGTTAAAATTCCTATTTTTGAATGTATGTACGTGCTAATTTTTTTTTTAAATTTTCAGGAAACCCCACCCCTAAAGCTTCTTCTCTTGTCTCCGGAGCAAATCGTTATTTTATTTATTGGCGGCAGGGAGTGGGAGAGGCAGCGGATGTTCCCTAATGAAACTTAAATTAATATAATCAAATAACCAAGAGGAGATACATGTAAATACTTTAAAAACTTGCGAAAGAGATAAATGGTTATATTTAACGTAAATTATGAGAGAACAATGGAATAAATAAAAAAGAGGCATATATTAAGTGCGCATCAGACGACAAAATTATGTCCTACTATCAGTCAAAGAGCGATAATCATTGTGTGCCGACGTAAAAATAAATAAATTGGAAAGAAAAGAAGCAACCCCTGCTACAATTATTTTATCCACGATGACGAGAAAAAATAATTTGTTGTTTATTTTGGATAATTGTGGTTTCTGTTTGCATATCGCTGTGCGTTGTGTCGCGCCTTTGACCGGATTAAAGAAGTCGAACAAATTTCGCTCGCGTTTTTTTCCGAGTAATATGGTTATCCATACAAAAGCACGAACAAAAATTATATTACTCGGGTACACAAAGGCCTCCTTTAATATTTTATTTTCTAAAACTAGGAATCAACCTATATTTGATGATGGGTTTTTAATTTTTCTGTTTTATTGCTTTGGATTCCTATGCACACTCGAAGGAAGCGAAGTTTACTCAACTTCTGTAGTCAACTCCCTTATTTGGCTAAATAATTCAAATAGTTTAGCATCAAACAGACTCTTTTGGGTTCAATTAAAAGATTAAAAACAAAAATACGCGTCGAACTTAGAACCTCTTTATTTTTGGGAAGTCGGTTAAAAAGGAAACTCTTCATTTAAAATTCTTACAATAATAAAAAAGCGTGAAGCGTTAGTTGAAATTTATAACACGCAGAATATAGTGAAAAGCTTTTGTTTTCATACTTGCAGCAAATCATTACTGCTTTTCAAAAGCATAAAATCTAAAGTAATACTTACTGCTTACACGCTCCATTGGATCAAAGAAATATGTCTGGTAATATTTAAAATGTGCACCCACCACCCACCGCCACATACCCACGCTATCACTCACTCCTACCCAGCACCCATTCACCCCAACTCTAAAAGCCCTTTAAATACAAGATACCTTGTCATTAAGTTGCAGGTGAGGAGCACTTTCTAAAAATTACCATACTTCTTTCTTTGGTTCAGTGGAAGGACATTCTTATTGCTCCGAATTGAGTCAATAACCACGACAACCACACACCTACCAGCCACCCTCTAGCCAATCATCCACATACTATCCACATTCACTCCAAACCCGTCTCACTAACTCACAAAACAGTCTGTTCAGACGAGGGAAAAACAGAAGATGGTAAGCTGTTCCACATTCGTGTTGTTCTGCTTATCTAAGATTCCCGAAATTTGACGGTACGTCCAAATTTGACCTGGAGAGTATAGGGGTGGGAGCGACTTTTAGATCTTGTATCGCGCGTTGTCATTGGTCTACAAGAAATCAGGCTAGCAATTTCGTTAGAACAATGGCCATGGAAATAGCGATAGAAGAGTGAGAGATAACCGACATTCCGTCGATGCTCCAGAGAGTCAAGGCCCTCAGAGATTGAGGAATCGCCAATAAGTTTAATAGCCTTATGCTGGACTTTGTCTAACGCGGACAATGCGGTGTGTCTTGCCCCTGCCCAAATATGGGAATTATATTCAAGTCTAGGCATAATGTGGGACTTGTAGATCAGCGCTAAGTCAGGTGGGGTGAAATATTTCTTACATCTCTGTAGAAAACCCAAATATTTCATCGCACTTTTAGCAAATATATAATCAGTCCAGCTAAGATTGCTGGATATCTCAATACCCAAGATGTTTAGGGAGGGTGAATTGGGTATATTCACTCCGTTGACTGAAATGGGTTGGGGGTGAACTGGGCGTTTTTAAGGGACATTAAACAGCATTGAGTTTTGGATACATTAAACGTAACACGATTTGCTCTGCCACAAGCGAGGACCATAGAAATGTCGTTGTTTAATGATCCAAACAATGCGTGTAGCATTTCCACATGAATTCATTACAGAATCAAATGAAAACGCGAAATCAAGGGCGCTGTCGTCGGCGAAACTATGAATAGGATTGAGAGTAAGGGATAAGAGATCATTAATAAAAAGAAGAAATAAGGTTGGTGAAAGAACTGAACCCTGAGGTACACGGATTGAACGGCCTGACAAAAAATCTCTCTATCCATTTAACGAGGGTAGGGTGCAGAAAAAATGTTTGAAGTTTGGCTAAAAGGGCAGCATGCCAGACTCTATCAAGAGCTTTTGAAATATTGTTATTTTCTAGATATTTCAACGACTGAGAGTTGATGAGTGATTCAAAAACTTTAGATATGATCGAGGTTAGTGCAATAGGTCTGTAGTTAGAGGGGTCGCAAGCCTCTCCTTTTTTAAGTATCGGCTGGACATTAGCAAGTTTCCATACACTTGGAAACATTCCTGTTGAATATGACAGGTGAAAAAGTTTGCGCACAGGTTTAGCCAAAGCAGAGGCGCAGCATTTTAAAACACGGGGCGAGAAACCATCTGGCCCAGTAGCTTTGGACCCGTCGAGTTTCGAAAGTACTCTAAAAACTTTCCGAGTGCGAAAGTGTAGCGGCTTTTGCCTACTAGTGCACTGTGACGGGGATGGAAGTGGCTGCGATGAAGGTGGCAAGTACGAATTAGCAGCAAAATTAGCGGCAAACAGGTTGGCCTTGTCCAATGAGTCAGTAAAAACATTTCCATTATAAATGAGTGGTGGTGTTGACGAACAGGTGAAATTGTTCTTTACGGTTTTTACTAGAGACCAGAAGCCCTTACTACCCTTTTGAGTACAAAATACCTTCCGTCTGATGCTCTGGGCCCGTATTTGGTTTCTCGACTCGATGTCGATCTTTGTCGATATCGAGAAATTTGTATTTGGTAACTCGATATCGACAAGGTCGCAGTCGACGTTGATCGACAAAACTCTCGATGAGGTCAACGTTGTCGACAGCTAATGTCAAAGTCAAGGAGCGGATGTAAACATGTAAGTAAATATCAATTGCCGGATGCGATATTCCAAATAAGTAGGATTCTCCAAGATTCTCCTGAAATAATCTAGTTGCAAGAAATCTTCAACTTGCCGAAAGTTTTAATATAGGCGGTATAGACTACTTGGGGTTACACTTATAAGTGGTCTAGCAGGTAGCAAAAAGCCTCTTTGCTTCAACGAAATTTTTTAACAACCGAATTTTTTAACGACCGAAATTCGAAATTTTGTATCGATTCGGAACCCTGCCGTCAAAGCACCATGCGGTGATTGAGTATTTTCTAAATACATAATTAAATTGTATTAGTACTTTTTTTATAAATACTCAATTATTTACTCATCATTGAATTGTTGTTATGGATCAAAAGTGCGTATTTCGTCTTTTTCATAGTTAATCACCCCTATTGTGATTGTCGTGTCGACTGTCCATTTGCGATCGACAGCCATATTTGCATTGTCAATGTCAATATCGACCGACATCCGTCGATCAAATCGATGTAATTTTTAGAACGACAAGTGAAAGATGCAAAAGTCTCCGAGGTAAAAATGTAATTTTTGTTGCTTGCGCTAGACCACGGTTACAATCATTTGCTGTAACAGACTGGTATCCACTTTTTGCGAAAAACCTCCAGGCAGCAACTAACTTTTTAAAGTTGGGCACTGCATATAACCGTTTCTTGTTTTATTTATCATTCCAGGAACTTTAATAGTTCAAGAAAAGTTTAGGAAAGTCTAAGAAAGCGTTTGAAACTAGAAATAGTAATAAACAATCATTATTAATAAATAAAAGAACTTTAACACTTCAAATACCTTATTGTTCAACTCCAACGAATTTGCAGAATTCCATAAAGGTTTCCTTTTTTTCTGCATTGCAATAAGTTTTTTCCCTTTCATCGGTCTCACTTTCACTATCAAAAAATAAATTTATTGAATTCATTATTTCTGCTTAGTTTAATAACTTTTATAATTGTAACTGTCACTTTGGTAGCTAAAAAACCAAATAATTACTTCACAATTGCCGAATTACCGGAAATATTCACAATAACATGATACTTTAAAACATTATGTGTGGTAATGCTTTTATGTCGATTCGCGTTCATTAGGCAATGCAAAAGGGAAGCAGCTATCGATTTTAGATCGACACGACAATCGCAATTGGGGTCAAAGTGATTACTGACATGAATTCACTTCACTTTGGATGGAAATTTGGAGCTTGAAGAATCTGTGTCCAATAAAAAGGTATAAATTAGTTCTTACTGCTTGTATTTATTGACCTAAAATATATTGAGATGATTTTATCATTGTAAATATATCATGATTTCCGTGTATATGTAACCCGGTAGAATGGGTTAAAAGAAATCTAAAGACGGGTATATTCAAACAACTTTAAACTTCTGCCTCCTAGTTTCAAGGCAGTAATTAAAAGACTTAAATGATAATAACCTTATAAGCTTTATATACACGATTTTATTTTATATAAAAATCTATCGCATTTCGCAATCGTAATTTTAGATTTCTGCTGTATAAGAAGGTAAACTCACTTTTATTATAATTTCTTTAATAAGGACAACTTTATGTGGAAGCTGTGAAAAGGTTTGCTCTTACAATTGGTGAATATTTCTTGAATTATAAAATTAATACAGTAAATAAAAAAAATGTTGTTTATTGAATTATCGTGTAAAACATGTGTGGACAACAACAACAACAACAAAAAACCTAAAAGATAAAATGGAATTCTGTCTGCAAAAAAAAGCAAGTACAAAAACTTTGAATTTTGCTCATTGTGTAAACATTTTTATATTTTT
This sequence comes from Leptarthrus brevirostris, assembly GCA_964036015.1. Taxonomy (NCBI): domain Eukaryota; kingdom Metazoa; phylum Arthropoda; class Insecta; order Diptera; family Asilidae; genus Leptarthrus; species Leptarthrus brevirostris. Next base: position 102,990,368 of record OZ038371.1, read on the forward strand.
AATTACTTGTGCCGTAATCTCCTAAATTTTTTGGGTTAGAAAATCGATACCGCTACCTGTGGCATAGCAGCTTGTCATTTCTTTTTTTTCTTGACTGCAATTTACGATCCGCTCGAGCAAGATATAATAGAGCCAGTCAGCTTTAATCTGTTCCAAAAAGATTGGCAGTACACGCTCATATGGACTATTCCTGTCTGCTTTATTATCCCATCATTTTTCTATGCATGCATCCCTCTTCCTCAGCACGCTGTTGTCACCAACGAACAAGTATTTCATAGACAGTTTTCCCCAAATAAATTCGATAACCTAGCAACATTCACTTCTTGTGTGCGTGCAATCGCTTAGAGGAAAAAAGTAACAAAATAGATAATTTTTCCTTTTAAGAAAACTATGATAGCAATAGGTTATTATTCACGACATACCTAAGTAAAAATGAGACATAAAATATCAGAGCTGAATTTACATACATTTATTTCGCTCAGCCCTTGTAGCGCTTATATTCAAAACGAGGGCAGAAAATATAAATCTTCTAGATAAAGCAAACGCCTGTTTCTCTGGCCAACAGAACGAAACGTAAATTATTTCTTCCATTCCGACTGGCAAGAAGGGGAAATGTTGTGGTTCTATTTTGGACTCGTTATGATGCCGAGGCATGTTGGAGCAAAAGTTTTGTTCATCGGTAATTTTACTTTCTGAAAAAAAGAGTTAGGAATTAATTAGGAAGTAATTATGTACGTAAATTATTTAGTTTTAGCATATTTTGCTATGTTGAATTTTCAATTTCGGAAAATATACTTTAATAAACCTGGCCAGCTTGATTATAGTAGAGATACTTTGGGCATACAAAACTTATTACAGCTGGCAGAATGATGGGTAAATTTTACCTAGAGTGATGGCAGGCGCATTACATGGTTCGCTATTTCCATTTTCGTGCCCTACCTCGTGCATGTTACAATAATTACATATTTAAGTAATCCAATTGGAATAAAAGCTCAGTAGAACCACTTATATATCAAACCGAACTAAAGAGACTGTGCCAAATTTCAAGAGCTGGACACAGTCAAAAGTTGGGGTGGGATATAGCCCAATAACATTCTTGGGCTGAGCTTGCTTCATCGACAGGTATATCCAGTCAGTTCGCTTTATCCCCTTTATTTAATCCTTCGTCTGTTCGTGTGTCCTTTTTCCTTCTTTTTACTCTTATACCGGAGAACCTCAACGAGAGCCCGGATCAAAAATTCGGTGAGGGAGGAAAGGAGGAGACAAGATCCCCCCCCCCCCAATCCGACTAACTAGGCGGACAATGAACCAGCCTGCACGGCAAACCAGAAACGCTCACCCATGGTCTCTTTAAACTTCCCTATTCTTCCCGACTTAGTCAGGACACACAATCCCTCATCTCAATCCATGTATTCATGGTACCACCAGATATTATCATAACAATTGGTAAGTTGATTTATTACTTAATACATATTTAGCTGTTCCTGTTAATTAACTTACTTACAATCAATGATGATTTTATGTTTTACTTTAAAATTTTACAATATAGGCTTACGTAGTTTCAACAAATTACACACAACATAACTCGAAATTAGATTTTACTGAGGCCACCGACATTTTTTTAATTTCTCTCGATTATCAATTATGCAGATGAAGGAAAAGGATTATTGTTCAAACCTTTTACAAAAATTTATCAACATTTTGTAAATTCAAGTTATAATGTAAGCTTGCAAACAGCACTCAATATTAAAACGGCATTGCGTTCGTTTGCTCTCTAATCTGTTAAAAACCTAAATTTGAAAAAAAAAATTTTTGGTGAAGTAAACCAGGGTTACCTTGCATATGACTGAGACTTGGTAAGTTAATTATAAAATGTAGCTTAAAAAATAGTTAGCAATTATTTTTAATTCGGACATATTTGATGTTGCAGTTATCTATAGATTATTACAATCAATTTAAAAAAAAAATGTATCTAATATAATTACATTTTCTCACCAGAATTTTATGAAAGTAAAATATAGGTATGGTATATTACAAGTTGATACTTACATAGGTATTAATAATCTCTTTGGTTTATTTTTTAAGTCAAGAGCTCAGAGTCTGAATTTGTACTAAATTATAGCTGTATTTTGAAATTCGGTAACTCTTGCATTTACCGAGAAAATAAAATATAAATAGATCCCGATATCTTCATTATAATCAATTCTATCAAAACTAATGTGTACATACAAGAAATAGTAATATTACTTAAACATATTTAATAACTAATAGCATTTTTTACTTTAAATTAAATATAACAAAATTTGAAAACTACATAACAAAATTCAAAAAAGAAAAACTTAAAACGTTATCAAAGTACTACAACGGAATTGATGTTTTTCGAAAATATTTCTGCTTCTTTAATAAGGCTACTAGTGTACGAATATGTTTCATTTCTTTAAGAAAAAAATTATGCTAGTTATTTGCATGAAATATCATTCATATTCTGAAATACGTTAGAAAAATATAAATGTTTATTTTTATAAGACATTGAATTAGGAATGAAGGAAAAATAGTCATTACTTACAGCTCTATTCTAAAAAAAATCTGAATAACTTTTGCAATTTGATTTTCTTTACTAAGTTCTTCAGAGACTATTTCCCATATAAATTATACAAATCGCATTATCAGTGATGTTTGAACTATGATTTTTAAAAACATTGATGAAACCCTAGTGATTTATGGATTGATTCTATTGTAATAAGTATTGAATGAGTATTTGAATTATTTAGTTGGCACCATGTATACAGTTTTTGCTAAAGCTTTGTGAAAGTAAATGTTATCCATGCAAATAAAAATATATTCGTAAAAATATTTAAGCTTCTAGTGGGCATAGAATCTTTATTTTTTACTTGTAACATTTTTATAAACTCTGCCCAAAATATAAAAAATATATTAATTTCTTGTTTTGCAAAAAAAAATGTGCTATATGTTTTGCAATACAATACGTTGTTATTTTAAATTCAAACTGACTTCCATGACAACATTCAATTGCCGACTGTACTTTTCAAATTAAGGTTGCTTTCAATAATGCATGTTTGCGCATATTGGCTTTTGCATAAAGTTCATTAAAGCAAGAAATTAAAACATGTGTTTGCGCAAGCTTAATAAATTTAAACGTGCGAAGCAAATGAGCGCAAGTCATGCATATGCTTTTAACTGCGTGCGGTACTGATGTTCAAGAAGAAGAATGAAATTTTACAAAAATGTAGTGCCAATTATTCTTTAGTTTATTAGTATTTAGTCATTTGTAATTACGACCAAACAAGTTCACTAATGCATGCATGCATAAATGCGCAAAATATTTTGTTACAAATGTCATGAAAGCAAATTTGTTGTATTTAGGCATATTTGCTCACGCAAATATATTTTAAAGTCAGTTTAAGGTTGCGACGACAACGGCTAAGGCTGATCTAATGCTTGCTTATAAAATTTTTTTTACTTATCTCTTGGAGCTCAAATAAAGAGATGTATTCCTAAGCCAACTCGGAAATATGCTACATAGTGCTGCTAGTGGGAAAAACATGGAGTTTCAAGAGTAACATAACATCATTTAATTGACTGTCTTCACATTAAACTTAAGTTACATCATGACCTTTCTCTTTTACTGTTAATATTGAAGCTGCTAGGACCTTGGTTAACAATCCTTTTAGGCTAAACGTCGTACCGTTGTAAAGTTTTGGCGGATCTAGTTTTTGTAAGAGCATAATAACTAAATCTATTTTAACTGGATCCTGTGGCCTTTCAGAAGGGGCTTGTGAAATTTAAAAATAACCTAAGTAATAGGAGGGTGGACATATACCCCCTGAGCACCTAGCCAGCTCCCTGTTTCCAGTGGGGCCAGCTCTAGGGAAACCAAACTAGATTTGCCTAGGTTGGGAAGGGTGTACGGCCCTAACTCCTCGTCGGGAACCATTTTGAATTTCTGATGAATCGAGCTAGGTCCCTGACATCAGTGGAGCCTAGCTCGGTTAACTCTTCAAAGAAGGAGGAGCCCAGAAACTGGTTCCTATGGTTGGCTAGGGCCGGAAAGTTACCGAGGAGGTGGGGTATGGTTTCCTCTTCCTCTTCGTCATGGCAACTCCTACAGAAGTCGATTGAAGGCGCGCCCACTCTATCGGCATGTCTGCCTATGAGGCAGTGACCCGTGATAACGGCCACGGTACTGCTAATTGTTTTGAGTCCGAGTAAAATTAGCTATCTTGACCGTCAAGCTTTGGCCATATCTGTCGGGTAATCAGGCAGGTGTGTTCCTCCTGCCAATTAGTGTTTGCAATCCTGAGAGACTCCTGTAAGAGTTCCAGTTTGGATGTGGCCAGCTGGTGGTAAATATCCGAATCAGGGCGAGTGGGCTCTGCAATTGCCCGGAATATCACTATATCCAAATGAGTCGCACTTTCAGATGCTCAGCTATGTCATTTAGTGCTGAGCGACATGTTATAACCGTTTTGGAGGTGGTGTATACTCCCGAGAGGGATTTAATAGCGGCCTGACTATCTGTGAAAATACATATATTATCTGTGGGTAGCGTTAGATGATTCAGGCGGTCCGCTACCTTTATAGCCGTGATTTCCGCCTGAAATACGCTACAGTAGTCAGGCAAGCGGAATGAGACAGCGAGGTCCAAATGTTCTGAGAAGATGCCTCCACTCCCTTTGCCTTCCATTTTGGAGCCGTCGGTGTAAAGATGTACCGACTCCCTCCATTGGGGAGTACCTTCTTCCCATTCCGATCTGGTGGGAAAGAAGGAGTCAAATTTTGTTCCAAAGAAAGTCTTGGGCGAGGTATAGTCGATATTGCTGGCAGTTCATCTGTCCAATATTTTTGGGTGACCGAAGTCAGTTCGCTTTCAGGTCTGGATTGAGTTAAGCCTAATGGCGGCCGAGGATGCGGTTTGCTTACCATAGAGATGCAGCAGTGTTGCCATCCTCTGAACTTTATCCATTGCTTTGTGATGGATTGATACATTTAGTGCCGGCCACCAGACAATGATCCCATACATAAGTATAGGTCGTATGACACTTTTATAGAGCCAATGCACAATGCGAGTTACATCGGAATTCTCTCACGAAACCAAGAAAACCGATCTAACTAAAAATCCCAGACAGCTGACTTCAGCTAAACATGATTCCTGGCAAGAAATGATACATTCGTATAACGTACAACTTAGTTAAATTTCCAAGAGAAAACTTTATCAAGAAGATACCATGAGTACCATGGGAAACTTAGTAAGCAAAATACATTTTCTATACCTGTGAACTTATGGAAAATAAGACGGAGTCCAGTGCAGTTTATTCGCGGTCACTCTGAAGAGTAGACGTATTGTAAACTTTCACCGAATAAATAAATCTTTGTTTTCACAGTTCAAGTTCGGTAGTTTTATTGATTTAAAAAAATTATTAAATAAATATTTTTTTTTCTCTCTTAGGAGCAGAAAACGTAAAACTGGCGCAGTCGGTAGTATCCCTTTCCAAAGAAAGAGGATCCAGTGATCGAATAAAAATATATTATATATAATTAAAACTCGAAAAAGTGCTTGATTGAAGAAAGTGCAAAATTGTGTTTGTGATATTCTATGAAATAGAAAAGAAAAGATAGAAAATCAATCTTTCATACAATTAAAAAGTTAAATTGTGTTCGAATTAAGAACGTGCAAAACTGTGTTTGTGGTATTCGCGAACATCCTATGAGAAAAGATAGAAAATCAATCTTTGATTCAAACAGAGATTTAAACTCGATAATAATGGCAAATCAAGACCAACAGTTGGAAATTCTCAGGCAAGCCCTTCAACAGCAACAGGAACAGGTGAATCAGTTACAACAACTGCTTAATAGGCAGCAACAAGCACAACAGCCGCATCTATTCCAATTGACCTCCGAACAAGTGCTCAATCATTTCCGGAGGCTAAAACCCTTCAATGGCACCGAAGAATTTACATTAACCGAATTCATCAGATCCATAGAAGGAGCAGCAGCATTATGCAACAACAATCAGGAGCTTTTAAACTACTCTATGCAAATCGTTATCAACGAGACCGAACTTAAACTACACTTTCGACCTAGGAGAGACTACGCTGAATTAATTAATGAATGTAGAAGTGTTAAGGTACGTAATCTAAGAGATTTATTCGATATATTAAGATCTACAAACTATCAGTTGAACGAATCATATGAATTTGATGACTCAAGACCAATTAATTACTCTCCCACGCATAACGATCAGTATCTTGTTGGCATTTTATTAGAAAAAATGGATTATTTAGTTAGGGGCCATGTACCAAACAATGCAACACTAATAGAAATTTATAATAGATTTTCGCAATTAAAATTATTAGATGACGAACGAGCTGTAGATAATAATCATAGGAAAAATACAAGAAACCCAAATAATTTCCCAAATCGACCTGATTATAAAAACACATTTAGTAATAATAATAACAGTAATCACAGACGACAGGACTATCAGTTAGGACATTTCCGACAGAATAACAGAGTTAATAACGTCAGACGAACCGATTATCTTAACCAAAGTCACCAAAACAACTCCGGACACTTTAGACGACATAATTATAATTACAACAGTGAGAGTCATAACAGTAACAGCTGAAATAATTCCGGGCAATTTCGACGCTTTAGTAGCAATTACGATAATTCTAGACAAGTGAACTCAGGCATCAGGCCAAATAATATTCCAGCACCCATGGAGATAGGAAACGTTCAGCGCGATTCAAATTTTTCAAACGAGCCTCATATTGTACCCTACCAATAGCGGTACTAACAGTTAGTAATCATAAAATAAGATGTCTGATAGATACAGGTTCTGACACCAGTATCATTAAACCCAACATTTTAGTTGATTTCCCTCAAGAAAAACTAGACGTACCCCTATATTACACCACGATAAATGGAACACAGGAAGTAAAATATAAACTTATCACCCCATTACCCAAAGAATTTAAGACTCGTGGTACAGTATCCTGGAAAGTAATAGACTTAACCGGTCGCAAATATGATGCGATCATAGGGCAAAATCTTCTAACCCCACTAAAAACAAAAATTGACTTAGAAGGCAAGTACATGCAAGTAAATGATAATAAAATTATGTTTGAAGACGATAATTATCCATTCGATCTAAATAATATATGTGCTTTAGAAGTGGTTGAAGATAAAATAATCGATAAACTAAACCTCAGTCATTTAAATGACGAGGAAAATAAAATATTGATAGACTTATTAAAGCAATATAAAGATTTATTTTTCAAGGAGGGTGACGTTCTTACGTCAACTCAAGAAATACAGCACGAAATAGTAACTACTGTGAGTAACCCAATATATTCGAAGATCTATAGATATCCCCAAACCCATGAAAAAGAAATAAGAAGACAGATAAATGAAATGTTAAACACAGGCATTATAAAAGAAAGCAATTCTCCATACAACAGTCCCCTTTGGGTCGTCCCTAAGAAGCAGGACAACTCTGGCTGCCAGAAATGGCGTATTGTCATTGACCGCCGTAAGTTGAACGAAGTCACAATAAATGACAAATTCCCAATGCCAAACATAGACGACATACTAGACAAATTAGGGAAGGCACAGTACTTCACAACTTTAGATTTGGCGAAGGGATTTCACCAAATCCTAGTGAAGGAAGAAGATAGGAAAAAGACCGCATTTTCGACACCCTACGGTCATTATGAATACGTCAGAATGCCGTTTGGCTTAAAAAATGCCCCGGCGACATTTCAAAGATTAATGAACTCCGTCCTTCGAGAATTCATTAATAAAATATGCGTTGTCTATCTAGACGACATTTTAATATTTAGTACGTCTTTAGACGAACATATCATTAATATTAAAAAGATTTTCAGAAAACTGAGGGAATCCGGTTTAAAGGTACAAATTGACAAATGTAACTTTCTTACCAAAGAGACAGAGTATTTGGGACACATATTGACCCCTGAAGGAGTCAAACCCAACCCAAGTAAAATAAAGATAATCCAAGACCTTAAAATACCAACCACTCAGAAACAAATAAAATCATATTTGGGTATAACAGGCTATTATCGCAAATTTATTAAGGATTATGCCAAAATAGCACACCCTATAACTAGATATTCGAAAAAGAATAAGAAAATCAATACAAATGATCCAAATTATATATCTGCATTCGAGAAATTGAAGGGCATTATAACTAATTACCCCATTTTAAGATATCCCGATTATAATAAGAAGTTCAAGCTAGTTACAGATGCCAGCAATTTCGCTATAGGTGCTGTCCTAACACAAGATGGGCACCCTGTATATTATGCATCTAGAACTCTTAATGACCACGAAAAGAACTATTCCACAATCGAAAAGGAATTGTTAGCTGTCGTATGGGGGACAAAATATTTTAGACCCTTTTTGTACGGAAGAGAATTTGACCTGCAGACTGATCATCAACCCATTAAGTGGTTGCATGCAAAATATTCAGGTAAAAATATTAACCCTCTCTTGCAAAGGTGGCTTATCCAATTAGGGGAATATAACAAAAATATTGATTATATCAAGGGAAAAGACAATAAAGTCGCCGACTTCCTTAGTAGAATTAATCCAGATACAAATGAGATAAACCTTGTAGGAAAAACTAAAGTGCCAAAGTGCCTCAGTACCGAAAATTTGGGTACCCGTTTTCAACAAAACATATTAGACACTGAAAATTTGAGTGTCGACTTAAGTAATATGTTCATTAATAACTTCGAAAGTTCAGATAGTAATGAATCGGATCACGAATCACTCGAAGTACAAACAATTCATTCACAAGAATACGAAAGGATACTTAATAATCATAAAATTTATATAGATCAGAAAGATTTAGACGAAAATCACGTTTCAGACATCTTGAGAAAGATATATAAATAAAGGTAAGGTTGGAATATACTCCGCATTGAATGACCACGAATATAATAAGCTACAAACAAAAATAATTGAACTCTTTTCTAACAATAGAAAAATAAAATTTGTCAGATGCAGCTATCTCGCTACAGATATAGTAGAAGAAGAAAATGTTGTTAGACAAATAGCTAAGTATCACGTGAGAGAAGTAGGTCACACAGGAATAGACGCCACCTACGGAGGGCTGAAAAAACTCATTTACCACCCCAAACTAAAAACAATAATCCAAGTGAGTATAAACAATTGTGACCATTGCACAAGCGCAAAATACGACAGAAAGCCCATAAAACCGACATTTAAGTTTATTGAAACCCCCCAAAAGATCAATGAAATAATACGTGTCGATGTTTATACAAACAGTAAACATTCGTTCATAAATTTCATTGATAAATTTTCAAAACACGCAGTCAGCTTCTATCTCGAAGATAGAAACAGCTTGACTTTAGTTGAAAAAATTAGGCAGTTCATATCTATCAAGGGTAAAATGGAAAAACTGGTCTTCGATAATGAATTCAACTGCAACAATGTAAAGCAATTTTGTTCTGAAGAAGGCATAAGTTACCACCTAACTAAACCTAATAGTCATACAGGGAACGCAGATATAGAACGACTAAACAATACCATCTCTGAGAAGATTAGAGTCCTCAACCTAGTCCAGAGATTCCCAATTCGCATTTTACAACAAATCATTCAACTATTAAGGCTTCCCCACTAGAAGTTCAAGAGGGAAAAGTTGATAATAATATTATTATAGAAAGACTAAATGAAAGTAAAAGAAAGATGCTCTTAAAACGAAATAGAAATCGCGAAAACTATATAGAAACTAGGAAAGAAGGTTTTATAAAAAATTACAGAAGTAAACGTCACAAAGAAGAACCTAAATTTAGAAAACAGCCTCTCAAAAATGTACATAATTCAAATATTAAACGACCTTTAAAATTTGCAGAGAAACCGACTGATAACATGGACAATCTTTACGATAATACTGATGCTGATAACACCCTCTCATCAGACGATGACACTAGAGAAGATTATTTCAGACCTATATAAAAACAGACGAAATAAATATTGTAAATAAGTTTAGCATAATTCTCCACATTATTAACCCGAGAGAAATACTAGAAGTAGTCAATAATTTAGAAAACTCCTTTAAATTACTAGAATTAGAAGAACACAAAGAATTGATTTGGGAAGAGTTAGACAACATTAAAAATAAAATAAGAACATTATTACCGCATAGGCATAGACGAGGATTGATTAATTTGGGCGGCACAATAATGAAATGGCTATACGGTACTATGGATGATGACGATAGAGAAGACATAGAAAATCATTTTTCAGTAGTTGATAAGAACAATCACGAAATAATAAAAACTGTAAATCAACAGATTAAAATAAACACCAGCTTTAATAAAACTTTTATCCAATTGAAAAACATAATTGAGTCAGATAGAACTAAAATATTAGAAAGATTTAACGACTTGAACGAAACAAATAGACGAATACTATCAGAAGGAATATTTTTAGAACAAATGTTTAAATTGAATATAATTAAAAGCAGAGTAGAGCACATCCAAGATAATATAGCTTCTGCCAGATTAGGCATTCTGCACCCTAATGTCTTTACAAGCTTTTAACAAACTTTTAAATATAAGATTAGCCGTAGCTAGGTATCGAGATAATGAAATCATATTCGCCATCAAAATACCATTTCAAACAATAAAAGCAGATAAAATTCTTGTAATACCTATCTCAAATTCATATAATAAACGGATCGACTCAAACCCTGAATATATAATCAAAATAAAGAATAAAACATATGAATATGAAGAGAATAAATGTCTAAAAGAGTTAAAGCAAAGTAAACATTGTACTATCCATAAAAATTGTAAACTAATAAAAAAAACAAATGAAGAATACATAAATTTGGAAGATAATATTCTAATTCTGAACAATATTAAGAATAAGACCCTAAAGACCAGTTGTGACACAAGGAAGTTTAGACTTAATGGTAATTATGTAATTAATTTTAATAATTGTTCTTTGTATATCAACTTTCAGAAGTATAGTAATAGAATCCAAGAATTTAAGGAGAAATTTGTTGTTAACCTAAATGAAAATTTTAATATAAGTTATAACAAACTGACCTTCGAAGAAATTGCACTGAACCTAGAAAAAAATATTAAAGAAATCCAGGAACTTAAGTACCATAAAATAGTAAATTACGGCATAGGAAGCTGTACAATTATAGTAATAATATCAGTCATTTTGCTATTAACATATTGTTACTTGAAACACAAAAAACCCCAAATCAAGGTTATAAAGGAGACGGAGTTGGATCAATACGTTGAGCGGCAAGACCAACATGCCATGGGTCCCGGGTTCGAGACCAGATGACCCCGTGAGCTTTTATTAAGAAATTAAAATAATCCACTCCGTCTCTGGGCTGTTGTCTAGCTCGCAGCAATGCAAAAGCAAGACTCAAGTTTCCTCACTTCCCTTACCCTAATTCCCTCCCGGCCAAAACCATGCTAACGCATCAAAGGGTTGTCCCCTAGGATTTGGCCATATCGTATAAAAAAAATTAAAAAAAAATAAGATTCAGGAGAATCAAAAAACTATGGAGGGAGGAGTTACATCGGAATTCTCTCACGAAACCAAGAAAACCGATCTAACTAAAAATCCCAGACAGCTGACTTCAGCTAAACATGATTCCTGGCAAGAAATGATACATTCGTATAACGTACAACTTAGTTAAATTTCCATGAGAAAACTTTATCAAGAAGATACCATGAGTACCATGGGAAGCTTAGTAAGCAAAATACATTTTCTATACCTGTGAACTTATGGACGTATTGTAAACTTTCACCGAATAAATAAAACTTTGTTTTCACAGTTCAAGTTGGGTAGTTTTATTGATTTTAAAAAATTATTAAATAAATGTTTTTTTTCTCTCTAAAGAGCAGAAAACGTAAAACTTGCGTGGCTCCATACCCTATCTTTTCCCAATAGCCTTTTTACACGAGTACAGCGCTACTGTGGCCTTCCGTACTCTTTCCTGAACGTTAGGCTTCCAGGTAAGTTTTCTGTCTAGGACTAGACCTAGATACTTAACCTGATTACCCAGTTTCAGCCTAACCCCGTTAAGTGTAGGGCAGTTAATAAGAGGTGTAGGTGAGGAGAGACTATTAACTCTGTTTAGTTCGAGTTTATACCCAGACCACACCCATCACTTCATGATAAAATCTTGGAGAGGGCGTATTGTAACACTTCAGCCAGTTTGTTGGGGTGCTTACCTGAACATATCAGGGCAGTATCATCGGTGTAGGCGACAACCTTGTGACCGGACAACTCCAGGTCTGTGAGTAACTCATTCAAAGTTAAGTTCCATAAGAGTGGTGAAAGGATTTCTCCCTGAGGGGTACCTCTGGTTACCACTCTTTGGATATTGGATCTTCCCAAACTTGAGACAATGACCCTACTTTTTAGCATGATTTCAATAAGTTCAATGAGAGAATCGTCAATTTTAAGCCTCCTCAAGGATGCCATTATCGCCTCTGACCTGATATTGTTGAAGGCACCTTCAATATCAAAGAAGGCTGCAAGTGAGTATTCTTTTTGTAGTAGCGAAAGCTCTATGATTGTGGTAAGTTCATGCAGGGCTGTTTCTACGGACTTACCTTTAGTGTATGCATGTTGCGAAAGAGACAACCTGGAAGGAGTTAGAGTCTCTCCAAGGTTTTGAGCAGGAAGGAAGAGAGACTAATGGGCCTAAAATAATTGGGCTTATAGTGTGAGGCTTTTCCTCCTTTACGGATAAAGACCACCTTCACCTTCGTCCATGAGGATGAAATATAGGTGAGGTTAAGGCAAGCCTCATAAATGACCATTAGCCACGGAAACAGTATCTCGGAAGCTTATTGTAGTTCAGCTGGGATGATGCCATCTAAGCCCGGGACCCTGTCAGGGCAAGAAATTTGTGTCGCCGCATTACAAGCAAGCGTCAAAGTGTCCACTTTCAATGTGTTCAATTACGGGTGGACCTGTAGTATGTGATAGATTTCGATGAAAGATAAAGAGCATTGAAAAATCGTTATTCAGATTATTTCGTGTTTGTGAATAATTACTTTTTTGTTTCAACATGTATTTGTTTGATTATTTCCTTTTTGCTGAATAAAACCAATTTGTTATTGAATTAATATGGTGCTATTAAGTTGTATTTATTATTTTGGATATTCGAGAATAAGTAGTAATAATTTAATATTTAGTCGCCTAGAGAGTTTTTTAGCGGATTTGCTTACTAAATGATAATTTTTAGGATCGCATGGTGCTATTTAAGTGTTTATGTGGTTGGGAATTATGAATAAATATTTTCTGTTTCTATTTTAAGAAAATAATATTGGATGTAAACATTGCAGATTAGGGATCATATAGTAATAAAAGAGTCATACATTAAAAAAGCAACAGAGCTATACAGATTCTAAATTGATTTTAAATTGTTCAAGAGACAGCGCTAAGCGTGGCAATCGCGAAACACATTAAGGAATCCCATAGACAAGGAAGGTACACAAATAAATAACTCGTGGCGGAAGTTGAAAGAAGTACCGAACCAGGGTGAAAATTGATAGACTATGTGTGTAGTTTCGATACAACTGTACCCGCAGCTCTGTAGGTACGATAAATAAGCAGCTAAATGTAGCGAACTTAAAAGCGAATGGTTTTTAATATAAGGAAATAAAAATTACGTTTTTCTCGTCATGTGCCTAAATAAATAATAAAGAACGTTTACATCGTCGGCGAGAAATGCAAAATCTGTCAGTTGAAAGTCAAAATTTTGAATCGCTTATCTTTTACCGATGATTTATGCTATTAATTGTGCAATTCGCAATTCCATTATAATTTTATAAACGATATTACCAACTTCATTAATACGTGTTCACGCAAACATAATTAATGCACACACATAGTACTTTAGTATCTAGATAGACATTAAATCTTGCTTATCTGAAATGAAAAATAAAGTTGGACTTACATTTTGCCACACAATTTAGAAAACTGACACACTTTATATTTCTTACCGACCATGTGTTTCTTTACTGTAATTTATAGCATTATTAAGATTGATTTGTAAAAATTACTTCCAATACTTAAAATTGCCAGGTCTAATTTAAGCCAATGTTCTCTCTGAAAATATTTTTCAGCTACCTTATTATATTATATAAGGTAGGCCATTAATTTAATATAGTGATTTTAATATAGACTTTTAGTTAAATCCTTGCTTAACATTATTATAGCACTTGAAAAAAGTGACATTGGAGTGAAGAAAAAATAATTGCATCTAAATAATTGCTTCTACCGGTTAACCTTACTACATGTTTCAGCGCTCTCGCTTTAACCTTTATATATTATAAAATTCAGCCGATTATATTCAAAATTGAAAACTATTTTTGTTCCTGACAAAACAAATTCAATGCACCATTTAATTTAAAAATTTATTTGCATGTGTAAGGCACGTTCTTATATTTAATTTATTTAATGTATGTAATGTAAAAACCTCACACGTTAGACAATAAAAAAGAAAATATAAATTATTCTTATTCATAATAAGCACTGCACATACATATGTATATGTACAAAAAAATTTAGTGGTATCGAATCGTATAATAAGATAAGATAAAATAAGATAATTTCCATACTATAATATGAACTTCTTAGCAAGTTTTTAGGAATGACAGTAAAAAAACTATAGTAAATTATAACTGCGAGGCAAAGTAGTTACTCACAGAAATATTGAGCGTTCTAAGCACAATTCCAAATAAAAAGAAAGTATTAAATGTGTTTTATCTCTCTCTCTCTCTAGTTCCCGTAACCCCTTGTGGGGCATGGGGCGGGTGAAGAACTTCACCCGATTCGAGACAACGATTGCAGTTGGACCTACAATTTAAAGTGAATTCCGAACCACTGCCATTACTCTGCAACCCCCATGGACTTTTTATCGCAGAAAACAGCCATGGGTTGCCGCCAGGTGGATTCGAACCTGGGACCTCCGGATTGGTAGGCCAACACGTTATCACTTACTCCACTGACGACTAAATGTGTTTTATGATAGAATTTATTACCAAGAAATTAAACAAATCAATTAAACGATTAAAGATTTCGATGATAGTTTACTTACGTCAAAACTTCAATCGTTATTACTGATATATTTGGAAAATACTGGGTGGTAAAAGTTAAACAAAACCTCACAATCTAACTCCATTTAACTTTTAAATAAATATATTGCCCAAGAGCATGTACTAGAAGTTGACTGTAGCTGTTAATTTAATGTTATTTCGAATCAAATTAATGACTACATTCAACCCCTGGTGCTTTTTGTTTAATTCAAATTAAAATTTTTTTTTAAAAGTAGATCGTGCAAGAAGAAGAACCTGCAGACCTAAAAATTAGGGTCTCTAAGTATAAATTCCACCAGAACCTTATTTGGCTAATCAAAAAGATATGTTAAAACTCATAGAAATGTGGAAATTTTAATGTACAGCTTTAACATAAAACAGGAAAAAATTATTAGAAGTTAAAAACTACAGAAATTGCCTCTTTTTTGTAAAAACCTGAAACTGTAAACTGAAATCTTTGATTAAACGTCAAATTTTAGTCCCAAACCAAATTTTCATCCAAAGCGCAAGCAGTAAGTCACGCTCCGACAATGGTCTGACGCTCGTATTTAGGCTCACAAATGTCGTGTCATTTTTTTAAATAGGATGTAAATATTTTTACGCTATTCGAAATATTGTTTTGTTTATTTCAAGTAAAACTAAACAATTTTTCATAGAAGTAATAATTTAGGGACTAGGAAGAGTTTAAAGAAAATTCACTCCAGCCTGAGATTTTTCGCATACCGCGGGTAAAGTATTTGGTTAATTTTAAAATGTTCACAGATTAAAAACGGAACTGCGCCATTTACAGTGAAGATTTTGAAAGTAATATTTCGAGTACCTCCATTTACAACTGAAAATAATTAATGCAAAAATTTCAGACAATTAAAAAGCTTAGTCTGCGCACAATTCCGTATAGCTGCTGGAACTGAAGTCACTTAACTACTAGACCATTTACATAACTGCTGGAATTTCAAATTAGTTTTTAACTTTGCTAAACTTTGATGATCAGCTGAATGCTGAATTTGCATTACGCGTGACAGTCTCCCAATTCATTCCAGATGGAGGTTTTTCCCCCACCCGCGAGTAAAGATATTACAGACCAAAAAGTTAATATACTGAGTCTCCAGGATTTCTGCCAAAATACGCTGATTTTGCAAAAATATTTTTAACGGAGACGGAATTGGATCAATTCGTTGAGCCGCACGACCAACATGCCATGGGCCCCTGGTTCGAGACCAGGTCTCCCCGTGAGCTTTTATTAAAAAAATAAAATAATCCACTCCGTCTCTGGGCTGTTGTCTAGCTCGCAGCAATGCAAAAACAAGACTCGAGTTTCCTCAGTTCCTTTACCCTAATTCTCTTCCGGGCAAAACCATGCTAACGCATCAAAGGGTTGTCCCCTAGGATTTGGCCACATCGTATACAAAAAAAAAGAACCAAACATAAAATACTTCCCTTTCTTTATATGTATTTACCTCGAAGATTGCAGTTTCCATGATCGACTAAAGAACACTGCGGTAAAAGCGAAAAAATAAAAAATAGTAACGAAAACCGCGAAGCCTTGAAGAATATATTTTTGAACATTTTTCCTCAAATAAAACATACCCAAGCAGCATTTTAAGTACCAGCGACTGAGTTCAAGTATATTGGGACGAAAACTAAGTACCTGATACGTTACTGTGACCAAAATGAAAACTTTAACATAGATGGCCAACTTATACACGTTTTTTCAAGTAGCCGGGACGAAATAGCTTCTTTAATAAGCCACTTAGAAGTTCCCTGTAGATAAAGTTCCTCGATTTGTTCCAAATCGGTCTCTGTAACTTGTCTACGTTTACATCAAAGTTGCTGCCTTACCGACGAGGCATTATGAAGTTATAGTGACGTTGTAGCTTCTATGATTTACCACGTTACAGTGGCGGAATTTATAGTGGCGGTTTTAGTAGCGATAACGTCTCTAATCCTTTCATTTGAAACGACATCGTTCCGTTTTTTTAAGAAAATCTTTATGGAGGCTAAAACTTCAATTTGGGTCCTTAAAGTCCAAAAAACCTTTCAGTGTGCTACTTTAAATTACACGGTACGTTTTAGTTACTACATGAAGGCTTTCTTGACATGTTATTATCTTACTTATCAGTTTGGCCGCAGAACGTAGATTGAACGTAAAAATATTAATTTCCAAATTAAAAGTGAGCAATGAAGTGCTCAGTGAAGCGCTTTTCTTTTGTTGCCACAACTTTAAAAAAAACTCATATTCGGAGCAGCACCAGTGATATAAGTATAAACAGTTCGCCGGCTTTGAAATTTTGACAGCTCCTCGGTTGTTTGAATACTTCATAGCCCCATTTATGAGGCAGGGACATTGAAGAAACGATAAATACAATAAAGTTCCACTTCGGTATAATAAAGTAGCACTTAGGAACTGTAAGGTTCCATACTAGGATGTTTAAAGTAACTGCTTCCTTAAGGTAGCAATTCATGGTTCCAGCTACGAAATTTTTTGTATCTGCTACCTTGTAGTGACAATATTTGGTTATTGGAATAATAAGGTGGCATTTTTTCTTAGCTGCCATTTTATATATGGAAAAAATCTATGTTTTTGTCATCTTCGAAAATATAAAAATTGAGTCTCGGAGATTGCACTCCAAATGTACAAGAACTCGACGAGAATATTTAATGTATCGTCCTTGAAATCTTTTGGCTATTCAAATTTAGACATTTGATCGAAATAATTGTTTAACTAAAAATTAATTTGAATGAGGCTATTCTTATATTTAAGACTTTGTAAAGCGCGTTGTACTTTTTCGAGGTACAAGCCCTACATGTGCGGAAAAAAAAATTTCGCACATACTTTTCTAGTTAAGGTAAACTTCAGTTAAATTATAATTTTCACAATATATACCTCTGTATCATATTATGAAAGAAAACATTAAAATTGAAATTTTTTTCTAACACATACCCAACTTGTATTTAATGATGTTATGGTATTTATTAAAGTATTTTAGAAAACCATAATCGCTATGTGATCTTTTAATGGTGGTAGTGTTGTCTGGTTTTTAAAAAGTTTTTGGAACGTTTTGGGGTCGATACTGGAACGTGCCGTTGTGGTATTGAAAACGTTCCCGCAATTCTGCTAGCCACGAAGCAAACACGTAAATTGCCACCAAAAATCATTCCCCATTTTGGTACCGGGTACGTTGCAGGCATGTGCCAGCTGCGTTCCCGTACCATGTAACTGCCCCGAAATGGTTCCAAACTTCGGGGCAGCCACGTAACTAGCACGTAAATTGCTGCTTGGGTAGAGCGAAGCTTGACACAACCATGCTTTTCTAATATATTAAAGCTTATCTATATATTAAGTAGGGGAACAAATTATAGTGCTTTTGTTATATTTCAAAAAATATGTTAAAAATTTGGCGATTTTTAGCAGAAAACGTGAAATGGCTCAAATTTTAAAGTAAAGTTATATATTTTTAAGGTCTTGTGCTTAAAAGATAAAAAGCCCCTTATGGTGAGACTTCGGTGTCTGTCTGCATGTCACGACCGTTTTTCTCAGTAACTCTTTTTAATTCTAAGCCACGTTAGCGATTTTGAATTGGAAGGGGAAGGGGGGGGGGCTCCTCTTTATCAACGAAGTTTGCAAGTCAAAAAGTCTGAAATAGTTCGCACTAATTTATGTTATAGAAAAAATAAAATGAAGTTCCAGACGTTTATAGTTTCCGCAGAAAATAAGACGGAGTTAGATCAATTGCCATGGTTCCCGGGTTCGAGACATACTTGGTCCCGTGGATTTTTTAAAATTGAATTAAAAACTCCACTCCGCCTCTGGGCTGTTTTCTAGCTTGCAGCAATGCAAAAACAAGACATTCAAGTTTCCTCACTCCCTTTACTCTAATTCCCTTCCGGCCAAAGCCATGCATTAAAGGGTTATCCCCTAGGCTTTTGCCACATAGTAAACATAATGAAAACTTATGAAAAAATCCAAATAAAAATTTAAAAAAAACATAAAATTCCGTCAGAATTGTGCATATGCTAAGAAAGTGCAACAACTTTTCATCCTCTTCCAAATTGCACATTGAACATAAACTACTGCCTTTTGTCCTCAAAGGGTTTGCATTTAAGTCAATTAGTCCACATCTATGCCTCATAACTAAACTTCCTTTTTTTATGGAATTCTCATTTTTAAAATAATTCTGAATCATACTGTATTCTAACTTGTCATATAACCCATTTCGGGCTGTATTGTTATGGTCGCTATAATTTTTAATTGCCGGAAACCGAAACATCGCACAAAACAAAGTTGGAGGGCGGGCAAAATGTGGTATCCAAGGAGTGGGAAAAAAACCTAAAAAAATATATCCCCTACCTACCTGCATAAGTTGCATAAATGAATTCGGCAAAGTCAGCCGAGTCCAACGACACCTCCCGCAAAAATCCGTGCCATACAACCGGAGAAGTTAATTTTTGCAGAAATAATTATTCGAAAATAATTTCTCCGTAAAGATATTTAGCGGCACAAAATCGTGCAAAAACTTGCATTTTCTGCAAGTGGAAATGTACCCGCAACGCTAACAAAATATCAAGTCCCGCCTCGCAACGGGAAACGTAGCGACTCAAACGAACAAATCCTCAACCGCCCGTGAACACCACGTGAGAATTTCTTCAAAAAAGCAATTAAATTGAACCTCTGGCACAGGGTCGCCAGACTTTACACAGGCATTATCGCCACAATGGGCACTAAAAAGTCGCCAAAATCGCCAATCTATTACTTTTTTGTAGCCATGATTATAGCCAAAATGTCAAAGTGGCAAATACGTGTAAACACGGAAGTACACGTAAGTGCAAATTGTCACTTCCTTTAACTTATCGCGATAATACAACAATGAAATGTTTTTTTATTGGTTATGCAATATACTGTGTTAAGGTACGATTAATTTCTATAATTACACACCTTAAGTTTCGTTGGTTTTTAAACATTAAAATTAAAATTTAACTACACAGCTTTTATTCTGCCACCAATTCCTATCTTCGTGCCAAATATGAACTCCCTATATGAAAGAGTTTCACAAAAAACGCCAACCAATTAAAGACTTAGAATAAAATATATTTCATTATCTACCTATAGTTAAAGTGATTTTCAATTGTAGATTCTAATGCTTTGATCACTGAATCCAATGCTCGTTGCACCTTATTATCTTTTCGGATTTTGACTCCGTTATAGATGACTTATTGAGGATTTTTAATAAAAAAACAGCTGTCTAGATCGGGGTTTTTATTTAAATTTGTTGGTTTTACATCTAGTGTTCGGTTTTTTTGGAGGCATCCAGCAGCTAAAGAAAAGCTAACCCTTTGGTGCTGCTGTCGACAAAGAGCCAAAGGAATTTAGCTTTTCTTTATTAGAAACGCCGATCGCGCTAAGAAATATTTTAATATTTCTTACTTTGCTCGAGTTGAACGGTTTAGTTGGGAATTTTCATTAAAAATTTTTTAAAAATTTTCTCGGGTCATGTGTTTAGTTTGTATATTGTGTACATGTGATTATTGAGGATGCTTAGAATTTTCTTCTGCAACTCGATCTCTGGATCAGGTTCGAAAATTTTCGGTTGAGGAGCTGGAAGTTCAACTGCGTCGCCTAACTCTGCCTATTTTTGTAACTCACACCTTTCTTGTAACAATTATAAAACCGTTAAGAACCGATTGTCAGCAAGTCCGTTTAATAAAGTTTGAATCGCGTCTGGATGACATTCTTTTAAAGGAGTAGCAACTGAACTATTTGGAGGAATGATTGGCAAAGCTGTCGGCAGTAATTTCTGCCTCTCTGCGTGACTGATCAGTTGACTGAAAGTGAGTTTTCAGTCGAAGTCAACGCCAAATCCAAATTTGAAATTAAATTGTATCTTCAGCTTCTGTCATTTTCAGACATATTTGCGTGTATATTTCAAATGAAATTAGCCGCAGTCGTGTTTTGTGATTACAACTTTGCACTTTGAGCAAAGTCTAAGTTCAGTCGGAGTCGACTGATAAGTCCTTAAATTGTAGCAATCATGTCGCATGACTTTCCCATTTGAGCAAAGTTGCAATTGACTGATCCGTTGGAATTGTAATTCGGGCCTCAAGTTAATGGCATTATCCACTGGCATATTTTGGTGCTCCTCTGGTTGACCATAAAGTATGTTTATATGAAACTTCGATGCTCTTCGTTTTGGGCGGTGACAAGTAATGCATATAAACATCCACGTGATAAAATATTTGCGTTAACTTTCCCAATTGGTAATTCTTTATTTGGGAAAAGCAAATCAACTTTTAAATATAGCCTTTTCATATTCGGCATATTCTCTATAAAAGGTATAAAAAAGTCATGAATCTATACATATTCAAAAGTCCAATTACAAGTGCGCCTGGTTAACGACAATTATCTCACAATCATTGTAATCAGGAGGGACGTGAGCATGATACTGCTGCTGAAGCTGTTGTAAATTAGCATGAGTTGCCTCTAGAGTTTCTTTCTTTAGCTGTGGTTTCCTTTATCTATTCCGGACTGTTATTTTGTACCCTCTAAACTAAGATCCATAGAGGGCTTGAGCTGCCTTTTGCTCCAAATAGCCAAGAATTATTCCGAATCTATTACAGGTACTTTTGAGTTCTTCTGTGGTACATGTTTGAAGGTTTCCCGAAAATATACCACTTTTTGCTAAAGTATCTTTTAATAATTATTTCTCCTAACATTTATTAAAAATCACAGAATTAAAATGCGAAAAAGCCGGCAAATAACTCATGTCACTTTAAGTTTCACTTGCAGTTGCGGCAACTCTTACTCAAATTAGCTAAATTTTTCAGAAATTTCTGCTAAATTGATGTATGTTACATTTGTGAAACTTTAGAAATTATTTTTTAATTTGTCAATTTTTCTTTCAAGAAAAATCGCCATAAAAACGCCCAAAGTCGATTAAAAATCGCCAAAAAAATCGCCATCGCCAATTTCATATTTTTTGTCGCCAGGATTGATGAAAAATCGCCAATTTGGCGAAAGATCGCCACATCTGGCGACCCTGCTCTGGCACGAATTAGCAGAGAAAAAACCGTTCATGTCGCTAGGAGATAATGCAAATCAGATAAGGAGATAATGCAACTCAGTCGTGGATCAATTTTTGGACGGTGCAGATGCACAAAAACACTGCGCGGCGGAAACAGTTTTTTTATTCGGTGATATAATTGCTTTGTAATGTGAGACTTATTGTCTGACATTTGAGCTATCCAATGCCACCTAGTAGTTAGCAGCGCTAAACATATTTCTTAGCGCTCGTTAACTTCACCGTTCCGAACTCGATGATTTCCGCCGCTGCTTCTGGTAAAGAAGAAGACTTCATTCATTATCATTCGCGTCATCAGGAACTGTGGAGGAAACCAAATCGAGGTAAGTTTTACTTTTTGTCAATAACTCTCGTATTTATCAGAGAAATCGATGCTCATATAAACATTTAATGAAATTGTTTTATTCAGATAGCACAGTGCTCTTGGCTTCCTAATTTTTAGTCTACAAGAAATTTGGTTATAAAAAGAAATCAGCATCAAAAAGTGCCCGCCCTTAAGTTGCCTACATATCGTGAAGTGCAGGAGAGCGCCACGATATAATTAGTGGCTAATAAGCGCAAATAGCGGCTTCCCATCTATACCTATCGAAGCTCAACTATTCAACTTTGTGAAGACCCTGATTTGTGCTATACTCAGGTCAAAGTAGTCACAATTTTTGCCAAAAAAAACAAGCCTTCCTTCCTTTAGGAGCCACCGCAAGCTGTTAGCAAGTAGTAAAGCAAGAACCCCGCATTGTGGCTACTTCCTTTTTTTCGTCCTAGTCAAAGACCGTCAAAATCTCGGAAAAGAACAAAAGAAGGAAGTAAATCCTCTGCTTTCACTGTCTAATAAATTGTTTTTTCATTCTTCTAGTTCAGAAACACCCAGCTATCCACCATCTAATTTCGACCATGTAGCCCTAGCCTTGTTCGTCTTGAAGGAGGAGAGGCGAAGCCTTCAAATCCTGTCGACGAGAGAGAACCAGTAGCTCGTAAGTTGTCACATGCTCCAGGATAAAGCAAACCACTTATTTACACGCCCAAGTACACTGTCATACGAACGATACCGATGTAAGTAAACCTTTCTATTAGATTTCCTATGATCAATGAATTAATGCAGTGCAACATTAAGGACAGGCCTTTACGGTTGAGACTAGTTTGTTCCCCGCAGTTATTACTGATACAAATTTAGTATAACAACTCAAATATAAGGTAGATACTACTGCTGCATCAATGCAGTGTTCATATTAGTTATAAGAATGCTAATATTGTCTTAGTAAGCCGTATTGCATGTTAAAACATCAAGTACATATATCACTCCACAGTAAAGATCATAAGAGATACAAATTAATTAGGGCTGCATTAGGTAAACTGTAAGTCCTGTGTAAGATCTGGAAATATTTTTTTTTTGTTTTTGATCGGGAGGAAAGTTGGAAGCTTGCCTGCTTATTCGCCCCCACCAACACGGTTTAATATGACCATTATAATTTTTAATTTTAATATAGACGCATTGCTATGTTCAACACCAGCCTAAATGAGTCACAAAATTGTTCTGTTGTAAGCATTCAATTTTTCAAATCTAGAAATAATCTTTCACCAGAGCACTTCTTTCTTGGCGCTAGCCTATCAACTTTTCCGGACCTTGCTTCTTGCATGATTTATGGGTAGATTCATTGGATAGAAGAAGTGAATTCATGAGTCTAGCTATATCTTTAGATAAGGATACAACCACCAGTCTTCTTATAAGAATTGTAATAAAATTACATAATGATATTAATAAGCACCCATTTTCTTAAGTCCAATTGTGAACTAGTAAGCCAATATTTCTTCGATGCCACTTCATAATGTCGTCATCAGAAAATAGTGGACGACCTTTCACATTGTCGGTTACCGTCATAGTGCCTTATCTTGTAATAATTTAATTGATTCATTTATTAGATTGGGAAAATCTTCTGAATTCATCTTAGTAAATATTGACTTTTGGTTCGCCCGTATATATTTGTAAGACATATTATATATGTACATACAGGGTGCGCCATCTTTTACTTTCTTTTTATTTGAAAAAAAAAACAACACGCTTTTTATGAAGTCAAATCGGATTTATTTATTGATAATGGAAGGTGGGTTTATGCCATTTATTTATGAAAAATAACATCGATTATGTGGCCACCGCGGCTTCGTTTACAGGCCAACATCCGAATATAGAAATTTTCAATGACTTTTTGCAAAATCATCGGGTCAATGGCCGCTATTTCCGTCCGAATATTGTGCTTGAGGTCTTGTATAGTCTGGGGAGCATTGGCATACACTTTCCCTTTCAAAAATCCCCAAAGAAAAAAGTCAAGAGGCGTTAAATCGCACGATCTTGGGGGCCAATTCACATCTGCATTGCGCGAAATTACGCGGTCCGGAAATTTTTCGTGTAATAAGGCGATTGTTTGGCGAGATGTGTGAGCCGTTCCTCCGTCTTGCTGAAACCAAAATTCGTCGACATCGATACGATCCAATTGTGGCCACATAAATTCAGTGATCATGCCGCGATAACGTTCCCCGTTGACAGTAATGGCCTTTTCCTCTGCATCTTCAAAAAAGAATGGTCCGACGATGAAACCAGCCCATAAGCCACACCAAACAGTTACTTTTTGGGGATGGAGAGGCTGTTCATGAAATTTGTGTGGATTTTCAGCCGCCCAGAATCTGCAATTTTGCTTATTCACATACAAATTGAGGTGAAAAAGAGCACTTTGGCCGAAAATCCGTCTCTTCTTTCAAGCATCCAGTTTGGATAACCAAAATGCGTTGTTGTGTTGTAAGCGAATCCATGACTATAAATGGCATACCGTTGACAGTTCATACGTGCTTACAACATGACTTTTGATTCATATGGCAACACACAAAAAAAAGTAAAAGATGGCGCTGTAATGAGCCGGTAACCCGATCATTACCATACAAACCCAGCAACCTTCGATTGAAATTATTTCAATGAATAAACAGGTTCGACGGAAATTCGTCTTGAAATATAATGCCGAATTTCCGTCAAAACCAATAATTCATCCAATAATTTCGCTTCCAATGCAAGTCACAAAGCACAATGCACTGGCCTTCAAATAAGCGCAATGTGACCTTTTTCCCACATGTAACATAGGAAAAACTTTCCTATGTATATGCCTCTTGGAGCAAGTCATTTACGATGGCACGATGTGCGCTGGGTCTTTAACCTTTAACTTTAACTTGCGATTGTTTTCCCCGCTTCAATAACATACGCAGGCACATAAGTTAGCCAAGCCGGCTTAATCTGAGAGAGCTTTTGCTCTCTAGTTTCCCCTGCGCAACCCATTCTTATGATTTGGGTAAATACATAATTCGGTTGCGTGTAATTATGTAAGCTTTCCCCAATCGATGCGAGTTCCGATCAACCAATCGGAACTTAAATACAAATAAATAATAAATGGTTGATTGAGGGGTAAGTGTGATGGACATAAATATAGCCTGAAGGAGGCCAGAAGGCAGTTGATTAGTGGATTTCAGTCTGTAGCGATTGAATTGTTTCTTGAATTGCAGAAAGTGCAATTAATTAATTAACGCTTTCGCGTGTGCAATTTTTTAAACTCAAGATAACTCTAACATTGTTAATTGCAATTGATTTTAGTGGACTTTTGTGTTAATAAAGACAATCAGTGTAAACAGTGTTTTCTTTTTTAAAATAAGAAGAAAAGACAAGGCATCCTTAAATAATCAACTCCCCTGGCCGTTTCTTCCCGTCAGCACAAAGGTTGACGAAAGCACGAGCGGCAGGGTAATACACATGGTGGCAGCGGTGGGATCTCTGAAAGCCTAAAACAGAGATCTCCAGACAGCATCCCAAGCCAGGTGCTTGTCCAACGAAGAGGTGTCCTGAAAAAATAGGCCCTCCAACTTTTGATCATCGGGATAGTCTGAAATAATAGACATCCACAGAGGAACAATATAAGGCAGGCAGCCCATTAACACTGCCCAACTTTACCCACTCTACTACAGGCAAGATCACACCCAGATGGACCGTGAAGACCGTATTCAGGAACTCAAGGAGAAGCTTCAAAGCTACGCTACACCAGCAACAGAGGACGAAGACACCACACCATTCGAAGAAGCACAAAAAATCATGGACAGGTTACGCCGGCTAAAGAGCCTTAGGAAGTAAGTGGTATAAATTTTCTCGTATAATTTTAAGAAACCAATTTTAGAATTATTCCCATAAATTTTTTTTTCTCATTCGTGTCATACAGTTAAATTAATTCTCAATATAATGTAATGTAATGGTGTATATGGTGATGAATTTTTTTTTTTTGAATTATTGTGTTTCATGAATTCCGGTGTTATGCTGCGTTGTATATTCTGTTTCTCTTTTTCGTTGTCTATGGAAATTAAACTTGGTTAGTGTTTCGTGCCCGCGTTGTTTTGAAAATTCCTGAAGGTGTTGTCTTGGCTCGATAACTATTGACCAAATCTCGTAACTAAGCAGTTACCTAGTGTCAAAATAGTATCTACGCGCGCTAAGGATTATAAAGCCCAGGCTACTAAGAGCCGGAGGCACACAACCACTCGTTTGGCACGTGCTGTTCAATATCTGCACCAAAAGAAACCTGCCAAAATGCCAGCAGGAAACGCCGAACCAACCGTCGATGTTAGGGGTATTTCCCTTACTGATGCAAGAAGCATGATCCCCGATTTCGATGGGAACTCTGACGACCTGCATCGATTCGTGGCTTGCTGTGACTTACTTTTCTCCCAAGCCAAGAGCGAATCAGACAGGCAGCTCTTTTTAAATTTGCTCAAAACTAAGCTCACCGGTCCTGCATACGATATCTTCAGATATAAAGAAATCACGACTTGGAATGAGCTCAAAAGCGAAATAAACGCTCATTTTCTCGAGCATAGGCCTCGAATCTCAATCCAAGGAGAGTTATTACGCCTAAAACAAACTCCGCGTGAAAGATTGCAGGATTTTGCTCGTAAGGTAGCCAAACATCTAGCTGATCTAAACAGCGTAACCCTTCAAGAAGCAACAGAATCAACATCAAGAGCCTTCTTGTTAAAAGAAAACGAGAAGAATGCCATTCGCGCATTCGAAGATGGTATCAGGAACGACCAATTGAAAGTTATTGTGAAAGCTCATTCTGAGACAAACCTCCGACAACTCATTAATTTTGCCACTGAGCACGACCAACGAATCGAGGAAAACCACTCTAATACACCTCGCGTTACAAATAACACACCCTTCTGCGATTATTGTGGCAGAAAAGGCCATACAAAGGTTAGTTGTTTCAAGAGAAGACAACTCCCTGTGTTCCCTGCTTTTCACAACGTGAAAAGAGAAGTCAACCGCGTAACTTGTGAATATTGTCGTAAACCAAACCATCGCACTTACGAGTGCAGAAAAAAATTTCAAGACGAAAATTCCCATCGTAAACTTCAGTATCAGCCCCAGAATTCACAAGTTCTAACTAGAAACTTCCAAGGTGGACCCAACCGAAGAGGACAACCTCGACAGCTCAAACAAATTAGGTGGTCCACCCCTTTAGACATACAATCGGAAAACTCCCTCACGCGGGAAGAATCAGACGGCGAGAACCCCCGCGAAATAATTACCCAAGCCGTCATCCATTAGTCCTGTCCCAACAAAAACTTAAAGTGCGAATCCCCATTTATAAACGAGGAAGCGCATTATTAGTAAATTTACCTTTAAATATTTCAAAATCCGCATCGTCTACATTCGTAATCGACACTGGAGCAGAAATAAGTCTCCTCAGGGAAGAAGTAACAGACGACTCAGCACTTGTACATGAAAGTTTAAGGTGCACCATAACAACAATTGCAGGAATATATACTTCCTCAATCGGAGTATCACTTGGGAAAATTAAAATTGGTGACAAAAATGCGGAAATTATAATAGAACATCCTTTTCACCTAATACCCCGAGGCAGCAGCCTATTATACGGCGGCTTGCTCGGTGTAGATTTCTTAGAGAAGTTTAAGTGTAATTTAAATTGTTCAGAAAAATACTTAGAAGTTGAAATAAATACAAGATCAGAAACTCTGTCGGTAAATAACGATCAAATAATAAAAGCAGAAAGGAAAAAATGTACAGCTAATGAAATAGTAACCCCTGTACACAAGCAAATGAATAAACTAGGTGAGGATCTAACTTATTTGGCTTTAACCAACCCAATTAGTAACCCTAAAAAGGATCCGGTGTGTAAGAATTCGGGAACATTATGCAATAAGAATTCTACCGCCTATGTGGACCCTATTAAAAAAGGAATTAAGATCAATTCGCCCAATTATCCCAGTAACACTCGTAAAGATCCGGCGAGTGAAATTTCAAATACATTGAACAATGGAAATTTCACCACCCAGGTGGATCATACAGGAGAGCCATACAGGGATAAGGTAAAACATGCGATCCTGGAAACCGGGTATCAATCCGTGAGGCCGACGAACCAATTATCAATAAAAACAGAGCCAAATAATGTAAAAATTCCTGGCAGTATAACATTACCCCCGCGAAGTGAATTAATTGCAAATATACCTATTAATTCTGACCAAGAAATATTCTGTGAAAAAAGAGAAATTAGATCCGGTGTGTTTATAGGAAACACAATAACTAAACCAAATGGCCATATAGCTAAAATACTAATGCTCATCACGAATGCAGAAGAGCATAACATACCATATGAGGAAATTACTCCCTATTGGGAACCTCTCAAGCATTACGAAGTAGTTCAAGCCAATTACGACCAAGATCCATTCACTAATCGACTAAGAAGACTCGAAAAACTCGTAAATCTCGAGCA
The DNA here is from genome assembly GCA_964036015.1 of Leptarthrus brevirostris. Taxonomy (NCBI): domain Eukaryota; kingdom Metazoa; phylum Arthropoda; class Insecta; order Diptera; family Asilidae; genus Leptarthrus; species Leptarthrus brevirostris. The sequence continues at coordinate 103,019,399 of OZ038371.1, forward strand.
TTGCAATAATGAGGAGAAGGATTCAATATTAAAAATGTGCCGCCAGTACAATGAGTTGTTCTACTTAGAAGGGGACAACTTAACCTGTACTGACGCAGCCACACACGCTATCCCTATTAAAGCGGATACAACCCCCATTTACGTTAAACCATATCGCTTACCTGAGTCACAGAGGTGTGAGATCAACAAACAAATAAAGGAAATGTTGGACCAAGGCATTATAAGCCCCAGTAAAAGTCCGTGGAACTCGCCATTGCTGCTAGTTTCTAAAAAACCCGACCAAACCGGTAAAAAACGTTGGAGAGTCGTCGTAGATTTTAGACGTCTTAACGAGGTTACACTCGGAGACGCCTACCCATTGCCAAATATAACGGACATCCTAGATCAACTCGGTCGCTCCAAGTATTTTACCACGTTAGATTTAGCTAACGGGTTCCACCAAATACCCATGGACAACGAAGATAAGGAAAAGACAGCCTTTAGCACCCCGTTTGGCCATTATCATTTCAATAGGATGCCCTTTGGATTAAAAGGTGCACCCGCCACATTCCAACGGCTAATGAATACGGCCTTAACGGGACTGCAGGGATTACATTGTTTTGTCTACTTGGATGACATCGTCATATACGGACATAACCTGAGAGATCATAATGAAAAATTAGCTCAAGTGTTTGATAGATTAAAAATGCACCAGCTAAAACTACAACCAGACAAATGTCATTTCCTTCAAAAAGAGATAGTGTATCTAGGGCATATCGTGAGCGAAAGTGGGGTACAACCAGACCCCTCTAAAATTACAGCGGTAAAGACATACCCAAGGCCCAAAAAGGCTAAGGATGTAAAAGCATTTCTCGGCTTTGTGGGATATTATCGGCGATTCATTCCCAACTTCGCTCAAATAGCTAAACCGTTGACAGCCCTGTTAAAAAAGGAAGCGCCATTTAAATGGGACAGTTTCTGTGACGAGTCTTTTGTAAATCTAAAGGATAAACTGATCACCGCACCAATCCTCTCTTACCCCAAGTTTGACCAAGCATTTAACGTCACCACAGATGCAAGCGACATCGCTATAGGTGCCGTCCTATCACAAGGAGAAATCGGGAAGGATTTACCAATATGCTATGCTAGCAGAACTCTAAACCCGGCTGAGACCCGGTACTCCACGATAGAAAAGGAACTGTTAGCAATCGTCTACGCGGTCGAACAATTTCGGCCTTACCTGTATGGTAGACGGTTTAACATTGTCACAGATCACAAGCCACTCGTTTGGCTGATGAAGTTAAAGGATTCCACTTCTCGACTCATGAGATGGAGGATCAAGTTGGAGGAATACGATTACACTATTATCCACAAACCAGGAAAGCTCAATGTCAACGCGGATGCTCTTAGCAGGTTTCCCCCTTGCGTCACAAATAACAATGAAGACAAAGTAGTGAACGTAATAACCAGACGACAGGCCCAAGTTAATAAAGAACCGAATATCACAGAAGAAAATAAAAACGATTTCCGCGACTTATACACAGAATATACTTCATCACTTCAACCCAAAAATAATCCCCTAAGAGAAAAATATGAACATATACTAAATCAAAAAGGTATAAAGCTTAAATTTTTTCTTTTACCAAAAACAGAAGACGAAACCGAAATTTATCTTAACGAACTCATCCCGAGCTTGAGTCAAAAACTGAACTTCGGAGTATTAGAAGAATACGAAGTAAACAAAAAACGATACTTAATCGCTAAAGTGACCATTCCCTCACGCACTGCAAGAGAGTACAATCAGGTCCTTAACAGTTTAAACGACATTAAAACGTATTGCGTGAAAAACCACCTTAATGAAGCAAATATATCCCTTCCAAACGTAGGACCGTTGATCCTTTTAGAATTAAAAAACATGTTGTATTTCATATTCAAAGACACTAATATTGACCCAAAACTGTACATATCACGCGTTAAGGTCATCACAAAACCTGAAGAACGGTCCAAAATAATAGAATTATTCCATAACTCGCCAATCGGAGGACATCAGGGAATAGCTCGCACGACAAAAAGAATACGAATCATGTATGACTGGCCCGGACTTAATCACCAAGTGGAAACCTATATAAAAAAATGCGTTTCGTGCCAAACAAATAAGTTGTGTAAAAATCCCAAAATACCCATGAAAATAACAACGACCAGCACGAGGCCGTTTGAGAAAATATATCTTGACATAGTAGGACCACTGCCCTTAAGTCATGAAGGCAATCGTTACCTTTTAACATTCCAAGATGACCTTACCAAATTCACGGAGGCGATACCACTGCGCAATGCCGAAGCAGGTACAGTTGCGGAAGCCTTCACTACAAACATAGTCTGTAGGCACGGTATCCCAGAATCAGTATTAACTGACCAAGGATCCAATTTTCTAAGTGATGTGTTTACGCAAACATGCAAGTTGCTCAAAATAACGAAACTCCAAACTACCCCCTATCACCCACAGACCAACGGAGCATTAGAGCGGTGTCACAGAACTCTTGCCGAATACTTGCGACATTATGTTAATCGTGACCCTCTTACATGGGATTCTTGGATCCCATACGCCATATTCGTGTACAACACGAGTCCACACTCAAGTACAGGATATACTCCTTATGAGCTCCTCTATGGCAATCCTCCGAGTATCCCCTCGGTGATCAAATCTAACCCAGTCATTGGTTACAACTACGACAACTATGCTAATGAACTTAAGGTTAGGCTGCAACACAGTCATCAAATAGCGAAGGAAAAATTAATTGGTAGTAAAGAAAACTCAAAACGGTTATACGATAAAAATACAAAAGTAAAAACTTATAATATTGGAGACCAGGTACTTTTAAAAAATAATGCAAGGAAAAATAAGTTTGCACCCTTGTGGAGTGGGCCATTCGAAGTAATAAAAATTAACTCGACTGAAAATTCTACCATTAGAATAGGGAATAAAACCAAAACTATCCACAATAACAATCTCAAATTATTCCTTGAATAAGTTTTAAAATACGAATCCTCACTTCAGGGTTTTGACGATAGCTATCTGGTGCATAATATGGGGAATAACATCGACTAATGCAAAAGCCGAAGGACCATTAACGGTGTCAGACTTAAAGGACAATCCCGGGATATATTTCGAAGAAGTAGGACATGTAGGACTTTACAGCAATGAGTGGCAAGTAATAATATATTATGATCTTAAGGATTTTAACTTCGAATTAGATAAGTTAAACAATTGTACTGAAGAAGCGAAAAAGCTTTGCGACTTAATCGAGCATCACCATAACAAGTTGCCACTGTGCAAAGATATTACTCTGCAGTTAAATACCATCTCGAGAACCCTGAGACAAAACTCTTTTTTACTAACACCGGAAATAACTCGTTTCAAGAGAAGTCCATTTAATGTCGTCGGAAGTTTAAGTAAAACTCTATTTGGGACCTTAGACGAGGAAGATGCAAAGCTGTTTAATGAACACATAGACGAACTGAACAACAACCAGGGATATTTGTTAGGACTAATCAAAAATCAAACCATCATAATCGATACTACCATTAATATCTTTAATAAAACCCGTTTAACCGTCAAGGAACAGTTTATACACATCGAAAAGAAGTTAGAGAAACTGACGTCCGTAGTCAACCGCGTAAACAGCGATGTACTAATGCAAAACATTACGACAGAATTGGAAATAATGGTTTCCTTGACTACTTTGATGATGCTACGGTATCAATCAACACAAAACCTCCTAATCGACTTAGTAACCGACGTTCGACATGGTAAACCACACCCTTCTATAATCACTCCCGCCCAAATAAGAAATACGCTGGAGATGATACAAAAGGAAATTCCAGACACCCTTACACTCCCAATTAATAAAGAAAGAAACAACTTACTACAAATTTACCAAATAAGTAATGTTCGAACCGCCATTCGTACCGACAAAATAATATTCCACCTCAAACTACCTCTGCCCTTTAAGGATAGTTATCAACTAATAAGAGTTTACCCCTTACCAACATGTCATTTTGATAATGTCGCTTACATAAAGCCGTCTTTAGAATATCTTATCATAGATTATAACCGAGAGCACTATTACCCACTAAACCGAGCCGATCTACAAAATTGTCAAACGCATAATTTAGTACATTATTTCTGCCGTTTAATCCACCCTATCTTCAACGTACATTCAAACAATAATCTATGCGAAATAGATATACTAAAACACAGCAAGAATATCCCGCCAGATTGTGAGATCCAGGAGGTGCCAAAACTCGACTTTTGGATACAGCTCTCCCAACCGAATAAATGGTTATTCTCTGTACGAGAATCCACCACGGTCGACGCAGTTTGCGGCAACAAAATTAGTGCATACCAGTTACATAACACTGGAATCCTTCAGCTGGCAGCCGGATGCTACCTACGAACCAAAGATCTGAACATTTATTCTCATAACGTAAAAGAGTCGTCCTTAAATAATCACTACTTACCATCAATGAATTTAACCTATTCAATTAAAGATCACCAAACACCCGCGTCTATCCCCGCAAAAGTCCAAGTATTAAGATTTCATGACAACCAGAACTTGCAAGCTCTCAGTACGGCAATTAAACAGCAAAAGCAAAGTGAAGAATTATTAAACCTAAAGAGTTTCTCGCCACACAATATACACCATTACACAATATCCTACACCCTGTTCGGAATAATATCAATTATAATTATAGTATTAATATGGAAGAAGAGGTTCCTGCATAAGAAAACCAGTCAGCAAGATAATTGCAAGAACAATGAACCTCAAGTCGAAGGCCGAGCGTCCTATCAGTTAACTGTACAATAACCATCTTTGTATTGAATAAACCTTGTTGCGAATTAAAAATAAAAAGCTAAATAAATGTAAAAAAAAAAAAAAAAAAAAAAAAAAAAAAAAAAAAAAAAAAAAAAAAAATTTATATACATATTTTTAATAGGGGTTAATATTTTATAAAAACCAATTGTATACATTAACTAATCGTATATCCTATCTAATTCAAATAACTCAATTGTATATGTAATATATATATCGAATACGAATATTATTATTATTGGACTAATTAAGACGAATACTATTATTATTATTATTAGACCTTAAGCACAGCAACGTATATGTATCTATAATAAGATTCTTCGTGGAAAAATTAAAATGTAAACATAAGATCATATAATCCGCTCAGCCGAGGAGATAGATATAAGAAAAACATGTAAACAGGGTAATGCAATTATGGAATTAGCATACAAAAAAACAGAGAATTATTTTTTCTATAAAACAACAAGCTGATATCGTAATAATAACACGTAATGCTAAAATTAGGAAGTATATAAACATAAGCAACTTAGAACGTGTAACAACTTGCTCACCTTTGACTTAACTCTATTATAACATGTATAAAAAAAAAAAATTTAGCAATAGAACTTTTTTTGAAATTGTAAAACAGCTACCTCAAAACTACCTCACGGCTATATTTTGTCCAGTACGACCTTCTCAGTATCCTCTGAATAATATCTTACGAAAGTTACCATTCCATTCAGAAATGTAACTTTCTTTTTCTAAGGGGAAAGGTGTAATGAGCCGGTAACCCGATCATTACCATACAAACCCAGCAACCTTCGATTGAAATTATTTCAATGAATAAACAGGTTCGACGGAAATTCGTCTTGAAATATAATGCCGAATTTCCGTCAAAACCAATAATTCATCCAATAATTTCGCTTCCAATGCAAGTCACAAAGCACAATGCACTGGCCTTCAAATAAGCGCAATGTGACCTTTTTCCCACATGTAACATAGGAAAAACTTTCCTATGTATATGCCTCTTGGAGCAAGTCATTTACGATGGCACGATGTGCGCTGGGTCTTTAACCTTTAACTTTAACTTGCGATTGTTTTCCCCGCTTCAATAACATACGCAGGCACATAAGTTAGCCAAGCCGGCTTAATCTGAGAGAGCTTTTGCTCTCTAGTTTCCCCTGCGCAACCCATTCTTATGATTTGGGTAAATACATAATTCGGTTGCGTGTAATTATGTAAGCTTTCCCCAATCGATGCGAGTTCCGATCAACCAATCGGAACTTAAATACAAATAAATAATAAATGGTTGATTGAGGGGTAAGTGTGATGGACATAAATATAGCCTGAAGGAGGCCAGAAGGCAGTTGATTAGTGGATTTCAGTCTGTAGCGATTGAATTGTTTCTTGAATTGCAGAAAGTGCAATTAATTAATTAACGCTTTCGCGTGTGCAATTTTTTAAACTCAAGATAACTCTAACATTGTTAATTGCAATTGATTTTAGTGGACTTTTGTGTTAATAAAGACAATCAGTGTAAACAGTGTTTTCTTTTTTAAAATAAGAAGAAAAGACAAGGCATCCTTAAATAATCAACTCCCCTGGCCGTTTCTTCCCGTCAGCACAAAGGTTGACGAAAGCACGAGCGGCAGGGTAATACAGCGCACCCAGTATACTACCCAGTCACAAAAGTATTGGGACACTTGCATTTTTTTTTTACATTTTCAACTTTGTGGGTATATAAAGTGTTTAATTATAAAAGTAAATTTCGTTATGGTAATAATTACTTTGTTCGTTTTGTTCGAAATTCTTTTTACAGTTACAAAAAATTTAAATAATAACAAAAAAATAACGAAAATAATGCACGATAGCAGAAAGACAATCGTAGTCATGTTATACGGAAAAAGTCCGAAGTATACGTGACAGAATGCTTGAAACACCCTGTCAACTTTCCAACTTCTGTAATGGTTTTGGGGCTGCATGTCCGGATATGAAGTTGGGTCTCTCCATTTTATTGATGGTGCAATTAACTCCGAAAAATACCAAAATGTGCTGCCATCAATACCTCTCTTTCAGTCGCCTGAAGGGAGTTCGTTTTTCAACAGGATGGAGCACCAAGCCATACTTCAAAATCCAGTAAAGCCTGGTTGTAGGTCAATGGAGTACCAACAATGGAGTGGCCCGCTAATAGTCCAGATCTCTCCATAATAGAGAATTGATGGGGAGGTATTAAGAAAAGACTTGGGGCGGATCCATCCAAACTGTTCTTCATGAGAAAATAAGGGAAATTTGGAATTCTTTTACCGCCGAGGATTGTGAAGAGGGAGAATTAACTCGGGTCATGTGAATATTTGCTGCACATTTTGTGCATTTTGTGAAAATATTTTTACCGCAAGGTTAGTGGGACAGTGTAAGTGATCATAATTTGATACAGCTGTCGATATCGGTTTTAAAAATTTTGTGTTGGAGTTTCATCTAGTTTTCGTTTTTTCGCGAAGGCGTTCAGCAGCTGGGGAAAAGTTAACCCTTTGGTGCTGCTGTTGACAGCGAGCCGAAGGTGCTTAACTTTTCTTCATTAGAAACGCCGATTGTGTTAACAAATTTTTATATTTCTTACGTTGCTCGAGTTTACAAGCAGTTTGTTTTGATTTTTATTTTGAAAATTAACTCGGGTCATGTGAATATTTGCTGCACATTTTGTGCATTTTGTGAAAATTAGAGGGAGCCGGTCTCCTCTTGGAAAACATAGGTAAGGGCCACACGACAATAAGGGAGATTCTTGAAGCCACACCTGAGTTGGCCATGCTTACTGATCAGATGCCGGCAAGACTCTCACCATTTCAACCACCCTTAATACGGGTGGAAAAGCGTGAGACCTGGACGCTTCTAGCTGTCCGTCCAGGGGAGCTAGTATGGTAAACGGATGGATCCAAGACTGAATCAGGTGTTGGGGCAGAGGTCTGGAGCGACTCTCCTCGATTCAGTTTATCACTGACCCTGGGAATATATACCACGGTATTCCAGGCTGAGATCTTCGCCATACTGACATGCACCTAAGAGAACCTAAGAAGAGCCTATAAAAACAAAAGGATCTCAATCTTCTCGGATAGTGAAGCTGCAATAAAAGCAATTGCTTCATCTACCACCAGATCAAATCTGGTGTGGGAATGCCAAAGGAGCCTAGACGCACTGTGTAGAACTAATCAAGTAAGCTTGATCTGGATACCGGGACATCAGGGCTACACGGGAAATGAAAAAGCAGACGAACTTGCTAGGAAGGGGTCAAACACCCCTTTTATAGGGCCGGAGCCGGTCTGTGGAATACATTTCTGCACGGCTAAAAGGCTAAAAGCAAACCGCGCAAATGAGGGGCATAGGCTGTATTGGAACAATATTGAGGGGCACGTTCACTCAAGAAGCCTTATGCCCTCACCGTCGCCGGGTAGATCCAGGGAGCTCCTCAAGCTGAGCAGGTCGGCTGTTAGGACTCTGGCAGGACTACTTACCGGCCACTGTCAGCTAAGGAAGCACCTGGTGACAATAGGCAGAGCCATCAACCCCACCTGCAGACTCTGTCTGGAGGAGGATGAGACCCCATTACATGTGCTATGTGAATGCCCTGCAGTAGCCAGGAGCAGAATTAGCCTATTCGGGAAACCAACCCTGGTACCGAGCGGGCTGAATGACTGCCAACTGCGGGAGCTGTTGAACTTCTTCGGAGGGACCGGCTTAGTATAAGGAGTTGAGAGGGTTAGCACAATAGGCCCCAGTGGCCGCGGCGCTTGAGAACCTCACACCTCCAAATCTAATCAATCAAAGTAAATATATATTTCCAGTGTACATTACATTATAGGTAGAGGTTTGATTTTTGTCGTTTCTTGATTATGGTCATTAAGTCATACATGATGTTTGAATTATCTCCTTTTTTGAAAGCAATATATTATAATTATTTGAACTAAGTTTGTCCTTATGTTTTGAATTTAATTTTTTGAATTTTTTTGTTTCAGCTTTCTTTAAAGGTTGGGCCTACACCCTAGCCAGGTGTAGGGATGGCGTGAGTTAGTGACCTGAACTATCGCTAGGGGAGTAATCTTTCTTTTTTTGTGTTTTCAAGATAGTTCAGGGCGGCTGGGAGTAACAGGTGACACCAGACCTGTTGCTCTCCCTTTCATCTGTTTCTCGTTTGTTTTTATCCTTCGTGGCAGACCAGAGAGAAGGACTCCACAACCTTCTTTCGCCACAGGCACGCGAAATTCTGTTTGTGGATGTGTGATGATGTTCAAGGATTGAAGTTGAATCAGTTGCGTTGCGGTAAGAAATTCTTTCGCGGAAATTTCGGCAGTGTTTGAAATGAAATTTAATTGAACATTTGTGTTCTGGTAAAAGACAAACTTGAAAATTTATAAGGCAATGATCGTGTGCAAGAAGTGATTGGATGATTTTGATAAGAATTAGTGAGTAGAGTGATTTTTATGAAACAAACTGAAAGTCCAAAACAGAAATTTTAAAGTGAACTGTAAAGAAAATAGAAATTTTTAAGAACACAGAAAATTTTGTGTTAAAAAAGAAAGTAAAAAACTAAAGCAAATAGCAAAAGTAGCTAATAGAAAAATCAATGAGGCATAAGTTCAAGAAAACGGAAAATTTAATTGAGGGAAAATTGAAGGTGAAGTGCTCTAGGAATATTGAACTGAAAAGATTTGAAGGATAAAATACAGTGACGAGTTGACCAAAGAAAAGGAATGATCAGTAAATCATCTTGAGTTATCATTATCAACACGGATGCCGTAAACGCATTAAGGAATAGGGTTGAATGTTGGGAAATCGGTGAGTCCTTACCATATTATTATAAAATTCTGGATACCATGAAATAAATAATTAAGAAAAATTCCCGCGGGTTATGAAAGGAATTTGAAAGGGCGGCAGAAGATTGATACAACTTAAAAGTGAATCACTTGATTAACCTTCGAAATATAATTAACGAAACCTTTGTACGTAATTAACGAAATAATAAATCGCTAAATGACAATTTTTCTAGTGCTGCTCGGGAGTTTGTTTGGACAATAGATAGAAAACACTAGCTATAATTTCAGTGTAACTAACAAAACGTTCAGTGGACTCTTGAATTTCTTTGTATCATCAATGAATCGATACATCGTTACGAGATAAGAGTTTTACTGGTATTTGGTTTTGGACAAGAAAATTTGACTGAAGTTCTTCAAGATTAATTATAAATCGGTAAGCGCGAGCATCGGTCGCAGCTAAGGAAGTTTCGATTTGATGAAGGATTGAGATTAAGAGTTAACGCAGTTGGACAGTCTATTTTTCTCTAAAGAAAAGCCGATTTTAGTCGTGAATAAATTTTCTTAGAAAATGAGTTTTCCAAACTTTTGTGAGTAAAATAAAAATCATGGGGGGACACAGTGAAGTGAAGAACAGTAACTTGACAAGGGCAAAAATATAAAACTAAAATTCAAAAAGTACTCCGAAAGGTTAACTATATCGAACTAATTAAAAGAAACGCGAAAAACGTTCATGGTGGGAACCATTTGTTGATTGATGGTTTTCTCTTCTTTTGACAAGTATACTTATGTCGTATTACTCGATTCTTAACTGCTCTTAAAGAAGGAATTAGCACGGAAGCAATCGAACATCCATATCGTCGTTTAACAAGAAGTCTAAATTTTTTTTTGATCTTATTAGTACAGCTACAAACACATAGACCAACACAACCTTTAAAAGAAATTATAAATAATACCCATCGTATTATTTATGGCATTGATACCTATGATTTTGAGTTCAAATTTACCAAACCTAAGAAATGTTAAGATTTTGTACGTGAATTTAGAAAGAAAAATTAAGGATATCTTAAATTTTGAATTTGACATTAGAAAATATTTAAGGATACCTAAGAGTTGGAAGTTGACTTTATCAAAACTAAGAGTATTTAAGATTTTGAATTTAAGTGTAGAAAATTATTTAAAAATACCGAAGAGTTTGAACTTGAATTTAGCAAAAGTAAGAATATCTAAGACGTTGAATTTGAATTTAGAAGCAATTTAAGAATATCTAATGTTTTAAATTTAGATTTTGCCGAAACTAAGCTTGAATTGTCCAGATCGATGGAAAAAGGAAAATAATGCGCATTATTCTTTCTTGTACCTGTATATGTATATAGATATTTTCATTTTCTAGTTTTCTTTATTGCTGAAAATATCTCAACTGAATATTTTTTGATAGATTGATAGAAATTCGTTCAATTAGGTTTTAATAAACTCCTTTGGTTTCTCCTCACCTTGATAACAGATTCTTGATTGTTAGATTGTTAGTAAATTTAGTTTTCGTTATAATATTTTGTTTAACATTGACGAAATCGTTACTATTTTATTTGTATTATATATCTTTGATATAGATAGTTGGAAATGCGCTCTCCTTAGAAAAGGAAACTCTTGAATTTTATACAACAAATATTAGTCATGGGCATTAACTGGGCTTAATTCATTCTCTACTCTCTCTCACAGATTTTAAAAGGGCATTCAGATGATGTAGCCCCCTGGATGGCAGGGCGGATGGGACATGGGTCAAGTGAAGGGGAGTCACACCATCAGGCTCCTCCAATGATATCCGGTAACTATGGCAACGCCTGCCGCAGTCCTTTCTCCTGTTTTTTTCAGATTCAGTTTTTTTCAGAGTTCGGTGTTTTTTTATTCTTCCTCGGTTTGGTTTCGTTCACTTTTCCTTGTCCTTCGAAATGAAGATTTCTTTTTGTTGTGCGACCAAAAACAGGATGGTATCCCTTTTGACCCCCCACTCATCAGCTTGACATCAGCTGAATTTCATTTGATGTCATCCAGAGTCATAGTCTGCCTTGGGCAGTCATCCAGCGGCAGTGCTGGTCCCAGCGCGCAATAGTATATCTAACTCTTTCTAAGGCTTTACGCCTTCTGCTTCACCTATATCTAGCAATTTATTTTTTGCACTATCAAATGACTCTTCCAAAATATTTATGTTGATATCATACTTTTCTGCAATTTCCGATAGGGCTTCAGCCCAATATATTTCTCTGTGCTGTCAGCCTTGTTACAGATTGGATTCGCTTATTTTAAGATAAGCCGAATTCTAACGAATCCAATCTGACATTTATAAAAACAAATCGTAAAAGTCTTATGAGTTGGATTTCAAATATCAAATTTTGTTGCAACAAAGTTGCAATGTACTCAAATCCAGCTCATCATAAACAACGCGCTCGGTTTACCGTCGAAATTCGTTTCACACGGTAGCCCAGTACACGATAAGCGAAAGAAATTTGCTTAATCAGCGCGAAAAACAACGATCTACAGCGGCTTTGCCCAATGACAACTAACTACATCAAGGGCAAAGCTAAAAAACGAAGAAAAAGCACGAAAGCTTTTCTTCATGTAGATGAGTTGTAAGTATTGCTTGAAGAAAATTACAGGGAGTTTTGTTTTGGTCGCGATTGGGGCGAGTCGCGGTTGTAGAGTCTTTTTGAAACCGTGACGGAGTAGAGCGGAGTTGGTCGTTTCCCCAAAAAGTGGTTATTTTCTAAAAAAGTGGTCGTTTCCCAAAAAAGTGGTTATTTCCTAAAAAAGGGTCTAATTAAACTAGATTTGATTAAGTATAAACAGGATTTTAGTGAAATAAGAAAAAAAAGTGTCTAATTAAATTATGTTGTGTTTACCTAGATTTGAATAAATATAAACAGGATTTTAGTGAAATAAGAAAAAAAAGTGTCTAATTAAATTATGTTGTGTATACCTAGATTTGAATAAATATAAACAGGATTTTAGTGAAATAAGAAACAAAGTGTCTAATTAGATTATGTTGTATTTACCTAGATTCGATTAAATATAAACAGGATTTTAGTGAAATAAGAAAAAGTGTCTAATTAAACTAGATTTGATTAAGTATAAACAGGATTTTAGTGAAATAAGAAAAAAGTGTCTAACTAGATTATGTTGTGTTTACCTAGATTTGATTAAGTATAAACAGAATTTTAGTGAAATAAGAAAAAGTGTCTAATTAAACTAGATTGGATTAAGTATAAACAGAATTTTAGTGAAATAAGAAAAAAGTGTCTACTTAGATTATGTTGTGTTTAACGAGATTAGATTAAGTATAAACAGAAATTTTAGTGGAAAAAGAATAAATGTGCAACTAAGTTAAGTAACTATTGAAAAAAAAGAGAACGAAAAATAAAAAAAATTATTATAACAAAGGAAAAGACTATAACATTTTAAAGAAAATTTATTATAACAAATCTATCCTACATCGAACAAAAAGGGGTACCTCTAAGCACTCCCGGGTAGTCAATAGCCCTGAGGAGTCACCCCCAACGCTTCTATCCTACATCGAACAAAAAGGGGTACCTTTAAGCACTCCCGGGTAGTCAATAGCCCTGAGGAGTCACCCCCAACGCTTCCACAAAGTGCAAGCCGGCACCACCGGTGGATTTGTGTGGACTCCGTCCCAGCCCGAAGAAGACGACATTAATCAACACCACCAATCAACACAGCACCAGTAACAAGTAAAAAAAAGGGAGTCGCTGAAGCAGGCACAAGCCCCCCTTTTCCCCAACACAACTTTAGTACTGCAAACAAGGGAACGGTAACCAAGCCAAAAGCCCCCCTTGCAACGCTGAAGAGCAGGAGTTGATGTCCAAGGACACCCACTCTACTCCCGCTCACTCACCAACGGAGGAGAAGACAGAGGACCTCCTCATAACTTCCCTGGATCTGGAGAACAGCGCCGAAGAACCACGCCAGGGTTCCCAATCATCGATATTCACCGACCAAACGCAGGCCAGTGAACACCAACTCACCCCAGCACAACCAGGACCCAGTTCAGAAGGACTCACCCTCAGGAGCGGGACCGTCCTCCAACGAGTAAACCAAACCCAAGTAAGCCATAAATATAATTTTAACAATTTGTACGAGTCCGCGCGAGAATCCGAACGCCTAGCAACTCTCTATTCTAACCTCCTCGAAAACCGGAATACAAAGTCCAGCGAGGAGAGATTGGAAGACCTAGAGCGCTTTCAAAAGGAAGCCGCACTCTTTCAAGCCAAGCTAGACGGATTCTCGCGCATACTCCCTCCTGAAGAAAATATTGAAAACAATTTAGAAAGCACAACTGAGGAAAACCTCATACAATCCCTACAAGACTCCCTGCGAGAAATCAATCTAAAACAGGGTCTAAATCGATTTCTCGCACAAGACCCGCCCGACACCGACTCGAATCAGAACTCCACTATGGCGACCGATTATACAAAAGTAGTTAAGTTAACTGCGCAAATGGTGCTCATATTTTCAGGTGAATTAGGCCCGCATCTGGGATCACAGTTGCAAACATTCCTGCGTTGCTGCCGCCAGGCCAAACAGTGTCTCTCCGAAGGGGAGCAAGACGCTTTCCTCAAGATCCTCCCCACAAGACTTCGTGAAGGAGCATACCAACTGTTGGCCTCTGATGTACCGACGACATTTCAAGAAGTCGAAGCAAGGTTAAACGCGGCATACCTTCCCAGGGAAACTTACCAGGAACTGGTAAATAGGCTCATAACAGCTCACCAAAACCCCTGCGAAACACTCACCGCCTTCACGGCTAGAGTGAAACAGTTGCTGGCCCTCTGCAAAGAGGCCGCACAAACTAAATACGGAGCTGCGGCCAAACCAGCTGTAACAACGCAGCTGGAGGACTTCGCGAAAAACGCAGTCCGCAGCGGGGTTACGAATCCGCACCTTTGCCAATATCTCCTCACCGTCACCGACCGCACGCTCGAGGCGCTGATCCATAAAGCACTCGACATGGAGAAACTACAGCAGGGCACCCTGTTCACGCAAACCACAACAACCCAAGGCTTTCCTGCCCCGGTTGTTGTAGAACAAGGCACAATTACGCCAATCGCTATGGACCCAACTGCCAGAATACGGGCATTCCATAGAACCCCATATACACCTGCTCGCAATTTTCCACAGCAAACGTTATACAGACCGCCGCCACCACAAAACTTCTGCCGACCGACTCCATTATATACGACTCCACCGCAACGCTCGTCTCCCCCTCAAATCGACTACCGCCGCCAGAACCTCGACCACATAAGGTCAAACATCACATGCAACTTCTGCCAGCGAAGAGGTCACACTTACGCCGACTGTGTGAAGCGTAAAAACACACCCTTCTGCTCTAACTGCAAGATATATCGGCATGATGTTCGCGATTGCAGGAACAATCGCTAGGTTCCGGGGCCGAGTAACCAGAGAAGGCTCCCCGAACGACGGATTCAGGATCAGCAACCTTTTAATGGGATTCTAAGAGCCAGGGAAACGACGAGCAGTCGACCGAAAAGACCCCGGATCGACACTAGAAACAAAAAATTTAAATAAAGGGTCACCTCGGCCACCCGAAAACTGTATCTCTACAGTTAGCCTTCCGTTGGATATTAGCCTGAGCGGCAATACCAAACTTGTAGTAGATACTGGCGCTGAGGTTAGTATTATAAAAAAGAAAGCAATTAAAAATCCCAAAATCCCGAAGATATAAATACCGGAGAAACATATACTTTACAAACACCATATGGTACCGGAAAGACGCTGGGAACATGTCAGGGCAAGTTTACATTAAAGAATAACATTCCCTGCAATTTTCAGGTAATAAAAAACCTACCCGGCCTTTCCGACGACGGCTTGCTAGGAAACGACTTCCTAGCAAAGAATTGTAACGTTGAGGGCCCGAATAAGGCATTGCGATTCCCTCGAACGGAAAATAACCCTGAGGAGTTTGCTGTTCCATTAACAGCTGCTTTGGATAACCTGTGGTCTGAAAAAGTGCTCAAAACGAATGCCCGAACAGATAGAACAGAGCCCAGACAGGCCGATCTGACAATCTGTGGTACTTCAAGAGTTTCTCAAGAGGAGAACAATGACCGCCGAACACCGGAATGCGAGATGGACAAACCGACTGAGAGTGATTTGACCTGCGAAATGAGGCAGCAACAAATACAGTTGAAAGAGCCTGTATGCATACCTGCTAGGTCACAGATCATAGTCGAGGTTCCCTTGCAGCTGCAGAAGGAGATGCTCTGTTTATCAAGAGAGATAGACCAAGGAGTCTTCCTGGCGAATGGCTTACTCCCCGCTGGTTTAAAAGCAGTGTCTGTTGGAGTTCTCAACACACACAATTCACAAGTAGTTCTGACTACCATTAGTCTGCATCTAGTCCCTGTCCACAACTACACCGTCGTCCAACTGAAACAGGATTATGAGGAAATAAACCAGCCCACCTGAAAACCAGGAATTACGGTGACTCGAAACCACCAGCACCCACGCACAAAGGAAATATAATGAAACAAAGGAACCAAAGGAAAGGAAAACCCAATAAAACAAATGTCGACGGAGCTCACCTAAACAGAAGGAATTACGATGGCAAAATCCCATCAGCTACCACCTCCTCTCAAAATAAAACTTCGGAACACGTCGACATTGGAAGCGAGCTCACCACAGGGACGATATTTTCAAAAGCTCCAACATCATCCTCCACAGTAAGTACACAACGGCGAAAGAGCCTATTAGACGACGAAAGCGAGTTCGCCTCAAATATGGCAATTTACGGCGGCTCAGAAGCCCCAACTCCATCGTCATTTAGTTTTAAGAGTGATTTAAATAAAGATAAAAATATTTCCGATTTTAATAAAATAACTAGGAGTAAAATAAAAAATAATAAAAACAAAGGTAAGAATATTTCTAACGCCGAAAAAATGCCCACTTTACAACATATTAAATATTTATTCCAGGAGTACGAAGAACCAGAAAACTCGAACAATAACTCGCCTCTCGTCAGGCTGGACGAAGAGCTCAGCCTAGACGTAAATCTGAGCGCGGAGGAAAAACAAGCGATATCACAACTCTGTTACGAGTACAACGATATCTTTTTCCTCAAAGGTGATCGGCTAACTTTCGCAAACGCCATCACTCATGATATACCATTGGTGCAGGACCAAGCACCAATCAACCAGAAAATGTATCGTTTGCCAGAGACGCAACGAAACGTAATAAATGAACAGCTTCGCGAAATGCTAGAAAACGACATAGTGCAGGCAAGTAAAAGCCCTTGCAATTCACCTCTCCTAGTCGTCGCCAAGAAGGCGGCACCAGACGGTGAAAAACGGTGGCGCGTCGTTGTCGACTTTCGTAAATTGAACGAAAAGACAATTGGTGACGCCTTTCCGCTACCTCGAATCGAGGATATTCTCGACCAATTAGGTCACTCTCGGTATTTTACCACCCTCGATCTCGTCAACGGCTATCACCAGGTGCTCGTCGATCCTCAAGATCGACCAAAAACTGCTTTTAGCACCAATTACGGCCACTATGAATTTAGGCGTATGCCATTTGGGCTCAAAGGAGCTCCGGCCACATTCCAACGCCTAATGAATTTCGTCCTAACAGGATTACAGGGCTTGGAATGCTTTGTCTACCTAGATGACATAGTCATCTACGGTAAAAATCTTGCGGACCACAATAATAAGCTCCGCAAAGTCTTCAACCGTTTGAGAGAGAACAACCTCAAACTGCAGCCCGAAAAGTGCCAGTTTCTGAGAAAAGAGGTTGTTTATCTAGGCCACAAGTGTTCCAGTGAAGGAGCACATCCAGACCCCAGTAAAACGGCTTGCGTCCAAACCTTCCCAGTTCCCAGAACTGTACGACAGGTTCAATCTTTTATTGGACTTTCCAATTACTATCGAAAATTCATCCCCGACTTCTCCAAAATTGTGCGTCCGATAACGAATTTGCTCCGCAAAGATGTCAAATTCATATGGACCGAGAAGTGCCAGGAGGCTTTCGAGAAAATTAAAACCTCATTAATTTCCCCTCCACTCCTTATATATCCCGATTTCTCGAAACCATTCAATTTAACCACGGACGCCAGCAGCGAGGCATTAGGAGCCGTCCTCTCGCAAGGAGAAGTAGGACACGACCAGCCCATTGCCTACGCCAGCCGTACACTGAACAAGGCGGAACGCAACTACTCAACTATTGAAAAAGAATTGCTCGCTATAGTCTGGGCTACGCGTAACTTTAGATGTTACTTGCAAAGTCAAAATTTTACGGTCTATACAGACTGTTACAGGTCAGATCCGAAACCCGATGCTGGACATTTTTGTCAACAACATCGGATAACGGATATGACCACAAACAAGAAACATAAAATTTACCATCAAGTAGCCACTTCGTAAACAAATTCCAGAGGAAATTGCATATCCCCTTTCACGAAGTGGCTAACGGGTAAATTTTCCTAGAAATCTAAGTAAGGCAAAAGTACATTGAAAATGATGGCGAAGCACCTGGGTAAAATTCCAAGTCTCAGGCTAAAAGCGCCTTGCCATCAAATTCCACAAAGTACATCGCCTTGCCCAAGGTTTAACGGTGCTTGAACTTGATCAAGCTAGTGAGAGGAAAAAGCTCTCACACACACGACCCAAAAGCTTGCCTAATGTTTAACGACTGAACGGAAACTATACGATCGAGAGAGAAAGCTCAAAGCTTTCTACCTTGATCTAAAAGTTCAAGTCGAAAAAACAGGTAAGCGGTCGTGAAAAAGTTTTGAACAGAGAGTCTGTTTTTTAAACGCGAATGAGTAAGTCGCGATCATTTTTAACGTAGAGTCTGATTTTTGTGAAAAGAGGAGCGGGTCGAACTTCGAAAAGGTCTGAAAGTAGTCGCGAAAAAGAATAGTGTTACATTGTTAAAATAGTAAATAGTCAATAATTAAGAAAAATATATTTTAGTTAGGAGAATTGGAAAACAAGAACGGTAACAGAAAGTGTTACAGTGTTAAAATAATAATTAGTCAATAATTAGAAAAATATATTTTGGTTAGGAGAATTGGAAAACAAGAACGGTAACAGAAAGTGTCACAGTGTTGAAGAAGTAAATAGTCAATAACAAAGAAAAATGTATTCTAATTAAGTGAATAGTGGAAACAATAAAATAATTAATTAACTACTTACTAAGGAAAGTGTCTTTGATTCACCACAACGGTGAGTAACCCTGAAGTAATATAACAAATTGGCGCAGCCGGTAGGATCGAGGAAGCTTGGTTGGTACAAACCGTAAACGCTTTAAAACCCTCGATCTAATATCGAATAAAAGGGGATCCTTTGGCCACTGCTGGGTAGTCAATAGCCCAGTAAGTCACCCCCAACGCTCAGGGCTAAACAACTTTAGCTGCCTCTGCTCCAGGCGAGCAAGCGGTTGTCCTTTTAAGAAGTGCACCAAGGCACCATCTTGAAAAGAGCAGAAGACTTCTCCGGGACCAGGAAGGACCATTAGGACACCCAGGAATTACCCTCCAGTGCCAGCGATACTCCTGAAAACCCGACCCTAGAAGGACGAGTCTGCGAAATAAGGCCACCCTCACATCGGACGACTCAAAGGTCAACCCGTCCGCAACTTTAAATAAAGAGGCGACTAAAGGGACAACTCGCCTCCATCAATTACCGCACAACAGTAGGTCTGAGAGGAAAAGCAGAAGACGGCTAAAAGCCCCCTTTCAGATCACATCAAAGGGAAACCAAAAGACGGCTGAAGTAGCCGCCCTATCAACAGAGAACTACGGCAAGGGAGTACCTAAGTAGGCTACTAGCCCCCCTTGCAACCACCAACAACTCATAGTGTATGTCGGAGTCGGAAGGTGACTCCCCACCGAAAGCCGCACCGAGGACCAAGTTCACCGCAGAGAGGTCACCCCCAACAAATAGCGAACGTCCATCCCCTTCGCCCAAAGAATCCGAAGGAAGACGGCTCCGAAGCGGCACAGTTTACCCCACATTGACAGCCGCTAGTACAGTAAGTTTAAATAAGTATTTAGATAGGGTTCTCGAGAAAGCGCGGGACTCCGATAAACTCTCTGTACCTCAGTGTGACGTGTTAGATAAAAAACTAACACAAAACCGCGAGGATAGACTCGCGTTAGTGAAAAAAGATCAGGAGGATACAGAGAGATTTAAGGCGGACATCGCCGAATTTAAGGGAACCTCGCGCTCGCTCGAATTAGTTAAGGAAGACAGGTTAAGTAGAGAAGATTGTAAAGAGGCCAGTGTGATTGTAAGAGCCTCACCAAGTGAAGACACCGACGAGCAGACCAAATCCGAACCGACCGACGAAGACCTCTTATACGATTGGCTGGAAGTATCCCTCACGGACACCAGTCACGAGGAAAGCTTGCTTAGTCTACCCGAGTATAAAACACCAACAACCTACAAATACTCCAAGATGGTAGATTACGCCAAAGTAGCCAAACTAACGGCACAGCTTGTTCCTCTGTTCTCTGGCGCAAATAGCCCTCAGTTGAGCCAAGAGCTCCAAACTTTTATAGGCTGCTGTAAACAGACACAGCAATGCCTAACCACAGAGGAGCAATCAGCTTTCCTACAAATTTTGCCCACCAGACTCCGAGGTGAAGCGTATCAACTCTTCGCCTCAGACGTTCCACCCACCTTCAAAGAAGTGGAGGAACGTCTAAATAGGGCATATTTACCTAGGGAAACATATCAAGAGTTGGTAAATAAACTAATCACAACTCGACAACTACCCCTAGAAACATTAAACGCATATACGACGAGACTCAAACAATTGTTGGTCCTTTGCAAAGAAGCTGCCGACACCAAATACGGCAATGCAGCATCCACAGTGAAGACTCAGTTAGAAGACTTCGCTAAAAATGCACTAAAAAGCGGAGTAAGTAACCCGCATTTATGCCAGTATCTCCTCACAATAGGCGATGCTACAGTGGACGAACTAATACAAAAGGCGCTAGACATGGAGAGACTCCAGCAAAGCGCCCTATTTATGCAATCCCCTCTTTCACAAATGCCAACATTACCCCACACACAAGCTTATGACACACACACAGGGACCAGCCCGTTAGCCCATGGTCAAATAAACTTTTTACAGGTACCCCCTAGGACATCACCACTAAATTACCAAAACCAACAATACACTCCGAACCCATCACAACGCCCGCCAGTTCAGCAAAGGGACCACAGGCTTGGATACAGACGACCAAACCCCAGTACACCGGCACAGAGCATTACCTGTAGCTTCTGCCAAAAACGGGGTCATACGTACTCCGACTGTCTAAAGCGCAAAAACACGCCTTTTTGCGTGAATTGTAAAAACTATGGGCATGATGTTCGCGATTGCAGAACCAACCATTCGGCTAGAATCCAAGACACAAGCCATGAAAGAAGGCCCCCAAGAGAAAACAGGCCAGGTTTAGAGCAACGACCCTCCAGCGGCCCCCGAGTGTATAACATAAGCGTCAAATGTAATTTCAGTGGCCGACGCGGACACTCTGTTGACGTTTGCCAACAAAAGCAGAAATGGGAGTCTCAAAATCCGGGAAACGACGCACAGTCGACCCAAAACTCCCCGGCTCGACTATAAACCCTCCGCAAAACAAACAAGGGTCACCTCAGACGCCCAAGACTAGTATCTCTACCGTAAAACTTCCATTGGACATCGGCCTACACGGCCAAACCAAATTGGTAGTGGATACTGGCGCTGACGTTAGTATTATTAAGAAAAAAGCACTACAGTCCCTCGACGACATCAATACCGAGGAGGTGTACACACTACAAACGCCGTTTGGAACTGGAAAAACCTTGGGAAGCTGCCAGGGAAACTTCACACTGAAGCACAAAATACCCTGCAATTTCCAAGTCATTCAAAACCTTCCAGGTCTCACGGACGACGGTTTGTTAGGAAATGACTTCCTAACAAAGAATTGTAATGTTGAAGGTCCAAATATGGCGCTCAGGTTTCCTCGCACGGAAACTAACCCCGAAGAGTTTGCTATACCCCTAACATTTGCATCGGACGAGGAGTGTTCACAAAACGCAGTCGAAGTAGAAACACTAACAGGTAGCACGGAGGCCCCCGAGGTCAAGCTTTCTACTTGCAGTGTCCTCAAGGCATCTCAAATGGAGAATGCTGGCTGTAGCACACAAGAACACCCCTCGGATAAAAGAACTACCAAAGATCCGGCTTGCGAAATAAGGCAGCAACAGATAGTCTTAGACAAACCTGTTTGCATACCTGCAAGATCCCAGATTGT
The DNA here is from genome assembly GCA_964036015.1 of Leptarthrus brevirostris. NCBI lineage: Eukaryota > Metazoa > Arthropoda > Insecta > Diptera > Asilidae > Leptarthrus > Leptarthrus brevirostris. The sequence goes on from OZ038371.1 coordinate 103,041,358, forward strand.
AGTCAAAATCCCGTTGCAATTGGCGGAAGAAATGCTCTGTCTATCGCAGGAGATAGACGATGGAGTCTTCCTGGCAAATAGCTTACTCTCATCAGGAATCAAGGTAGCGCCCATTGGGATCCTCAACGCTAACAATTTCCAAGTAGTTCTGACAAGCCTCGACATAACGCTTGTCCACACTAAAGACTACACCGTCATCCCTATCTCCAACGGATCGGATGAAACAAAACTAGACGAAGAAACCCCAGAATACAGAGAAACACGGCCCACGAGCCGGAAAAAAGGCGCTGACCGACCCCACAAAGGGTCTACTCTAACCGGTCCCAAAGACCCAGTAGCCCCAACGCCAATTAGAGGCAAAACCACGTCCAAACGTGTAAGATGCCATAAGAGCCCCTCCAGAGACGCTTGCGGGTCCCTCAAGAAAACCCCAACGTCTGACGCATGTGAGTACAACAAATGTCTGGCACCTAAGGAAAGCCCAGATCGACAAACTCCATCGCCCAGAAGCTCAAGCCCAAAAATACAAACGACAAACGCTTGCGAGTACCAACAAATGCCTGAACCCGTAGGTATCACGGCCCACAAAACTCCAACGTTCAAGAACAGTAGTTTTAAGAAAAGTAAAAACAAGACCAGAGTTACTAGAGCCGATAAGACGGCCACTCTGCAACACATTAAATACCTATACCCGGACAGTGAGGATCCGGACGAACCCCAACATAACCCGCGTCTCGCCAGGTTAGTACAAGAACTCAACCTGGACGACACCTTAAGCGGGGAAGAGTCATCTGCCATAACCAAACTATGTTATGAGTACGATGATATTTTCTTTTTAAAAGGTGATAGGCTCACTCATACCAAAGCCATCACCCACGACATTCCCCTGGTGCAAGACCAAGCACCCATTAATCAAAAGATGTACCGATTGCCTGAAACCCAACGCAATGTAATCAACGATCAGCTCCGAGAAATGTTGGATAATGACATAGTCCAACCGAGCAAGAGTCCATGGAATTCACCTCTCTTAGTCGTCCCCAAAAAAGCGGGACCTGATGGTGAAAAAAGGTGGCGCGTCGTCGTCGACTTTCGCAAGCTTAACGAAAAAACGATTGGCGACGCCTATCCGCTACCTCGTATCGAGGACATACTCGACCAACTAGGTCATTCCCGATACTTCACTACACTCGACTTGGCCAATGGTTATCACCAGGTATTAGTCGACCCCAAAGACAGGCCAAAGACGGCTTTCAGCACAAATTATGGGCACTACGAATTCAAGCGTATGCCGTTCGGGCTCAAAGGAGCCCCGGCTACCTTCCAACGTCTAATGAACTTCGTATTAACAGGTTTACAAGGCCTGGAATGCTTCGTGTACCTAGATGACATAGTCATCTACGGGAAAAACCTGGCGGACCACAATCAAAAGCTCCGCAAAGTCTTCGACAGATTGAGAGAGAACAACCTGAAACTGCAACCCGAGAAATGTCAGTTTCTAAGACGAGAGGTTGTATACTTAGGCCATAAGTGTTCCAACAAAGGAGCACTCCCAGACCCCAGCAAAACGGCATGCGTCCAATCATTCCCCGTTCCCCGAACAGTCAGACAAGTCCAATCATTTCTGGGACTTGCCAACTACTACAGGAAATTTATACCCGATTTCTCAAAGATAGTACGTCCAATCACGAATTTGCTTCGCAAGGACGTGAAATTTACTTGGACTAACAAATGTCAAGAGGCATTTGAAGTAATTAAAAAATCCCTAATTTCCCCTCCACTTCTAATCTATCCCGATTTCACCCAACCGTTCAACCTAACCACGGACGCCAGTAGCGAGGCCTTAGGAGCTGTCCTCTCCCAAGGAGAAGTCGGACGTGACCAGCCTATTGCCTATGCCAGCCGTACACTAAATAAAGCTGAACGCAACTACTCTACAATAGAGAAAGAGTTGCTAGCAATAGTCTTGGCCACCCGTAACTTCAGATGTTACCTACAAGGCCGAAAATTCACAGTCTACACAGACCATAAGCCTCTCAAAGGCGTCTTTAACGTCAAAGACCCAACTTCCCGTTTGGTGAGATTTCACCATAAACTTTCCGAATTCGATTATAAAATCGAATACAAACCCGGAAAATATAATACAAATGCCGACGCCCTCAGTCGTATCCCGCGGGAAGAAACCGAAGACACCACTCTTCTAGTAAAGGTCCTAGTCCACCATAAAATGGATTCAGACTCGGAGGAAGAAAACGGTACAACCCCCCACAGTCGCTTAAAATGCAACGCGGTGACTCGGACTCAAACAAAACATGTTCAAACAGAACCCAAGAGCCCCGAGACACAGGATCCCTCGTTAAGCAACCAGGATCACGAACCACCAAAACCCGAACAAAAAATAAAACCAATAGACCCACCAGGAAACGATCCAGACACAAATGGACCAAAAACCCCTGAACTTATTACAAACCCCGAGGAAATCAGGACAATCTTACATGACTACCATGATTCTACTTTCGGTGGCCACCAGGGCGTAATTAAAACATAAACGGATCAGAAGAAAGTACTGGTGGAGGCACATGCTTAGTGACATAAAAAAATACATAAAGCGGTGCTCCAAATGTCAAAAGATGAAAGCGTCACCACAATTCCGAATGCCGATGGTTATAACGGACATCGCAGAAAAACCCTTTGACAAGGTCTACCTCGACATGGTAGGTCCACTTGAGGAAACAGAGTCCGGAAATAAATATAACGTTATATAACGTTCCAGGACAACCTTACAAAGTTCGTCGACTGGTATGCCATACCAAATGTAGAAGCTGTAACAGTAGCGCAAATTTCCTTTGACGAAATAGTAACGCGCTATCGCATCCCCAAACGAATTGTCACCGATCAGGGAAGCAATTTTCTGAGTGATTTATTCAAACAGGTATGTAAATTGCTAAGGGTGAAGAAACTCCAAACTTCAGCGTATCACCCACAGTCAAATGGCGCACTAGAGCGTGCACATAGACCATTAATTGAATACCTCAGAACAATAGTGGACGAAAATCCCAAATCTTGGGACCAATACCTGCGAACCGCTGCATTCGTGTACAACAACAGTGTGCCCGAAGGGACGAAACTAACTCCCATGGACTGCCTTTACGGCTTTACAGCGGATGTCCCCTCCAACCTTAAACGGGACCCAGAACCCGTGTATAACCACGAGAGCTATTACCACATATTACGGTATAAGCTTCAAAAATCTTATGCAACGGCTCGGAAAAACATATTGGCCAGTAAACAACGCTCGAAAGGTTACTACGACAAAACTATACGCCCTATATCCTTCCATATAGGAGACAGGGTCCTCCTCAAGAGCGAAAATAGAAAACATAAACTCTGTCAAATCTGGGTAGGACCCTATTTGGTAACCGGCGTTCCCAGCTCAGTGAATACCACGATACGAGTTGGTAAGAGAATAATCACCGTCCATAATAACAGGCTGAAGCCGTATTACGACTAAACCAACTAAATAATACCTAAATTCCCCCATTTATTGCAATAAGTACTAAACTTTAATACCTTTAATTTGAGTACAAACTATCTAACCCAAACCTTTCCTCTCCCTATAGACATGTCATTATACTCGGATTGTTCCTGTCCCCTGTGGCAAAAGGCGAGATAGAGCCATATACAATAACTCCCCTGAACAACACCGGAGTACTCTTTGAAGACTTGGGAAGCCTGATGGTGTATCATAACACCTGGAACGTCATAACGGAACTGGATCTGTCCGAATTGGAAAATCAAACAATGTTGGCGGAACGAGCAGAGCATTATGTACACCAACTCTGTGGAAATACTTCATCAGCAACAGGCCTGTGCGAAATGCAGAAAAAACATGTTCATGCACTGATGGAGAACATTAAGAGACGCACCCACGTCATTAAGGAGGCCGTACCAAAATCCCGCAAACCCAGATCGATATTCGATGGTATAGGAAATGCCATGCATTACCTCTTCGGAACGATGGACAGCGGAAACGAACGCGAGGTGTACAGTCGCTTGGACGAACTCGAAACAAATACCCAAGCACTCGCCGACCTAGAGAAACAGCAAATTAGTGTGGTAAAGACAACCTTTGACAGAATCCAGAAACCCTTAACGTCACTGGTGGAACGTCAAAGGCAAATAACTCTTCAAATAAATGATCTGCACAACTTGACGGATGAACTGCAAGCTAGACAGTTAAGACAGGAAATTATTTCTAGCTTCCTCCTCCAAATGGTCGAACTAGAGTTTAGACAGCAGGCCTTATTAGATATAATTGTATCAAGTAGGAATAACCAATTACACCCATTACTAATTTCACCCGGTGGGCTGTTAGAAATTTACCATAAATCCCATTCAGCCTGCCAGAACCCCCAAAGCTGCCTCTCGATTCTTTACCAGACAACCGAGATTCGAACCCATTTATTACAAGAAAAACTTGTAATTCGCCTCACCCTCCCTATATTCGACATTCCCAAATTTAAACTACAACAAATACGATGCTTTCCAATCCATACTGAAAATAACCCTTCACTAATCCCAGAGATAGCTTACTAGCACATAGCAAGTCAAATTCACACGCAGGAATTTTTACTCCTTAAACCGTCAAATATCCGTCAGTATCAAAAGGTGTCCAAAAACATAGAAGAAGACACATATATTGGCAGACTAAACACCCCGATAACAAAAGCAACCCTGTCCACTGAATGTGTTATTAAACTATTATTTAATCCACTAGAAGAAAACCCAAGATGTCACCTTAGGGCACAATTAACACCCAGGGACACCCTCATCAAACTAAAAAGACCCAATACTTGGTTATATTCTTTAGCCTCCCCAACAATAGTGCATATCACCTGTGCCCGACGGTTACTCACTAATCATCTAAGCAGACAAGGCATATTAGTAATTAACGAAGCCTGTCAACTACAAATAGGCCCAAACACCATATATTATGAAGCAAAAAATATTCATCCCTTAAAAATCTCCCAACCGGATTACTTCCCCAACACAAATGAAACTAAAATAGAGTTGGAAAATTTCATGACCACACTCCCAGAACCACACGCACAGGAACACTCTTTATTACTCCTTGGGGACGATACGAACCAATTAATACACCAAGGCACAAAATCACTAGACGAGATTCGCACCCAGGTGGAAAAGGTACGTATTAATACTAAAGCCAAGGTACCCCATACTTTATCCACCACCTCCCTATCCCTATCAGGCATACTGCTGTTAGTCATAACAGTGTATATTCTAATAAAATATGTGATTCCTAAAGCCACACTATGGATTAGCCAACGGAACGCAATGCCCCCTCAAAACGAGGTACCAATGCAGCAAATCTATACGATCCCTCACGAAACAACAACCGGATCCCAAACAAAACCCAAGACACAAACATATCAAAGGCCCCAAACACTTCCACGAGTTAAATCTATTCAACTCGTATAAATAATAAAACCAGGAAACCATTTTTTATGATCCCATTCTTATCTTCAGATCTGATTCCCCCAAAAACAAAAGTTGTCAAACCTTAAAGACAACAACCACAGATACGACCAAAAAATTTTTTCCAACGTAGACTTTAACCATTCTTTAAGACTTAGACTTTAACCATTCTTATCTTCAGATCTGATTCCCCCAAAAACAAAAGTTGTCAAACCTTAAAGACAACAACAACAGATACGACCAAAAAATTTTTCCAACGTAAACTTCAATCAGGCCGAAACCATAACAAAAATTCAAACCTTACGATCAAAAAATTTTTCCAACGTAAACTTCAACCAAGGCCCCAAACCAAAATCAACCACCACCGAAGAAAAGAGAGGAAAAACATATAGCAGAAGTGATAAATAGGAACACACCATTATATAATCAACATTTATTCAGCGTAAGATAAAAATATAAAAAAAAAAACAAACATATTTATTTTTATCGCTACCACTCCTCACTTGACGCGGGTTCTTCCTGGGCTCCACGTCCGAAGGATCCCCAACATGGATCTCCAGGGCCGGCAATGAGGACGGCGGATTATAAAAGGTCACTCCAGTGACTACCAAGGCCCCACCTGAAAGAAAAAAGAAAATAACCATTAATAAACAATTTACCAATGTCAGACAAAAACAACTTACCAGAAACCGACCACCGTTCCCCAGAACTCAAAACAAAATTTACCCGGTGGTAAACCCTTGCCGTCGCCGGAGCAGACCAAATGGTGACGGGGGACTCCTCAGGCCGGTGTAGTACTACTCGAACCGGTCCACTCCAGTTCCGGGAAATCGCCGTAACATATATCCCATATATCCTAACGGTGTGAGGGGAGATCACGGTGATTCCCGCTCTGGTGACAACCTCCGTAAAATTCATTTTTAACACTATTACCCGAAAACTATTACGAATTGTCGCGATAATTGTTGCACTAAATGAAAACTCCTCTCGACACACGAGTTTTATAAGAAAATATCCCTGACCAATCATTTTTCAAACGATAACTATTCCTCTCCAAAGAATAGTTATCTTTTTCCCAGAAGGAAGGAATGTTACAGGTCAGATCCGAAACCCGATGCTGGACATTTTTGTCAACAACATCGGATAACGGATATGACCACAAACAAGAAACATAAAATTTACCATCAAGTAGCCACTTCGTAAACAAATTCCAGAGGAAATTGCATATCCCCTTTCACGAAGTGGCTAACGGGTAAATTTTCCTAGAAATCTAAGTAAGGCAAAAGTACATTGAAAATGATGGCGAAGCACCTGGGTAAAATTCCAAGTCTCAGGCTAAAAGCGCCTTGCCATCAAATTCCACAAAGTACATCGCCTTGCCCAAGGTTTAACGGTGCTTGAACTTGATCAAGCTAGTGAGAGGAAAAAGCTCTCACACACACGACCCAAAAGCTTGCCTAATGTTTAACGACTGAACGGAAACTATACGATCGAGAGAGAAAGCTCAAAGCTTTCTACCTTGATCTAAAAGTTCAAGTCGAAAAAACAGGTAAGCGGTCGTGAAAAAGTTTTGAACAGAGAGTCTGTTTTTTAAACGCGAATGAGTAAGTCGCGATCATTTTTAACGTAGAGTCTGATTTTTGTGAAAAGAGGAGCGGGTCGAACTTCGAAAAGGTGTTACATTTTTAAAATAGTAAATAGTCAATAATTAAGAAAAATATATTTTAGTTAGGAGAATTGGAAAACAAGAACGGTAACAGAAAGTGTTACAGTGTTAAAATAATAATTAGTCAATAATTAGAAAAATATATTTTGGTTAGGAGAATTGGAAAACAAGAACGGTAACAGAAAGTGTCACAGTGTTGAAGAAGTAAATAGTCAATAACAAAGAAAAATGTATTCTAATTAAGTGAATAGTGGAAACAATAAAATAATTAATTAACTACTTACTAAGGAAAGTGTCTTTGATTCACCACAACGGTGAGTAACCCTGAAGTAATATAACAAGACCACAAGCCTCTCAAAGGCGTCTTTAATGTTAAAGACCCCACTTCCCGTCTGGTGAGATTTCATCATTAACTTTCCGAATTCGATTATCAAATCGAATACAAACCAGGAAAGTACAATACGAATGCCGACGCGTTAAGCCGCATTCCACGGGAAGTCAGCGAAGATTCAAATGGCCAACACATAATGGTAAAAGCGCAAGTCCACCATAAAATGGAATCGGACTCGGAGGATGAAATAACCTCTATTCGAAAGAATCGCCTAAAATGTAACGCTGTGACCCGGGCTCAAGCGAAACACGCTTAAACAGAGCCTAAAAGCCCCGAAATACGGGATCACACGCCTCACAAAAACGAAATAATTCCAAATATAGAAGAGGTCGCAACAGAGGACCCGCCAGATACTAATCCGCTAGTTGACGATAAACCTAAGCCCCCTGAAATAATCACAAGCCCCAAGGAGATACAAACGATCTTACATGATTATCACTACTCTCCTTTCGGTGGCCATCAGGGCGTAATTAAAACATATAAGCGGATTCGAAGGAAGTACTGGTGGAGACACATGCTTAGCGATATTAAGAAATAAAGCGTTGCTAAAAATGCCAAAAAATGAAGGCATCACCTCAGTATAAAATGCCGATGGTCATCACGGACCTAGCAGAACAGCCCTTCGACAAAGTCTATCTCGACATTGTAGGTCCACTCGAGGAAACTGACTCCGGAAACAAGTACATCTTGACTTTCCAGGATAACCTCACTAAATTTGTCGATTGGTACGCCATACCTAACGGGGAAGCTACCGCATCCCCAAGCGAATAGTCACTGATCAGGGAAGCAACTTCCTTAGTGACCTGTTCAAAAAGGTATGCAAACTGCTACGGGTAAAGAAGTTACAAACTTCTGCCTACCACCCGCAGTCAAACGGCGCACTGGAAGGTGCACACAGGCCGTTAATTGAATACTTGCGTACCATAGTGGACGAGAATCCCAAATCATGGGATCAATATCTGCGAACCGCTGCATTCGTGTACAACAATAGTGTACACGAAGGGACGAAATAACTCCCATGGACTGCCTTTACGGCTTCACAGCGGATGTTCCGTCAAATTTGAAACGAGACCCTGAACCCGTGTATATTCACGAGAGCTACTATCAGATCCTAAGATACAAGCTCCAAAGGTCTTATGCCACGGCACGCAAAAATCTGCTCGCTAGCAAGCAACGGTCGAAATTATACTACGACAAAGCTGTTCGACCCCTATCGTTTCACATAGGTGACAAAGTCTTACTCAAGAGCGAAAGTCGAAAGCATAAGCTTTCTCAAATCTGGGTAGGACCATATCTGGTAATCGGTATACCATCATCAGTGAATACAGCCCTAAAAATGGACCAGCGTACAGTCACGGTTCATAACAACCGTCTTAAGCCATTCTATGAATAAATAATTTCAACTGAAAATTTTTTTAACGCGTCGTGGCGTGCTACCACAATCTACGATTGAGATGAAGATCGTAACGCAAAGCCAGCACAACATCAAGAAAGGAAAAACGAAAAAGTCTTTTAACAACTCGGTCCAATCGGGTCCAAACCAACCTTAATTAAAATTCTTTTTATTTCTTATAACCTTTCTACGTAATTTGAAATCACTTAACGTAAAACCTCCCACTTCACCTATTAAACGTGCTTAAAACTACGAAGTACCAAGCAACAGGACTTCACTATCTTTTAGCACAGCAACACATAATTAAAAGAACGACTATTACCAAAAGTCGAACCCTAAAACTACAAATTCAAACCAACTCTTGTGAAATTTCGTCAGAGACTGAATCACCAAAAATCCCTCTCTTTAATGCTATATCTAGTAGTTCCTAATGACGGCGATCTGAATTGCTGTTACGCCCTACTTGGCTTTATCCCCGCGAATAAAAGGGGATAATTATGATAACATTTTCTTTTAATGCCTAGCAAAAGACCCTCAGTCTAACCTACTTTGCATCAGGCAAAAACCTTCACCCTTTAACTATATCTACGCGATCATATATAAATTTACACCCACTTTGATCGAACATTACCCGCCCCAAGGCTGGGACAGAAACTCCTTCCTGGTAGTCCCTTGTCTTGAGGTTCTCCTCAACTGCTTTCAAAATACTGTATCCAACAGTAAATATCAAAACGACTACCCAAAGGCAACCACCTATTATACCCACCTCCAGTAACTTACCAGAAAATTCTTCCTGGTAGTCCCGTGTCCTGAAGTCGACCTGCGGATATAAAGAATCCGCATCAAACAATTTCAGAACACTACACTGGAGAGTACATATGAAGTCTAAGATAAGTGAGTTTTAATACACCCAACTAATTAAAAACAAAAACCCAACAAATTAAAAAATTGCTAAATATGGCTCCACTACATTACCAACAACAAGAAATTGGTGATTTAGCCACCTTTATCACCCTCGCCTCCAGGGTTATAACAGGAATTGTACCTGACAGCCTACGCCCTGAGGTACACCGGCGGAACTATAACATTCGCTGAAAACCACTTTAGGGAAAATCTACGCTTAGTAAATAAGAAAATTAATTTAAAAACCTCCATTAACCATATTCCTCTCCCCAGGTATGATACAAAACGCTATCATCCTCGGACTAATCGTGTCCACTATGGGAAGAAGTACGTCGGAGACATACTCGGTGAACCCACTCAACAATACAGGAGTGCTATTCGAGGATTTAGGAAGCCTCATGGTTTACCACTCCACATGGAATATCCTCACGGAATTGGACCTGACCGAGTTGGACAATCAGACAAGATTGCGGAACGAGCTGAATACTACGTGCATCAACTATACGAAAACAACTCCAACTCCAGCAAAAACACATGCACGCGTTAATGGAAAATATCAAACAACGCACGAAGGTAATTACACAAGTTGTTCCCAAATCTCGCAAAACGAGATCTATCTTTGACGGCATCGGAAACGCCATGCACTACCTATTCGGTACCATGGATAATGCCAATGAACGCGAAGTCTATAGTCGCCTGGATGAGTTGGAAACTAACCATCAGGTACTCGCTGATTTGGAGAAACAACAAATCAGTGTAGTCAAGACTGCGCTCAATACAATCCAAAAACCTTTAAATTCACTGGTCGAAAGACAACGGCAAATAGCCTACCAGGTGAATGATTTATATAATTCAACCGACAAACTCGCAGCAAGGCAAATGAGACAGGAAATAGTCTCTAGTCTGCTGCTACAAATGGTAGAAATCGAGTTCCGACAGCAGACGCTACTGGATATAATAACCTCTAGCCGGAATAACCAAATTCATCCCCTGCTGATCGCCCCTGATTTACTCCTTGAGATTTATCACAAGTCTCACTCCACGTGTTCAAATGCCCAGAATTGTCTATCAATTCTCCACCAAACGGCAGTATTACGGATACACCTGTTGCAACAAAAATTGGTAATCAGAATTACATTACCAATCTTTAATCTCCCAAAAATGAAGTTGCAACGAATCAGGTGCTTCCCTATACATACGGAAGCAAATCATTCACTAGTCCCGGAAATAGAATATTCCCATATAGCGAGTCAACTTTCGACTCAGGAATTTCTATTACTTAAACCGGAGAACATGAAAACATATCGGAAAGTCACTCGAGATGTCGAGGGGGATACTTACGCTGGTCTACTAAATACGCCGATAACAAAGGCAACACAAACGGATGAATGCGTGATCAAGTTGCTCTTCAATCCCCTGAACGAAAACCCTAGGTGTTCGCTAAAAGTGCAGATACCTCCCAGGGACATTTTAATTAAATTAAATAGGCCCAATTTCTGGCTGTATGCATTGAGGACAACAACCATTGTGCATATTACATGCACCCAAGAATTGCTCACGCATCGCCTCTCTGGACAGGGAATCTTGGTCATTAACCAACCCTGCCACTTACAAATAGGACCACACACCCTATATTATGAGGCTGAAAATACCCATCCACTACTTTTCACGTAACCAGCATACTTTCCTAAAACAAACGAAACGGCAAAGGAATTAGATTCCTTCATGGCTAAATACGAGCAGCATTCTAGGACGGAAGTACCATATACAAAGTTACTGCTAGGTGACAACACTAACGAAAAGTTGCACGAGAGTACGCAATCATTAGACCAAATACAGGCCAAAATACAGGAGTTAAATCTACACTCCCGGGTGAAAACACCCCACCTACTCCCGACAACTTCGTTGTCACTTACGGGTCTAATGCTGCTGTTCATCGTCATTTACATGACAGCCAAATACGCCATACCTCCACTAAAGGCATGGACTACGCGGCGTAATCAAACGCCCATGCCCGAAATCCACTTAGAAGAGGCAGTCTCAGAACCAAAAGAGCGGCCTCAACGGCCACAAACACTGCCCAAGGCACGGTCCATACAACTGGTCTAAACATAGACACAAATAAATTTGAGGGAGGTCAAGATAAAATTTATTATAGACCTTTAGATTAATAAAGAAACCTTAATAATGTACAGAAGATACAGTTAAAATTTTTTCGCGCCTTGGAGTACTACCACAATCTTCGGTCGAAAAAATACCGAAGCGCAAGGCAAGTACTAACCGCTTTACTAACCGGGGGTAAAAACATTGAAAAAAGGAGAAAATACTAAAAAATAAAGTAAAAATTTACGCGCCGTGGAGTATTACCACAATCGACGGTCAAGGAAAAACACCGCAGATTTAAAGTTTAATTATTTATATTTATTGAAAAAAAGGGGGAGATATAAAACAATAATAATGATACAAAGTGAGAAAAAATACCAAAGTTTAAAATTAAATACAATAAAAGCCATAATAAAAAATAAAAAAAAGTAAATAAGAATACGAAAGAAAAAAACATTAAACCGCTGCTACTGGTTGAGGGTCCAGTGCTCCGAGCTGATGTCAGAGTCTCCCGTGGGCGATGACCTCATGGATAGAAGCTCCTCTATATCCAGGACCCGCTGTAGGGAACTGTCGGCTCGAGGAGGGGGAGAGACCTCGTCCTCGGCGGTGGGCGCGAAAGGTAACGGGGATCCTCGTGTGGGTATTCCCGTTAGAACACAATGAGCACAATCGGCAACATATCCCCACACCAGCAGCACGCCCCCTAAGGTGAAAAAAGAAGTCAGAATTATAATAATAATACAGGGTGCGCCATCTAAATGTGGTCGATGGAAATATTGAATAACTTGAACAATTCTCAATCGATTTTGGAAAACTATTTATTTTTATAAAATTTGAAGCTTTACAATTTTTTCCATTCAGTTTCCAAAAACAACGTCGACCAGATGACCACCTTCATTGCGGATACAAAATTCAGCTCTTTTTCTGGCATTTTCCATGACATTTGCCAGCATCTCGGGTGATATCGCAGTGATTTCGGCTCGAATATTGTCCTTAAGCTCGTCTAAAGTCTTCGGTTTGTTTGCATACACTTTGCTTTTTAAAAATCCCCACAAAAAAAGTCCGGTACCGTTAAATCGGGCGATCTCGGTGGCCACCACACGTCCTGAGAACTTTTGACGCAAGAAGTTCATCGTTGATTTCGCGGTGTGACAGGTCGTGATCGTCGAGGACGTGGTCGATTTGAATGTGGACGGTCCGCTACAGACCCGTGATTCTCGAAATTCGAAGCTAAGCGACGAAAAGTGTCATTTTTAGGCGCAGAACGACCGCGATACTTTTGACGATACGCACGCTGTGTTGCAACAACTGAACGATTACATTTTTCCGCGCATTCTTTGGGCGTGAATCGATTCATGGTTAAAATTGTAATGCAATAACCTTTCCGAAATGTGTTCGACGACGTCAATCGGTGTAAATCTGTCAAAGATATTCAATATTTCCATCGACCACATTTAGATGGCGCACCCTGTATAATTTTAGAAAATGGGCTTACCTGAAGAATTCAACGACTCGCCGTGACCGCCGAGTACGTAGTCCACCATGTGGGTGGAATTAGCTCCGCCCCTGCTGGACCAAATACAGCAGGACCGCCTGTCTGGACGGGACCACCAAAGGGACACAACCGTCCCCGCCAGGGTCGACCCGGATGATCCGAATCATCCGAGCACGGAAAATCGACGAATCAGCGAGACGGTGCCTTTAGTGCCGTAATATTATCGTGTCCCCATGTAGGAGGCCTACAAAATTAGCCTGAGAGGTGGACGCCATGGTCTAGTCTGATAATAACGTCGCTTGGAATATCTAATCAAACCGCGTACTACAAAATTCGAACTCGGAATGAGGAGTATTCCTCTCCAAAGAATACTCCTCTTATTCGCGGGGGGAAGGAAATGTTACAGATTGGCTTCGCTTATTTTAAGATAAGCCGAATTCTAACGAATCCAATCTGACATTTATAAAAACAAATCGTAAAAGTCTTATGAGTTGGATTTCAAATATCAAATTTTGTTGCAACAAAGTTGCAACATATTCAAATCCAACTCAAGAGCACCTAAAAAATAAAAAACCAATAAATATTCAATGGGTTGGATTTCCTACACCGAGTGCATTGCAACAAAGTTGCTCAAGGTCTAAAGATAAGTAAAGTGCGAATTATGAGATAGTTTAAGGCGTATGGATTTTAAATGAAATGAATGGTATTTAAGAGAAAAATGTTATTGAAATATTTAAGATCTCTATAGTTAAGTCATAAATTTTACGGAAGTGTTCGAGACCTTTATATTTCAATTATAATTAAAAGAAAAACTTGCAAAAGTGTTCAAGGTCTAAAGATAAGTAAAGTGCCAATTGTAAATTAGATTAAGGCACATAGACGATAAGTAGTAATAACTGTAATAGTGAGAAAACCTATTAAGGTAATTAAAATCTATCAACGTAAAGTGTTGTTATTATTGTGTGAGATTGAATGCAGGTGGAACCCATAAAGTAACAGCCTTGCCAATTGCTTGGGAAGTCTTTCGCTGCCATAATAGTAAAGAACTCTGAGCACGTGCAAAAAGTGACATCTAAGGGTATAACTGTATAAATATGATAAACCAGTTTTTAATGTGATATAATTTGGTGTATATTGTGGTATATAGCAAATTTTTAATAAAAAAGCGTTGCAACTTTTCCACATCTTCATACTGAGTGAATACCCAAACCTAAGCGCCATAATATAATATAGATCGACTCAGTGCGTTAAATACTTTAAATTTCTCAGAATGCTGTACGTCCCTCCTTTTCAGAAAGCTTTGCAAAGACAATTTATGCTTATTTGAGCCGTTTGCAGACGTTGTTTTAAATGTTCGGTCATCGACAGTTTCGGCGTTAATACAATGTCCAAGTAAGTGTATTAACTCACTACTTCTATTGCGTTACCTTCAAAAATCCACCTCTCCTCCTGCTTCCTGATAATCCCTCTTCTTTAAAAAGTCATAATTTTTGACTTACTGAAATAAACAACCAAGTTCCATAATTTGCAATATTTCTCTAAGCTATTTATCATTGTCTGGAGCTTAGTGGAATCAGTACCATATCATCTACGTATAATAATATTTTAATTTGTAAATCTTGCAAAACCAACTCTGTATCTAGACATATTTTTGAAGAAATCAAGTTGGAATCTAGATGTCAATTTCACTGTGCTGACTAGTGCTACTTCGTTTCGCAGTGACTTGTTAATGCTTCTAGTCTTTCTTCTTACAAGAATATGCTAAGAAGTTCTTATAAAGCAGTTGAAAGGTATTTAATTTGTATTTGCTTTCAAATATTCAAAATACAACAAATTTTATTAGCAAATGAAAAACACGTTCTGAGGCGTTTAAACAGCATTGCCAATCCAAATCATCAGTAAATGAATGCTTATGCAAAGGTCTCAATCAATATAGTTCTTTGTTGTTCTTATACATACTTGTTAAATATAAAAGTGCTTGAAAAACTTTTATGGTTCGTACAAAATTGGCTTAGCTAGAGAAATATTTTTCTATTCCCTATTTTGGAATATACTTTGTACGCGGAGAATGTTGTTTGGAATTCGGCAAAATGTATAAATGAAAAAGAAATATAACATAAAGCAAATATGAGAAAATATAAAAATTTTAACATAACTCAATGTGAAAAACTTTGTGCCAACACGGTGAATTCTTATTTGCTTCATGACCTTATTCGCATGCTCTTTACATTTTTCTTCATGTTTTTCAGCTTCAGTTGCAGTTGCGAACAGTTCATTGCTTTAGTATACATACTTCAAATTTCAGAAATTAAGGAGCTATTACGAGGAAGTACAACAAACTATTCTAAATAATATTTAAATCGCAACAAAATTTAAACAAAATGGTATCGACAATAACCTTACCAGTTCGAAATGATTTCCGACACCGCTTCTGGTGTAAAGAAGAAGGCATAATTTGGCAGACATCATCAGAAGCAGGCGGTGAAAATCAACTGAGTGTAATGTGAGCCATTATTCATAATATTTCGCGCCATCTGTGCGCTAAAAGGCGAAGTCACGTGCATACACATTCGTAGAGTTACCAAGTATTTCTGTAGCTGTTGCCTCCGGATGCTGTGTTTGTGTTAAGAAGAAGCATACAAAAACCTGACAGCTGCCTGGAGACAACAACTACTTGAGGTAATTTCTTTTGCCATTTTTAAATTCTCTGATTATCCGAGCCATCGATGCTCAGATAAACTAATTAACCATCTGATTTTGTAGTGCGGCATTGAACGCGTTGAATGCGTAATATTGATTCCTCCCATTTCAAGTTTAAAATTGGAAAAAAAATTCAACAAGGAAATTTTTTTTAAATGGCTGGCTGGGAAGAGAAATGAGGCGAACTGGACAAGACTGAGAATTCCGATGACTGCATGGACTTTTGTACGGCATTCCCGTCATCTCGGTTTCTTGTTCCAGTAAGAATTCCTTAACAACAAGCCTTGCCACCACTTGAGTGAAAAGACTCACCCAGTGCCCATAATTTGGAAGCTTGCACCGGCTGTCCCTGTATAAACCAAAGAGACCGTGCCACTTCGCGACGACAGTTTTAGCCTTATTGATGGACACGGTAGGAAATGTTATATAAAAGGTAATTTGAATCATTATCATGAGTGAATTATCACCAATTTTATGTAAAAGTTAATTGACCGCAATACGAGCGGAGACCTAACGCCAGGCGATAGAACAAACCAGGCGCATCCTTTCTCACATCATCAGCATATTTTGTAGCTCAACTAAAAGAAGAATTTCGAGAGGTCCAGTCGCCCACACCCACCCATATTCCTTCACCCTATATTAGCATGGACTGAAAAAGAAGGAAAAGGGTGGCAACACAACATCAATTGCACCAGACCTAAGGAGCGCGGAAACAGGTTTTTTTTTATTGACATATTAGGTTTATTTGCATGCCAAGAAAAAATTTTTTAGGGCTATAAAGAAAAGAAAAGTGTACCTTAATTGAGTATTAGGTTTATTTTAATACATTTGAAGTTAGATTTGTGTATTAAGAGAGGTTTAGCGGTATACACCAAAGTAAAGACGTGCTGCCAGCTAGCGCGTGCCACTTGAACATCCTGCGGCAACTTCACGTTGCTCATACGCACACACATATAAAGTAAAGGAGTCCGGCATATTGTCGTGAGGGTGCGCGACGATTTTCTCGTGGTAGCGAGATTAAGTGGCAAAATACACACACAAAATACAGCCTCGTATAGCCGCAAGCAACAAAGATACCTGTAAACTTTACCATACCTGCCTGATATCTCGATGTAAATAATTGGTAACCTGTTTGCCTTATAACCCAAAAACGTTGTAAGCTATGTGTTCCTTTTTATCTGTAGCTGTTAAGGTGCCACTTTGCCGCCGCTTCTGGAGGACAGAAAACAGGCCAGATGCGACATCAAAGCCATATCTTTTTTTTCTACACCAACTGGGGTAGCAGACCTGTATACTACGGATAACCTCCAGATCAAAATGAGTAAGTAATTAGTATAATCTCCTTAGTCTCAACCATAAGAATCGTGGAGCCTTGTGGGAGGATAAGGCTCGCATGAGCTTAGGACTACACCTAAACCACTTAATAGAAAAGGAAGATAAAAACGTACTATTAACGTTATGATAAACATATTTAATCGTTTAGGACAAAAACTATCAGCGTCACGATTATCTTTTTGCCTTTTTCACCCTAAATCTTGGTATTTATCTACTATCAGCATTTAGTATACTACAATTGTCCAAGTAGTAGCAAAGTGTATAGTGAAAATATTGTTAATAGAAAGACATACAAAAGAAAACATAAAATAATAAAGCAGGTGTGAATTAGAAATTTCAATCCAAAAAAAAAAAAACAAAAATATGTTATAGCGCTGCACTTATAGTATAAACAATATTTCAAAGATTAAGAAGCAAATTATTCATTTTACACGGAGTAGCTTTTCTACTAGGACTTCGTTCACAGGTATCGGGTCAAATCCCTTGTGAATATAGATGTGTTAATTAACTGTAAACATTTATTGTAATACGACACTTTTCTCTGACTGAAGCTCTCATTCCTCATTTAAGCAGTGTAATTAAATGTAATTAGCTTGCAAGGCATAACGATAATATCTTTCTTATCAATTGTTGAGGAAAGTAGCGTGAATTAAGGTACTGTTTAGTTAGCTTAGCTCGAACGACGTACTACAATGATTAAGACATAGACTATCCAGGGAATAGTAACGACTATTATAGATGAAATCGATCCATGCATACAAGAATGTAGACATTTCGATACCGAGCAATTATGCAATTAATATTGCTTTAAATTGTCAATTCCAAGTTTGCATTATACATTGGACACTGTCAATTTTTCTTTATACTCACAGAGGGACAGACAATTTCATAGGTACTAATATTAACAGAAAAAGACGATGGTAGTGGCAGGTAGACTCTAAACTATCCCCTAACCCAACAAAAATCTAATTGATTTTCCCCCAACGCTAATAGTATTGACTGCTGAGTTTTATAAGTACCAAACAAAAAGCTTTTTATTCCCTGACTTAGCTAAGAATGCATAATTTAAATTGACCTGATCTTTGTTGTGACCTAGTGATTTTCTAGCTAGAAACTTAGGTAAACCATTAAAAACTTTTCTGGGTAAACCTGATACTGCTCTTCAAAAAAACCGATGACTTTGACTAATGATTTCATAGCGCTAGAGAAAAAAAAATTTAAGGAACATTCATAAGACTCATTCTGAAATGACTAGTAGATTGCCTGTTGTCAGTAGATTTATGGATCTTGCAGTGAATTATTTAGGGTTGCAAATACAATCAGTGCCTATGAATTACTTCTATAACTCTAAATGTTTATGATTCTTATCTAGCTGTAAGTATAATTTTTAAAATTGGTTAGAAATATAATTCTTCTTTAGCGATAAGAGATTATTAAGCAATAAGAAGAATAAATATTTAAAAGCACTTATAAAGAAGCGAGAAACTCTAAAGATAATTTGTCAAATTTTGTAGCCGTAAAATCTTATCGCTTACGTATACTTTAAAAATGTTCCTCATTTATTTTACTTAAGTTATGTGAAGTATTATGGATAATAATAGTCTAGTTTGAGATACATATATTTTCTAAAAATGGAATATGAATTGTGAATTTGAATAGGATAAGGATTGATCAAAGCAATAACTAAGCAATAACTTATAATGTACTGATAGGCTATGATTTATTAATAAAAAAAAATCGTTTCTATTATTGATGTAAAGACAAGCAAATAGAGTAATGTTTTGTATGACGTAGATTCAATTTAATTTCATGAAATCCTAAAGAGCTTCTTCTCCATTTTATGTTCTTCCTCCTTATCTCTTTCTCCTTCCCCCATGTTTTGAATTTATTTTATTATTTTTAATCCAGCCTCTTTTTACAGGTTGGGCCTACACCTTAGCCAGGTGTAGGAAAGTGGTGGGTTAGTACCTGAACCATCGCATACGGGGGTAGTTTTTTTCTTGTTTGTGCAAATTTCAAGATAGTCCAGTGCGGCTAAGGGTAACAGGTGACACCAGACCTGTTGCTCTTCCTTCTGTTTCTCGTTTTTTTCTTCTTCTCGTGGCAGACCTGAGAGAAGGACTCCACAACCTTCTTTCGCCACAGGCACGCGGAATTCTGTTTGTGGATGTGTGATGATGTTCAAAACCCTCACCCCATACCGACGAGCTAGGACGTGCTGCCAGCTAGCGCGTGCCAATTAAACATCTTGCGGCAACTTCACGTTGTACATTCCGCACACACATTACATATAACAAAATTATAGGTCTGCGTTAGTGATAGGAACCACCGAATGAAAACTATCGCACCATTCGATGATTACAAAATGTTCATTCATTCGACGTTTCTATTAAATCCTTTCATTACGTAGTTGAATGAAATTTTCCTGGTTGTCTGAAATTAGTAATGAACTAAAACGAAAAATTCCTGTAATTACTGAACGATTTCTTTGTTTCTTGCTTTGACCTGTAATGTGAGCCATACTTTGGCATTTTCGTCAAGTTAAAACACTATGATTGTCACCCCTGCTTTTTGCCACGGAAATAACTCAATAACTGCCTAATCGATCGGACGCGTTGCGTGATCGCTCCACACCTTGTCCAAGTTTTCTGCAATACTTTCGATTCGTGTGTTTTGTGCATATCTGAGCAAATAATCATTAATTTACCTTTAATTTAATCATTAAACTTACCCTACACAGTTTCTGCGTGTTCACTTATTTCTCAGTGACCTTTTTTTTTGTGCGGTTCAGTTGTTTGTTACATTGCCACAGTTTCTGCGTGTTTCCATATTTCTCAGTGACCTTTTTTTTGTGCGGTTCAGTTGTTAGTTTACATTGCCACAGTTTTTGCCTATTTACATATTTCTCAGTGACCTTTTTTTGTGCGGTTCAGTTGTTTGTTTACATTGCCACAGTTTCTGCGTGTTTACATATTTCTCAGTGACCTTTTTTTCTGTGACTCAGTTGTTTATTCACATTATCGTGAAATATTTTTGTTTTGTATCTGGAATTGCTACAATCTAGTGTAAATCTTCTTTAACTATTTAACTTTTTATTCTTAAAAATTTCTGTGGCAATATTTTCACGCATAATGGCACTTTGTAAAGCGTGCTCCAATTAGTTGATTAATGATGGTGTTGCCTGTGATGGCATTTGTGATGGCACTTTCCATGTCACTTGTGTGGAGTCCTCCACTGGTCTATCCACCTGTAAGGATTGCTCCAATATTAGGCCATGTCACGTTTTACGCCTGATGAAGGGAGTTGTCGCTACGCTCTCCAATGACCAAACATTCATAGCAGAAAAGGTCAACGAGATATCGACAAACTTGGCCGGACTTCAGATTTTGTCCGATGACTGCGCCGATTTAAATTCAAAACTGGACAAGCTGCTTCATATCGCTGAAGTTTTAAGCATTGATTCGTTGCTGCTATCCAACAAGATTTACGAAGTATCTTCGAAGTTTAGTGGGCTGGTCGCTTCCTTGGATGACCTCCGCATAATGCAAACTGCGTCTGGTTCACCATCGCCCTCCATCCGCCAATCTGCTGAGTCAATAATGCCTGTCATAGATGACATTCGGCGCGGTGTATGGCACATCAATCAGGACCTAGATTCATGCTCTACAGCCATTGGGAGAAACTTTGAACTCATTGGCTCAGTTGTCTCCGATATCAGGAGCTTAACTTCAAAATGCTCTTCTTCTTCTCATCTGTCTGACGCCATAGCTACTTTCGGTTCAGACGCTGCTTCTTCAGGAACTACATCGAATAGGAACTGTCCCACTCTCCGGGATTCATCATCTGCAGCTCCACCTCTATCAACCGAGAAATTGGTTCCTACAAACCTGCAATCCTCCTTGGCGCAGACTGCTCCAGATGTTGATGCTACTGTTGGTCCGGTCGAGCCCGACATGGCGACGGGTGCCGGTGTTATAATCAATGTCTCTCCACCAGTGTCATCCCAGTCCACTTCCACCGCATCTACGGTAAAAAAATTTGGCACCACCTGGACTGTATCGGAATGGGAACAAAGACTAGAAAGACTAGGCAGCAAATACTCATCTTCATCAAACGACCATACTCCATTCCTTCTTAAGGGTGCCCCTCATAACGCGAACGTTTCCTGGGTACATAGCTTTTATTTCGGAATTTTGCATTCATCCCCGTTAGCTGAATGAAGTTACTCTCGGACGCAAGGAAATTCAGCAACTTCAAGATCTCCATCTCGAACAAGTATGTAAGGCTCATCAGTAACCCCTCCAGCAAAATCTTCACTCCACTATCGAAATTTCTAAGTGGAATGAGAATAATGTTAAGTTTAACCCTAAGCCCTCTGCATCTAACCCTAAATTACATACTAATAAACCAAATCCCACCAACTATCCCAGAGGTAATTCCAAACGACCCAATACCCATACCCTTCCCATACCTAAATTTAGTATTCAGCCTAATCTTAAGAACATTAGCACTAGTAATAACAGAATCTCTCATCACCCTTCCGCACCTCTCACCTTTAGCCCTAAACCTAGTGATTCTAACTCCAATTGGCAGCTCAAAATGGGAGTATTTCCAAACTTTAATCTATGTACCCCAGTCAAGTATCCTAACTTTATATATTCTCACACCCTTAACCCCTCGGTTCCAATTACACCGAAGCCCTCCAACACGTCCATCCCAGCCGTCAACCCTACCACCACTGTTTTCAGTTCTGTACATCCAGCGCACCACCTAACCACAAGCCATCATTTTCCGACCACCCCACCACCTCTGCTTCGATTTCCGTCTGTCCCTCCCCTCCATTGTATACACCAAACCTGGCACCCACTACTTCATCCGCATGCCCACCTTATTACAAGCCATCATCCTCCTTCACTATCGCCCCATCTCAAACTACTTCTACCTCTACTAATTCGCCCCTTCCGCTAACCAAAACTACTTCATCCCAACATCACTCATTTATCGATCCACTAATCCCACCTACAGTTGCGCTCTGCGGATTCCAACGATGGACGATACCTCTTGTTTACGGGAACGCCGAATTTATGAAAACGTTCGTCTATTTCTAGCCTATCTGCACGACAAACCGAATTCCGTCTGTATTGACGGTAAAACCAGCACCAACGTCATGTTAAGTATGCAACAAGAAGGCCTGCCCACAGACCCAACCGTCTTACACCAACTTTTCACTAAGTACCATGAATCATTCAATATCGCTTCCCATAAGGTTTCAGAAGATCTATCCACTTATTCTGCGTACATCAGTTCTCGCCGCATTTCCCATCTCAAAAAAAGTCGCAACGACTCCTTAAACTGCTTTCGCTCCTAACCCCCCCCCCCCCCCCACCGCTTTCTCTATTTCTGACTTCCCCCCTAATGCACCTGCGGTCTCCGATCAAGTACCTCTCCCCAGCAGCTTGTCAGTCTATTACACTGAAAAAACACATGTCATAAATTCGTCTAATTTCATTTAAATGATTTTAATTTAGATGTTATATTCAAAAAGTTATTAGATTTGTCTATGATGGCAATAATTGAAGTGAACAATCGATCTAAAAGGATTTGGATGAAACATCTAAATGACCTCGACAAATTATAACTTAATTTCTCTGAAAATTTGTATTTATGAGCACATCACTACTTTGTTGAAATGTTTTATCTAGGAATGGGCATTTGAACCATCTAAAGTATTTGTTGATTGTTTCACAGTTGCCTATCGTACTCTCGTCCAGACCGTGCTGCCAGAGTGACTGATAAACTGTTTTCTCGCTGTGAATGTCATACTCTGACTGCGTTCGCAAATTTTATATCTTTAAGAATTAGTAAATTAAATTTTTTCGACAATTCTAAAAATTACCCTTAGTCGTATGACCTGAAAAAAATACCTTTTTCTCTTTTCACAAAAATCAGTGTAGAGAATTTCCACCAAATGGAAAATGTCTCACAATCTGGCAGAACTGCTTGCAGAATTTTCAACACTGCACAGTGTTGTCTACCAGTTTAATTGAATCTTCTAGCCGACGCTATTGAATCTTCTAAATGGCAGTGTTTAAATACTGAAAACTTTAAATGAATGAACTAGGTTTGTGCTGTAATACCTAGCAGATTTGATGCTTGATCAAAAGTAATAAAAGTACCATTATCATAAGTAAAACTGAGTGAGTGGGTTCAAGAGAATAAATCCATCATTTTGTGAAAATTTCTTTTTAAGGCGAGAAGTGCTCGTGTTTAAGCCGCAGTATTTGTGCAGTGAAATATATTTAGTAGGTATAAAAGACCTAATTTAAGAAAACAATTTAATTATTTAATAAGACGAACAAAACTAATAATGGAAAAAGTGAGAACTTAATTGTCTTAAATTGCAATGACATGTGCAGTGCGCAATTACTTGTCGCTTGGGGATTCAGTGAATTTGTGGAAGAATTCTCAAGTAAAATTAATTCGAAATCGAGTTTAAATAAATGCAGTGTTTATGTTTCATAGGAAAAGGTATAGATTTAGAGGTTTTCAAGTGCTTAAATGTCCGAGACATTGAACAATTGATTCCCGAAAACGAAAGATTTGGGCTAAGGATCAAATTAAGACAACAATTATTTCAGTGGCGTCAGGAAAATGTGAGTTTTTTAATTAAGTGAAATGCTTTCATAAAAGACAATTTTAATTAAACCGAACTGGAGTATTTATACAGAGGTAGCAGATCAAATTGTACAACTATTTCCCATTAAAAGTAGAATTTTACCTGTTTGTTTTGGAGCACACAACAAATATTATTACGGGAGGAAACTAAAAGGGACGACAGGCAGGTCAACGTGACTGGAATTCGAAGGAATGTAAAATTTAGCACACGGTCGGTAGTCCAGGAAAAGGAGATACAAGGAATTATTTGGGTGAGTCCGTTCCATAACGGTATTCTATTTTAAATAAAAACATAATCGAATCGGGTGGTAAATGAGGAAGAACTGTACATTGTGATGTAGAAGACACTCTATAAGTTAGAGAAATAAAGTTGAAAAAAGGATTTGTTGAAAAGCGAAAACGAACTCATAAAAAAAGGTTAAGTGTGATTTGGGTTAAGAGGTTTTGATGTGACTAATTGAAGCGTCGTATGGGAATTTTAACAGTCTTACAGTTTATGATAAATTGAGCGGTACGAAGCATAAGTAGGTTTTCTTTTCTTTTTTTATACACAAGTTTTAGTGTGCTAAGTAAAATATTCGCGCCATACTCCTGGGTTTTGGATGTTTGTTTGGTGGCAAGAGAATTATTAGTTAAATAGCTTAGTTCCGAGTGTCTATAAATTGAAAAAAAAAAATTTTTTGAATAATTAGAAAAGTGAACGTGGCAAGAATTTATATTATTTCTATAAAATCTTCAAATTTTCTGTAGGCATTATTACTTTTAGTAAATATAAATACAATTTCAACTACCCCTAGATAAAAGGTGTTTAATAAAGAAAATTATATTAATTTTTAACACATATCTTTAATATTTTCTGTATAAGTGACCTCGATTACAGCCAAGTTAAAATAGCTGTGAAATGAATTTTTTCTGAATATTCTAATGTGTAATTGAAGTAATGTGAAATGACTTTCTGAATATTCTAATGTATAATTAAAGTAATGTTAAAAAAAAAAAAAAATATAGAATTTGAAACTTTACAGAGCTCATGTAATCAGGGGAAAAGAGAAATGCGCATTTTTTTTTTGTCCTGAAGAAATCGATATGAAAACATTATTCTTTTTTTTGTAAACCAGTTTCTTTTAGCCAGGATTATTAGTATTCCAAATGATAGCATTAAATTTAGTAACCTATAGGCTGTTTGTATCTTTCCTCAGAGCCCCGTTGCAAAGGGGTAAACAGGCCCTAGCCATAAGCTAGACGGTCTTGTGCCCTCCCACGGAGGGGGTAACTCTGTTTTTACAAAAAAAACCAAAATTTTTTTAATAAAAAGAAATACTAATATGAACTTACATTAAAGTCACTCTTTGTATCTCTCTCTCTCCTCGTCGTCCTTCCTTAGGGCGGCCATGAACATCGCCACGTCGGTGGGCGGGGCCCTCACAATGAGGTGAGTGGCTCTCTCTCTTTTCAGGTCGTATAGGGCATCCAGATGACAGCGGCCCCCTGGATGCATAGGGTGGTTGGGGCATGGGCCAAGTAAGGGGAGTCAGGACACCAGATTCCCCCAACGAGATCCGGTAAGCCGAGCGACGCCTGCTCGTATCCTCTTCCTCCTATCATGTTCCTTTGTTTCTGGCTTTTTTTTTATTTCCTTCATTTTTTCTCTTCCAGGATTTTCGCGGTTTTCTTCCTTTTTTTTTCTTTTTCTTTCTCATTTTTTCTTCAACTTTGCGTATCTTTCTTCTCGGTTCGTCTCACCCTTTCCTATCCCTCGGCATGATTCATGTGCTTTTGTTGCGCGACCGCGGGCGGAGATGGCTTCCCAAGCGCGCAACAGTGTAAGGTAAAAATTTTCATTGCTAGAAATCACATAACAAGACATACTCAGCACTACTTTGTCAATTTATATGTTGGAAATAAAAAAACTGTAGGAAAATTGTTATCTAGATTTTACACACTGAGTAAAAAGTATTCAAAGTCATCGAATGTTTTAAAGACAAAAGCAGGATGTAGCAAAAATATGGAGGCAAGTGTTAGTGAAAGTGAGGGTATGTGTAATCAATTTTATGTTAAAACATTTTTTAACTAATTTTTGCTTTTCCGTTTTATGCAGAAGAACAGAATGACAGAAATAAACACTTCCTGTGGCTAAAAAATAATAAAAGTCCTGAAATACTTGCAGTACAAAAATGGAAACTTACACATAACTAGCGGAGGAAACATATAAAGTCTAACATTGACGTTTTCTCAGCCTGGCCAATTTTAAAGCAACATATTGGATCTTCATTAGTGTTTTTTATAAAAAAAATCAAAAAATCAAAGAAAAATTATTATTATGTTCATTTTTTACTAGATTGAACTTGATTTCGAGCGGTCTTATCCTATGGTTTTCAAGTCAATCACTTTTGCAGGATTTGTAGGGCTCACAAAGATGAAATGAAATTTCAAGTCATTGAAAATAAAATTTTATTAAGAAATGAAGAGAATTATTTCAAGGATTTAAAAATTCATAATGTTACAGAGACAGGTATTAAAGAAGTCTGTATTTTTATTAATACACCGAGCTTTAAAATTTGTGATAACATTTCAGTAGATGACATTTTTGAAGGGCTGTGTCACCTTGAGTTATCTAAAATTTTAGATAATTTTATCGTAACAATTATTTTCACTTAAGACTTTAAACCAGAGAAAAAATAACTGCAAATACAATGAAAAGAGAAATTTATGTCAGGATATAACTATGGAAAATATAAAAAGCAAGTGTTTTAAAATGAATGCTAGTGAGATGCAATGTTTTGTTTATGTAGTTCCCATTTTGATAAGCCAATTTGTTCCAAGAACTGATACTGTTTGGAAATTTTAACTTATACTTTTGCAAAGGGGTAAACAGGCCCTAGCCATAAGCTAGACGGTCTTGTGCCCTCCCACGGAGGGGGTAACTCTGTTTTTACAAAAAAACCAAAATTTTTTTAATAAAAAGAAATACTAATATGAACTTACATTAAAGTCACTCTTTGTATCTCTCTCTCTCCTCGTCGTCCTTCCTTAGGGCGGCCATGAACATCGCCACGTCGGTGGGCGGGGCCCTCACAATGAGGTGAGTGGCTCTCTCTCTCTTTTCAGGTCGTATAGGGCATCCAGATGACAGCGGCCCCCTGGATGCATAGGGTGGTTGGGGCATGGGCCAAGTAAGGGGAGTCAGGACACCAGATTCCCCCAACGAGATCCGGTAAGCCGAGCGACGCCTGCTCGTATCCTCTTCCTCCTATCATGTTCCTTTGTTTCTGGCTTTTTTTTTATTTCCTTCATTTTTTCTCTTCCAGGATTTTCGCGGTTTTCTTCCTTTTTTTTTCTTTTTCTTTCTCATTTTTTCTTCAACTTTGCGTATCTTTCTTCTCGGTTCGTCTCACCCTTTCCTATCCCTCGGCATGATTCATGTGCTTTTGTTGCGCGACCGCGGGCGGAGATGGCTTCCCTTTTTAACCCCCCCCCCCTCTCTCTATCGCAAAGCTAGCGATACCAGCATGCCATCTTCCATCTACGCCCAAGCATCTGCTGACAGATGAATGTCCAGCGGAGGCCGTGATCCTGGCTGACATCAGCTGACTTCAGTTGATGTCATCCAGAGTCATAGCCTGCCTTGGGCAATCATCCAGCAGCAGTGTCGGTCCAAGCGCGCAACAGTGTAAGGTAAAAATTTTCATTGCTAGAAATCACATAACAAGACATACTCAGCACTACTTTGTCAATTTATATGTTGGAAATAAAAAAACTGGAGGAAAATTGTTATCTAGATTTTACACACTGAGTAAAAAGTATTCAAAGTCATCGAATGTTTTAAAGACAAAAGCAGGATGTAGCAAAAATATGGAGGCAAGTGTTAGTGAAAGTGAGGGTATGTGTAATCAATTTTATGTTAAAACATTTTTTAACTAATTTTTGCTTTTCCGTTTTATGCAGAAGAACAGAATGACAGAAATAAACACTTCCTGTGGCTAAAAAATAATAAAAGTCCTGAAATACTTGCAGTACATATATAAAAAAGTACAAAAATGGAAATTTACATATAACTAGCGGAGGAAACATATAAAGTCTAACATTGACGTTTTCTCAGCCTGGCCAATTTTAAAGCAACATATTGGATCTTCATTAGTGTCTTTTATAAAAAAAATCAAAAAATCAAAGAAAAATTATTATTATGTTCATTTTTTACTAGATTGAACTTGATTTCGAGCGGTCTTATCCTATGGTTTTCAAGTCAATCACTTTTGCAGGATTTGTAGGGCTCACAAAGATGAAATGAAATTTCAAGTCATTAAAAATAAAATTTTATTAAGAAATGAAGAGAATTATTTCAAGGATTTAAAAATTCATAATGTTACAGAGACAGGTATTAAAGAAGTCTGTATTTTTATTAATACACCGAGCTTTAAAATTTGTGATAACATTTCAGTAGATGACATTTTTGAAGGGCTGTGTCACCTTGAGTTATCTAAAATTTTAGATAATTTTATCGTAACAATTATTTTCACTTAAGACTTTAAACCAGAGAAAAAATAACTGCAAATACAATGAAAATGAAAAGAGAAATTTATGTCAGGATATAACTATGGAAAATATAAAAAGCAAGTGTTTTAAAATTAATGCTAGCGAGATGCAATGTTTTGTTTATGTAGTTCCCATTTTGATAAGCCAATTTGTTCCAAGAACTGATACTGTTTGGAAATTTTAACTTATACTTTTGAAGTTAGTTTATTTTGTAATGAAGCCTTCATTGGACGAACAAGATCTTCAAGCATTCGAAATTTTAATAGAAAAACATCACCAAATGTATTTAAAAAATTTTGATAGACCTTTAACTCCTAAGCAACATTTCGTCCTTCATTATCCCACTGTTATTAGAAAACTAGGGCCTCTTAGAAAATTATGGACAATAAGATTGAGGCTAAGCACAAATAGTTAAAAAGTTATGCACACATTATAACGTCACGTAAAAATGTTTTGTTAAGCTTAGCTATAAAAATGCAATTTTATTTTGCATCTTGTTTATATAAAAATAAAATAATAATATGTAACCATTTTCAGCCAGGTACAGGTGAATTTATTGACCTCTCAACTAAAAGTATCAGTAATATGGACAATATTAATTTAGGCTCTTTAAGTCACATCTTTTCTACAAAAACCATGTATGTTTTCAATACTCTATATAGATATGTATGTGATAATAAAAATATGTTCGAACAAGCAAAACATATTGAAATTGAAAAATATGATCCACACTTTGACTGCTTTTTTATAGAAAAGGAATACAAATTAAATGCGCTTGAATTAATACATGTTAATAAGATAATATACCTACCAATAACAGTAATGTATTTAGATGATTACACTAAAGTTATTAGAATCAAATCAGCATTTAAATAATACTTGTACATTTATAATGGCAATACGCATATAATATGTATTTTTTTTTTGAAGAACTCTTTTTTTTAAGAAAAAGTATGTAAAAGGTTATGTAACATTGAAAAATGAAAATAAAATGTTACAAAGATTAACTTTTTTTTTTATTCAATAAGAGTTATGAGAGTGTTATACGTTTCACCGATTCTGAGTTTATAAATTACTAACACTTTGCACTGTAATTATTTTCCAGATCCAGGGGTGACTCAAGAATATAAAGGTTAAATGAAACAAGCTTAAACGTTATATGAAATATCGAAAATATTTATATTATTTGCTTAAAATATTAGTTGAAATGAATAAAAAGGTGTGTGATTTGTTTAGAATATCTCCTGAAACGTATAAAAATGTTGTGTGATTCATGTAGACCGACTGTTGAAACAATTAAAAAACATTAAGTAGATTATTTAAAAGATGTCCTGAAACACATACATATAGTCAAAAAAGTGTACCAGAACGTAAGAGAACTTCGTACAAAAACATCCAATATTTTTCTTAACTCCCACAAATTCCCGCACGATATCTTTGCCTTAACTGAAACCAATCTAACACCAGGAATTCTCCACAACGAACTCTTACCTCCAAACTCCGTGTCGACGGTTGTGTAGGCACCAATGATCCACCAGGTCGCGGGGTTCTCAAAGCTGCTCACAACCGTTATGACGCCACCCTTCTAAAGACCTCCGACTCTACAATATTGTATGTATCAAATTAGTACTAAATAAGTGTCTTCTGTACATTATTTGTTGTAATATTCGTCCCTCTCAACCTCTAGATGCCTACGAGCCCATAATTGAAGCGATCGACACCCTGCTTGAGAACGCTAACGCCTCCGATGAATTTATTTTATTGGGTGACTTTAACCTCTCCCGTATTCAATGGTCATTGTCTGAGGACTGTTCTCACTTTGTCCCCCTTAACGCATCTTCGGCGAAAGAAGCCTTTTTTACCGAACAGCTCTCCGTTTCTGGTCTCTTTCAAGTAAGTGGAGTCAGCAACTTTCTGGACAGACAATTACACTTAATCTTTTCCTCAGACCCAGTCAACTCGGCTGTCGCGGAAAGCAACGATCTCCTCTCCTCTCTCGATCGTCACCATCCTCCCCTGCTCCTTGTTTTCTCCTACGAACACTCTCATGCTCTTTCAAGCTCTGAGTCTTCTCTTTCCTTCAATTTTCGTAAAGGCGACTTTGAAAAATTAAATCACTTGCTCCTCAACTTTAACATTGCCACTATCCCGCAACATCTTCCAGTTGACGTTGCTTTAGAGGCGTTCTATTCAGAAATACACGGTTGTCTTACACAATCTATCCCCCTTTTTCCTCGTAAAAACTACTCCTCATCCCCCGTATGGTACGACAAAGAATAACGCTCTCTCCGCAACAGGAGAAATAAACGTTGGCAAACTTTTCTTCTATCCCAGACCGAGTCCGACTATTCTTCCTACCTATACCTATTCCTACTTATACCTCTTTTTCTGCACGTTGTGATATCCTCTATTATGAGTACCTCCAACGGATGGAAACTAGCCTCATATCCGACCCCAAGCGTTTTTATAACTTTATTAATTCCAAGAAGAAATCCAATGGTTACCCCTCTACCCTAAAACTTGAAAATACCTCTTCGTCTGATCCTAAGGTCATCGCCAACCTCTTTGCACACTTCTTCAGTAAATCCTTCAGCGACAATTCCCTACAACCTGACCTTAACTACTTTTCATTCTTGGACAAATGCACTCAAACGTCGTTTCTGTCTTTCGACCCTGAACCCGAACTAATCGCCGCCAGTATCAACGGGCTTGAGGACGACTTCAACCCAGGTCCTGACGGCATTCCGGCCATCGTTCTGAAAAAGTGTGCCATGCATCTAGTTCAACCCCTTACTTTGCTTTTTCGTCTCTCGGTCACTCAAGGGGTTTTCCCTCAATTATGGAAAAATTCATTTATTATTCCCATCTTCAAAAAAGGCTGCAAGAACGATGTGTCCAACTACAGACCCATCACTAAATTATCATCCATACCTAAAATATTCGAAAAATTGGTCTATGATTCCATGTTCTTCTACTGTAAGTCTATCTTCTCCCTCTCCCAGCATGGCTTCCTCAAAAGAAGATCTACAACCACCAACCTTACTGACTTCGTCTCCAAAACACTATGTGCCCTGAAAAACGGTAAAGATGTTGATTTTATCGCCACCCATTTTAGTAAAGCCTTCGACAAGATCTCCCATAATGTTATCTTCTTCAAACCTGATCGCCTAGGCTTCCCCTCCCGATTCATCTCCTGGATTCAATTCTACCTCTACCACCGTCGGTACAATGTTCTTTTCAGCTCATCCATTTCTAACCCTATTTTCGCTCGTTCCGGCGTCCCCCAGGGCAGCCACCTCGGTCCATTAATTTTCATCCTTACAATAAATGATGTTGAATGTGTCATCAATCACTCAGAGCTGTCTATTCATGCTGATGACATGAAAATAATTAAACATATCTCCTCCACAACCGACTCTCTTCTCCTGCAAAAAGATCTCGATTCCTTCACCACATGGTGCATGAAAAACTTTCTTGAACTCAATGTCTCCAAATGTCAGTCCATCTCTTATTCTCGCAAGCGTCTTACACCCACCCCAAGAGTCTACATGCAAACCGACGTACCAGTCCCTATCGTTATCTCTTTGTGTGACCTCGGAATAATCTGTGATAGTGAACTCAATTTCATTTCCAACATTGACAGCATAATTAACAGAGCTAACTCCGCGCTAGGGTTTGTGAAGCGCTGGTCCAGAGAGTTCTCCAATCCTTATGTTTCCAAATCTCTCTATATTTCCTTCGTTAGACCACTCCTTGAATATGCCAGCCAGGTATGGTCACCTACACAAACAACTCACATTAATAGGATCGAATCTGTCCAGCGTAGGTTCATTCGCTTCGCTCTACGTGATCTTCCGTGGGTAGACAGATTCAACCTTCCACCTTATGAAAACCGCCTGAAACAGATAGACTTACAACCTTTAAGTAAACGTCGTGATGTTTCCGACATTCTCTTCATTCATCAGCTATTAAGTGGTGCCATAGACTGCCCTTCAATCCTGCAATCTTTACCCATCTATACCAATTCCCGTAACCTTAGGTCCACTCCCCTTTTCCGACTCGACCGCCATCACACAAACTACGGTCAAAGTGCCCAATTACCAGGATGTTACGAAAAGTCAACGACCTTTCCTCCTTTGACTTCCATCTGAGTAAATCATCCCTTCACAAAGCCCTAAATCTTGATCGCCTTTCTTAATTCTTCTTCCTTCCAGCCCGTATCTACTTTAATTAGAGCTTATATTGTAGCTTTTACTATTTATTTATTATGTCATCATTTATTATAGCTTGTAGTATTAGTATTATGTTATAGCTTGTTATTGTAGTATGTATTATTATGTAATAGCTTGTATTAAGCTTAAATAAATAAATAAAATGTTCCGCTTCCATATTGAGAATACCAAGAGGAAGACACTCGTTCTGTGTCAGCAAGCAGGTTAGGTGACACAACGAGAGGTGAGTTCTTTTATTTTTAATTAATTTCTGAATTGATCTGATAAATTTCTAATGATCTGAATAATATCCGCAGAAACTAAAGACAAAGGAATTTCAACATTTATAAGTCATTTACCGTCTTACTGCATTAGAACACAGTCAGATGACAAATAAATCCACGATTGGAGTAAAACATAAAAAACAAACCTCTGAATAACGGAGAGTAATGTACTATCATCTGCACCGACATGCCTTTCAGCTCAACTATATCTTATAAGCAAATCTTACTGAAGTTAATCGGACAAGACGGTAACCTTATATAATTTAAAGTACCGCATGAAGTAAATAGTTGCTTTCTTCGCTTGAGAAGTAAATTTTTTTTTTGCCACCTGAGAGCCTGTAAAGCCTCAAGCAGAGTGGAAAACACCTTTGTGCAAGTCCACCAAATGTTTCATCAGGGCAACTCATCATTCACAGAAAAGGGACAAAAAAACTAAACAGAAAAACTCACTTCAACGAAGATATCAGGTAACTGATAATTTGTTTTAATATAAATTTCAAAGAACGCAAATAATAAATAAAGAAACTCAGTTACCTATTAAATGGCCGTCAACTGTCAGGTACACAGGGGGAACAACGAGTAACATATGCTTGCGCGCCGTAACTGTATGCACTGATAGAACTATGACTACAACCTCCACGTGGTGGCGGCTGGTACAAGACTCCTGGTACGGTCATGTCTGTGCCAGGAGTGCTGGCTAATTGTAGTCGGGCGAAGAGAAGGATATTCTCTTAAATAAAATAACCCAGTCCAAGGTGAAACAGCATACGTCGAGAGACTCGTGGCCAAGGGGAGTCTTTTTTATATCATATGAGCAAAGCCTAAGGGACAACCCTTTGATGCGTTAGCATGGTTTTGGCTGGAAGGGAATTAGGGTAAGGGAAGTGAGGAAACTTTACTCTTGTTTTTGCATTGCTGCGAGCTAGACAACAGCCCAGAGACGGAGTGGATAATTTAAATTTCTTAAGAAAAGCTCACGGGGAAATCTGGTCTCGAACCCGGTGCCCATGGCATGGTGGTCGTGCCGCTCAACGAATTCATCCAACTCCATCCTTGGTCGTTAGTATGCGAACTCCGAATACCAGGTGACCTCCGGTTTAATTTATCCTTACCGTGACATCGGGAATCTCTGTCGCGTTGGACCCTCAATTCTCCCCTACTCGTGGGACATACATGGAGATAAAACAATAACAATACTGAGGGCAAAAAACTCAGCGGTGCTGGAAAAAGAAGGTTTAAAAAATTGCTGTCACATGGACATGATCTAAAAGCTGCTAGAGTACTAGCGATGGCGCCAAGGGTAGTGACACCGGACAGCCTTAAGAGGAACCGTACGGAGGACTCTTCTCCTGAACCAACTAAGGCCAAAAAAACTCCTACAACCCTCTCCTACAAGGAAGTCGTGGCAATAGTGCGAATGGGCATCCTACCAGATAAATTCCGTGAGGCTACGCTCTCGGCCGAGCAACCCATGCTCGTGCAAAGGGCGATCCTTAAGAGAATCCGGGAGAACAAGAACAGCGAAATAAAAGTCAAAACAAACTGTCTCTAAACTCGAGCAACGTAAGAAATATAAAAATTTCTTAATACGATCGGCGTTCCTAATGAAGAAAGTTAAGCTCCTTTGGCTCTTTCTCAACAGAAGCACCAAAGGGTTAACTTTTCTTCAGCTGCTGGACGCCTTCGTGAGAAAACGAAAACTAACTCCAACACAAAAATTAATACCGATCTAGACAGCTGTATCAAATTAACCATTTGGTGCTGCGAACCAAAGGAGCTTAACTTTTCTTCATTAGAAACGCCGATCGTGTTAAGAAATTTTTATATTCCTTAGTCTGCTCGAGTTTAAAAAGTTTGTTTTGATTTTAATTTTGAAAAATCACTCGGGTCATGTGAATATTTCCTGCACATTTTGTGCATTTTGTGAAAATATTTTTACCGCAAGTTTAGTGGACCCGAAGTAAAAGGCCCGTCACACTCAGCCAAAGGCAGCCGATAGAGCCACTCTAAAATTACTCCAAATCAATCTCCATTATTCTAAAGCTGCCTCTGATGTGCTTAGCAAGAGATTCCTGCTGAAGGGGCTGGATGTAGGTCTTATACAGGAACCTTGGGACCATGGAAGGCTTATAAAGGGACAAACCAGGGTAAATTAATCTATGATCGTGAGCACGGAGCTCCTCGCGCTGCCCTATTGTTTAAACCAAAGATTAACTTTCTTCCCATTCCAGAGATAATCAGTAGGGATCTGGTCGCTGCCTTAGTGGACGACGCACAGGGGGAAGCAGGAGATGGTTATCGAGTCTGCTTAATTCCCTGGAGACCGAAACAATTACCAAACAACATTGTTCGCCAAGAAGCTCTGGATCTTACAATAGCCAGTCCAAACTTGGAGAATAATATTGTTAACTGGCACGTGTCCGATGAGCCCTTTCTATCAGATCATAAACATAAAAGATTTGACATTTAGCCCCTCGCGTGCAGCTGGAGGCGGTCAGGGTCCCCAAGCTGACTAACGTTAGGACGAACATACAAAAACTCGATGACGCCCCGCTAGAATCCCAGAGGGAACTAGAAAGGGCTTCAAACCAGCTAAAGACCTGATCGCCCAATGCTACGAAAACAGTAACCCTGTTAGACACAGAGAGACTGCCAGAGATGTTCTTTGGTGGAACAGGACTAAGTAAACTAAGAGCTAAATCAAGAAAACTCTTCAATAAATTCAGGCGCTCAGTTGCCTGGAACGAATACAAGCAGGCCCTGACTGAATATAACAAAGAATTAAGGAGGTCTAAGAGGAAAACGGGGAGGAAGTTCTGTGAGGAGATTGATGATCTACCTTCAACAGCACGCCTCCGAAAGATACTCTTAAAAGATCACTCCATTGGCATAAGCCTCCTCCAGAGGACTGATGGATCCTACACCACTGACTCGGTGGAAACATTAAAACTACTCTTGGAGACATTTCCCTGAGAGCTCAGTATCAGAAGAACTCAGATGAACTCAATCACTCAACGCGCGCTGTGGATCAACACGCCGACTGAGGAGTATCTCGGCTAAGATCTTCACAGCTGGGACAATAAGGTGGGTCATTAACTCCTTTAAAGTTTACAAATCCCCCGGTGGTGACGGCATCTTTCCAGCAGCAGGGCGTAGATGACCTGTTGCCAACACTTATCAAAATCTTTAGGGCCAGCTATCAGCTCAGTTATATCCCCAAACTGTGGAGAGAGGTAAGGATAGCCTTTATACCCAAGGGCGGGGGCGACCAGCAGCTCAACCCAAGGCATATCGTCCGATAAGCCTATCCTCCTTTCCTCTTAAGTCTGTGGCGACAGTCAATAAATCACTAATTTTGAGAACCACTGAAACGAAGTTAGCAACATTTCATTACTATAATTTTAACTTGTGTCTGTTTTATGTTCACAATCACAGTAAGCCTTTCAGGCGAATTTTTTGTATAAAAGGAGCAGGGAAAGCTAGGTAGAGTTCAGTTCGTCTTTAGCGTCCAACATAAGGACTTGTTAATTTTAAATATAACTTATGTTCAATATTAAAAATAAATTTGAAGAAACTTAATTTTTTTGGATTTGATGTCGGAAACATCAATTTTATTTTTGTATTCTTTTGTCGATTTTTTTGACTATTAGAAGTCTATCGGAATAGCTAACAAGTTTTAGGAGCCACAAGAAGAGGTCTTTTCATCACGCATTTTGGACATTTCCACTTGCGGAATATTTTTTAAGAAGAGGTCTTTACATCACGCATTTTGGACATTTCCACTTGCGGAATAACTTTCAAGAAGAGGTCTTCACATCACGCATTTTGGACATTTTTCTTCATATTGAAGGTGCTTTTAAAAACACGTCGTTCTCATTTATTGAAGGAGCGGCCATTAATAGAGGTATTGATCTGCCGACGCACATTGTTCTGAGTCCACTCGCAACTAAAATATTTTAGTCTAAATTTGTACCACTCCCAGACTATGCGTGACGGCTGCTAAACGTAAGAATTAAGCGGTGTTTTCAATTTACATATTCTTTTCTATTGTTATAAATATAGAATTGCGGTTATTATGGCGTCTTTAGCATTATGCTATATATTATTTATTTTTCATTTTACTGTAATAATAATAATAATTTAAACTGACTGTAAAAGTCCACATGTCAAAACATGATTCATAAAGTAGTGTTCCGGGCAAGTCCCAGCTATCTTTTAAAATATTAATTGTTTATTAAGATGAATTTGGACGGTGTTTAAACGACAATAAATTAAACATTTTATTTTCCTTTTAACCTTTTTTTAAATTAACGATATCGATTTTCTATGTATAAATATGTAATACTAAAATAATAATTTCTTGAAAAGCTTCATCCTTTACAAAATTCGTTGTAAAATATGCTTTTTTATAATTTTTTAAATTTTAAATTGAAGGGGCAAGCTGCAAATAGAAAAACAGATAGATTTCTGCAAAGCAACAAAGATTGGCTAGATACCTCGTTACGTTTTCCTTACTACTCCGTTACTTCGAACAATAAGGGTGGACGTCCTGAAAAACGTTTTGAGCATCTATCTGATAGAAGCAAAAGACAAAAAAAACTAAAATCTTAAGGGCTGGACACTCTTCAAAAGAATTATCGATCCTACACAAATGAGCCTTCGGTCTGAAGGTGTAGTAGACACTTAGAAAGTTGTAAAAGAAGTCACTTTATCTTCACAGAACATAGCGACTACTAAAATACGTCTGGATGGAAGTACAGCTCTTGCTATGATGATTAATGTAAAACTAACCAGGTATCAATACAATGTAATACGTGAATATGACAGAGACCGATTTCCATCTTATAAGGTGGTCCAGCGAACAAAAAAAGCCTGCTATCCCAAAAAAGAAGATATGCTGATCACAGATACTTTGGCTAAAGTACAGTTACAACCACTTTTGGATCACACGACTTCTCTACTTCTACAAGTACAGGAAGAAATTATCAATAGCCTACCAAATAAAGATACGCTGAAATTAGAAATGATTACAAAAAGGGGTTTTGATGGTTCAAATGTAACAGAATGCAGAATTTTGATGGTTCAATTGTAACAGAGATTTAGAAGCGAAACCAACGAATCTGATGCTAACATTTTTATTACATCTATGGTAGCTCTAACAATAAAAAAAGACACCCGACGAAAAAGAGAATCAAACGATCATCGCAGAATCAAAGACCATCCTCTACCAGAACTTGCAGTCTTAGATTCCAGTTTAAACGTGAAACTGCAGAGCTCTCACAAACTGAAAGAGCACATATTGAGGATCAGATTAAACTATTAAAACCAACTGTGTGCCAAATAGATGACAGAACCATTGAGGTAAGACACATTATGTTTGTTACAATGATTGTTGGAAAGGTATGCAATGCGATAACAGAAACGTCATCAACACAACGTTGTTATATTTGTGATTTGACTTCAAAGGATTTTAATAATTTAGACAAAGTTTTACATGCAAAGATAAGAGACCCTTCAAGATTACAATTTGTGTTGTCAGTGCTTCACGCCTGGATTAGGTTTTTCGAGTGCATATCGCATTTGGAATATAAATTAGCCATAAAACAGTGGCAAGCTCGGGGACCAGAAAATAAAAAAATAAAGTATAAAAACTGTTTAAATTGGAAATGTAATAGGAAATGTAGGCAATCCTAAGCCTGATTTTGGAAACAGTAACGATGGGAACACCGCTAGGCGTTTTTTCGATGACCCCGAATTGTCTTCAAGCATAACTGGTGTGGATATTGATTTAATAAAAAGTTTTACAATTATTTTACAAACAATCGCAACCGGATATAACATAAGCATAGAAAAATACAGAGCTTTTGCCTTCCAAAGTGCCCAGTTGTT
Organism: Leptarthrus brevirostris; assembly: GCA_964036015.1. Taxonomy (NCBI): domain Eukaryota; kingdom Metazoa; phylum Arthropoda; class Insecta; order Diptera; family Asilidae; genus Leptarthrus; species Leptarthrus brevirostris. Next base: position 103,080,432 of record OZ038371.1, read on the forward strand.
CATAACAAAATATCATTGGTATCAAATGCCTCCCACAGTACACAAAGTACTAATCCATGGACATGAAGTAATTGCTAAGGCTTTGTTGCCAATCGGGCAGCTAAGTCAGGGGGCACAAGAAGCCCGCAATAAAGATTTTAAGAGTTACAGAGTAAATTTTTCTAGGAAATCTTCTAGAGAACTAACAAATGAAGATATTTCGACTTTACTTCTCATATCATCAGACCCAGTCATATCAAGTCTGCAAGTCTCAATAGAGTCACAGGAAAGGCTATGACTACCCTATAATCATGTCGAAGACTTTTGGCAAAACTTGGGGTCTAAATCCTAAAATGGTTCTTTGGGCATATGAAGCAATTATAAGACCCGTGCCTATGCGGCTCCCGTGCGGTGGCCAAAAGCAGAACAAAATACAGTACAGTCCACACTACAAAAACTGCAGAGGATAGCATGTCTAGGAGTCACGGGTGCCATGCACACATGCCCCACGGCAGTTATGGAAGCTCTACTAGACCTCCTCCCTTTATACCTATACCTAAAGAAGGAGGCTGCCTCAAGCGCAATAAGGCTGCTTGACACCAATCTTTTCTCAGCAGATAATCTGACTGGTCACAGGAAAATTCTTGAAGAATTCAAGGATGATCCAGTGATCAACTCAATCTCGGATTTTTAATTACTTATAATTGCAAATTCCGAACTGAACCGTTCAAATTCGAGCAAAGTAAGAAATATTAAAATATTCTTAACGCGATCGGCGTTTCTAATAAAGAAAAGCTAGATTCCTTTGGCTCGTCTTCAACACCAGCACCAAAGGGTTAGCTTTTCTTTAGCTGGTGGACGCCTTCGAAAGAAACCGAAAACTAGATATTGATCCACACAAAAGCTCAAAACAATAACCGACCTAGCCAGCTGTATCAGATTATGATCACTACACTGTCACACCGATATTTCGGTAAACTATTTATCGCATGTACACAATGTACGAAATAAACACATGACCCGAGGAAATTTTTGAAAACAGGAGGAACGTGTCGTTCTCTTGATATTCTCAATATGGAAGTGGCGCATTCGTCCCGTGGCAAAAAGCAGGGGTGAGAACCACAAGTGTCAACTTGACAAAATGCCGAATGTGTTCGTTCATTACTAATTTCAGACAACCAGGAAAATTTCATTCAACTACTCAACGAAAATAGTAATCGATAGTCCACCCTATCAAAAGTCTTAAAGAAGTGCAACAAAACAAGAATTAACATCATGTCATGGTCCATAGCGTAACGAATGTCGTTTGAAACCTTGATTAATGATGTTACGCAGCTATGCTCGAACCTAAAATTGATACTGGCACAAGGTATTTTCGGCATCAATGAAAGAGACCGTCTCCGTATACATTAGTTTTTCAAACACTTTCGATAAATAAGGCAGAATTGTGACGGGTCGGTATTCCTCTACAGTATCAAGTCTCTTTTAGAATAGGAATAATTATAGCCTGTTTTCATTTAGAAGGATATATCGAAGTAAGAATTATAGTGTTGAAGAGGTGTGTAATAAATGGCAGTATGATTGGTGAAATCATTTTAATAAACCTTAGATGGACATTATCTAGGGGGCTTATTATGAAACACGAAAACGAAACGAATTTTTAGTCGAGAAAAATTTTTACATGCACTTTCTCACTTAAAAAAGTGTCTAGACTAGAAATTCGTTTCGTTTTCGTGTTCCATATTAATTTATAATTTTTTCCAAAAACTTTGACCAATCGGGCCGAAGGAACCGACCAATGGATCGATCTGCGGATTTACAGGGCTATTAGGCGTACATTGAGGTGTTAAAATTCCTACTAACCTTAGCCTTTCCATCAGTATTTGCAAAGATGCGGTCAATTTACCAAAACAAGGAAAAAAATCACTCTTTTTGACTTTTTCAAAATTGAAATTAGGGATAAAAAAAAATTATTATTTTTTATGTCTTGCCGGATTCTTTTAGTAAATTTATTCCAGTTTCTGAAACTGCCGTTAAATTTTCTGTACGATCATTAGTTGCTGAGATATCGATGGTTGAATACAAAAGTGTCCTTTTTCGTTTAATATCGGATATCTCCGCGACAAATCGACGTATCAAGGATTTGAAAAAAGATAATTAAAGCTGGATTAACAGGCTATCTGGTCCATAGGGTGGTAAAAAAAAAATTCCGAGTCCGTGGACCAAAAAAAATGACTAAAAATGTTAATTTTTTTTTTGCGCTATTACTTTGGATTGCGTGAGCACTGTGGCCTTTAAAAAAACTAGAGTTTTGGAGCTTTAAGATGATTTTTTCAAAACCTTGATACGATTATTTCTCGCTTAGATACAGCCCGTAAAAAATCACTAAAAAATTTAGATTTTTTTTTCCTTAATTGTTTTGAGTATGAGTATAATAAAATGTAACTAAATGTATTTATTTTACTCTTCGAAAGAAGCTAGACCTTTACGTGTGAAAAGTCATATTTAAGTACATGATAAGTGGATATTCCGCGCGCATTTAGGGTCACCAGATTTGGTCAGAAGGTGTAATAAGCGCTTTCCCAATTTGAAACTATTTTGTTTTCGCGTTATGGAAAAAAGTCCCTGGTATTAATTTTTGTGAAATGAATCTATCTAATTTATATTTAAGTGAAATCAATGTTAAGTTTTATTGTCTTGCTTTTTATAAATAAAAAGTTTATTTTCTTCTAAGCTGTTCTTGTTATTCTATGAAAGGAAACAATTTCTTACTTACAATTCAGTTTATTCTTTTGTCTCTATTTCAGGCTAATAGCAAATGCGAAATTGAATCTCTTTTTAATTTTATTTCACTTCTTCTCTGAGATGTTGGTTCAATTACTTCACTACTTACTTACACGTAATTATAAAATTATGTAAGGCAATACAGGAAACAACAGTATAAGTATTTAGCCTGGCTAAGATTTTTAACATCTAAATATTTTAGTATTCTAAACGTATTTTTCACCATCCCAAACGCCTACTCTATACAAAATCTTGTTTTGCTTGCAAGTGTTATATCTTGTTTTCGTTTTGTCCAAATACCCATTATCTCTATAAGGGACCATCAAGGTATTTGATAATGGGTACGCAGAGTCTCTCAGTAGATGTGCCCCTTCTGGCAAAAATATAAAATTATTAGATATTGCGTTACAAAGGAGACTTGTCCATACAGCAGCATCGTGTATTCTACCGGGTAAGCCGAAGTAGATATCTGTAAAAACACATTTGGCGTCACACAGCCTGTAAAACAATTCTTATTACAGTTCTTAATTCGGTTGAAAGGTTTACTGGTAAGATAACCGAATGAAAACCTTTCCGGTTGTAATAGCTTTCACTATTGTCAGAGGGTGCGGGAATCTGAATGTGGGTGCGTCTATGTAGTCAACTACGAAATAGAAAGGGCACTTTCTGAGGTTCTGAAATTCATCCATAACACGGTATTCAAAAGATGGCCATTTGATAAAAAGCTTTCTTTCATTATAAACGACTTAGTAGTAATAACGTGTCCGACATAGCAAACAATTTTGCTTCATATTTTGAGAGTTCCTTTTCTTCGGATAACTTTGAGCCATGTGCGAATAATTTTGATCATATTCTGGATCATCCCACTTCATCCGATTTTTTGCCGTTTATATCACGGGATCTTATTTTGGAAAAAATCAATGAACTTAAATCGAACTCTTCCTCTGGTCCTGACGGCACCCCTTAGCATCCAATAGGTCCCTTCAAGCTGTTAAATTTCCTGCATTGTGGAAGTGTTTTTTTATAGTCCCTGTTCATCAAAAAGGCCATAAGAATATTATAACTAATTATAGACCTATCGCGAAGTTATCTTGCATACCTAAATTATTTGAATCAATAGTGTATTCGCAGCTTATAGAGCGTTGTATTGGCTTAATCTCTCCCAATCAGCATGGGTTTTTGCCCGGTAGATCAACAACTACTAACTTTCTTGAATTTACCTCCCACGTTATTTCTGGCTTTCAGCGAGGCATGCAAGATTTCAGTAAAGCCTTTGATAAGCTCCCTCACTCCGTAATTATATTTAAACTCGGGAGGCTGGGTTTCCACCCTGTTCTTCTCGACTGGATTTCTTTATATCTAAGAGACAGGTCTCATTGTGTATCGCTTCATCTGGTGTATCACAAGGCAGTCATCTCGGCCCTCTACTATTCGTTCTTGACATTAACGAAACTGTTCGTCTGATCTCGTACTCTAATGTTCTAATCTACGCTGATGACATGAAGATCTTCTCTTATGTTAAGGATGGTGGTGACGCCGCCCTTATTCAAAAGGACTGAGATACATTTCTGGCGTGGTGCGAGCATAATGGCTTACACCTCAATTTTGAGAAATGTGAAGCTATGTCTTTCTCCAGGAGCCTTAATCCACAAATTTCTGATTACAATTTTGCGAGGAATGGTCTCCGTCGCGTGCTGTCCGTAACTGACCTTGGGGTAAAACTTGATAGGAAACTTGACTTTACTCTGCATATTAATCTTGGGCTTTGTTAAGCGTTGGTCTAGAGAGTTCTCGGATATACCAACATTGCTTCATTTGTTCTGCTTCTTAGTTAGACCTATTCTAGAGTGTGCATCTCAGGTCTGGTCGCCCTACTACGCTGTTCATTCCAAGCGTATCGAATCGGTGCAACGTAATTTTTTTAGATTTGCGCTCAGGGAGGCTCCATTGGGACGATCCGCTTAGGCTCCCGCCCTACACCGACCTCCTCCGGTTTGCCATCGCTTGAGAAAAGGCGCAAAGTCGCCAACTTGGTCTTTATTCACCAGCTCTTAAACTCTAATATAGACTCAGGTTTGCTTGGTAGCAAGGTTTCCTTCAGACAGTCCCGACATAACCTTCGAAGACTGCCTTTATTGCATGTTGAGCCATCGAGATCAAATTATGGCATGCATGAACCAATTAATCGTTAATGTATGGCTATTAATGTATGTCCTAATTTTGATTTAACTCTTACTAAGGTGTCGTTTAAGAACTAATTAATTTCTGTGCTGATTCTCTGTTTGCATGATGTGTGGAGTTTCCTTTCTTCCAGTTCCTTTCTTTTTTTGTAATTTTTTCCTCTGCATGCTGGTGTGGGAGCCTCATTTCATCGTTTTGATCTAATAGGTGAATTGATTCTCGGCTCCTGCCAAAGGAGTGCACCTTCTGTGTCTTTCGAGGTTAAACCGGTCCGAAACATCTATATATGTACACTGGTTTGCCAGCTTCCAAATAGTTACATACAGAGCATGTCGTAGACGTCGGCCGGTCCCCCAGAACGGCTGCAGTTTTCTTTCCAACTCTTAAAACATCATCATTAACAATGTTCACAACTTGAAAACATAGCATTATATGTAGCACCTAAAAATCGATTTCTGCATTCGAAAATGCTGTCGAAAAATATCGCTTGCCTCATGTTGTCACTAGTTCCTCTACTCACCAATATGCTGACGATGTGCAAATCTACCTTAGTAAACCCATTGGATTGGTTAAAGACTGTATATATAGAATCAATGTAGACCTACAATGAATATACGAGTGGTAATTAAAAAATGAGCTGTCACTTAACCCGTCCAAGTCAAATTGTTAGGATGTGTACAGAATTAGCTTTGCAACAGATGACCTTCCAGCGATTATGTTAAACAACACTGTTTTGAAGTATGCTGACTCCGTTAAGAACTTCGGAGTTAAACTTAATTCTAAGTTTACCTGTTCTAGTTATATTTCTGAAATGTTACGCAAAGTAGTTTGAGGCAGCTGTGGATCAGCTCGAGTTGTTTGTCAGTAAATCTTCGAATTAAGTTAGCCAAAGCTCTAGTTGTCCCACATTTCACATACGCCAGCCTTATTTTTTAGCAAACTTGACTCTGTGTGTGAAAGAAAACTAAAAGTGGCCTATAATGATGTCATACGCTATATATATACAAGCTTTCACGCTATGCACATATATCTGCGTATGTGACCATGCTTCTAAGGAACTTCTATTGAGACACATCTGACTCGTCGTATACTTGTTTTTGCGCAATCTGATACATAATAAAGAACCAACATATCTTTGCAAAAACCTAGTTTCTGCAGTCGACCAGACACTGTAATCTACTTATTCCGAGATATCTCTCACAATATGGCGAGCGTTCTTACTTTGTTCAGGTAATTCGCAAATGGAACTTTCTTTCTATTAATATTCAACGTGCGTGCTCCGGCGGGGTCTTCCTTGGGCTGTTGAAGGGTTTTAATGGTCTTTGAGAGGGAATGGTGCACAGGCTCATCTTTTGAAATTAATTGCATTATATTGTAATGTGAGCCCACCTTATCCTTTTCTGGTATAAACATACCCTTTCACACTCTGTGGTTGTCATCCCTGCTCTGTGCCACGGATGTAATCTCTTCATAAGAAGAAGAAGATAACAAATATTCCGTGACAGCTAGCAGGTTAAGATCTACACACAGAGGTAAGTTTCAATTTAATTTAATATTCTAAATTTATCTGAACCATCCTGGTTCAGAATGTGCTTAACGCATTAATCTGCACTTGTAGAAACACAAGGCAGAGGAAAAGAAACTCTTTTGGCTCGCAGCCCGACGGATATTCCCGAAGAAAGAGCATATGGAAAACGCGGGATAACATCGACTTCATTAAATTGCATTCCTTCTGATTGTCCAAAGCGGTAATTTTACCTAAAAACCAAAAAGATTACATAAATGAGGTTACCAATTTTATAAAAATTTCAGAGTACGTAACACAGCAAGTAAAACTTGAGGCTGTTGGGGCTGATTACTATCAGCGAGTTAATGTCGAGAATGTCCAGGCACGCTCAGCGGCATCTTTAACCCCTGTCCCTAGTCAGGTTATCAAGGCAAGCAAACCACTATAAGACCTGGTTGAGGTTCGTGTCCCCAAAGAATTGGTTAAAAGTGATCCATCAAAGGAAGGAAAGCCCCGTAATTACTCGGGCTCCATGAGAAGAGTACAGCCCCATCCATGCATCAAAAATCGAACATAGAATTGCATGTAAGTTCAATAGCAACACTTTACTTCAACGTCAATACACCATCGCGGTTAGGATTTTATCCAATTGGTTTTTTTATTACCTAGACATATATTGTTTGTAGTTTATCAGATAATTTATAAGAAAAATTCAATTTCGCTTGAGTACAAGAACGAAACGAAACCAAATAAGCTGTCGGTTGAAAGAGGTGTAAAGGATTCGTGAAACAATTGCTGACTAGTTTTCGTGCCAAATGAAGCGACGGTCAAAACCAACAAGAAAATTTTTTTTAACCAGAAGCGTTCGTCCTTAGCTGTAAGGGAACTTTTAAGTTTTAGAAGAAGTTTGGAAGTTTAGTAAGAGATTTCTTCTAGGTTAGTTTTCGTATCTTTTATATAAAAATATTTCATATCTTATGTATTAGATATATAATTATTTCAATAATGCCTTTCATAGCTTATGCAAGTAGATACATAATCATTTGATTTAAAGTTTATTTGGGCTGCTGAAATTTGAACACGGCCGATTGAAATGTTTAGGCGTGATATGCATGAATTTCACTTAAATTATTATTAAACTTAAATTTCCTTATAGTACATACTTGTCATTATACATATATATTTACGATTGCAAGTTTCGTTATACGGGAAGAATATTATCTGAGGCTCTCATTTTTACATTCGCGTGAATTTTAAGCAATTGGCCTAAGTAGGCAAGAGATTATGGTATGGCAGGTCTTTCTCTCGAAATATGTAAATAGCAAACTAAAGACTAATTTAGAGAAACCATAAATTAAAATTATTTTGTTGACACTACTGGTTCAATAGCATAAGCATGTTGTTTGCGCATCTACGAGTAAGTTACGATTTAACTTGAAATTATATTCCGCGATACTGACGCATCTCAGCCGCGCGTAGTCCCGTCTGATCGTAATTTTGTAATTTGTAATTTTTAGTGCTTAATAAGATATTTGTAATCTTTAGTACAGTGCTAAATAAATTTATCTATCTATCTATGTCAAGATAGTTTTAGTGTATACTTTAATTCTCAAATGTAACGCTTTGCCTTATCAAGTAGTGTCAAGTGAAGATAATACTGATCATCTTATTGCCCGATAGTTTAGCAATAGTAAGGTTTAAACGCTCTAATTACGTTTTTGATCAGTAATTAAGTTAGTGGACGCGCGGTATGATATAAATAATTCCTTTTTGTGCTGTTATGAGATATAAATTCATTTCATTTGGTGAGGTAAACCTTTATTTCATTAATGGATAATTTGATTAAGCTATATTTACTATATATGATTAAGCTATATTTACTATATATCCACATATAGCTATTTGGCATGGATGCAGGATAGAGGTGGGTTAGTTCCTAAACTGTTAGTAAAGGGGGGTAAATTTTATTTTTTTTTAATTTCTCATGTCAGTTCAGTGTGGCTAGGAACAGCAGGTGACACCAGACTTGTTGTTCTTCCTTTCTATCTGTTCTCGTTTTTTTTGTCCTTTGTGACAGATCTGAAGGAAGGATTCCACAACTTTCTTTCGCCACAGGCACGCGGAATTCTGTTTGTAAATGTGTGATGATGTTCAAGGACTCACACCCCATACCGGCGAGCTAGGACGTGCTGCCAGCTAGCGCGTGCCACCTGAACATCCTGCGACAACTTCACGTTGCATATCACGCACATGCATACATTACAACATGGCGCCCAACGTGCGGCACTCCAGCATCTTCTGAAGGCCTTGCGGCTCTGAAGAGGTGGCTTGTCAGCTTACCCTGATCTGCTAGTCCTTCTCGGACTTAGGCGATGTTTGGCCTAAACGGCAGTCATCTCGACTTTAATTTTCTTTTTTTGTAAAGGACCGTCGAGGTCTAGTACCTCTGTCCTGACATGTCTAATAGTGTCCATAGACATGTCAGTTTTAGCAAATCGGACACATTTTAGCCAACTCTGCTCTGTCCTCGACATGGGATGACTGATGTTCGGGATTAGTGCTGGTGACTTTAGCGATGTCCAATGTTGCTTCTGACATGCCTAATCTCTGTGATCAGTAGTGTCTCATGTCGTAGAAAGCTGGTGAGTCGGACGAACACCCGACTTAGGCAGTAACCAACGAGACACTTCACAGGTCGCATACGCTTGTACGGTCCCGATGCTGTCTTGGTATGACCGTGAAAGTGCTCGTTGAGTTTGCTTGAGCTCAGGGTTGACTCCAGCTCCACAGGCAGGACAGATGTTGTGGGTGGTGGGAACCTTGTTTTGGGGTTCTCACATTCCGAATTATTTCTTTATTTTTGGTGTATACCTAGTTTCTTCTGTTTACTATTACTCCCCATTTATATTTTCTTTAACTTTCAATTTTTTTATTTGTTCCTTCCTTTTGTGTTTGCTTCCTTTCATCCTTCCTTCTCCCACCCCTCCCCATCCCTAGCAAGATGGAGAAGAGGCTTCTGGGGGATACCTGAAATTGTTTCAGTTGATTTTTTTTAGTTTTTTACATTTTCGTTTTGGTCACTCTCTGATGAGTTGATTTTTTTTGGAATTCTGTTTTTTTTTTAAATTTCAAAATTTTTTTTTTTTTTGATTTTGAGTTAATTAAGTTTATAGTCAGTCTATGGTTTTTTTGCGGTAAAATGACTTTTTTTGTATGCACAACTTTTTTTGGTTCTGATTTATTTTCTTCTCTACTACGTGAACAAAAACCTTTGGAGTTGGTACTCCCGCACTAAAAGCCGAGACCTTCAGTCTCTGTTGTCTGAAATCTACGTTGATATAAGCGGCGATATAGCCGACATTGAATTTGGATAACAGCTTGATTTTTTTATTATTCGAAATGTTTCGATCTCCGATCTGTAAGGCAGCCACTGCTTCTAAAGCTCAAGGGGCCAAGCCCAAACAGGCTCCAGGACAGCCAGCCCCACCCAGAACGAGGAGTAAGACGAAGGCTTTAAACCAAACCTTTGGGTTAGCCAGGCTGTCGTCTGACGCTAACGCTGACGCAGCACACATCCTTCAGGACCCTGCTATATTGCAGGCCTCGAACCAAGTTCAGCAGTTCCGTTCGAACTTAACACAGGCTGACTTGTCTAAACCCCCACCCGATTATAACCCGCGAAGGCAGACTGCCAATTATGAATTGTTTCCCGACCAATGGATAAGCCAAGCTCAGCAAATCTTCGGATCAAGCCAGTCTCTTGACGGAGCTTGGTCTTGTTTCAATACCAGGTAGGCTCAACCGGCAGAGGGTCTCCGTCGTCTTGAGATAACTCCCCATCCCTCCGGGGGACCGCAATACACCAAGCCGATCCAGAAGCCTGAGGACTTGAACCAACCCCCAGTTTCCCCTCATTTAGATAGGGCAAATAATCACCCGGCAATAGCAGTAATTGCTCCAGAACAGCTGGCAACCATCATGGACGAGGTCAAGGCCAAGATGCTAGACCTGCTGAGCACCAACCTGGCTCAATCCATCCTGGAAAGGTCAGGCACAGCCAGTAGCCCTACAGGAGTCCAACAGGTAGATACAGTCCCTTCTTCAAATCCTCTTCAGCTGAATGACAATTCAGCTTCGCTTGAGCAAACAGCTTCTAGAACTCAATCAGCCTATGACAACCCTAGATGGCAACACCAGGCCTATGAGCGTGAGCCTCTTCAATATCAGCCTAGACAGAGACCTACGCTCCTTCTACTCTGATAGTGATACCTGCACCTGCGCTTCCCACCCCAGTGGTCATCATGGAGCGGAAGAAGTGAGGCGCACCCTTGAAGCTGCCGATCACATGACTTGCTGGAACTGCGGCGTAGTGGGACACTCGTTCCATTCCTATCCCAGTGAGACCAGGAGACTCTTTTGCTACACCTGTGGTCAACCAGAAGTAGTGTCACCCAAGTGCTCCAGATGTAACCCGGAAAACGCCAAGGCGAGTGGTCGAATCAGGGGACACCACTCGAAGAAAATAATGATCAGCAAGGCGACTTCAACGACCCCCTGAATTACCCTGCCTTGTCTCAATATACACAGACTGATCCCACTCAAAAAGAGTGTACCACCCAGACAGATCCTTTTTGCCTTATGCAAGGAATGTCCTTGCATGAGAGGCAACTAAATTATGACAAAGTAAGAGCTCGCATTTTTGCTTCCTCTCAACCGAAGAAGACGTAGATGGAGAAAGTTCAGAGAGAGAAAACGTGCGTTGAAAAAGACTCAACAGTCCTTAACATCTACAATTATTACCAACCAGGACGACGGTCGTCCTTATGTTAGTCCAGTTAGGTAACGAGTCAATCCTGGGTTTGCTCGATAGTGGGGCCAGCGTGAGTTGCTTGGGACAAGGAGCCCTAGAGTTTGTCCAGCGCTCAGGCTTGAAACTCTCCGCATTATCAGCCTCAGTTCGTACCGCCGAAGGTACTAGCCAGTCCGTCCCCGGCACAATAAGAACTGCAGTAACCTTTCGTGGACAGACTGAAGTCCTAACACTGTTTATAGTTCCTGGCTTAAGCCAACAATTATATCTAGGCGTCGACTTCTGGCGAGCATTTCAACTTGCACCAAATATCATCTCCTCTCTCGATGTACAGCCTTCTTCTTCGGTCGGGACGAACTTTCACTCCCTGAATAACTCGGACAGAAACAAACTCGACACAGTCATTGCTCAATTTCCTTCTTTTACAGCTCTAGGCTTGGGAAAGACCCACCAGAAGAGCATGTCATTGACACCGGCGACGCTTTGCCGAACAAAGAAAAGCACTATCCCATCTCTCTAGCAATCCAAAAGCTGATGTACGAAGAACTCGACCGTATGTCGGAGTTAGGGGTAATTGAAGAGTCCAACAGTCCATGGAATTCCCCAGTTGTACTTGTACGTAAACCTGGGAAGGTCAGGCTCTGTTTGGACTCGCGCAAGGTGAACTTAGTCACTAGGAAGGACGCCTAACCCTAACCCCACATCGACGGATTGCTTTTACGACTGCAGGACACGCATTTCATTTCGTCCATCGATTTGAAGGACGCCTTTTGGCAAATTCCTTTGCAGAAGCAGTCAAGGGAGAAGACCGCGTTCACAGTGCCCGGCAGGCCACTCTATCAATACACTGTCATTCCCTTCGGATTGTGTAATGCCCCTCAAAGAATGTGTCGATTAATGGACAAAATAATCCCTGGTCGTTTACGTGAACACGTCTTTGTTTATTTAGACGATTTACTAATCGTATCACCTGATTTTAATTCACACCTTCAAACACTAAGAGAAGTAGCTGATTGTTTGCGCAGCGCTAAATTAACCATAAATGTTGAGAAAAGTCGCTTTTGCGTCAAGCAAGTCCGCTACTTGGATTTCATGATTGGTGATGGAACTCTGAAAACTGACACCGAGAAAGTAGCAGCGGTGGCGGATTTCCCTATACCCCGCTCTGCTAAACAAATCCGCAGATTTCTCGGAATGACGGGTTGGTATCAAAGATTCATCCCCAATTATGCAACCCTAGCAGCTCCGATTACGGACTGCGTAAAGAAGAGCAAGAGCTTCTCATGGACAAATGAAGCGCAGCAATCGTTCGAAAACTTGAAAGAAGCAATGTGTAGTGCACCAATTTTGACAACACCTGACTTCTCTAAGAAATTTTATATCCAATGTGATGCTAGCACTTCTCGGAACTCGAATGCTATGCGGTTGTGCTTAGTGTAAAAAAATTCCGAGCTTACCTTGAAGAACATCCATTCACTATCATTACCGACCATGCCAGTCTGCAGTGGCTGATTAGTCACTCGGATCTCTCTGGACGATTGGCTCGATGGAGTTTAAAGCTGCAGGCTTTTGACTTCTGATCTATGGGAGGGAGGGAGAATGTGGTCCCTGACACTCTGTCCCGAGCACACACTGAAACGGCAGAGGAGTTGAAAGTAAGTGCAGTCGACGTAGACTTAAACTCGCCATACTTCTCCATGGAAGAGTATTAGCAGTTGAAATCGGCTGTACTTGCAAACCCAACACAACTCCCTGATCTCTGTGTCTCGGGCGGGTACGTTTACAAGAGGACCCAACCCCGAAGCGGTGACTCGATACGGGAGGACTTAGCTTGGAAGCTTTGGGTTCCATCGGGGCTGGTAGAAGGTTTGATCCGCGAGGCTCATGAGTCGCCTCAGGCAGCACACGGAGGCTTTCACAAAACGCTGTGTCGACTTCGAGAAAAATATTATTGGCCCAACATGGTGACCCATGTACGCACCTATGCAAATCAATGCCAAGTATGTAAGGAAACCAAGTCGCCTAACACCATCCTAAGACCACCTATGGACAAGCCTTGTTAAGCCCAACGTCCATTTCAGTTCATATACATCGACTTCCTCGGACCTTATCCTCGTACTAAACGTGGCAACACGGTAATTTTTGTTGAACTAGATGGCTTTACTAAGTTCGTCTTAATTAAACCCATGCGAGCAGAGCGAGCAGGCTTAGTATGTCGCTTCCTCGAGGAGGATGTGTTCTCTGTCTTCGGAATACCTGAAACCATCTTCTCCGACAATGACCGGTAGTTTGTCTTTACCATATTTCAGAAACTGCTGAGCGGCTATGCCATTAAACATGTCAAGACCGCCAAGCATTCGCCACACCCTAATGCCTCCGAGCGAGTCAACAGGTCCATTTTGTCCGCCATCCGTGCCTACCTGCAAAATGACCATAGTTCGTGGGACTTACACCTTCCCGCCATTGGGAGTGCCTTGCGCACTTCAGTACATCAATCCATCGGCACTGACCCGTTTTATGCTCTCTCTTGCCACCACATGGTACAGCATGGATCAGCTTATCCCTTACTCCGGCAACTCGATCAATTAAAAACTGGTGACATAGTAGTGTTACCCGCCACAGACCGCCTCCAGGTACTTGGCTCCCGCATAGCAGACCACCTCCAGCAAGCACATGACAAGCATGAAAGAGCCTATAATACTCGCTGTCGTGACGTTACGTACACTCCCGGTCAGGAAGTGTATTGTAGGTCTTTCACGCAAAGCGACATACAAAAAGGCATTAGCGCCAAGTTGGCTAACAAATTTAATAAAGCCAGAATTGTCAAGCGCGTGGGACAGAGCCTATATCAACTGGAGGATATGCAGGGAAAGTCCATCGGAACCTTTCACGCCAAAGACATCAGACAGGGAAATTCATCCAATAGTAGACAGTTCAATTTCATTAGTCCGTCCGTCCATTTTTTTTTAGTCCGTCCGAATTTGTTTTTCCGTCCGTCCGTGTCCTAGACAGGAATGCCCGGCTCAGTCGGTAGAGCATGAGACTATTCTTCTCAGGGTCGTGGTCGTTCGATACGTTGTATTAATCAAGCAGTGAGAATGACCTGAACTCTCCAGCTTCTCATTAGAGCTAGGAGAGGACAGATCTGACTCTCTGCTCGAGGTGGAAGGGACCGATTATCCTTCTTCCTCTCATTAGGGAACGAAGTGATACCGGGTGGTGTGATCTTGTGCCGCTGATGAGTCCGAGTAGATCCTGTCTCACTCTCTTCACCTCCTCTCTCATCGGACCGCTAGAGCTACAGGAATTGAGAGAGAGACCTGTGTTGTAATGTGAGCCACACCTTAATGTTCTCTTTATTCGAGACTCGGTGATTGGCACTTCTGTTTTGTTGCCGCTGACACGGAGCGAACGTGCTTGTGTGAGGAAGACATATTCGTTCCGTGACAGCAGCATCATCAGGACCACTCATATGTAAGCCACGGAGTTGAAAACAAGAGAACAACAAAATAAATAGAACCCAGATAAATTTCCAGATAATGTTCTTGGCGAAAAGGTCTCGCTGTTGTTTCTTACATATTTCTTCGCCATCACATCCAATTTAAAAAGTCTTTGCGTGTAGAAGATATGGCAAATAAAACAGCTCGCAAATAAACGGCTGTTATTTTCATTTGCCGATTATTTACCACGAAAACAGAGCACAGAGCAGCAAGGCAGATTAGGAATAAAGCAGTTTTGACATGTCACTCGTTTTTCAAACCCGCTGACCTACCTAAAATCGTAAAGCAGAAAGAGGTGCACCAATCTCAGCTAGCTCACCAGTAATCTGATTAAACGTGCATCAGATTACTTACGAGCTGATGTTAGGTCTCATTGAACACGATCTCTACGAGCTAGAGCAAATCAATGAACAGACCAGGAGCGGGATATTGCACACCTTGTTGCCATTGAAGTGGGACATTGAGAAGATTCAGCAAAGCCTCTTTTTAAACGGAACGAACCTTTATTTGCTATGTTGCAGGACTGATCCTTCATTTCCTAATAATCGATTGAAGTACAATAATCAGTAAATGAGCCCCCGTGTCATCATCCACTGTCAGGTGTCAGCGAATCACCAAATAGTTGGACATTGCCTTAGCACTTTGGGATTACGTAGCCCCCACCAGAGGCACCTATCAGCCCAGCTGAATTAGCGTATGGCACTTTAATAACCTCCTTCCTACTGCATTTGAGATAGATCCATGATTTCGAGATTTGTAAATATGTATGTAAGTACGTAAAACTATATTTAGATAAGTATGGTACAATATTTCGATATCTGGACTCATATACGTCCAGATATCGAAATATTGTACCATACTTATCTAAATATAGTTTTACAAGCGGCAACAAAAATTATATTTAGAATATACATGAAATGGTTCTGGCCGTAGAAACAGCGGATTAGTTTACTGATTGCTAAGTATAGGTTAGATAAGACTGTTTTTATTAAAGTATAAATACATTAATAAGGACTTAAACAACGGCGAGAGCTAAAGTGCAGCGTAATATTTAAAGTACAGCTTTAACTGTCAAGGATAGGCTAAACAATTTAGAATTGGAATTTTATTCATTTCTGAAAACTCAAGTCGTGTTAAGTCTTGTCAATTTCTTTTGCATATTCAATTAACCTTAAACATTGCGAATTCAATCTATGGGATATCTAATTTAGAAACTTGAATTATTCGGCAATTTCTGCATTGCAGTATATAATGATGAAAAACCGACAATAATGTTGGTCTTGCCGCTCAACGCATTGATCCAACTCCGTCCGGTTATTTAAGAACGGATATAATATGATAGCCCTATACTTGTACCGGGAATAGTAACGAACAAGCTCTTAGCAAATCTAACATTAATTTATCTTAACCAAATGTATCTAAGTTTCGTAGCCTAAATAAGATCAATATGTCGTTTAGTTAGTTAAGAATTCAAGTAGCGTTAACTTGCTTAGGTTTTGATTTAACTATTACTTTATTAATTTGTTTATATTATCTCCGATTGGAATTAAATATGCTATAGATAATTTCTTTTGATTTCAGGAATTCCCTAACGCCTCTTTCCCTTCTTGCTTTCCTCATCCCTTCTCCCTCTATCCCAATGTGTTTGATTTATTTTTTTTTGTGTTTCTTGTGTTTCAGTACCCTTTATAGGTTGGGCCTGCATCCTAGCCAGATGCAGGATAGAGGTGGGTTAGTTCCTGAACTGTCAGTAAAGGGGGGTAAATTTTCTTTTTGTGTAATTTCTCATGACAGTTCAGCGCGGCTAGGAACAGCAGGTGACACCACAGGTCTTCCTTTCTATCTGTTCTCGTTTTTTTTTTATCCTTTGTGGCAGACCTGAAGGAAGGATTCCACAACCTTCTTTCGCCACAGGCACGCGGAATTCTGTTTGTTAATGTGTGATGATGTTCAAGTACTCACACCCCATACCGGCGAGCTAGGACGTGCTGCCAGCTGGCGCGTGCCACCTGAACATCCTGCGACAACTTCACGTTGCATATCACGCACACGCATACATTACAATATGCTGCGCAGGTGTGCAGCTGTGGTTAAAAGGCCTGCGAAATTTAAAAAAAATTTCCCCCTGGACAATGAATATTTGTTTCCGAAGTAATTTCTCCCGCTGAAACTAAATCCGGACTCAGAATTGCTCTATCACGTTTTTGAGATATTCTAACCTAAAAGTACAAAAAAACTGTTTTTTGGCATATTTGAGGTTATTACAATTCTTCCTCTTTCAAAGGACGTTGAGTTTTTTCGCAGAGATATCACATTTTTAAATTGTCATGTTTTCATGAATTTTATATTTTCCTTAAAATACTAATTAGACATTTGGGTATGTATTAGGTACTAAGTTACGAAAAAAAAATTTAAAAAAATTCATTACGTAAATGTTCAGAGAAAATTACTTTTTCATTTTTCTTAGTATTACCGCTTATTAATACCGTTAACTTCCAATTTCTTTGATAACAGTGCACACGTCCGTAGCTAGGGGGAGGGGGGGGGGGCATTGTGCCCATGCCCTACTTTGAAATCACAATGCCCTACTTTGAAATCACAATGCCCTACCTTCAAAATACCAAAAACTAAGATAAATTATTATAATTGAATTGTTTGTTCATAGTTTGAGATAAAAAAAATTGTGTTTGTGACATTCATATGGGCTATATTGCAATCTATGGTACGGGGGTTCCCCTTTTAAACTAAAATAAACATAAACTAGAGATTGATTATGATTGTTTGTAGTTTGGTTAAGTGAAGTGTACGGTAAAGAGTGTTTTAGTCAAAAATCAATACAATTGTTATTTTTATTGCTATAAATTGAAGATTCATTGATTTCGCGATGGATATACGGGCTTTCTTTGGAAAAAAACGAAAAGTTGAAGAGGAAATTGACCACGAAGAACCTCACTGCTCAAAACAGGTGGAAGCACAAAATACAATCGCTACTCCTAGTTCCATGGCAACAGGTTGGTCAACACATGTTGGTAATGTTAGCTATGGTATTCCTTCTGATATTGCACAAATCAGAGCACCAATTATACAAGTTGTTTTATACACATATCCAAAACAACATAACAGGGCCTTTATTTCCGATTGGTTCAAGCGTTATAAATGGTTGCAGTATTCTGTCGAGAAAGATGCTGCTTTTTGCTATCCATGCCAACAATTTTTACCTCATGGAAGCAAACAGATTTCGTACACTTCCACAGAATTTAGAAACTGGAAAAATGAGACTGATTCTAAAACTGGTTTTCCAAAACATGAAAAATCAATTTCTCATATTCAAGCTATATCGACGTGGCAGGAGAAATTACAAAGAATATCCACATCTAGCAATGTTGAAACGTTAATAAATCAAAAAGTATTAGAAAAATATAGGTATTGCGTGAAGTCTATCATTGAAGTAATACAATTTCTAATTGTCAACGAATTAGCTTTGCGTGGAAATTATATTTTGGAAGAAGAAAAAGAACAAGGATTATTTCAGAATTTATTTGAATACACATGTATGAAAGATCCAAATTTGAACGAGGTTCTCACTCATATACCACAAAACGGAACATATCGTTCACCTGAAATTCAAAATCAAATAATTCAAGCAATGGTTCAAGCAGTACGAACTTCCATTGTCAAAGATATTAATGAATCTGATGTGAAATGGTTTACTCTAATGGAAGATTGGACGAAAGATAAAAATAACCGTGAAAATATTGCCTTAGCAATACGTTACGTCAAGGATGGTGTCGTCAATGAGTCGTTGCTGATGGTTAAGACTACTGAAAACCTTGCTGCAGCCACTTTCACGGAATTAACGTTAAATACCCTTACGGAAAATAACATTGACCCCCCTTGTATGCTCAGCCAATGCTATGATGGCGCAAGTGTAATGAGCGGGAAAGTTTCAGGAGTTGCGACTAGAATAGAAAATAAATTGGGCCGAAAAATTCCTTACGTCCACTGCTGTAACCATCGCTTGCACTTAATAGTCATAAGGACTATCTCAGAAATGACTTTCATTCGTTTATTTTTTGACCAATGCATCATGTTACATGAATTCTTCCATCATGGCAAAATAGCTGCCTTATATGGTGAAAAAAGGATTGGCCGACTCCTCGAACAACGCTGGTCTAGACATTTGGCAGTTTCAAAAGTTGTATACGATAATTATTCATCGATTTTGCAGACTTTGAAAGAAATTAAAAATGGCAGATTCAACGGTGATGACGTCGCCAAGAGTATCGGTATTAAAAAAGTCATGCTTGATCTGGAATTCCGAATGGCCATGGTTGTGGCCAAAAAAATCTTAACCACGCTACAACCTGCAGACGCAGCTTTGCAAGCCCGAAGCGCAGGATTGGAAGACGCGATAACAATCATAAAGTGTGTCGAAGATGAAATTATAAAATTAAGATCAAAACAAATGTATAATCAAATTCTGGAAGAAGCTAAGTCTTTAACAAGCGAAGACTGCGGCGAATCTGAAAATAGGACACAGACCTCGAAGAGGCAAGTCAAAAAACCAAATCGGATGGATGACTATTTGACGTATGGCCCCTCCTGTTCCTCCGCCAGACAAAATATAGAAGAGAACGACGAGCCATTTAAGTCTGAGTATTTCGAAACGTTGGACATACTAATTTCTGAATTACAAAGAAGTTTTTCGGACAACAATGATCTAATCAATTCTATTGCAAGTCTCGATGAGTTGGATGTAGATAAAATGGTTCCACTGAAAATGTTGGGTAAGTTTGAAAAAATTTAATAATTAAAATAATTTGTCATGTTCAATTTACAATTTTAATTAATTTTTCAGGTCTGAAAATTCCATCAAGAGAAGAGGCTAGTGTGGTTAAAGCTTACTTGAGTCGTAACGAGGATAAAAGGGAAAATACATTGCAAGTTTTGTACAGGCAACGAGAGGCGTTCAAAGATACCTATGAACTTTTTGCATCTGTGGCGACCATAGGATGTAGCACTGCAGTGTGCGAATATACGTTTTCAACTTTAACTGCAATCAATAGGCCTCAAAGGCTGTCAATGGGTCACGAGAGAATGGCTGGTATGGTATTTCTGGCCTTTGAAAAAAAAAGAACAAAATCAGTTGATCTGAACGAAGTTCTTCGCATTTTTAATAACATGGCGAATCGTAGAATTCAGCTGTTTTAAATATTTTTTATTATTATGTTAATTATTATAATAAGTATGCAGAAACAATATGATCTAAATGGTATTTTTGGTCGTATCTATTAACTCGTATCACCCCACCCAACAATTAATTATTACCTCACTCTTACTCAGACGTGGATCTCTACATCCAAATCTGGAAGTTCAACCATCTTGTTCGCTTGTTCTTCATCATTGAGGATTTAATAGTTCTTGGATCCATGCTCATGCTCTGTCACAGAAATTATTTGTCTACGAATAGCTATTGAATGTACATCACTGACCTAGAGGTCAATGATATACATGGTGATTGATTTAGGAGCCCGTGCTTCGAGGGCAGATCAATTATGATACATTTTTTACTTCCGCCCTACCTCAAATTCGACTCTAGCTACAGCCCTGACAGTGCATGCTAGTAGTACTGATGACATTTAAATATTCATCTACCCTCATTAGTCATTGTTTGTCGTGATTGAAAGCACATTACGATTTACGTGCATCGACTGTGGTACGATATTTTTGTGATTTTTGCGTGGTAATAAATGAGACAAATGCCTTCTTGCAAATGTGTTAATTCTCCAGATAATTTCTGTTACTATGTGGAAGTTATTTAATACGTAAACAACTACAAAATATTTCTAAACCTATGGAAATCTAAATCTATGGAAAAGGTGTATGAAAGGTATTTTTAAATGAAGATAAAAAACCAAGACTTAATTGGTGCCACATAAAATGTGTTCATCTTCTGTTCATGAACTACGTAAATAGTCACGGGGTGAAAAACTTTCTTTTATTTTGAAAAATCCGATGGATTGGATAAAACCGCACAAACACACAACGCACAAACATAAAAAAGAGATAGCGTATCCTAGGGTGTTTTCAAGAATTCAGCTGACTGCGCAGGCTTCACAACTCAGCTGCACTATGTCAGCATAGAATGCAACCAATATGCATGAGATGCCAAGAAACAAGAACAAGAAATACCAAATGTCATCTGAACATTATCAAATTTCCTTCAGTAATTTTTACTTAAGGTATTTTTTGAGTTAATTAAGTTTATTTATGTCTAATTTCATGTTGTTTAGGTCCGGAAGTCTTCAAAGCGCTCCCACAGAATTACACATCACGATAAGCTAATAGAGATATTGGAATGTAGCTATCCCAATCCCGTTGATGCTCATCTACTACTTTTCTGAGATGTTCGACCACTGTTCTATTAAAGTGGTGTTGTCCGCGTCTTTCTTATTCCAAGAATCTCACATACCTGTTGGAATACTTGAGATTCAAAGTTTCGTCCCTGGTCGGAATGAAGTTCATTGGGGACGTCAAATCTGCATATCCAGTTTGTTACTAACTCCTCTGCCACTATCTTGGCTTCTTGATTCGGGATCGCATATCGTCGGTTATACAACAATACCGCGCAAGTCAAATTTGCTTTTTAGGAGAGGCAAAAAACTGCATTATTTATTCATTTTATACAATACATGCATGTTAAAATATTAATATATTATGTGTTGAGTGATTGAGTGTATTATATTAATATTTTAACATGCATGTATTGTATAAAATGAATAAATAATGCAGTTTTTTGCCTCTCCTGAAAACTAAGCAAATTTGACTTGCGCGGTATTGTTGTATAAGCGACGATATACTTCTGGCCATTTACTGAAATAATTTACCACTAAAATGTACCGGTTACCTCGATCTGATTCTGGAAATGGCCCCACAACGTCAATCGCGATTCTCTCAATTTCTCCAAAGTCTTATTGACGCCAAGATGTCCTCCCGAAGCACCGTTATGAAATTCTTCCCATAAATCCTTTATCTTGTTCCTGGGAACTAATACCTGCATCCGGCATGATGATTCGTCGGGTGTTTCCCATTTGCGTTTCAATATTCCATCTTCAACACATAGCGAATTCCATTGCGCCCAGTAGCTCTTCAATGTTGCACTTCTGTTGGAAACATCTTTCCATTGGGGTCTTTCAAAATTGGAGATATATTCTCGTCTTCCATCCTGTCAAGGGTACGACAGTTGTTCTTTTCACAATCACATGGTCGCATTTCTCTTCCAGACGGGAACAGTATTTACAATCAGGCTTACATGGTCGAAGTGACAGTGCATCTGCTTTTCCATGGGATCTACCATTCCTATGGATAATTTCGAAATCATTGGATTGCAGTATTTCTAGCCATCTTGCCACCTGTCCTTCAGGGTTTTTAAATTGCATCAACCACTTTAGAGCTGCATGATCAGTTCGGAGAGTGAATTTTTTTCCATAGAGGAATTTGTGGAAATGCTTTGTTGCAACAACAATAGCCAGCAGTTCTTTTCTCATAACAAAGTAATTTCTTTCTTGTTTTGATAGAGCTCTGCTATAGTATGCCACCACCTTTTCCTGCCCGTTTACTTCTTGTGACAGCACAGCGCCAATCCCAACATTCTTGCATCGGTATCCAACATAAATGTCTC
Source organism: Leptarthrus brevirostris (assembly GCA_964036015.1). Classification (NCBI taxonomy): domain Eukaryota; kingdom Metazoa; phylum Arthropoda; class Insecta; order Diptera; family Asilidae; genus Leptarthrus; species Leptarthrus brevirostris. The sequence goes on from OZ038371.1 coordinate 103,102,874, forward strand.
ACCCGCCTTTGGATAAGTGAGTACAGGTGCATTGCAAAGCGCCCACTTCAGTGCTTTAAAGCTGTTTTCTGCTTTTCCTGTCCAAACGAATGCCTTATCCTTCTCTGTTAGCTTATGCAACTCCTTTGCTATATCAGCAAAATCCTTCACAAAGCGTCTGTAGTAAGTAGCTAGTCCAAGAAAGCTCCGTAGCTCGTGTTTATCTTTCGGAGGGGGCCAGTTCTCTACTGAAGTTATCTTCTCAGGATCGGTGCTAACTCCTTCTGTTGATACCACATGCCCAAGGTATTTGACCTGGTCTGCAAAGAGCGTACATTTTTTGAAGTTCACTTATAGTCTTTCTTAATTAATCCCACTTCAGACACCAATTGTAACGTAAATGGTGCTCTTCGGGCTCGACGGATTAATTAAGACACTTATTTACAGTCACAAATTCTCACAATTTTTATTCATTTCGCCTCATATATTCACCATGGGTTCGAGTCGTCTTTGACTTTCCCCGTTTGGCATTTTGTTTTCTTGATTTCTGGCTACCTGGGACAAAAACGGACTCTTCTAGTTACTATAACCGTAAGGGTATTACTCTTTGATCCTTCAAGTAGTATTTAACCATTAATCCTTAAAATTTGAATATTAATTTGGCTTTTTGGCAGGATATTTGCGATAGTAAATGTGTTTTTACGAATATGTTCTTTGGTTGGCTGGGACTAAGAAATGATGCCAGTGTTTGGTCCAGCAGTAAAATTGCAAAAGCACTAGAAGGCGGTATGCTACAATTACCACCTGAATACCATTTGCTGGCAGATTCTGCATATCCATTGCGCTCTTTCATGATGGTTCCCTTCAAAGATAATGGGCATTTAAGTAAAAGGCAAGCACATTTTAATCAAAAACTTAGTTCAACAAGAACAGTTATTGAACAAACATTTGGATTTCTTAAAAATCGATTCCGGAGATTAAGATACCTGCATGTCAAAAAACCCACTGACGCGAAATTTCTGTTATCGCTTGCATTGTTATGCACAATTTGATAATTCAAACTGCAGGAGAAATCGAGCTTTCTTCATCACTGTCTGAAGAAGAATCCCTAAATGCACATGATAACACCGAGGTACATTCTGCATTGCTGCCTGAAGAAGAGTTGTCAATTTCATCTTATAACTGTTCAGAGGAAAGTTCTCTAAATGGTAGAAAAAAAAGAAATTATTTAATGACAATAATTTAAACTAACAAATAATTTGACAGCTGTATTAAACGTACTAGATGTTTATTAAAAAAACTTCAAAATGCAAAAGTCTAATACATTCATTACACTTTTTCCATAAAAATAAATTATTTTTTCAGAAGTTTATATGTACATATATACATATACAGGGTGTTTCAGATCTGACGTGCCAAAATTAGTGGGGTGATAGATCTCAACTAGACAAACAAAAAATTTTATAGCAGGGGGGGGGCAATCTCAACCGTTTGGAAGTTACAGGGTGATTCATAAATTTCAGTTTTTCATGGTATAAACATTAATCTTTTATTTTTATCTCTTGATCTACCCAACACAGCCACATCAAACAAACGCTAAAAAACTACTATTCCAATGACCTTTTCAAAATTGTCAACACTGTTGATCTAACTGTTACCATTTCACGTACAGTCACTTCCAAAAGTGAAAAAAATGGTTTGCAATTACCTAAAATTCAGCATTTTCCCACATTGCAACATGGCAAGGTAGACACAGATTTAGAAAAACCGCATCCTTAGGACACCCTGAGTACCTAATTATTTTATTGCACTTTAGGTAGGAAATTCTTTAAATAAACAACATTTTTAAGCTAAAGGGTCGAAAATGTTTGTTTTGGGTTAAAAAGTAATTAATTTTAATTATTGCTGCAAAAAGGTTATAAAAATGTTAGTGGAATTTTGTTTTATTGTCGATATTAGCTTGTGTTAGCTAGAATTCACACCCCTGTATCCTGGCGTTCTGTTACTCGTACCTGATGGCAATTTTGCTATAAAAAAGGGTCAGTCAGCAAGAACACCTATCATAGTTGAAAAACAAATCAATAAGTACGGGTATTTTTAAGCAAAAATTATTACAAAATGGTAGAATTTACATTTGAGGAATACGCGGATATTATTTACATTTACGGTGTAGTAGACGGAAAAGAGCTAGCGGCTGTACTGGAATATCAAAGGAGATTCCCTAACCGGCGAGCACCCCAAAGCGGGGTATTTACACGGAATTTCCAAAGGTTAAGAAAAACAAGAAGTGTAACTTCACACGACATGGAGACACTAACCGAAACTTCGGGAACTTCTGCCGATGTCGAGCATCAAATAATCATCATCGTGAGGTAGGACTCTGAGACGAGCACGAAAGGAGTCGCAAGGCGATTAGGAGTGGCGTTATCTAAGGTTTGGAGGGTTATTCATAGAGGGGGATTACGTTCATATCACCATCACCGAGCCCAAGGACTACTGGAAGGATATTCCGTGAAAAGACTGAAATTTAGCACTTGGCTTCTGGAACGCGGCATGGACGACATAGCGTTTCTGGACCGAATTCTGTGAACAGATGAATGTCAATTCAGCAGGAATGATATGACGAACTTCTACGTGGACATGTTGCACCTTATTGGCAAGGTAATAAGATGGGCAATCCAATAAAAATAAAAGAGAGGTGTACTAATTACAATTTCAGAGAAAATTTGCAGAAATGCTGAATTTTTGGTAATTGCAAACCATTTTTTTCACTTTTGGAAGTGAATGTACGTGTAATGGTAGGAGTAAGATCAGCAATGTTGACAATTTTGGAAAGGTCATTGGGATAGTAGTTTTCTAGCTTTTGTTTGATGTGGCTGTGTTCGGTAGATCAAGAGATAAAAATAAACGATTAATGTGCATACCATGAAAAACTGAAATTTATGAATCACCCTGTAACTCCCAAACAGTTGAGATTGCACCCCGCCCCCCTGCCATACAATTTTTTGTTTTTCTAGTTGAGGTCTATCACCTTATTCATTTTGGCACGTCAGATCTGAAACACCCTGTATATGAAGATAAAAATCACATATGAAATACCCACATCAGCATTAACGAAATAGTTTCAAAATAATAACAGCTTTAGTCCTTTAAAGTTAAAATAAAGTAAACTACAAGAAGAAATTCTGAAGTAATTTGTGTGTATTCTAAAACTTATTGTTATTCATAATTCGTACATACCATAGTACGTAATGTGAAATAGGGTGTATTAGAACAGAAGAACGCACCCTATTTCACATTGGGTTCTATAGTAGTATACACACATGTATACTACTTAACAGATTAGTAGTTTCTAAATATACTTAGGAATTATTTTAAGACTTAAATTGTTTCTCTTTCTGTCTCATTTTTATCTTTTTCGATATTCATTCTTTGTATGTCTTTCATTTTCCTTCTCATTTTCAACTTTCATGTACTGCAATATCTCCTCTACTGTTAGCTTTATTCTTTTAGCAGGCCTTTCGCTCCGAGAAACGTTCTTCTGCATTAGAGTCCGAAATAATATTTAAGCACATGCTACTTTCTCGATCTATGTTTTCAGGATTAAGAGAATCACACATCAAGTTTTCCGGAGGCACAATATTGCGACAAGTCCCATAGACTATGTCGAAAATCCTGAAAAATTCCCACGAGATCGCATCTCTCCTTGTGCTATTATTCATCTTTTAATTCTATTATATGTTACCTTAAGGTTACTGAATTTCTTTTTTATGTCCCCGACAGAAAACATCAAGCTGGCTTGAGATTCTTTCATCTTTTTAAGTACAGTATTCCACGAAGTGTTTCTCACTTTTTCGACTTTGGAAAATTGCTTTTCCATTTCCAAACTTATTTGGAGAAGTAGTAGTATTACTATTCCACTGACTGTAAATAATAGAAAACATTTCAGATTTAAGTGCCATAAGAAAAACGTGATTGTTAACCTATCCACATTTGATTGAGATAACTGCTCCAAATCCTCTTCTTCATTTTCCAGCAGGTGTAATAAATCCCTGATGATGTTAGATAAAAAAATAGTGAATATTATACCAAACTAAATAAAAATATACAAGTACTTACTCGTAACTAGAAATTCCACTCATTTTGACAACTGTTTGAATGAAAAGAAAGAAGAAGAAAAACTAAACCGCCCTGGTAGCCAAATTGTATAGCTGCATTAGCTGCGCAAGACTGCAGAAGTTATTTGAATTTTTGAACACCAGACTGCATGTAGCACCTGCAGCTGTCAAATTTTTGAACTCAATATTGCAAAAGCTGTGCAGTCGGCTGAATTCTTGATAACGCCCCTAGTGTCTGTTCTGTAATTTTACTTACACATCAATATCGTGATGACCAAGAGTTATGGTGGGCTGCCGGAATGTCAGGGGCTGTAGAAGATACTTCAGATTTTGATGATGAGTATCACGGAGGTAAAGGAATATCTCAACCATTTATTTTCTTAATGTGAATTAAATGATTCGGTGATAGATCTCAATCTTCAAAAATATGTCGCGGAATTACTCGGTTCAAGATTAAAAGAAAAAAACTTGCTGCGGCGTACAGCGAGCTTTTATTGGTATAGAAATAGAGAAAAAGATTTTTTTCCATATTTTGTAGAAGAAAATTTAGTTTATTGTTGTGATGTACCTGGCTTATTCAAGAAGTTTAAGATAAAACATAATCCAAATGATTGGAGACTATTTATAGATTCTTCGAAACGAAGTCTTAAAGCAGTATTAGTGCATAATGGTAACAAATATGCTTTCATTTGAAAGAATGTTATGAAAATTTAGAATTTGTATTAACAAAAATAAATTACTCGGATCATGATTGGACTATATGCGGCGATCTAAAGATATTAAATGTGCTTCTGGGCTAACAAGGAGGGTATACAAAATATCCCTCATTCTTTTGTGAATGGGATAGTAGAAATATAGCACAACATTGGGTAAAAAAAAAGATTGGACACAAAAAGCATTATTAACCCCTGGAACCAAAAATGTTGTAAAGGAGGTGCTAGTTGATAGCTCAAAAATTCCGCTACCTCCACTTCAAATTAAATTAGGTATTATGAAGCAATTTGTAAAGGCACTACCTAAAGACGGTTCCTGTTTCAAGTATCTATGTGATAAATTTAAGCATTTATCGGATACAAAGATCAAAGAAGGCATTTTTGTTAAACCTGAGATAAGGAAGTTAATGCAAGACGCTAACTTTAAATTAAATTGGAAAAGCCCAGATTATGAAAATGTAGTGAATAATATGAGTATAAAGTAACATTTTCTGCATTCTATTATTGACTTCCTTCCTGAGAATCTTGGTGCCGTAAGTGAAGAAGAAGGTGAGCGCTTCTACCAAGATATTAAGGTTATGGAGAACAGATACCAAGTAAGGTGGACGCAAACATGATGGCAGACTACTGCTGGATGTTGAAGAGAGATAAATCGGATAGAAAGCATAAGAATAAAAGATTAAACAGGAGTTTTGAAGGAAGTAGAAAAAGAAACCATAAGTCTTTTTGATTTACTTAGTCTCTTTATTAGCATTATTTTTAACTAATACTGTTGGTTTTTTAAGTAAAAATTTAATTTTAAATTCATTAATTTTTGTTTTTTCATGAAAATTGTTAAAAAATTCTAAAATATGCATTTCATCAATAAAAATAAATCTCGATGTGCTAGAAAAAAAAACAAAGCTGTATTTTAATTTAACATACCTAGATATTTAAAAAAAATAACATGATTTTATTGGAAGGAGGAAAAAAGTTAAATTTCGCAGGGCTGTGTTATTAATTAGCTAAATGTTGATTACACACGCATTATGTGCATGACGTGCAGTTGCGTTATGCTTAACAGTTTTACAGAAAAGTGAATCAAACCGAGATGTATTTTATTTCTAAGTTGGCTTTTTAAATAAAGACTTATGTTACATTTGTAAAAAAATTTGTCCTCTTGGCCACAGAGGTCACTCCATTCAAGTGACCATACACATAGTTTTTTGAAAAAAAAAAAACATCGCGGTGCTACATAACCTCCAATATGTATGTCAAAAAACAGTTTTTTTGCACTTTTAGGTTTGAATATCTCAAAAACCTGACATGATAGGGCAATTCTGCGCCCGGATTCGGTTTCAGCAGCAAAAATTACCTTGGAGACAACTCCAGGGGGCAAAACCTCGAAGGCCTGAAAAACGCTTAATTTAAGATTTTTATTTAATTAAAAAAAAGTTATTTGAATAAGGCTTGTTGTATTGTACTATACTAATATAGATAGAAACTTAATTTACTTTCCTGGAAATTTAGTTAATGATTTTACAATTACTAATTCAGTGAATTATTAAATGAGTAGATTGTAAAAAAAAATTCAAAATAAACTTTTAAAAACTCAAGCGACGTAAGAAATATAAAAAATTTCTCAACAGAGTTTCTGATAAAGTAAAACTAAACTCATTTTGCTCTTCCTCAACAGCAGCAGCGCCAGAGCGTTAGGTTTTCTTTAGCTGCTGGACGCTTTCGCGCGAAACCGAAAACTAGATATTAATCCAACAAATTAATCACCGATCTAGAGAGCTGTATCATATTCTGATCACTTATAATCTTTTCCACGCTCTTATGACCTATTCCTGTCTGCTTTATTATCACATCATTTTCCTATGCATACGTCCCAAATATAACAAGTTTCCTGATGAATCTATAACCATTCATTAGGGCTTTTTTTATTAACAGCTGTGCAACATTGAACCAAAAATATAGACATATTTCAAAACAAATAATTCTAACTCTTTGGTGCTGCTGTTAAGGAAGAGCCAAAGGAGTTTGTTTACTTTTTCTTTCAGCAACGCTGATCGTGTTGAGAAATTTCTTTATATTTCTTACATCGCTCGAATTTGTAAAAGTTTATATTTTGTGTATATTTTCAGTAGATTGCACCATTCCATGTACGACTTTGGCTGTGATCGGAAATATTTTAAACAATTTTTAGAGACAATTGGAGTTACGATGGCAAAGTACGCGCAATAACGTCAGAAAAAAAGACTGAAAAGAGCAAGTGAAAGTACAAAATTTATAAAGACAGCAAAAAAAAAACGAAAAGAAGCAAGTGAATTTAAAAGGAAAAAGAAAATTCAAAATGAAAACCAGAAAAACTAAACGGGAGAAAATTCCAGAAGGGAAGACAAAATACAGGACGAAAACAAGGAGACAAAGGAAATGAAGATGTAAACGCCACAGAAAAGAAAGGAACTCGTAGATGAATGAAATTGGTGAGTTCGTTCCAGCATTTATCTTTTATGAACAGAATAGCTTTTCTCTCGTCTCCTTTTTATCATTATCAGGCATAAAGAAATCCTTAAAAAAATTTCTTAATTTATATTTTAAGGAGTGTGTTGTTATAGGAAACGCATGAATAAAGATAAAGTTGGTTATAAATATAGGAAAATGATGAGATAAGTGAAATGAAGCAAAAGTATTTACATTTTAGCAAAAAAATTTTTTTAGGTATTGGTATAACCAGAAAAATAATATGTATCAGTAAGTTCTGTTAAAGCGTTATTGGTTTAATGGTATCAGATTAATGTAATGCCCAGTTAAGATTACAAGCCTAATTCTTTCCATTTTTTTTTGAATTCTTTTACGACTATATAAGTTTCCTCTTCTCGAAAAATAAACTTTGTTCGCTTCGTTATCTAATAAATTTACGAAACAAAACGGCACTATTTAGAAATTAATAGGAAAGTCGAAGAGAATAGATTACTCAGAACATAAATATTTTTCTCCGACCGGCAAAGAAATGCGCATTTCCGACCCCCCTCGGCATCAAGTAAATAAATGATAGCAGGATAAACAAAATTCCTCTATTCTCTGTCGAACTGGTTAGGTAATACATAGGATAGGTGAGAGACTAGAATAATAATAAGGTTTTTTTTTGTGCAATACTCCTCAGAGCCCCCATTGCAAAGGGGTAAGTAGGCCCTAGCCTTAGGCTAGACGGTCTTGTGCCCTCCCACGGAGGGGGTATCTCTGTTTTTCTTAATATTTAAATAAAAACTGTTTATATGAGTCTGAAGTAAACTCTTCTTTCCTTCTCTCTCCCTCTCCTCGTCGTCCTCCCCTAGGGCGGCTACATCATCGCTACGTCGGTGAGGTGAGTGACCCTCTCTCTCTCCATTTCAGGTAAGGGCATCTAGTTGACGTCGGCCCCCTGGATGCATAGGGTGGTTGGGGCATGGGCCAATGATAGGGGAGTCATACCATCCGACTCCCCTAACGATAGCCGGTAAGTCGGGCAACGCCTGCTTGTAAGCTTTTCCTCCTGTTTTGTTCCCTTTTTTTTAGTTTGTTTTGAGTTGAAAATTTTCTTTGGTTATTTTTTCTTTCTTTTAGTTTTCTTATTTTCGCTTGTTTTCTCCTTTTTTTTTTCTTTCTATTTCTTTAAAAAATTTTTTTTCCTTTTTCGGTTCGTCTCACCCTTCCCATCCTCTAAGAACTCTGAATTTTGGCTTTAGAATAGCGAATGTTTGTTCTATTATAACTCTTGTACTACTATGTCGCAAATTAAATTTTTTTTGAGTTTCTGACAGATACCCATTGTCCTTGTATGGGGTCATGCAGTACGTTGTGAGGGAATATGGCGAGTCGGCCAATAAATGAACATCCTCCGGTAATTTTATTTCTCCATTTACCAGACTTTTCCCCAAACAACTGCTCTTGAAAACTGCAGCGTCGTGTGATCTACCTGACCATCCGAAAAAAGATATCAGTGAAAATGCCTTCGCTATTGCAAACTCCCTACGAATTAAGCATTTGAGATATGAAATCAAATTCAAATTGGTCCCCATTGTGATTGTCGATTTGCGATCGACTTGACTAGCAAAGGCACAAATTGCTCCAAATTTTGGAAGTGTATCTTTCCTAGCCGAGTCGTACGCAAATCGACAATCACAATTAGAGGGATTGCTACTTTACCTGGAGAACTTTTTCGGTTAAAATAACTGCTTGCATCTTCAATCGGCGAAGGAATAGGCAGGTGCATTCCATCAATACATCCTACGACATTAGGGAAACTATTAAGTCCACGAAGATTATTAAACTTAAGGACAGTGTCATTAATTTCATCGTTTGTTCGGGGAAATTTTATATATTCTTTCGAAAGTTTACAAATTGCTCTGCACGATTTCTCTAATATAGCGTAAATAGTACTTATTGACCTGTTGAACCTGTCTGCTATTTCTCTTAAACAATTTTGATTACAAAGTGCCCATAGAGTAATATATAAGCATTCTTTTTGGTTTGTTCTAGGTCTGCCCTTTTGTTATATGCCAAATTTAAGCAAATTAAATGTTGGCATAATTAATAAATTAAAATGTTATATTCGCAAAATTGCCTTCCCGTCAAATTCAAGAATTTTATTTTGCGATATAACAAATTAAAATATTAATTTATAAAATTAGTTTGTTGCACGCAAGCAACCAAATATCGCCTACACGGCAATTATTACCTTTGCGACAAACAAATCGCTCAGATTTCCGCGCATTCCTTTCCCACAAAATTGTGGCGCGCCGGAAACCTTAAAATGTTAAAAAAGCATTTTAACCATCAGGCACCTGAACAAAGTTAAGTTCCCAGCCGAAAGGTGTCTGATCATCAAATTCCGATAAGTACATCGCCTTAGCCAAGGTCTATCGGTGCTTGAACTTGATCAAGCCAATAAGTGAGAGGAAAAAGCTCTCACACACACGACCAAAAGCTTGTCTAATGTTTAACGACTGAGCGGAAGTCATGCGATCAAGAGCGAAAGCTCAAAGCTTTCTACCTTGATCAAAAAGCTCACTCGAATAAACAGGTAAGTGGTCGTGGCGAAAAAATAAGAAAATAGTCTGATTTTCGTTAAACGAGGAGTCGGTCGAGTTTGAAGGTCTGGTAATTGAAATCGACGAGTTCGGTCATAAATAAATTTGTTCTGGTTTAAAAAGTGTGAAGAGTGACCCGTTGTATTTTATTATATAATTACGCCTATTGCTTTATTTTCAAATGTACAATTAAAATTAAGTTTTTTTTAATGTGACAGTGTTTGACGAATTAACATTATAAAAATCTTAGAAATCTGTAATGGTGATTTGTTGTACTGGAGTTAAAAACTTTTGTGTTAGTGTAGTTAATTAATAAAAAAAAAAAACGAAACCAAAGCTGTGTTGTTTGAAAAAGCTAGTTTTTGATTAATGTGTTAGACAACCCCTGAGTACATAACAAAATTGGCGCAGCCGGTAGGATCGAGGAAGCTTGGTTGGTACAAACCGTAAACGCTTTAAAACCCTCGATCTAATATCGAATAAAAGGGGATCCTTTGGCCACTGCTGGGTAGTCAATAGCCCAGTAAGTCACCCCCAACGCTCAGGGCTAAACAACTTTAGCTGCCTCTGCTCCAGGCGAGCAAGCGGTTACCCTTTGTACAAGTGCAAAAAGGCACCATCTTTAAAAGAGCCGAACATTTCCCCGTGACCAGAGAGGAACAGAAGGAAACCCAGAAATCATCCTCCAGGGCCAGCGGTGCTCCCGAAACCACTCCTAGAAGGACGATTTTAAGGAAAGCCACCCTCATATCGGACGACTCAAAGGTCAACCCGTCCGCAACTTTAAATAACGAGACGAGCAAAGGAACGACTCGCCTCCACCAACTACAACACAGCGGTAGGTCTGAGAGGAAAAACAGAAGACGGCTAAAAGCCCCCTTTCAGATCGCATCACAGGGAAACCAAAAGACGGCTGAAGTAGCCCCCCTATCAACAGAGAACTACGGCAAGGGAGTACCTAAGTAGGCTACTAGCCCCCCTTGCAACCACCAACAACACGTAGTGCATGTCGGAGTCGGAAGGTGACTCTCCACCAAAAGCCGCACCGAGGATTAAATTTCCCGCTGAGAGGACGTCCCAGACAAATAGCGAACGTCCATCCCCTTCGCCGAAAGAAGCCGAAGGAAGAAAGCTTAGGAGCGGCACAGTTTTACCCATTCCTACAACCGCTAGTAAAGTAAGTTTAAATAGATATTTAGATAGGGTTCTCGAGAAAGCGCGGGACTCCGATAAACTCTCTGTACCTCAGTGTGACGTTTTAGATAAAAAACTCACACAAAACCGCGAGGATAGGCTCGCCTTAGTTAAAAAATATCAGGAAGATACAGAGAGATTTAAGGCAGACATCGCCGAATTTAAGGGAACCTCGCGCTCGCTCGAATTAGTTAAGGAAGATAGGTTAAATAGGGAAAATTGTAAAGAGGCCAGTGTAATTGTAAGAGCCTCATCAGGAACAGACACCGACGATCAGACCAAATCCGACCCGACCGACGAAGACCTCTTATTCGATTGGCTGGAAGCATCCTTCACGGACACCAGTCACGAGGAAAGCTTGCTTAGTCTACCCGAGTATAAACCCAAAACAACCTACAAACACTCCAAGATGGTAGATTATGCCAAAGTAGCCAAACTGACGGCACAGCTTGTTCCTTTGTTCTCTGGCGCAAATAGCCCTCAGTTGAGCCAAGAGCTCCAAACCTTTATAGGTTGCTGCAAACAGACACAGCAATGCCTTACCACAGAGGAACAAGCAGCTTTCCTCCAAATTTTGCCCACCAGACTCCGAGGTGAAGCGTATCAACTCTTCGCCTCAGACGTTCCATCCACCTTCAAAGAAGTGGAAGAACGTCTAAATAGGGCATACTTACCTAGGGAAACCTATCAAGAGTTGGTAAATAAACTAATCACAACTCGACAACTACCCCTAGAAACGTTAAATGCCTATACGACCAGACTGAAACAATTGCTGGTCCTTTGCAAAGAAGCTGCCGACACCAAATACGGCAATGCAGCATCCACAGTGAAGACTCAGTTAGAAGACTTCGCTAAAAATGCATAGGGTGGTTGGGGCATGGGCCAATGATAGGGGAGTCATACCATCCGACTCCCCTAACGATAGCCGGTAAGTCGGGCAACGCCTGCTTGTAAGCTTTTCCTCCTGTTTTGTTCCCTTTTTTTTAGTTTGTTTTGAGTTGAAAATTTTCTTTGGTTATTTTTTCTTTCTTTTAGTTTTCTTATTTTCGCTTGTTTTCTCCTTTTTTTTTTCTTTCTATTTCTTTAAAAAATTTTTTTTCCTTTTTCGGTTCGTCTCACCCTTCCCATCCTCTAAGAACTCTGAATTTTGGCTTTAGAATAGCGAATGTTTGTTCTATTATAACTCTTGTACTACTATGTCGCAAATTAAATTTTTTTTGAGTTTCTGACAGATACCCATTGTCCTTGTATGGGGTCATGCAGTACGTTGTGAGGGAATATGGCGAGTCGGCCAATAAATGAACATCCTCCGGTAATTTTATTTCTCCATTTACCAGACTTTTCCCCAAACAACTGCTCTTGAAAACTGCAGCGTCGTGTGATCTACCTGACCATCCGAAAAAAGATATCAGTGAAAATGCCTTCGCTATTGCAAACTCCCTACGAATTAAGCATTTGAGATATGAAATCAAATTCAAATTGGTCCCCATTGTGATTGTCGATTTGCGATCGACTTGACTAGCAAAGGCACAAATTGCTCCAAATTTTGGAAGTGTATCTTTCCTAGCCGAGTCGTACGCAAATCGACAATCACAATTAGAGGGATTGCTACTTTACCTGGAGAACTTTTTCGGTTAAAATAACTGCTTGCATCTTCAATCGGCGAAGGAATAGGCAGGTGCATTCCATCAATACATCCTACGACATTAGGGAAACTATTAAGTCCACGAAGATTATTAAACTTAAGGACAGTGTCATTAATTTCATCGTTTGTTCGGGGAAATTTTATATATTCTTTCGAAAGTTTACAAATTGCTCTGCACGATTTCTCTAATATAGCGTAAATAGTACTTATTGACCTGTTGAACCTGTCTGCTATTTCTCTTAAACAATTTTGATTACAAAGTGCCCATAGAGTAATATATAAGCATTCTTTTTGGTTTGTTCTAGGTCTGCCCTTTTGTTATATGCCAAATTTAAGCAAATTAAATGTTGGCATAATTAATAAATTAAAATGTTATATTCGCAAAATTGCCTTCCCGTCAAATTCAAGAATTTTATTTTGCGATATAACAAATTAAAATATTAATTTATAAAATTAGTTTGTTGCACGCAAGCAACCAAATATCGCCTACACGGCAATTATTACCTTTGCGACAAACAAATCGCTCAGATTTCCGCGCATTCCTTTCCCACAAAATTGTGGCGCGCCGGAAACCTTAAAATGTTAAAAAAGCATTTTAACCATCAGGCACCTGAACAAAGTTAAGTTCCCAGCCGAAAGGTGTCTGATCATCAAATTCCGATAAGTACATCGCCTTAGCCAAGGTCTATCGGTGCTTGAACTTGATCAAGCCAATAAGTGAGAGGAAAAAGCTCTCACACACACGACCAAAAGCTTGTCTAATGTTTAACGACTGAGCGGAAGTCATGCGATCAAGAGCGAAAGCTCAAAGCTTTCTACCTTGATCAAAAAGCTCACTCGAATAAACAGGTAAGTGGTCGTGGCGAAAAAATAAGAAAATAGTCTGATTTTCGTTAAACGAGGAGTCGGTCGAGTTTGAAGGTCTGGTAATTGAAATCGACGAGTTCGGTCATAAATAAATTTGTTCTGGTTTAAAAAGTGTGAAGAGTGACCCGTTGTATTTTATTATATAATTACGCCTATTGCTTTATTTTCAAATGTACAATTAAAATTAAGTTTTTTTTAATGTGACAGTGTTTGACGAATTAACATTATAAAAATCTTAGAAATCTGTAATGGTGATTTGTTGTACTGGAGTTAAAAACTTTTGTGTTAGTGTAGTTAATTAATAAAAAAAAAAAACGAAACCAAAGCTGTGTTGTTTGAAAAAGCTAGTTTTTGATTAATGTGTTAGACAACCCCTGAGTACATAACAAAATTGGCGCAGCCGGTAGGATCGAGGAAGCTTGGTTGGTACAAACCGTAAACGCTTTAAAACCCTCGATCTAATATCGAATAAAAGGGGATCCTTTGGCCACTGCTGGGTAGTCAATAGCCCAGTAAGTCACCCCCAACGCTCAGGGCTAAACAACTTTAGCTGCCTCTGCTCCAGGCGAGCAAGCGGTTACCCTTTGTACAAGTGCAAAAAGGCACCATCTTTAAAAGAGCCGAACATTTCCCCGTGACCAGAGAGGAACAGAAGGAAACCCAGAAATCATCCTCCAGGGCCAGCGGTGCTCCCGAAACCACTCCTAGAAGGACGATTTTAAGGAAAGCCACCCTCATATCGGACGACTCAAAGGTCAACCCGTCCGCAACTTTAAATAACGAGACGAGCAAAGGAACGACTCGCCTCCACCAACTACAACACAGCGGTAGGTCTGAGAGGAAAAACAGAAGACGGCTAAAAGCCCCCTTTCAGATCGCATCACAGGGAAACCAAAAGACGGCTGAAGTAGCCCCCCTATCAACAGAGAACTACGGCAAGGGAGTACCTAAGTAGGCTACTAGCCCCCCTTGCAACCACCAACAACACGTAGTGCATGTCGGAGTCGGAAGGTGACTCTCCACCAAAAGCCGCACCGAGGATTAAATTTCCCGCTGAGAGGACGTCCCAGACAAATAGCGAACGTCCATCCCCTTCGCCGAAAGAAGCCGAAGGAAGAAAGCTTAGGAGCGGCACAGTTTTACCCATTCCTACAACCGCTAGTAAAGTAAGTTTAAATAGATATTTAGATAGGGTTCTCGAGAAAGCGCGGGACTCCGATAAACTCTCTGTACCTCAGTGTGACGTTTTAGATAAAAAACTCACACAAAACCGCGAGGATAGGCTCGCCTTAGTTAAAAAATATCAGGAAGATACAGAGAGATTTAAGGCAGACATCGCCGAATTTAAGGGAACCTCGCGCTCGCTCGAATTAGTTAAGGAAGATAGGTTAAATAGGGAAAATTGTAAAGAGGCCAGTGTAATTGTAAGAGCCTCATCAGGAACAGACACCGACGATCAGACCAAATCCGACCCGACCGACGAAGACCTCTTATTCGATTGGCTGGAAGCATCCTTCACGGACACCAGTCACGAGGAAAGCTTGCTTAGTCTACCCGAGTATAAACCCAAAACAACCTACAAACACTCCAAGATGGTAGATTATGCCAAAGTAGCCAAACTGACGGCACAGCTTGTTCCTTTGTTCTCTGGCGCAAATAGCCCTCAGTTGAGCCAAGAGCTCCAAACCTTTATAGGTTGCTGCAAACAGACACAGCAATGCCTTACCACAGAGGAACAAGCAGCTTTCCTCCAAATTTTGCCCACCAGACTCCGAGGTGAAGCGTATCAACTCTTCGCCTCAGACGTTCCATCCACCTTCAAAGAAGTGGAAGAACGTCTAAATAGGGCATACTTACCTAGGGAAACCTATCAAGAGTTGGTAAATAAACTAATCACAACTCGACAACTACCCCTAGAAACGTTAAATGCCTATACGACCAGACTGAAACAATTGCTGGTCCTTTGCAAAGAAGCTGCCGACACCAAATACGGCAATGCAGCATCCACAGTGAAGACTCAGTTAGAAGACTTCGCTAAAAATGCACTGAAAAGCGGAGTAGGTAACACGCATTTGTGCCAGTATCTCCTTACAATAGGCGATGCTACAGTGGACGAACTAATACAAAAGGCGCTAGACATGGAGAGACTCCAGCAAAGCGCCCTATTCATACAATCCCCACTCTCACAAATGCCCACATTACCACACACACAAAGTTATGACACACACACAGGGACCAGCCCGTTAGCCCATGGTCAAATAAACTTTTTACAGGTACCCCCTAGGACAGCACCACCAAATTACCAAAACCAACCATTAACTCCCCATCCATCACAACGCCCTTCATTTCAGCAAAGAGACCACAGGTTTGGAAACAGGCGACCGAACCTCAGTACACCGGCACAGAACATTACATGTAGCTTCTGTCAAAAACGGGGTCATACGTACTCCGACTGTCTTAAGCGCAGAAACACACCTTTCTGCGTGAATTGCAAAAATTATGGGCATGATGTTCGCGATTGCAGAACCAACCGTTCTGCTAGAATCCAAGACACAAGCCATGAAAGAAGGCCCCCAAGAGAAAACAGGCCAGGTTTAGAGCATCGACCCTCCAGCGGCCCCCGAGTGTATAACATAAGCGTCAAATGTAATTTCTGTGGCCGACGCGGACACTCTGTTGACGTTTGCCAACAAAAGCAGAAATGGGAGTCTCAAAATCCGGGAAACGACGCACAGTCGACCCAAAACTCCCCGGCTCGACTATAAACCCTCCGCAAAACAAACAAGGGTCACCTCAGACGCCCAAGACTAGTATCTCTACCGTAAAACTTCCATTGGACATCGGCCTACACGGCCAAACCAAATTGGTAGTGGATACTGGCGCTGAGGTTAGTATTATTAAGAAAAAAGCACTACAGTCCCTCGACGACATCAATACCGAGGAAGTGTACACACTACAAACGCAACTGGAAAAACCTTGGGAAGCTGCCAGGGAAACTTCACTCTAAAACACAACATACCCTGCAATTTCCAAGTCATACAAAACCTTCCAGGTCTCACGGACGACGGTTTGCTAGGAAATGATTTCTTAGCAAAGAATTGTAATGTTGAAGGTCCAAATATGGCGCTCAGGTTTCCTCGCACGGAAACTAACCTCGAAGAGTTCGCTATACCCCTAACATTTGCATTGGACGAGGCGTGTTCACAGAACGCAGTCGAAGTAGAAACACTAACAGGTAGCACGGAGGCCCCCGAGGTCAAGCTTTCTACTTGCAGTGTCCTCAAGGCATCTCAAATGGAGAATGCTGGCTGTAGCACACAAGAACACCACTCGGATAAAAGAACTACCAAAGATCCGGCTTGCGAAATAAGGCAGCAACAGATAGTCTTAGACAAACCTGTTTGCATACCTGCAAGATCCCAGATTGTAGTCAAAATCCCGTTGCAATTGGCTGAAGAAATGCTCTGTCTATCACAGGAGATAGACGATGGAGTCTTCCTGGCAAATAGCGTACTCTCATCTGGAATCAAGGTAGCGCCCATTGGGATCCTCAACGCTAACAATTTCCAAGTAGTTCTGACAAGCCTCGACATAACGCTTGTCCACACCAAAGACTACACCGTCATCCCTATCTCCAACGGATCGGATGAAACAAAATTAGATGAAGAAACCCCAGAATACAGAGAGACACGGCCCCGGAGCCGGAATAATGGCGCTGACAAACCACACAAAAGGTCTACTCTAACCGGACCCAGTAGCCCCAACGCCAATTAGAGGTAAAACCACGTCCAAACGTGTAAGATGGCATAAGAGCCCCTCCAGAGACGCTTGCGGGTCCCTCAAGAAAACCCCAACGTCTGGCGCTTGTGAGTACAACAAATGTCTGGCACCTAAGGAAAGCCCAGATCGACAAACTCCATCGCCCAGAAGCTCAAGCCCAAAAATACAAACGACAAACGCTTGCGAGTTCCAACGAATGCCTGAACCCGTAGGTATCAAGGCCCACAAAACTCCAACGTTCAAGAACAGTAGTTTTAAGAAAAATAAAAACAAGAACAGAGTTACTAGAGCCGATAAGATGGCCACTCTGCAACACATTAAATATCTATACCCGGACAGTGACGATCCGGACGAACCCCAACATAACCCGCGTCTCGCCAGGTTAGTACAAGAACTCAACCTGGACGACACCTTAAGCGCGGAAGAGTCATCTGCCATAACCAAACTATGTTATGAGTACGATGATATTTTCTTTTTAAAAGGTGATAGGCTCACTCATACCAAAGCCATCACCCACGACATTCCCCTGGTGCAAGACCAAGCACCCATTAATCAAAAGATGTACCGATTGCCGGAAACCCAACGCAATGTAATCAACGATCAGCTCCGAGAAATGTTGGATAATGACATAGTCCAACCGAGCAAGAGTCCATGGAATTCACCTCTCTTAGTCGTCCCCAAAAAAGCGGGACCTGATGGTGAAAAAAGGTGGCGCGTTGTCGTCGACTTTCGCAAGCTAAACGAAAAAACGATTGGCGACGCCTATCCACTACCACGTATCGAGGACATACTCGACCAACTAGGTCATTCCCGATACTTCACTACCCTCGACTTGGCCAATGGTTATCACCAAGTATTAGTCGACCCCAAAGATAGGCCAAAGACGGCTTTCAGCACAAACTATGGGCACTACGAATTCAAGCGTATGCCGTTCGGGCTCAAAGGAGCCCCGGCTACCTTCCAACGTCTAATGAACTTCGTATTAACAGGTTTACAAGGCCTGGAATGCTTCGTGTACCTAGATGACATAGTCATCTACGGGAAAAACCTGGCGGACCACAATCAAAAGCTCCGCAAAGTCTTCGACAGATTGAGAGAGAACAACCTGAAACTGCAACCCGAGAAATGTCAGTTTCTAAGACGAGAGGTTGTATACTTAGGCCATAAGTGTTCCAACAAAGGAGCACTCCCAGACCCCAGCAAAACGGCATGCGTCCAAACATTCCCCGTTCCCCGAACAGTCAGACAAGTCCAATCATTTCTGGGACTTGCCAACTATTACAGGAAATTTATACCCGATTTCTCAAAGATAGTACGTCCAATCACGAATTTGCTTCGCAAGGATGTGAAATTTACTTGGACTAACAAATGTCAAGAGGCATTTGAAATTATTAAAAAATCTCTAATTTCCCCTCCACTTCTAATCTATCCCGATTTCACCCAACCGTTCAACCTAACCACGGACGCCAGTAGCGAAGCCTTAGGAGCTGTCCTCTCCCAAGGAGAAGTCGGACGTGACCAGCCTATTGCCTATGCCAGCCGTACACTAAATAAAGCTGAACGCAGCTACTCTACAATAGAGAAAGAGTTGCTAGCCATAGTCTGGGCCACCCGTAACTTCAGATGTTACCTACAAGGCCGAAAATTCACAGTCTACACAGACCATAAGCCTCTCAAAGGCGTCTTTAACGTCAAGGAGCCAACTTCCCGTTTGGTGAGATTTCACCATAAACTTTCCGAGTTCGATTATAAAATCGAATACAAACCCGGAAAATATAATACAAATGCCGACGCCCTCAGTCGCATCCCGCGGGAAGAAACCGAAGACACCACTCTTCTAGTAAAGGCCCTAGTCCACCATAAAATGGATTCAGACTCGGAGGAAGAAAACGGTACAACCCCCCACAGTCGCTTAAAATGCAACGCGGTGACTCGGGCTCAAACAAAACATGTTCAAACAGAACCCAAGAGCCCCGAGACACAGGACCCCTCGTTAAACAACCAGGATCACGAACCGCCAAAACCCGAACAAAAAATAAAACCAATGGACCCACCAGGAAACGATCCAGACACAAATGAACCAAAAACCCCTGAAGTTATTACAAACCCCGAGGAAATCAGGACAATCTTACATGACTACCATGATTCTCCTTTCGGTGGCCACCAGGGCGTAATTAAAACATATAAACGGATCAGAAGAAAGTACTGGTGGAGGCACATGCTTAGTGACATAAAGAAATACATAAAGCGGTGCTCCAAATGTCAAAAAATGAAAGCATCACCACAATTCCGAATGCCGATGGTTATAACGGACATCGCAGAAAAACCCTTTGACAAGGTCTACCTCGACATTTTAGGTCCACTTGAGGAAACAGAGTCCGGAAATAAATATATCTTAACGTTCCAGGACAACCTTACAAAGTTCGTCGACTGGTATGCCATACCAAATGGAGAAGCTGTAACAGTAGCGCAAATTTTCTTTGACGAAATAGTAACGCGCTATCGCATCCCCAAACGAATTGTCACCGATCAGGGAAGCAATTTTCTGAGTGATTTATTCAAACAGGTATGTAAATTGCTAAGGGTGAAGAAACTCCAAACTTCAGCGTATCACCCACAGTCTAATGGCGCACTAGAGCGTGCACATAGACCATTAATTGAATACCTCAGAACAATAGTGGACGAAAATCCCAAATCTTGGGACCAATACCTGCGAACCGCTGCATTCGTGTACAACAACAGTGTGCACGAAGGGACGAAACTAACTCCCATGGACTGCCTTTACGGCTTTACAGCGGATGTCCCCTCCAACCTTAAACGGGACCCAGAACCCGTGTATAACCACGAGAGCTATTACCACATATTACGGTATAAGCTTCAAAAATCTTATGCAACGGCTCGGAAAAACATATTGGCCAGTAAACAACGCTTGAAAGGTTACTACGACAAAACTATACGCCCTATATCCTTCCATATAGGAGACAGGGTCCTCCTCAAGAGCGAAAATAGAAAACATAAACTCTGTCAAATCTGGGTAGGGCCCTATTTGGTAACCGGCGTTCCCAGCTCAGTGAATACCACGATACGAGTTGGTAAGAGAATAATCATCGTCCATAATAACAGGCTGAAGCCTTATTATGACTAAAACCAATAAGTATACTTTACATTTTAAATACTTCAACCCCATTAACCCTTAAGTAACACATTTAATGTAACGGTTTTAATCTTTAATATTAAACCAATAAAATCATCAGTGCAATCCATCTAATTAAAACCTATCCCCTTTCTATAGACATTTCCTTAAAATACTTGTGGCAAATTATTAACCCTTTTAGTTAAAAGACATGTCGCAGAAATTATAAATAAAAACATGACCTATACTAATTATTTTCTCCCCTTTATTTCCTCCCGTGATCTGTTCCTCTCCAAAGAACAGCTCACTTTCTCCAAGGGGGAAGGATTGTTATATGCCAAATTTAAGCAAATTAAATGTTGGCATAATTAATAAATTAAAATGTTATATTCGCAAAATTGCCTTCACGTCAAATTCAAGAATTTTATTTTGCGATATAACAAATTAAAATATTAATTTATAAAATTAGTTTGTTGCACGCAAGCAACCAAATATCGCCTACACGGCAATTATTACCTTTGCGACAAACAAATCGCTCAGATTTCCGCGCATTCCTTTCCCACAAAATTGTGGCGCGCCGGAAACCTTAAAATGTTAAAAAAGCATTTTAACCATCAGGCACCTGAACAAAGTTAAGTTCCCAGCCGAAAGGTGTCTGATCATCAAATTCCGATAAGTACATCGCCTTAGCCAAGGTCTATCGGTGCTTGAACTTGATCAAGCCAATAAGTGAGAGGAAAAAGCTCTCACACACACGACCAAAAGCTTGTCTAATGTTTAACGACTGAGCGGAAGTCATGCGATCAAGAGCGAAAGCTCAAAGCTTTCTACCTTGATCAAAAAGCTCACTCGAATAAACAGGTAACTGGTCGTGGCGAAAAAATAAGAAAAGAGTCTGATTTTCGTTAAACGAGGAGTCGGTCGAGTTTGAAGGTCTGGTAATTGAAATCGACGAGTTCGGTCATAAATAAATTTGTTCTGGTTTAAAAAGTGTGAAGAGTGACCCGTTGTATTTTATTATATAATTACGTCTATTGCTTTATTTTCAAATGTACAATTAAAATTAAGTTTTTTTTAATGTGACAGTGTTCCGTGGTATTTTATTATATAATTACTTCTATTGCTTTATTTTCAAATGTACAATTAAAATGAAGTTTTTTTTAATGTGACAGTGTTTGACGAATTAACATTATAAAAATCTTAGAAATCTGTAATGGTGATTTGTTGTACTGGAGTTAAAAACTTTTGTGTTAGTGTAGTTAATTAATAAAAAAAAAAACGAAACCAAAGCTGTGTTGTTTGAAAAAGCTAGTTTTTGATTAATGTGTTAGACAACCCCTGAGTACATAACACTTTGATGGTGTTTTCCAAAACCTCCCTAGCGATTGAACTAGCATCTATATCTATATTAACAATAAACTTAATGAATGGAATGAAGTAAGATTAACCTCAAAAGTCTGCTTAGACATGCGGAAATGTGAATAAAACACTTCGCTAGGGAATGTCGCGATTGTTTCTGAATACTGCTTAACTTTTGGAATTCTTTTAGTTTTTATTTTAGTCTTTAAAATGGTGAGTACAACACACCTCCTGCGATGGAATCGCTGGGGTATTCTTTTGTATATTTCTTTGCTCGAAGTACCACTTGTGACTTCTTCAATGAACTGCTGTTCTAACAATTCCCGTAATATATCCATTGTAGATTAATACGCACAGTACAAAGCGTTAATTTTTAGTTCAGATTATCAGTTGAAATTATTAATTAAAAAGAAACTCCGTTTTCTCAAAAGTTAACTATTGACAGAATTATTATGTTCGAAAATGTCAAACTTTTCTAGCAGTGTTTGCAGATAAACGTTTTTTGACGTTAGTTCGATGTTAGTGCTACCAGCTTGCATGATTGCCACACTGAATTTCCGAAAGCAGCCATATATTGCGACAATGCTACCAACTTTGTGGGCGCCAAAAATCAACTCGCCGAACTAAGCCAGGAAATACACTCAAGGCAGTCGCAGGAAAAAATTTTATCAACTTGCAGCGAGAAGGGCTTAGACTTCCATTTTATTCGAACACGGGTCCCCCATTTTGGTGGTTTATGGGAGGCTGCTGTGGAATCTGCTAAGTATTTACTACTCCGAACTATCTCTCCAGGATCATTGACCTATGAGGAGCTTGAAACTGTGATGATAGAAATAGAGGCAATCCTCAGTTCTCGTCCACTAACTCCAATGTCCGCAGACCCAAATGATCTTACAGCCTTAACACCGGGGTACTTTCTGATAGGAGAGCCTTTAACCGCACAAGTAGATGCACAAGCAAAACCTAAACAAGAAAGTTTACTTAGGCATTGGAAAGCGGTATCTCACCTCAAAAACGAGTTTTCGAAGCGCTGGTCTGTATGACTTGCATGAGCTTCAGCATCGCTCCAAATGGAAGCAATCATCACAAAACGCTAAACCAGGAACGATAGTCATCATAAAGGAAGACAACGTACCAAGGATGAAATGGCCTCTAGGAAGGATCATTTTAGTACACCAGGGTAAAGATGGAGATGTAAAAGTAGCAGATGTACGTACTGCTACAGGTACTTTCCGACGAGCAATACACAAACTTGCTCCTTTGCCATGCGGGGATTTATTTACAAACATATCAACAGCAGATAAAAATGAAATGAATGACAATCATGTCAAAAGGAAGCATCAAGGCACCAACAGTGCAAGCCCGAAAAGGTCCACTACCTCAACAAAAGCACCCAGGAAGAAAACTCGATTGTCAGGTATGTTTAACATTGTTGGAAATGTAGCGAATTCATTTTTTGGTGTCCTCGACTCAAAGTATGCCGAAGAGATGTCCAAAACCATTAACTCCGTTCAAGAAAATGAACAGCACTTAGTCGAACTGTTAAAAAACCAAACTTCAGTAGTGGAATCAATCATAAATATCATCAAACGAGATCAGAATGCCACTGAAAAGAAATTTAATGCTTTAGATAACCAGATAGCGCAATTAATTAACAGAATAAATAACACCGGAGATCAAGACCAGCAAGCCAGGGTCCAACATCATTTCTGTCACTGGCAATCCAAATGTCACTCATCACGACCAATCTTCTGCGATTATTGATGTGTTAACCGAGACTCGTCACGGAAAAATAAGCCAATTACTATTGGCACCTACACAATTAAAGCAAGAAATCACCTTGATCCGGAATCATCTGCCCGTTCCTTTTCGACTTCCTGGTCAGTACAACTTGCTAGAATTATACAAGTTGATGACGGTGGCGGCTGGAATAGCCAACTATCATGTAATATATGAAGTAAAATTACCACTTGTAAATGGAGAGCATTTTGAGTTATTCAGGGTTGTCTCGGTGGCATCATCTTCTCCATCATTGTGTACACTATTGGGAGGCTCTCGCTATCTTTGCAACCAACTGCATCCATTATATAAAAGAGGTGCTAATATCTGTGCCTGCGAGATTGAACTCTTCAACAACGTTCCAAATGCACCACAATGAAAATTCACTGAAGTGAAGGAACAACCCACTTGGATACAGTTTTCTCATTCCAAACAATGGATATTCGTCCTCAAGTCAGATTCATCAGGTTATGGGCCCAGGCACGTGGCCTTGCAGGAATTGAGGTTAAGTTTGAGGTTAAGTCTGTAAAGTCAAATCAGTCAGGAATAATTAATTAATTTGGTCAAGATGGAAAGTATACGCTCTCAACTTGAGTGTTTAACCGAAGATTCAAATGGAAATGTGAATTATGAGTCATGGAGGTTTAAGTTAAATTTAACCCTAAAAAGTAAGAAGATTTTTGACATTGCTACCGGAGTCAATGTTAAACCCGAAGGTGGAGAAGATAGTCAGAGTGTAGCATCATGGATCGCTAAAGACATGGAAGCTCAAACACTTATTGGTCTGAGTTGTAGTAGCACAGTTGCTATGAAAATTTCGAAATGTGCATCTGCTTACAGCATGCTATCGAAGTTAGATACGTTATATGGAAAGAAGTCTGATGTATCCATTGAAGGCTTACAACGACAATTTTTTGGGTACAAATATAATGAAAACAAATCAGTTATTGAAAATTGTATGCAAATTCAACAGTTGGCAGACAGTCTAGAAGCTGAAGGTGAACAAATGAAGGAGTCCTGGATCATGCAGAGAATTTTGGGTATATTGCCACCGAAACTATACCACTTTCGAACAGCCTGGGACAATGTCAGTGGGACAGAGAAGAACCTGAGCAATCTATTTGATCGATTAAGGCTAGAAGAGGACAGATTAAATGAAGGTCAGTCAACATGCAAATCTTCATCTCAAAATGCTTTTATATCAAAGCACAAAAGCAAGTCAGATACATCAAATGGAAGTCAGAAAAACAAACCTCTAGAATGTTTTAAATGTGGAAAAATTGGCCACATAAAGTCACAATGCCAGGGGAAACCATCTGCAAAATACCTAGAATATTGAGAGAACACATATGGCTGCAACAAATGCAAATGCAAAGGTCATTTTGCAAAAGACTGTCCGAATGCAGACTCCAATCAAAAAGAAGACAAGTCTAATAAACAAAATAAAAATGGCAGTAATAGACGTGCACTCGTGACAGTTAGTTTATCCTCAATAGATTCACTGAGCAAGAATTCTGAAGACTGCTGGTATCAAGATTGTGCTGCAACTCAACATATGAGTTTTCATAAGGAATGGTTCAAGAACTACACAACCCTTGTACGACCGTCCATGATTGTAATTGGTGATGCAACCGAACTAGAAGGCATCGGTATAGGTGACATCGAACTTGAAGCTTTTGACGGTCAGACATGGCAGAAAATAGTCCTGCAAGATGTATTGCATACTCCAAAAATGCCCTTCAATCTTTTCTCAGTCAGTTCAGTGTTGGACAAGGGCTACAGATAGTCAGCAAATGCAGATAAATCAGTATTCAAAGATAAAAATGGCAATGTAGGAGCAATGGCAGAAAGAGAAGGAAAGCTGTACAAAATGAAATTTCGTCGAGAGTCTGAAAAATGTCTTGCTAATATCTCCTTGATAAAATGGCATTAAAAGCTTGCACATCAAAATGTTACACATGTGCGAGATGTACTGATTAGAAGTGGAGTCAAGTTTCTAAATGATTGGGACGGGTATGTTTGTCAAGGATGCACTTATGGAAAGCAACATAGAGTATCACAGCCTCTAAATCCAAAAACATCAGAAAGTCAGCTTGATCTAATACATGTAGATCTATGTGAAATGGACATTCACTCTCTAGGAGGAGCAAAATATTTCCTGCTCTTTAAAGATGACTACTCTCATTTTAGAACTGTGTACTTCTTGAAACATAAAAATGAGACAGCTGGAAAACTAGAAACCTTCCTGAAACTAGTCGAAAATCAATTTGACAGAAAAGTTAAGAAACTACGGTCAGATAATGGTACTGAAATAAAGAATCGCGAAACGCAACGAATCTTGGAAGGTCGGGGTGTTTTTCAGAGTAAATCAAGTGCTTATACTCTACAACAAAATGGACGCATCGAAAGAGAGATGAGAACAATAGTCGAAGCTGCAAGAACAGTCATACATGCTCGAAGTCTGAATGAAAATCTATGGGGTGAAGCAGTAAATTATGTTGCTTTCACAATTAATCACACTGGCACCAGTACAGTAAAAGGTAAAAGTCCAGCTGATCTGTGGTTTGGAAGAAAAATAGATATCAACAAGCTAAAATCGTTTGGATGTGACTGCTACGTATTAAAAGAAGGTAACAAGAGAGGCAAAATGGAGAAGAAGTCAACGAAAGGCATATTTGTTGGCTATGATGTCGATTCTCCAGGTTTCAGAGTCTTCATAAATGAAAGGAAAGATGTTGTAAGTTCAAGTAATGTAGTTTTTGATGACAAAACTGAAACTGAACGACTTACTGAGATAGAAATGCCACCGACTGAAACATCTGACGCTGAGAAATCAGATTCAAGCTCAGAATATGAAAGTATCGAAGCTGAAGAAACTGAAGATGAAAATTGGTCACCAACTCAGGAAAAAGAAAGTCAATCTGATAGTTCAGAAAGTCCACCAGTACCACCTGTAAGAAGAAACCTACGAAATCGTCGCATTATAAAACCACCACCAAGATTTAAAGATTATGTAACTGATACAGCGCTGATATTGCAAGATCCTGAAGAAAGTATGCCTGGTGAAACAAGTGATATTCCAGTCACTGAAGCTCTTAAAGATGAAAACTGGAAAAGAGCAATGTCAGAAGAGTATGAGTCACTGATAAGAATGAAAACATGGATCCTAACTGAGAAACCTAAAGACATTACACCTCTAACCTGTCGTTGGGTGTTACGCAAGAAAGATGATGGAAAATACAAGGCAAGACTCGTCGTCAGAGGTTTCGAACAAAAAGAAGGTAAAGATTATTTTGAAGTTTTCAGTCCTGTTGCTCGTTTAATGTCAATCAGGTTAATTTTGAGCATGGCTGCATCTGAAAGCATGAAGATAATGACATTCGATGTAAAGACAGCTTTTCTACATGTTAAGCTAGATGAAAGGATCTTCATGTATCAACCAGAAGGTTTCAATGACAAGTCAGGTCGTGTATGTGAATTGAAGAAAAGCCTTTACGGCTTAAAGCAAGCACCGAAAGTCTGGAATGAGACATTCTCAAAATTTCTGAAGTCTCTAAGCTTTAAATCTACTGATGATGATCCATGTGTCTACTACAACAAGAACCGAAGTGTAATAATTGTTCTACATGTCGATGATGGTCTTATGGTTGGACAACATAAAAGTGAAATGCTGGAAGTCTTGAAGAAGCTTGATCAAAAGTTCGAGATTACTTACGATACTGGGAGAAGCAACTGTTTCTCATACCTCGGAATGCAGATTCAAGTGTCTGAAGATAGAATATTCGTAAATCAGTACAAATATGCTGAAAGAATTGTACAACGCTACGAGTTTGGGGATCTAAACCCTGCTCACACACCTATTGATAGAGGAATGGTCACAGATCCTGAAAATTTTGTAAATGACAGTCTTTTGGACAAGTCAAAGCCATATAGAGAAGTCGTTGGCAGTCTGCTATATCTCGCCACCATATCACGTCCAGATATATGCTTCTCAGTCAATTACTTGAGTCGCTTCAACAACAAGCCAATGAAAAGTCACTGGAAAATGATTAAACGTGTCTTCCAATATGTCAAAGGGACAACAAAGTTTGGAATATGTTTCAATGGAGGTAAAAATTTGTCTGTGTACAGTGACTCCGATTATGGTGGAGATTCAGAAACTGGACATTCCACCAGTTGAGTTCTCTTACTACGTGGAGGCCCTATAGTTTGGCTAACTCAAAAACAAAACACTGTGTCGAACTCAACTGCTGAAGCTGAGTATCGAGCAGCAGTATTAGCCATAGATGAAGTCTGCTGGATTCGAAGACTAGCAAAAGAATTTAAATTATTAGATACAAGTCAGCCTACGTCACACTACATTGACAATCAGTCAGCTATTCACATGCTGAATAACACACATGAAGGGAAAATCACGAAAGGAAAGAAACATATTGAAATATCTAGGAAGTTTATTCAGCAGCATATTGGTTCTACAGTCACACCAGTCCATGTCAGAAGTGAGGATCAACTCGCTGATATTCTGACCAAGCCTCTACTACGTAAACATTTTGAATATTTGAGGGGTAAAACAATTAAGGAGGAGTGTTGGCAATAATTATTTTACTGTGACGTGTTGGCAACAATTCTTTTACTTTGACAGAACTGCGCATAGCTCTCGCGCATCCCGCTCAGTCTCACTCATTCCACCACAAGAAAAGTCAGACTCAGAGTCAGGAGGAAATGTAGTTGCCTATTAATTAATTAATTAGTCTTAAAATTGGTCAAAAGTCTGTTAAGTGATAGATATTGATAAAAAGGCGCCTTTTCGATTAACTTTTTGGTTGACTTTTGTAAAGCTTATATCTAAGTTTTCAACTACCTGTAACAAATCAATCAAAATAAAAACTTTACCAAACTTAAAAACCTCTTCCACGCTAAATCAAATCAAAATTGTACAAAAGATTCATCACCTTCCCAATCAACTTATTGGCTCCGGACTCCTGAGCGTGCACCCAAACTGTGTGATAAAGGAAAACTACATCACCATACATGGTCATGAGTTTTATTCGAGCGGTGCAAGGGCATCCTACACCAAACTTGGTTTAGCAGAAGATACGATATCTCCTGAGCGGTGGCGCACAAGTCCTGAAGACAATCTCCGCTACCATTAGAAGAACTTCAAAAACAACTCACAGGCCTTCACTCCACCACATTACCAAATAATGTGCACAACGGAGTTGGATCAATGCGTTGAGCCGTACGACCACCATGCCATGGGCCCCGGGTTCGAGACCAGATGACCTGGTGAGCTTTTATTAAGAAATTAAAATAATCCACTCCGTCTCTGGGCTGTTGTCTAGCTCGCAGCAATGCAAAAACAAGACTCAAGTTTCCTCACTTCCCTTACCCTAATTCCCTTCCGGCCAAAATCATGCAAACGCATCCCCTAGGATTTGGCCACATCGTATAAAAAAAACAACATGGTCCATCATTTTAACGTAAGCTATCTTGCGTTGGGTCTCATCGTCACTACGCTCTTTTATTTTACATGCAAGGTCATATTAACTTTCTGCAAAGGACGGCAGACGTTTCAACCTCAACCACAGCCAATATGTCAACTAAGCCATAATCATGACATCAACGCCTAAAGAATTGAACAGAGTTCAATGCGGGGAGAATGATCAAATTCATAATTAGATTAGGTTTAGATTAATATTTGTATTTATCAAATTTATCTCATTATTCATTAAAAGATCATTATCTCTTACCTAGCCAGAAATATTTGTTAATTAAAATTGTAAGCATAAATATCTTAACATAAATAGAAAATACTCGAGTAAGCATTTCAAAACAACAACAAAAAAACAACTTTCTTGTCAATGACCCCACATTACATTTTCCAGCTATTGACATAATTCATTTTAGAATGTAGATATTAAATTACGGGGTCAACATATTTCACAAATGTTGTGTACGCATTTTCTCACTGTCAGCACAGTTTCACTTATGACTTGCGACAGTGAATAAATGGTAAAGTAGCAATAAGTATCAATACAAGTAATTTTATACTCAATAAATGATTCAGTTTGTGAGTTTAAGTTTATTGCAGTTATCTTTCAGTAGAACAATCATTTTTAATCTCTGGTGTAGTGGTTTATGCACCGCTGTCACCCCAACAATCAGTCAAGGTTAATGTACCTTGGCTATTCATAAAAGTAAAGTAAAAGAACTTTACGTACAACTATAGCTTTTGAGCATATTCGACAAACTGGTGCTGAGGTGGTAGGAGTAACGTTTGATGGAGCTCCGGTAAATTTCACAGCGGCCAAACTTCTGTTACAGATTGGATTCGCTTATTTTAGGATAAGCCAAATTCTATCGAATCCAATCTAACATTTGTAAAAATAAATCGTTAAAAGTCTCATGAGTTGGATTTCAAATATCGAATCATATTCAAATCCAACTCAGGAACACATAAAAATAAAAACCAATAAATATTTAATGGGCTGGATTTCGTATACCGAGTTACGTTGCAACAAAGTTGCCATGTACTCAAATCCAACTCATGATAAACAACGCGCTCGGGTTACCGTCGACATTCCTTTCACACGGTAGCCAAATACACGATAAGCAAAAGATATTTGCTGAATCAGCGCGAAAGACAACGATCTGCAGCAACTTTGTCCAAAGAACGAAGGGCAAAGTAGAAAAACAAAGAAAAAGAGCGAAAGCTCTTTTCTTCTGTAGATCAGCTGCCAACGATTCGAAAAAGTGAGAATCGTGGAGTCTAACCGCGGTTTTTAAACGAGGCAGTCGGAATACAAAAGGGTAGTTGAATTGATTTTTATATACGCAGTGATCGGTCTGGTTGGAGTTCTGAAACGGGCTCACGAGTGTAATTGATTTTAAGAATTTTGTATCATTGACTCTAAGATTTAACGTATTAATAAATATAAACTGTACTCTAATTTGGTGTAATTGGCCGTCAGCCATCAGGTACATAGGGGGAATAACATGTAACACTTGGGTGTACTTGCCGAAACTATGTGCACTGATGGTAGTGCGACTACAACCTCATCGTGGTGGCGGCTGGTAACAGACTCCTGGTACGGTCATGTCTCTGCCAGGGGTTTCTGGCTAATTGTAGTCGTCCGGATTGGTTGCTGCCGCATAGAGGCTCCGAATCCATCGGCGTCACTATGCTAGCGGAACTCTCACCCGAACCTGGCAGAGAGACGGTCGTGTATCCTCCTGCACGGAAGATGCAGTGAGACGAGGGGGGAGTTTAGCTGACGATTGAGGTGAACGTCTACCTGCGGGATTCGGGATCCAACACATCTCCTTGCTTCACTCGTAACCTCGAGGACCTGCGGCCCTAGGGAGTAGCGTACCCTAGGTCTAGGGAGAACATCCGTTCTGATCCTTAGGTCAGACGGGAGTGTGTAGGGGGGCGCTCCTCGGAAAGCCTACGGAACCTTCGGAGGCAGGCTGCTGGTGATTTGGGGTCTGTTCAAAGAGGGGAAAGGACGGTCGGAAGGGGAGAGTTCTTCTATGGGCACGGGTGTAGCGGGAGGCGTAACGCTGGCGGTTGCCTCGTCTGTGGTCCGAGAACGCGAACCCGTGTCCGAATAAAATTAAACTAAGCACATGGAAACTAAAACGATTAATCAAACGGAGGGAGTGAAGTTGGTAGGGGATGAGAAGGGAAGGGACAGCACACCTGTCAATCCCGTCGGAAGGAAGTCGCGTTTGCTTCGGTCACCGATAATGCAAACACCGGTGGAGCGAGCACGATCATGGCCGGCTGCAGAGACGATTCGGGCGGATCCTTCTCCACCGGCTCTGGAACCTGGCGGAGGAGACTTAGTAGGGGCTGCGGAGAAAAAGAGTAGCGCACCGGTTAATCCCTTCAGGAGGAGCTCACGAGTGCTCCGCTCGCCGGTGCTACAAATTGCGGCGGAGCTGACACACCAAACACCGACTGCCGAACCAGTTAGGGGGACCTCCCTCCACCAGTCCTAGAGCCAGCCAGCCTGGAGGACAGACTGGAGGCTGTGGAGGACCGCATAATTGCTTTATTTCGTATTTCCGTTTCGTATTACTCTTGCCCAGACAATATATTGCTGCTATTTTTCTGAATAATTGCTTTAATTGCTTTTTCATACTTACGGCCCGTATTACTGCGCGGCATCGTCGTTATTTCCTGCATAAGCGACAGTCACTTCACTTTACTCGTTTCTTTTTACTCACTTTGCTCCAAAAATTGGTGCCAGGTGTGGGGTGCGTTTAGTACTTCCAAAAGGAAAAAGTTTTGCGATAACGAGACAAATTAACTCGGTAAAACAAAAAACTTTACAGAAAGATATAGTGAAATTGACAGAGGAGCGAAGCTACAATACTTAAATCAAACCCAGCAGATTTGTTCAAAATCCAATTGCAAGCAACAGCTGTGTATACGCCGAGTACAGAAAAATCGAAAAGGAGATACATCACCGAGAGGATGTAATTAAACCATACTGAAGACTCACGGAAGACTCAGATATTCCGAATCAACCCACAACCGATCAACACAAAATATGCACCAAATTTACACTTGACCCGAGTGAATTTGCGAAAAATCCAAAATAAACGTATATTTCTCACGTCGCTCGAGTTTATAAAAAGTTTATTTTGGATTTTTCGCAAATTCACTCGGGTCAAGTGTACATTTTGTGGATATTTTGCAAATATTTTACCGCAAAAGTGGTGTGACAGTTAAGTGATCAGAATATGATAAAGCTGTCCAGATCAGTGTTTAAATTTGTTGGCTTAAGATTTAGTTTTCGGTTTCGTGTGAAAGCGTCCAGCAGCAAGAGAAAAACTAACCCTTTGGTGCTGCTGTTGAGGAAGAGCCAAATGAGTTTAGTTTTTCTTTATCAGAAACGCTGGTCGTGTTGAGAAATTTTGTTATATTTCTCACGTCGCTCGAGTTTATAAAAAGTGTAATATCAGTGGAATTTATAAATGAATTTATGAATTATAAAAGGGAAATGAAATATCAAATGTAAAATATAAATTATTGATTGTCGGAAACATCAATATTGTGTCGCATTGTATGAACTGATCGTTAATATCAACGGAAGTTATAAATGGATCTATTAATTATAAAAATAAAATAATATTACAAATGTAAAATATGAATTATTGATTGTCGGAAACATCAATATCCGAATTTTCACAAATGAAATATTAGGTTAGGTACTTCACACAGCTGGATTTAGATGTGTGCTTGTATTTGTTGCATTCAAGTGAATTGTGTCGATTTAAAAAGGTTTTAGCAAAAAAATTCACAACCCATCTTGCAAAAATCTCCATCTTCTTAGGATACGCCGAAAAATCGGCGGGGTTTGTTGCCGAGCTCTAGCAGCTTTCTTTCCATTATATTGGCCTTCTTTTTTTTGTTTTACTTCCCGTGTATTCCTTAATGCTTACCTATTAAGGTTAATTCCAGGTCAGGTTGTTAAGCCGTTTTCTTTTGATGTTAATTGGCGAGTCTACATAATTGTTTTCTGACTCACGGAGCAATGACATGTAATTTGCCAATTCCTCGTAGACTTTGATAGTAAATAGCATGTATTAGACCACTGTCTGATACTCCTCACGACCACACTCTCTCTTAGTCAAACCCAGGGCAATCGTCCGAAATATTGACTATGTAGTAAACAGAGGGCTGTACATAGTCGTGGGATGGAGAGGGTCAGCTTTAAAAGCCTCATACCAACTGGAGGCTGAGGTTGCTCTTTCGTCAGGAACATGTAGCGTTTATTCTTTTATCCTTTTCCTTTTTTTTCTCCCTTAACATTTTGTGCGTTCCTATTTTTTTTTAATAGTCTTCGGTCCGTCTATAGGACACAAAGAGTGCCCGCATTGATGTTCGGGTGAGTGTACCGAGGAGTGTGAGGCAAGATCCCACACCGATCCGACGAGCTAAGCACGGCTAGCTAGGCGGGCCCCTCACCTCTTCGGTCACTGACTCAAGCCTGCACGACGAAAATAACGCTCACCCCGGTGTTTCCCATAACCTTCCTTAATCCCTTGGTTGTAAGCCCAGACTTAGTCAGGGTTCTCACATCCCTCAAGCCAATTCATGTCCTAATGCTACCGCTTTATGGCAGCATGGGTACATGGATTCTCGCACATAACCGGTAACACTATCCGGGTAAGATCTTCTCAAAACTTATCAAGAAATAACAAAAACCGACTTTGGTCACCCATTATTGAACAAACTCTATATATTGAGTCAAGTAATTGACGTGGACTACTTACAAACTAATAATAAATTTCTTATTCGGATACAAATTCCTCTTACGGAAACTACTGATTATACAATAAAAAAAATGTATCTCCTTCTAATACCCATTTCAAAAACGCTTTTATTTCCTAGATATTCAAACCGGTTATATACTTAATAATACTAGACAACGGAATTATTTGGAGTTTTCACAACAAGATTTTAGAGAAAAATGCACGTCCTACACATCAGCAAATTATACACACATCAAAAATAATTGTCCTATAAATATATTTGATAATCCATTCATTGAACACCCGTCCTGCCCGCTTCGAACTACAGAGCAAATTCCATATGATTGCGAAAGCGCGTGAAACATTTAAAGCTGCGATTTGTATTTATAATTTTCGTATGGTTTTGAAAGCATGTCCAAAGCTGCATTTTGCTTTTATACTTTTCTTTGGATATTTTTAATTGAACTTCCGTGTTATTGCGAAATTCGGGTCAATCGCGATCTTATTCCAGGTGTTGGGGTTAATGGCCGAGTGTGTCTGCTTATTTAATTATCTAACAAGAACTATTGATTCAATTAGAGCATGATTAAACACATACCGTCAACTGAAGTGACTTTGTTTAATTTTTTTTTCAAATTCTAAATAAGAATGATGTTCTATAATATTTGTTTTTGTGAATTACAAAGTGAGATGTTTTGTTTTATTAATTATCATTAGTTTAAGATAATGTCTGTACACAATAAAAATAAATATTTTTACTTTTTGTCTACATGCAGTAATTTCACAAAATGAGACTTGTCTCTCCCGTTCTTGGAGTGACTTTGTTCCAGTTCTCAAAATCTGTTGCAAGGTGTATGTTAATGTGATGAGATATTAAACTTTTACTTATTTCAATAGATTACAAAAACTATTACACATCCACAAGCTGAGGATAACAAACGATTTATATATTTATTTACTACTACAGTTGCGTATTCTGAAGATATAAACGAAATGAAAGTATTTAACTAACAAACTTCACTCATAGTTAGAAGTGTCTTTTAGGGGCAATAAATCACACAATTTACGTCAACGCTACTGTGAAGAATTAAAAATAAAGTAAACAGAACACAATAACGATTGCGAATGCAGCTAGTTGAAATGGTTAGTCATACAACTAGTCGCTGCAGTTATAATACTTTTTTAATAAGTGAACAAAGTCACCTCAAAAGAGACAGTCGCCTCAAAAGAGACAGTCACCATACTTGACCTCAAAGACGTAATACTCGATAGTTGATAAAAATTTATTTATAATTTGATTTAATTGCTTTTTGCCAAAACAACTTTTTTTAAAGTTATCGCCCGCCTAAATATTCACTTGGTAACAATCACGATTGAAATCGATTAGTAATATTTTTGAACCACTTCTCAACTTTTGGTCTTTACCGCAAAGACTGTAGCCCTTTTATTTGATTAGCTATACTTCTTAAAATATACAGCAGAATTAAATGTTTATACATAGTGTCGGATTTTAAAAAGTTATTATGTAACTAACCTCGTTTGAAACTGTAATTATTGGTTGATACTACAATAAATATGGGTATATTCATAAACGCAGGTTTGCGCTGCAGCTGCATAATTCAGCAATACACTCTATATTACATTTTATTGAGTTGTGTTATATTGTAATATTCTCGGTAATTAGTATAACCAAAATACATAAAATCCTACATTATTTTTGTTTAATTGTGTCAGTCTCGGGATTTCGTACAAATTAAATGCATAAAATGCTACATAGTCACTTCTCCGTCAATACGGTACCTCTATTTCTCGCATCAAACTCTCCATTGAAGAATCTATCAGCACGAAAAGACCATGATCTTAGATAAGATTACGGGTTTTACTGAGATAGAACATAAGATATTCTATCTCAGTAGTTCTCAAAGTTGAGTTTTTATTTTCTGTATCTTTCTTTGGAAAATCTGATTATGATGTCTTACATTTTTACATTCAGTTCGGCATTTTCACTTAGGGTTATTATTATGTGGAAATATACAGAAATGCAAAGTGAACACCCAAGCTATAAAATAATAATCGAGATTTATTTTATTACTTTTGATGACTGAGAATTAGCTTTTTTATGATGTAGGCAAAGCCCAGGGGACAACCCTATGATGCGTCAACATGGCTTTAGCCGGAAGCGTATTAGGGTATATGAAATGAAGGAAATTAAATGTCTCGAAAACTGACAAAATTGCAGATTTATTTGTCGATTCGAATAAAATTACAAAGTTTTCTGCAGCTTATCTTAATATCTGCGAAAAGATATAAAAAAAACAATATATATATATATATATATATATATATATATATATATATATATATATATATATATATATATATATATATATATAGGGGAGTGGGTTGGGTTGTGAACCATCAGCTTTTTTTCCCCTAATTGACACGTATCGCCATCTGTCTGTGTTAGTTTGTATTTTGACGTAAGTCGTTTTTGTACTAACACCGAAGTGTATACATACGTGTTGCTTAAGCCAGCTGCAGACGTCGTATTGAAAATCGATTGCGAAAGTTTTTTTGATTGTTTGTAAAGTGCTATGCAAGTGACTGAATTCATCCCAAAAAGGTGAGTGTAATGCATGTTTATTTATTGTTTAGTGTGGTTGTGGACCAGCCTTGTCGCTAGGTTATGAACCATCATACGACGTTTTTCATACTAGGTTTGTACTAGAACTGTCAAATATCGTCGGATATATTAGAATAAAGTTTTTTTATGTCATTTTACTTGATTTGTAAATTAATTAATTTTAGATTCATTTGAATTTTTAGCCATGTCAACCCTAAAAAAACACCGGTTGTTTAGCCTAAGTGGCGTCATTACATGTCTTCATTACTTTATTACTTTTACTACTTGTCTTTTACTTGTTTTTCCTCTTAAAGCCTTGTGAATAAATAAAATTTTTACTTTCTATAATATTATGGGTGCTTTACTACCTATTTTCCGACTTTTATCGGGATTGCCAGATTGTGAACCATCTTCAGCCACTTCTTTGACGGAGATTTATTGTCAACCAGTTGTGAAAACATCATTTTGAGACGTGTTAAAAGTGTACAGTTTACGTCTTTTGCACAGGGATCGAAAATAATCTTTATTTTAGTATTTTGACATAATTAAATTGCAAGTTTCTTTTTATTGAAACTCAATTTGGTTTTTCAGACGTTCATATGTAACTTCATAATGTGAGAAGATTTAAAAAAGTGTAAGTAATAAATTAATGATTCTTTGATAACACTTATTTCTAAGTTTTACTATTTGGTTCGAGTAATAATTGTTATCAGATAAGTTTTATTTTTTTCGCTCAGAAATAAAACTCAATTGGTGATTTTTATATTTTCACTTGCGTGATAACTTTTGCGAGTTGAGTTTTATTTTTTCGCTCACAAATAAAACTCAGTACTACTTAATTCTAACAGAATCTCCGCAAAGTTATCCTCTTTTCTTATACATTCTATTACAGAATTACAAATCGATTCCTGCTCAGAAGATAAAGATGTACTACTTTATTAAATTTCGATATACCATATAAAGAAATTGAGTCATATTCTGAGAAGCGTGAAGACATTAATGAAGATCCACTTGAATACTGGGACAGCCAAAAATATAAGACACCAAGATTGCCCAAATTGGCTTTGAATTTACATATAGTGTCTCAAGCTAGGATAGAAATAGTATTTTCAGTCTTAAAATAAATTCTAACCAATCAAAATTATGTAATAAACAGCTCATATAATCACATTAATCCTCTTAAATTTTTCATACCGCCGATGGCTTGCTGTTTGAAGACTACTAAGTTTTATTTATAAGCGAAAAAATAAAACTCAACTGATAATACATAGTTATCACTCGAGTGATAAAATAAAGATCACTAATTGAGCTTTTTTTCTGCGCGAAAAAAATAAAACTTATCTGATAACAGTTATTACTCGACTTAAAAAGTAAAACTCAACGAGTAATAGTTATTTATGATTTAAAAAATACAACTTTTAAATAATGATTACGAGATGATTAAAATTATTTCGCTCGTAATGATTACGGTCTCTGCTTTTTCATAAATTTAACTCTAATATTCTAGGAGGATATTTTTTATAGTTCAAACTTCCGAAAAATATAAAAAAAAATAGATTTTTCAAAACCGTCTAAGTGTTGTTCCCCCTTAATGTTTTTAGTTTATATTTGACTGATAACTTAAATGAAAATCTTTCGGTGAAGTTAATCGGTTTAATAATTTTCGCTCAATTGTACCTGCTAAAAAAGTAGTTTTGAGACAATAACATTTAAAGTTTCAACTACTGTTTTTGCATACTTACCAAAAATTGGTGATTAATCTATTATGACAGCTCTGTACAATAAATGAAAGTTGTGTAAAGCATTTCAATAACATCCCCTGGCTAAAATATAACAAAGCTCCTCAGTTGTTGAAAGGACAAGAACAACAGCTTCTTAGAATATGGCTGCGTAAAGCAAGTATACGAGCGTGCAGCTCGTCCACCTGCTCTCCAGCCTATAACTTAAAAAGTACATTGATTTTCGTAATAGAATTATAACTGTAGAATCTACAATAGCATTACTATTATTAATAACATAAAAAAAATCAAAATTTTCCAATAAAACCAGCTTCACACTATAAATCAATTTTTCATATACCGAAAAATTCATAAGCTTAAAGATAAAAACTAAGCTTCTAATTAATTTTAAATTAGTTGCAAAAACTTCGTAAATCTTAATGAAAATCGTAAAAACAATGCCTATTTTGAATAAGAATTTTGCTTAAACTGAAATTTATAGTGAATTGAAAGAAATAATTTATAGTATTAATAAATGCATAAAAATGAGGAATCCTTTTTACTTTATGGGGCTCGTTACGCAGAAGTATTTTCATCCCAAGTTACTCATATTGTATAGTAATATTAAAATATTTTCTTTTTATGTATTCAGGTACAAACTTGTTTTATATAAATATCAATCTTTCTTCACTTTGATAATCCTACTAGCTTACATTTTTTATAAATAACTTACTTTCTTAATTCACATATACATACATATTTAATTTAATTAACCTTCTTATAAAACTACTGAGCAAACTATATACATATTCAAACATAAGCAAACTATATACATATATTCGCAGTGTATGGAGATGATTTCAATTTTTAATTAAATTTTCATCTAAGAAGCAAACAAAATTCCACATAAATGTACATGTCAAATATTATATGAGTGCATTTATGTACAATAAAACAGTACATATTATTACAAAGTAATTTCTGAAAACAAAAATATATATGACTTAAATTATAGTCTAATTTATGCGTGAATTAATTTGAAAAACTATGTTGCATTAATAGATTCACCAAAGGTAGGTATTAAAAAATATACAAATAAGAAAATGGAAAGTTTTTTGAAACTGTATTTTTTTCGTTAATAATGTGATGTGATAGAATCGAATAAGGTATGAAGGTCTTTAGTAAAAATAAATAGGTTGTGATTGGTATTGCCGGCAATGAACCCTGCTTTAAAGAACAGTAAACTACAGTGAACGGCAGTAATCGGAATAGAATAACTGTTATGCCGAATCTCAAACTTTTGAACAATAGGCCTTAAATAATTAAACACCAAACCAATTTAGTTTTCACGTTGATGAAAATAAATTTCAAATTTTTTAAATATAATATAAAGATGTTGTATATATATTTGAGATATCTGTATTCATAGAATAAACCAGATAAAGGCGAAACTATTCAGAAGATCAATTTAAAATTGAAATTATTATGAAGATCTTGGAAAACAAAGTGGATATTTAAAAGCACTGTAGATGTACTGAAATAATTAGTAAGAGCGTAATTTATGTGATAAGATTTTTATGTCGATAAAATTAAATGTTAAATTTTCAAATAAGTTATTATCGGTTCTTTCTATAACTTAGATAAAACGGAAAAAGAGTTAGTAGGCCGAGAAAGATTTATCTATTGAATATCACATATTTCTGCAAAAAAATAAATAAATAAAATAAATATAAATATTACATGACCCAAGTAAATTTGTCAATTACTTTTTCATGAACTAGTGGTACTGTCAAAAATTTCCAAACTTTTAAATCTTCGATTTTTTTATTGTAAATAAATACACACGTATGATCGAGTTACATTTGAATTAATACAATTACACTTATAGTTCTGTTATTATGAAAACTAACAATGTCATTCAATTACTGTTATTGAAAAATCATATTAACTTTCTCCATAGCACTTTGAATAAAAGGAAGTTTTCAAAAAAGTGAATTCAGAAAAAAATCTGAATGTTTTTGTTGTTTGTTTTGTTACCTAACTTTAAAAAACATAAAGCCTCATAGTGAATTCAGTAAAATTATTTGCCTGAAGCTTTAAGATATTCTTAACAATTATCTTAAATTATACTTTATACTTTTGAACAAGTTTATCCATTAGGGTCAATTATTGGACGCCTATGACAGTTCCAACTTTTTTTACTTATTGGACTTAAACTTACTGCTGTGTCATCCATATTGACTATAGTGGTTCCTGTCATGTTATCTATTGTGTTATATTCTTGATTACTAGTTCTATTTATATCAGCGCTATCTAAATTGTTACCTAACAATTTAAAACTATTGTTTATTGTGGACGAATTAGCGCTTTCTTCACACTGTAAATAAAAAACGAGTCAATATCTTTCGATGTTAACCTGGTGAACTGCATTTAGGTAAAGTGCAAGATTTAACATTATTTATAGAAGTATACAGTTTTAGGTGGTTTCCGAAACACCGCTCTCATTCACTACTACTATTTACAATCCTTTTTAAATGATTAATTCAATACACAATACTTTTTCAAATAAAGAACCTCCCAAAAAATCACCCCGCAAATGAATTATTAAATTATTATCTAAATGGCAATGGCGATGACAAATTTCAAGTTGAGCATAACAATAGTTTCGGAGAAATTAAGAGCCAAAGAGAATCTAACTCACAAGTCACTTTTTATCTAAAAATGGTACTACCCCATAATGACATTAGTTTTAAAGGAGAGACCCATATCAAAAGATTGTGCTTCGGTCGCTCGAAACCATTAAAGACGATGTGCTTAAACGGGGTAGGAAGAGAATAGCCGTTCTGGGAACGGAGAAGGAATGATGACAGGCGTTAAGTGGTTCAACAAGTAGGGCTAGAGCGAGAAAGCGAAACAAGAAGCTCTCCTCTTAAAAATGGAAGGGAAAACATAGGGCGAGACGCTTAAGGAAGAAGACTGTGCATCCCAGCGGAATAGGCGTAGATATTAAAGGGATTAAAAGAACTAAGAGGGAAAGGCTCTCCTGGCAGTGAGAAACGGTAATAGGAAACGGAAGCACTCAAAAAGAAAATCGATGAGAACGTCCCAAAGGCCTTTACGGTACTGCTGGTCAAAAAATTCTGCATATAAAACATATGGACGAAATAACTACTGTAGGGAAAGTAAAAAGGCGATATGTAGCGCCACTGGGGTTAGCCCAGAGAACGTGGAGCTGAGAGCCCAGAGGTCAACCTACGAAGGGAGGCAGAACGTAAAAGTAGGTAAAGTAAAAATCGGCTGGATTATCTACAGGGAGGTTGAAAGAAAAACGGACCCCAAATGTTTTAAATGCAGGAACTACGGGCATATCAAAGCTCAATGCAAAGGGCAGTACAGAGAGCATATGTGCCTCAAATGTGGGAAAGAGGGACATAAAGTCGGCAGCTGCACAAACAAGCCATACAGTGTGCACTGCGAGAAGGAGAGACACAAGTGCATATAAGATGCCCTAAAAAGAAGGATTGGTGCTGCCCACCAAAAAAGGTTCTTAAAAGGGGTAACGGGAGCGGCAAGTAGTATGAAAATACTACAAATAAACACAAATCGAAGCCGCCCGGCCCTACATATGGCAATAGCCACACGCAGAGAAAGACGGATGAGGGTAATATTGGTTAGTGAGTCAAATAAGATAGCCATCAAAAGCAGAAGAGATTGGATATCGGATAAGGAAGCAGATGCAGCTAATAAAATCCTTGATGAGAAGCTGGTGATTAAAACAGTAGGCAGCGGCCCAGCTGCTACTTTTCGGCCAACAGAGATACTGCTGAGCAAGAATAAAGTCTAGACGACAAAAGCTCATTCTCCCCTTCAAAGCTAATTCTCCCCAATGAGAAATGGAGTAGACGACCGAAGAGGTCAAATTGTGACTGAATGGATAGCTGAACACGGGCTACTTATCGCCAACATCGGAGATAACTCAGCATTCGAAAGGCTAGGATATGCATCTATCCTAGACCTGACGCTAGTCACGGAAGATGTCAAAAGTATGATTCAGCATTGGGAAGTGAGTGACACAGAATCACTAAGCGGCCACAATCACATAATCTTTGAGGTCGTAACAGCAGAATCGACAGGGAAACCAAAAAGTAGGAGTCGTGAAGGGTGACAACGTCACAAGTTAGACAACCAAAAGCTAGAAGTAGACATAGCGCGTGCCCCCACGACGGAAGTACAGTAACTGCTGCAGGTTTCACGGAGATGCTGAAGCACATCAGTAACCAAGCAATGCCGAGAAAGAGAGGATAAGCCAGGAAAACCCCGGTCTACTGGCGGAATAACGACATTGCGGAGTTACGAAGAGACAGGAGGTCCTATACCAGAAGCCCCCGGCACTCAGCAGTGGAAAGGCAGAGGAAATGGAAAGAATATAACACTAGCAGGAAAAGGCTAAGAGATGCCATTAAAAAAGCCAAGAAGGCGTGCTGGAAGACTCTGTGTAGCGAAATTGACAACGACATATGGGGAAAAGGCTTTAAAATTTCCATGAAGGGCATGGTGTCTATGAGCTTCACAGAGCAAGTGGCAAAGTGCCTTTTTCCAATCCACGAGCCAGCCACATTTCAAAGCAGGCGAAACATAAAAGTTAAGCCCATCACAGAAAACGAACTAAAGGAAGCATGTGGCAAGCTAAACCTCAACAAAGCGCCGGAACCTGCGAATGTCCTAATATAAATACGTCACAAAGTAGCGTCGCTAAAGCCAGATTACGTGCTAGAAGTTTTCAATAGAGGGGGTGTTCCGGACGGAGTGAAAAAAGCACTGTTGACCCTGCTAAAAAAAGGGGATAAGCCACTAGATGTTCCAGCATCTGACAGGCCAACCTGTCTTCTAAGACTCAAAGACGGGCTCACGAAGTCAAGTGACCAATCGAGCAAGCAGTACGGCCTCAGAGAAGGCCGACGCCATCAAGGAAGCTCTCAGGAAAGCAGGAGAAGCGCATGCTTACAAAGTACGAAACCGACGTCTTTGCGCAATGGTAACCATAGACGTTAAGAGCGCCTTGAACAGCGCCTCGTGGCAGATAATACTTGAAGAGCTAAGAGAGCGACAAGTAAACGAAAGCCTGCTAGCCGTCATTGCATCCAACCTCTCTGAAAGAATAATAATGCTAGAAGCAGAGGGGCGAGTGGCAGGGATGAGCATCAATAGCGGTGTTCCGCAAAGGTCAGTGGTGGGCCCAATGTTGTGGAACGTTCTATATGATGACCTGCTGGAGATTGAGCAGCCCGAAGTAGTAACCCTGATAGGGTTTGCAGATGACGTGCCAATGGTCGCCAGTGCAACAGATGAAGCGATGCTCATGACCAGAGTCAATACTGCGGTGCAAAGGATGACGAATTGGATGAGCAAGCGGCAACTCCAGATTGCCCCGATATATGTACTTTACCATACAAGGTAAAGATTTTAAGACGACCCCAGCAATCAGGTACCTAGGAGTTTGGGTAGACCAAAGGATGACTTTCTCTATCCAGTATCATGCCCAATAAAGGCATCCCACAAGCATCAAAGAGGACACTTGCAAGCGTTGTGCGCTCGCAAATATTGTATGCGGCGCCTGTCTGATACAAGGCAACGAACAAGGCAATCA
The DNA here is from genome assembly GCA_964036015.1 of Leptarthrus brevirostris. Taxonomy (NCBI): domain Eukaryota; kingdom Metazoa; phylum Arthropoda; class Insecta; order Diptera; family Asilidae; genus Leptarthrus; species Leptarthrus brevirostris. The sequence continues at coordinate 103,146,749 of OZ038371.1, forward strand.
AAGGGAAGATGACTAGCACACAACGAGGGAGTGATAGCGATAGTACGACCTCTCGACCCCATGGCCCAAGAAAGGTCATTAAAATATGACGGTATGGGCAGAAGTAAAGCCGGGGAAAACCTGATGCAAAATTAGCAGACAAGCTGGACAGGCGGCCAACATGGAAAATGAAAGCACATACTGCTACCTGATATCAAGAAATAGATCGAGAGAGCGTACGGAGAGGTGGATTATTTTCTAACCCAGGCACTCTCTGGTCACGACTGTTTCAGAGGCTTCTTTTATAGAAGAAAGATGGTAGATACAGATAGGTGTCCGTACTACGGAGAAAAGGTTGACGCCGAACATACATGTTTCATGTGCGAGAAGTGAGTTGAAGTCCGGAGAGAGTATAGGGAGGACAAGGCAGAGGCATTCTGTGCAACCAATATGACAAAGAGTCTGACTGCAGAAGGGAGAAATGTACAAGTGAGGTACATTATTGGAAATAAAAAAAAGACCTAAGGCGGGTGTAGTTAAGTGAAGTAGCAATAGATCAAATTAGCTCTTAGAAATAAGTGGTAGTACATTGACAGGCAGGAAATGAAGTAAGCTATAAAGATAAATAGGTTAGGTAGACAGCGAACGCAATGAAGTAATGCGAGAGCGGATACCACTGTGGAGCGCGTAGACGTAAAGCGGAGGTGTTTTTATGGGTAGGATATTTATATATATATATATATATATATATATATATATATATATATATATATAAATATATATATATATATATATATATATATATATATATATATATATATATATATATATATATAATCAATGTTAAAAGATTTTGTAAAACTAAAATATTTCTTGCACAAAACCAACGATATATTATGGTGTAGCAAATTTTAATTGAACTCACCTGTAAACCATCAGATAATTTTAAACGCCCTTTCGCGTTAAGTTTTGGCTCAGATGATGAAACTGGTGAAATGGAATGCTTTAAAGGAGGTAGTAACGTTTTAGCGGAACCATTTTGTAATTGTGTTTCATTTCTATTAACAATCCCTTTAGGATTACTAAAGAAACTTGGCGAGGAACTTATTTTACTTAACTGAGTCGCTTCCAAAGATTTATTTAATATAGGCTCATTTTCAGCATAAAGAATTTCACTCAAATCCTTTTTTCGTTGCACTAGAGGAGTTGAACTACACAAAGTTACTGGAGTATCATTGTACTCTTGCAAAGTATTATCTGCAACAGTTTGCTGATAATGAACTCCATTGCCGTTTGGTAATGTGTGCATATGTACCGTTGTGTTTAAATTAGCCGAATTTTTCGGTATTAAATTTTGCATTTCATGCAGTTCAATGCTGGGGGTTGTAGGCAACTGGTAAGTTTGATCGTTTGCTGAGGAGCGATGTTGATTATTTGATCGATTTTTAAATTGTCTTTGTTGCCGAACAAATAGAAATGCAAAACATAATATGCATACTACTGATAAAAAAACACCTAAAGAAATACCTTAAAAAAAACGCAATAAAATTTAATTCTATTTGAGGAGAAAATGTACCTAATGATGGACTTATTAGCAGATATCTCTCTTTTTCCAAAACATCCGTTTGAACGCTTCTTAGGTCAATAAAAATTGGTGGTCCGATTCCACTCACGCCCATTACTCGTACTGTTATATTAATTTTATCATTTTCAGTAACATTTGGAAACTGTAAATAAAAAAAATATTACGTAAATATATTTATATACTGTTGGATTGACTAAATACAAAAAACAAATTTTTTGTGGAATTTTTAACTTTTATTCGATGCAACTAAAATCCTCGCTGTGGTTAGGAGGACACTTTTAGTCGGTTGAGAAAAAATAAATGCTTAATTCTATGTTCTTTACATATTTTTATAATAAAATTATACACAGTCACTAAAAAAAATGTTCTTATGTAAAACAGAAAAGTAGCAATTTTATTAGGTTCACACCAAAAGTTGAAAAGTCCCTCAACATATTTCTTTTTTGGAATTAGACAAATTTTCCTTGCAGTAACTTAATAAAACTCATTTTGATAAGCCTGTAAAAATAATTTTATTATCTAATGCTACGGTAAAGTAATTTTAATATTGTAACGTGCACGAAGTAGGCCACGAAAAGGGAAAAGTGAACCGTGTAATGCGCATGTCCCAGGTGGCCAGAACTCTAGGCAAGGAAATTTTAAGCGTGGAAAGTCAAGGACGACACGAAGGTATGGTGAATATGTGAGGTGAAAATGTGTAACGGAAATATCTAGAACTATGTGACTGAACTTTCTAGAATTAAGCTAAGTAGTATAATAAGGGCTGAGTAGCTGTCTAGCTACTTTAAGTCGTGATTTAGACTGCGAAGTGTTTACATGTGATAATGCGAAAAGTTAGTTGAATTTTAACCCGTGATCTGATAAATGCTAATTAGAGAAGTGAAACGTTTTTATATTGTGAAGAAAACGTGTAAAGGAAATTGCGAAGTGACCTAATTAAGTGAAGTGAATAAAATTTTCGTTACAATATATTATCTTATTTTATTTATTTATTAACGCTTAGAGTAAACAATAAATGCTTAGCCCAGGCCTAAGCGCACTCGGGCTTTCACCCATATGGCGCACTGATCTAAACTATTTTATTAACAGGTCTATGACTTACAACGATACTTAATTTATATCTACTTATATCTATATATATATTTATTGTTTTGGTATTTTATGTTTTGCATTGTTTTTTTTTTAATTTACACTTTTTATTACAATTAAGATTATAGACTACTTGTTTACAATTCAGACAAATTCCTGGCTATTCTATATATTTTAACTAAATTTATTTATTTTAAAGCTAATTTGAGTACCTATCTAAGATATTCCAATAACTAATTCTTCAAACCATTGTCGCTTTTTATATTCTTTGTATTATTTCTAGGATCTCTACAAGGCCTAGTAGTCTCTGTGGTCTTTGTGGATTTAACAGGTCTGCTAGTTCGGGAGGTATTCGCCCGTATTTTTGTCGTTTTATTTCACACTTTTTTAAAAGGTGCTCCGCTGTCAACATTTGCTGACAATGTGCGCATCCCGGTCTCGGTGTTTTTGTAATTAAGTATACGTGCGTTAGTCGAGTGTGTCCTAGGCTTAATCTTAGTATTGCTTGTCCTTGTATTCGCCCGAGGTTTCGGTCATGTATTGGTGCCTCTGTAGTTATCCAATGTCGCGCAAGAAAGGTTGTCTGGCCTTCATAACTTCTTTTTCTTGCGCGAATCACCTCGGTAACACTTGTTCTTATAATGAAGTACTCGCTTGGCGGGGTTATTTCGTTCTCTTAGGAATTGGGAATTGTTAATTTTCATTTTCGGGAAACCCAGCGTGGCCTAAGACCCAAGACAACCGGATCTTCTCATGACTGTTAATTATTGCTTCTGTGGTGATATGCACTAGCCAGTCTGATGGTCCTTGGCGGTCGAGGCGGTCAAGTGCTGCTCGGGAGCCAGAAAAAATGACTGTTTCACCCTGTTGACTTTTAGCGTCGAGGACTGCTTTATAAATGGCATAGAGCTTCGCCTCAAATGCGTTCGAATCGGCGTGAAGCTTCCACATTGATTCTTTTAATGTTCTTCGGTTCGACGTTTGTATAGTTACTGCCGCACTGGTAACCTGACGATCTGATTTAAACCCATCAGTGTAAATCACATATTTTGCTCTAATGTTTTCTAGCTGGTATTAGTGGGTTCTTCTGTACACTAGTTGTGTGGTGTAAAGCATTTGATACAGAGGGAAAGGTTGGAGTTTTGCTATAGTTTTAAGATACATTTTTTCGCTCAACATCGGGGCGAAAAGAAAGACATCAAGATTAGGTTGGTACACAGATTACTTTTATATGGATGTCCATGGTACTCGAATTGGTGGTATATCCGCTAGATTTTGTAATAGTCGCTCGATCATAGCTATGAGAAAGGTAGATAACCGTGTAGTGATGGACGTCGTCAGAATTAATTTCTTTTGGAAGCCTTTCCTTTCTTTTTAGGTTCTCTATGTGTGAGATTGTTTTCATTTTTGTGTGTTTTGAAATGGGGATCTTTAGCGCCCACAATATTGATGTCATCTATTTGATTTTCTCACATGAACATATTAACGTTGATCCTCGGGGTAAAGGATGGTTCATCGTGGTTTTGTACAAATTGTGGCCACTTGCCATGGTTTCTTCCTTTAATATACAATAACCTTTCAGTTTTTGATTTAACCATTCTATTACAGATAATTTTAAAGTTATATTGCAAGTCTAGAGCGTATAGCCAACTGTTTGGAGCGTGACCAGAGTTTACAGGGTTTGATGGGTTGAAGCTGACAGTCAATTGGTGTTGGTTTTTCGTTATGTGACATGTATTAACACAAATTTTGCATAATAGTTGGTTGGTTCTAGTACAAGTTGGAAGAATTAGTATTGTTCAACTTGCAGAAGGGAGCTCTTGCGATCATGAGACTAATTAAAAATAGATCTCATATTCCCGTATGCTATGATGTTAATAAACTTGTCGGCAGGTAGCTTTTTATAAGAACCAATTGTGCTTTACGTTAGAGTAACGTAAGTAACATCTGGTTAATTTTTCCGTGCTGAAGATCAAATTAAATGTACAGCAATGAATCCTGTATATATGTTGTATATGTTGTATATGTTGAAAGTGAAGAAAAATGTTGGAAAAACTTCAAAACAACACGACACAAATTACACACGACCGGCGTTTCTGATTAAGAAAAGCTAAATTCCTTTGGCTCTTTTTCAGCAGCAGCACCAAAGGATTAAATTTTCGTTCGCTGTTGGATGCTTTCGAAACAAATCGAAAACTTAATGATATTCCAACTAAACTAAACACCGATCTAGACAGATGTATCATATTATGATCACTAATATGCTAGACACACGATAAGCAGTAATGCTCATTGCTTCAATGAAGTCATTCGAGCGATAATCATTCGTTCTCTGACAGACACACGACAATGGTTTGCTAAAAATTGCGCATCTTTTCCAATTTTTCCAATAAGTTGTCATATTTTACCATTGTAACTGCCCCAAACAACAAGTATGAATGCCCATTGGCATTGAATGAGCTTGCAGGTACGTAATTCATGCAATGACGATAACTGTTCCTATGATGTGATGACACACAAGCTGTGCAATAATCATTCCTGCTCGAATGATCATTCATGCTTATCGTGTGTCTAGCATACAGGGTGTTTCAAATCTGACGTGCCAAAATGAGTAGGGTGATAGATCACAACTAGACAAAAAAAATTGTATGGCAGGGGAGGGGCAGGGAGTTACAGGGTGATTCATAAATTTCAGTTTTTTCAAGGTATGCACATTACTCTTTTATTTTTATTTTTTGATCTACCCAACATAGTGACATCAAACAAACGCTAAAAAAACTACTATCCCAATGGCCTTTCCAAAATTGTCAACAATGTTGATCTAACTTCTACCATTACAGGTACAGTCACTTCCAAAAGTGAAAAAATGGTTTGCGATTAACTAAAATTCAGCATTTTCCCAAAATTTCTCCGAAAGTCATGTAATTAGCATACCCCTTTTTTAGATTGCCCATCTTATTACGTTTCCAAAAGGTGCAACATGTCCACGTAGAGAAAATATGTAGACATTTATACGTAGAAATCCTATCGGAGAATATTATGAAAATCAACAATTTAAAGAAATTAAACCCAAATTAATTCTAAAATGCTTTTTATTTAATTTAAAAATAATTACACTTAATCTTGATAAGTAACAAAAGCCGTTCAAAATGTCCACCGCCACTTTGGATGCATGCCAACTATCTCCTTCTAAGTCCCTGTTTAAGGCGTATTGCAGCCAGCCTCTCCCGTATTGTCGTCTCTGCTTTCCTAAATCCTCCCAATTGTTAACTGGGCTTGAATAAACTTCATCCTTCAGTGTTCCCCATAAGAAAAAGTGCAATGGGGTAAGGTCTGGAGATCTAGCAGGCCAAGGAATCGGTGCACCTCGTCCAATCCAGCGGTTAGGAAATTTTTCACTTAGTATTACCTTCACAATGTTAGCCATATGCGCTGGTACTCCATCGTGTTGGTGAAACATTCCCATCAGATTATCCATAGGGTTCTCCTCTATTGGATCTGGCAGTGTATTGCCCAAAAACTCCGCATAAATTTCACTATTAAGCACTTGCGGTGAAATGAATGGTCCTACCGAATGGTTGTCGATGATACCAGCCCAAACATTGACACTGAATCTCTGCTGGAATGAGGTCACCTTTGCCCTGTGTGGATTAGTGTTCGACCAGGTATAGAGGTTATGGAAGTTCGTATCCACAGAATTCGGTCCAGAAACGCTCTGTTGTCAATGTCGCGTTCCAGAAGCAAAGTGCTAAATTTCAGTTTTCTCTCAGAATCTCCTTCCAGTGATGATGTGGACATAATCCCCCTCGATGAATAACCCTCCAAACCATAGATGACGACACTCCTAACCGCCTTGCACCTTTCTCTTGCAATATAGGAATATAGGATATAGGAAATAACTAAGAACAATAAAATGCGCTTTACAATGCTTGCAAATTAATTTTATAAATTAAAATTGCGTACTGATTCGGGTAGTAGGAAGAGGCGGTGCGTAAATTCCAATTAACGGATTATCGTACTTAGCAACAACGGGGAAACTTTAAGTACTAACTCTAGCCAGATGACCGTAAGCCTTGTGGCGTCAGTTGCTAGTGGATGCTGCTTGTGGTATGCAGATAAATTATCTGTAAGTGAAGCGCTTAATCATTAAGACAAAGTCTATCATATAATTTTAATTAAGAGTTGGCGAGTATAGTTAGATACAAATCTGAAGTGATAGTGCCATAAGTAAATTTATAAAGTGATGGAAAAAGTGCCTGAGTGCCTGCACGAGTAATACCTCTGGAAGGTTCCGGAAAGTAAGGACCAGTGAGCAAGAGTCCCTTAAATCCATATAGAAATTCGCACTATTAATCACTGATAAGAATTGCAGCATTCACTAGAGTGATCAAGAAGATTAGTAAAGTAGATTCATCACCAAAATTACGAAGTAAGTAGTACCTCGTGCACATCACATTTTCGAATTTTGACCACTTACATTTTCCTATTCAGAGCGCCTGCAATTTATTTAATTACGCGCAATTAATAGTTCTGGAGTAGTGTAGAGGGAATATTATTAACTAAGGTGAGCGTTGAGTCCATATTTGTGCTATCCCCAAAATCAATTTTCGTAATTTCAGGATTTAATATTAAGGACAAATCGAATTTTAGTTCTTCGAATCCAGTACTTGATTCGCCAGAATTTTCAGTGGCAAAAATCTGACCTCTAATTTGTATTGCCATTGATACGAATGTTGACGGCAACGACCTCCACCAGAGGACAGTTAGCACGAATAAAATTTATCACGGGAACATGCGGGTCTTGTTACCAGTTACACTAGCCTCGAAGATGGATTATTAAAATTATTATAGCATAAAATTATTTACTTGTGTACTACATATATTATAGCTTTAATTCTAATGAGCTCAGCAGGTACCGGCCACCCCAAAAGCTACCATTTATTTACTTTTATTATATTGTTTATATATGCCTATGTTAACCTTTTTTTTTTAAAACATTTATTTAATTTGAGATATGCATATATTTATTGATACGCGGATTTATTGACTTTTAATTTAATTTGATAATCGCCAATTAAATTTACGGGAAGTTAAACAAAGCACTAGGCCGATTTAATGCTTATTACTAGAAGTATCAATGAGCAAAATAATTCTTAACCGTAGTGATAAATTTTAATGGAACATTATTGGTATCTTCTTTGAAAATTGAACATTAAATTAACGCGATTTAATTGTAATTTCCCTCTTGGTTCTCGCAGCAAATTGTTTATATTTTGGTGACCGAGGTCACAACATTTTTGTGTTGATATAATCTGTTATTGTTAGTGAATTTAATTGCCGTTCTTAGTCGGCTCGTAAGTAGTGAAGGTAATTCGCTCAAGTGTTGCTACAATAGAACTGAGTTCCATTCATATAGTTTGTCAAATTTGAATTGTTGAAATACATAGTATATAACTTATGCAATGAGTACTTAATATTTAATTAGTGCCGAGTTCCCTGACGTTTTATATGAATCCAATGCAGTTACTAGTGATGCTTTAAATCTGGAATTATGGCTTTATCACGAACAAGAGAAGTGGCCGCGCGGAGAAGTGACAAAATGGTAATCGACGGGACGGAGTTCGAGTTCTGTCGGCCGCTAGTTCTTTTTTCTGTTCATTTTTTTGCCTTCATGTTTTGATTCCATGGAATAATTTGATTTTTGTCCCAGGTTGATTTCAGCTAGTTCGCAATGTGTTAACAGGGGTTTTTTAGGTCTCTCATATTCTATATAGATTCGATTTCTTCCCACGCCCACACGACGAGCTAGAGCCGGCAAACTGGAGGAAATAAAGAGATCGATTCGAAGTGCGCGGAATGTGTATGCGTTTTTTTTTTCTTTGGCTCCCACATTAGTGAAACTAGACGAATGGTTGAGCCTAAACTTGAGTAATTCATTGAGAGTGATTAGACACTGCCGCATGAAACGTTCAGGGCGCTGTAAAGTCAACCCTTGAGTGCGGAATGCGCGCAGTTACGATGGAGTTAAACTTTTTATGGTAAAGTAGTTAAAAGATTTTTTTTTTCAGCAAATATTCGATCCGTAAAATGAATAAAGATCAACCTGGGATTAAGAATCACTGTCGTTTCAAGTTGTTGGTAAATTGTAGCCGACAACTATGTCACTTATATATAAATACAAATTTCTTTTTGCAAATCGTTGCTAGTTTCAATGGATGTGATAGAAACTTTGATGTTCTCCATGGCAAAGGACAATAGTGAAAGCGAAATCCCTCTTATTTATACGCTTGATGGGTACCTGGCTTCTTGCTGTATGAAGGGTTAAGACTATTTAGAGAGGTGTGTTTATCTTATCGTAGTTAACCAGTCTAGTCGATCTGTTAGAATTCGTTGTGTGTGGTCGCAAACGAAATCCAGATAGTTGCTACTTCCGATCGGTGCAATTAGAGTCGTGCGGTATAGTATAGGCCGTATCTTGCACTTGAAATTTTATTAAGCTAATTAGAGAATGATAGGTAGTCCTTCATTGTTCTTACTTAATAATTAAACAGCAAGGAGGATAGGAAAGTACATCAAGCTACTTAACGATAAATGCCGTTGAAATAAATTAGATTATCGAGTACAAAAATTGGTTCATGTAAAATTGAAGGGAACTTGGGTGTACTTATGAGTGAATTAAAATTTTCTTTTGTTATTTTATAAACCGGAAAGTGCAATTAGACATTTATGTGTAATTGTCGCCGGGGTGTAGCACAATTACGGAATTGATTCAGCGCTCACCTTGACGAACTGAAATTCTTGAAATTTTGTTTTGTTGGATACTAACTAAAATTAGTTATATAATTATAAAGTTAAGAACTATACAGTACATTTTTTTTGGCATGGATCCCTTGCAATTATTACCAGATGAGCTCGAATACGAGTTAAAATTGAGGAAATTGAATAAAATCAATCGGTCACGAGCTATTTCTGCGTTACAGTCTCAGTTAGAAGAAGAAAAAAATGGCTTCAGAAAGGTAACCGTAGGCTTTCCGCCTATATCTGACGTAAATGATGAGCGCCTTACTTGTGAAGAAAAATTGTCCAGTCTGCAAAAGTTAGTAAACATAGCAGTAGCTGCCAAAAATTTCCTTGAATTAAAGGTAGCTAAATCACGACTACTTCACCTGAGCAGGAGGCTTGATCTCCTTGCCCTCGCCGAACCCGGTGCGGCAGACCTACTCACAGATTTGAGAACTATCATTGATGCAAATATGGGGTTGATAGATAAAGAGTTAGATTTGAATTCGGGGGCACAGGGAAAATTGCTGGAACAGGAGTGTATTGCGACTGCCGATCCTGTTCACGACTTTAGAGAAGAAGGGCCAAGACCAGTTATTTCCGCAATTAGTCCTGGGAAGGCGGATCTAAATACTACAAAACCGGAACTAGCTTATACCACAGCAACCAGTGTTGACTCCTCCTGTAGAGTAGCTTCTCGTGTTTCTAATCATTCTGAGGCGAACCGAAACCCTCTAACCGGAACAATTCCTAAAAGGTCACAGAGCTCCTTACATTCGTTTAGCCTACCTCCGCCTGTGGTGTCCTTTCCTACAACGTATGGACACGATGTAAGATCATCCATATCACCTATTCGCCCTACGGATACAGTGGAAACGGTGCGAAACACCGCCAGAAATTCAGATCGATTTGTAGATCTGTTACACACAACCTCTAACTGGCAGGCTAGTTATAATAGGAACTCGATAGGAGAACGTTCATTGATTTCGGGAATAGAAGAGCAGAACCCCACTGATCCTACAAATAACCTTTTCTATCCGGAAAAGCGTAAGGATACATGTCCTACCCCTAACCATAATAAATATCAATACCTTCCCGTAGATACCACTATTCGTGACAGAATTGGTAAGGAGGTTCTCATAAGCCCAGCTGCTCCCGGAAGAAGGGTTTCCAGTCTTGAACAACGAGATGTTCATAGAGAACGTCGTCGTAGTGCAATTAACTCAGTGTCGAACTGGCAGATTCGATTTGATGGCTCACCTCGAGGATTGTCAGTCGATGACTTTTTATTTAGAGTGGAAACTTTAGCTCGCGCTGATGGAGTGCAACAAAGTCAGTTGGTTTTTGCAATCCACCAATTACTAAGTGGACGGGCTGCAACCTGGTATTGGCAATTTTGCCGCAAGGTACCACGTGCAAATTGGCACCAGTTATCATATTCCTTCCGCCGAGAGTTCGAAGACTCGGCCACAGATAATGACATAAGAAAAGTAATGGAATCAAGGAAGCAGCGTCCTCGAGAGAGCTTCAGCGATTTCCGCTTAGAAGTAGAGGGCCTGGCCTTAAGATTACGCGATCCGATAAGCACCCTTGATTTATTACAAATAATTAAGCGCAATATGCATCCTGCCTTACGCAAGACTCTTATATTAAGAGATTTCAACAACCTGGACGAGATGGACCAGCTATGTCGACAGATTGAGAAGCTTTGGTCGGAAGTTGGCGAAACCGCTGAAGACCAATTAAAGGCTCGGAGATATCAATTACATGAACTATCATACCGTTGTATCGAGCTCTCAGCTGACGAATATCCCGAAGCTACAGACAGGCAAGAGATTCTTGTCGTAGATCCGCTAACATATCGGGATCACACATATATAGTATGCTGGAACTGTGATGATTTAGGGCACACTTTTGTGGACTGCCCTTCCAAAACTCGCCGGATATTCTGCTACACTTGCGGTGCAAAGAATGTGGTAAGACCGAATTGCATCCGATGTATGCAGGGAAACCGGATAGCGGGTCAAGGGTTGAGGGGCCAGACAATCCCTCCGAGAAAACAAGTAACGGTAGACCGTGCAACAATGACCAGGCCCGAAGACCTAAATGCTTTTCAGGACCATCGAGCCCAGTAAGGGTTCTCATCTCAAATCAGACAGAACGATTTAATATTTTCGAAATCGCCGGCACGTAAAACAAGTTCTTTCCAAAACTATTATTAAAACCGAACCTGATGGACGACCCGTAGTGGAAATCCGAATCCAAGACCAACTGTTAAGAGGACTGCTAGACAGCGGAGCAAGTGTGAGTTGTCTCGGTAATGGGGCCTTAAAACTACTAAGCAACTACAAATTCCGTGGTCGAGTTTAAATGCTAGTGCAAGTATACAAACAGCAGATGGGGCTAAACAAGAGGTGGAAGGTTACGTATACTTATCGGTCAGTTATAATAACTGTACGAGACCCACAGTATACAAACAGCAGATGGGGCTAAACAAAAGGTGGTAGGTTACGTATACTTATCGGTCAGTTATAATAACTGTACGAGACCCATAAAATTTTTCGTTGTACCTAGCCTAACACGACAACTAATCCTGGGAATAAACTTTTGGTCTGCATTTGATATATTTCCTATGATTGTGAGTGAATTGTCTGCAGACCGAGGGAATGACTATTGTGACATGAGCATTGAAGAGCGTCAGAAATTAGATGAAGTGATTGGGGAATTTCCATCATACGTCCAAGATGGCTTGGGAAGAACCAAAGTCTTGAAGCATAGAATAGACGTCGGAGATAGCAAACCTATACGACAAAGGTACTACCCTTTGTCCCCAGCAATGCAAAAATTGTTGGATACTGAAATTGACAGAATATTGAAGCTTGGGGTAATAGAGGAAAGCCAGAGTGAATGGGCATCCCCAATCGTGATGGTGAAAAAGCCAAATGGGAAAATTAGGTTATGTTTGGACTCTAGAAAAGTTAACGAAGTGACGAAGAAGGACGCCTATCCCTTACCTCACATTAACGGAATCTTAGGTCGCGTAAAGGGGACCAAGTATATATCCAGTTTAGATCTAAAAGATGCGTTTTGGCAAATAGAATTAGAGCCTTCCTCTAGAGACAAAACCGCCTTTATAGTTCCGGGTCGCGGACTTTTCCAGTTCGCAGTCATGCCCTTTGGATTGACCAACGCTCCTAAGACAATGTGCAAGCTCATGGACAAGGTAATACCTTATGATCTTCATGAGGATGTCTTCGTTTACTTAGACGATCTATTGATCCTGTCAGAAGATTTTGAAACTCACATAAAGGTATTGCGCAGGGTCTCAGAATGTCTTCGGAGAGCTAACCTCACCATAAATGTCGAAAAAAGCAAATTCTGTCAACGGCGCATAAAATACCTGGGTCACATCATCAGCGAAGAAGGAGTCCAAACTGATCCCGATAAAATTTCCGCCATAGTCAACTTTCCTCGTCCCAAAAGCACCAGACAAATACGTCGCTTTTTAGGCTTGAGCGGTTGGTATCGACGTTTTCTCCCAAATTATGCTAGTCTAGTTGCTCCTATAACAGAATTACTAAAGAAAACAAATTTTAAGGCATGGACGGAGGAAGCTGAGGAAGCGTTTGTCGAGGTAAAAGGTTGCTTGACAAGAGCCCCAATTCTGGCTAACCCTAACTTCAATCGACCGTTTATCATCCAATGTGATGCATCCTCAGTGGGAGTAGGCAGCGTGCTGTTACAACAGGACGACGAAGGACACGAGCATCCCATAGCCTTCATGTCGCAGAAGTTTAACGCAGCCCAGAAGAACTATAGAGTAACTGAGCTAGAATGTTTGGCTGCTGTACTTAGCATTAAAAAGTTCAGGCCATATGTTGAAGGAACACACTTCACAATAGTCACAGACCATGCGAGTCTTAAGTGGCTAATGGAACAAAAAGACTTGACAGGTAGGTTAGCTAGGTGGAGTCTCAAACTGCAGGGTTTCGATTTCAAATTAATGTATAAAAAGGGCTCCGATAATGTCATAGCAGACGTGTAGTCGCGCGCGGAGATGGAAGAATTAGGCAGTGTGTCATCACTAGAGGTAGATTCAACTCATCCTGCGTTCCGGTCCGAAGAGTATCTTGATAAAATAAAAACGGTCCAAGAAAATCGGTTGCGACTACCTGACTTAAAGGTAGTAGATGGGCAACTGTTTAAACGTGAATTTAATGGACCCGAGGATCAACAAGAAGGCAATCCAGAATGGAAGTTGTGGGTGCCTGAAGAATTAACCTTGACCCTAATCCGCCAAATGCATGACGAACCTCTTGCAGCACATAGTAGCATTACTAAAACCGCGGAAAAGCTCAAACGGTTATTTTACTGGCCCCGAATGGTCGCGCAGATGAGAGAATATATCCAGAAATGCCAAACCTGTAAAGAATGCAAGCCAGCGAATGAGTGTCTTCGACCTCCGATGGGCGAGCCACGTATCCCCAACCGTCCCTGGCAATACATTAACATCGATATACTTGGTCCATATCCCCGCTCCAAATCAGGCAATACATCGCTTGTCATAGTATTAAACCAGTACTCCAAATACATAGTTCTAAAGGCTGTTAGAAATCCAAGGCAATAACCTCATTGTTAGAATCGGACGTTTTCCATGTGTTCCCAGAGAGCTTACTGTCTGACAACGGTACACAATTTACCTCGTATGAATTTCGAACTTTCATGGAGAGTTATGGGGTTAAACATTGTAAAACTGCCTTGTATACACCTCAAGCCAATGCATCCGAAAGGGTAAACCGCAGTATATTGTCTGCATTGCGTGCATATATAACAAGTGATCACCGCACTTGGGACCAACACATTTCGCATATCAGCTGTGCATTAAGAAATGTCATCCACGAATCCACTAAGTTTACACCGTATTATTTGGTGTTCGGTTGCCATATGGTGACTCATGGGTCGACACATGAATTACTACGGAAGCTTAAGGCTTTAGAAGCTGGGGATGTAGTAGTTCGTGATGCCAATGAGACGTATACTCGCATACAGGAAAAAGTAGGGAAAAACCTTAAAAAAGCCCAAAAACGTCATGCAGCTACCTATAACCTTCGATGCAAATTCAGAAAGTACTCTGCGGGAGACGAAGTTTATCGAAGAAATTTTGCTCAGAGTGATGCTACGAAAAATTATAACGCCAAGCTCGATAAGAAATACTTAAGATGTCGAATTGTACAACCAGTTGGTTCCTCTTGTTATAAGATCGAGGATTTGAAGGGCAAGAGCCTGGGAATCTACCACGCTAAGGACCTTAAGCCCGGCTAGATAATCTCAGGGTGTGAGCAGCCCCACGTTTTGCAAATCGAAACGCCAAAAAGTTATCATTAGCTACGCAGCCACCCTAGGTAGTACCTGTACAAAATCAACTAGATGCGTGTAGGAATACAAAGTCCAGCGTCGGGGTTCAGTCAAATTCAATACCACCTCACGTAATAAGGTCGTCACAAAATATATATATATATATATATATATATATATATATATATATATATATATATATATAATTTTTTATTTACCTCAGCCTCGGGACTGTTACAGTACGTAACATTCCGAGCCTGCCCTGTAACAGTCGCTGACTATAAGGTTGTTGACGTAAGGGATGGAAGCGCACGAGAACGTCGCGGAAACATAGCAAAGGTTATGACTCCAACCCATTTACCCTATACTGCGCCTATTAACGAGCAAACTAAAAGAAGAAGTTAGTCAGCTGAATTAAAAACTGAAGTAATCATTGGGAAATACTGCCATCTACATGTCATAAAAAAACAATCCTTTAGCCATTGAAAACAACACTGCGATTTGACTAAATTAGTAACGACAGAATTTATTGCCAAAAATTGCATATAAATATAGGAATATAGGATATAGGAAATAACTAAGAACAATAAAATGCGCTTTACAATGCTTGCAAATTAATTTTATAAATTAAAATTGCGTACTGATTCGGGTAGTAGGAAGAGGCGGTGCGTAAATTCCAATTAACGGATTATCGTACTTAGCAACAACGGGGAAACTTTAAGTACTAACTCTAGCCAGATCACCGTAAGCCTTGTGGCGTCAGTTGCTAGTGGATGCTGCTTGTGGTATGCAGATAAATTATCTGTAAGTGAAGCGCTTAATCATTAAGACAAAGTCTGTCATATAATTTTAATTAAGAGTTGGCGAGTATAGTTAGATACAAATCTGAAGTGATAGTGCCATAAGTAAATTTATAAAGTGATAAAAAAAGTGCCTGAGTGCCTGCACGAGGAATACCTCTGGAAGGTTCCGGAAAGTAAGGACCAGTGAGCAAGGGTCCCTTAAAAACATATAGAAATTCGCACTATTAATCACTGATAAGAATTGCAGCATTCACTAGAGTGATCAAGAAGAGTAAAGTAGATTCAGAGAAGAGAAGAGTAAAGTAGATTCATCACCAAAATTACGAAGTAAGTAGTACCTCGTGCACATCACATTTTCGAATTTTGACCACTTACATTTTCCTATTCAGAGCGCCTGCAATTTATTTAATTACGCGCAATTAATAGTTCTGGAGTAGTGTAGAGGGAATATTATTAACTAAGGTGAGCGTTGAGTCCATATTTGTGCTATCCCCAAAATCAATTTTCGTAATTTCAGGATTTAATATTAAGGACAAATCGAATTTTAGTTCTTCGAATCCAGTACTTGATTCGCCAGAATTTTCAGTGGCAAAAATCTGACCTCTAATTTGTATTGCCATTGATACGAATGTTGACGGCAACGACCTCCACCAGAGGACAGTTAGCACGAATAAAATTTATCACGGGAACATGCGGGTCTTGTTACCAGTTACACTAGCCTCGAAGATGGATTATTAAAATTATTATAGCATAAAATTATTTACTTGTGTACTACATATATTATAGCTTTAATTCTAATGAGCTCAGCAGGTACCGGCCACCCCAAAAGCTACCATTTATTTACTTTTATTATATTGTTTATATATGCCTATGTTAACCTTTTTTTTTTAAAACATTTATTTAATTTGAGATATGCATATATTTATTGATACGCGGATTTATTGACTTTTAATTTAATTTGATAATCGCCAATTAAATTTACGGGAAGTTAAACAAAGCACTAGGCCGATTTAATGCTTATTACTAGAAGTATCAATGAGCAAAATAATTCTTAACCGTAGTGATAAATTTTAATGGAACATTATTGGTATCTTCTTTGAAAATTGAACATTAAATTAACGCGATTTAATTGTAATTTCCCTCTTGGTTCTCGCAGCAAATTGTTTATATTTTGGTGACCAAGGTCACAACATTTTTGTGTTGATATAATCTGTTATTGTTAGTGAATTTAATTGCCGTTCTTAGTCGGCTCGTAAGTAGTGAAGGTAATTCGCTCAAGTGTTGCTACAATAGAACTGAGTTCCATTCATATAGTTTGTGAAATTTGAATTGTTGAAATACATAGTATATAGCTTATGCAATGAGTACTTAATATTTAATTAGTGCCGAGTTCCCTGACGTTTTATATGAATCCAATGCAGTTACTAGTGATGGTTTAAATCTGGAATTATGGCTTTATCACGAACAAGAGAAGTGGCCGCGCGGAGAAGTGACAAAATGGTACTCGACGGGACGGAGTTCGAGTTCTGTCGGCCGCTAGTTCTTTTTTCTGTTCATTTTTTTGCCTTCATGTTTTGATTCCATGGAATAATTTGATTTATGTCCCAGGTTGATTTCAGCTAGTTC
Organism: Leptarthrus brevirostris; assembly: GCA_964036015.1. NCBI lineage: Eukaryota > Metazoa > Arthropoda > Insecta > Diptera > Asilidae > Leptarthrus > Leptarthrus brevirostris. The sequence goes on from OZ038371.1 coordinate 103,163,966, forward strand.
GCAATGTGTTAACAGGGTTTTTTTTTTGTCTCTCATATTCTATATAGATTCGATTTCTTCCCACGCCCACACGACGAGCTAGAGCCGGCAAACTGGAGGAAATAAAGAGATCGATTCGAAGTGCGCGGAATGTGTATGCGGTTTTTTTCTTTGGCACCCACATTAGTGAAACTAGACGAATTGCTTGACGTAATTCCTAATTCACTTTACCTTAAATCTGAGGCAACATTAGTAATTGTCCAAGGGGCCTGGCGCCCAGAAGCATACATATCACCCACTTCCTACCTCCAACTTATGAACATGATGTGGGTAATCCCAATTTCCTATTTATCCATACATGTTACAGTATTTATCTCTGAACTGATAGTCAATAGATATTGTTTTTTTTTATAAACCTGGAATTTCATAAGTGAAATATAGCTATAATGACATTGATTTGGACTTAAGTTTATTTTATTTCAGGAACCCATGAAGCTTCTTGTCCTCATTGCTTCCATCATCCCGTCTCCCTATCTCCCCATGTTTTCCTTTCTTTTTATCTGATTTCATTTTTGTTGTTTGATTTTTTTTCAGCACTCTTTATAGGTTGGGCCTGTATCCTAGCCAGGTACAGGGATGGCGTGGGTTAGTGACTGAACCGTCGCTAATGGGCCTGTTGCTCTTCCTTTTCATCTGTTCTCTTGTGATTTTTTTCTGTGTGGCAGACCTGAAGGAAGGAATCCACAACCTTCTTTCGCCACAGGCACGCGAATTTCTGTGATGAAATGTCTGATTGGATGTTCAAGGACTCACACCCCATACCGACAAGCTAGGACGTGCAGCCAGCTAGCGCGTGCCACTTGAACATCCCGCGGCAACTTCACGTTGCTCACACGCGCACACAGATGCTATGTAGTGAAATGTCATTACTAGCATCTTCCTCCTTTTTTTAATGAGTTTACATGAAATTCGTATCCTCGCTTTGCCAACTGTCAACAAATTCTCCCCTTTTACTCAAGTAGGATTTTACACAAAAAATGTCTGTACGAAACTCAAATGAACAAAGTAACGTTGTCTTTTAATTAATTTTTGAATGCCACCAAATCTCGTATATGAAGTAGTGAAAGATTTTTTTTAATTCCATTATTTAGCATACCTGTGTACGTGTTTTAAAGGTTTTTATTTTAACTGTATCTTCGGGAATTTACTGGAAAAACTAATTATGTGAACTTATTCTTAGTGAATGTTCAATTTATCAAATATCCCGCTGTGAAGAGTTCAATTTGAATCCTTAATATGGATTACTGCATTACGTGATACAATGTTTAGCTTTACCGGAATATTAAATCACTGGGAAACCCAAAGAATAAGACCTACCTCAAAAGAATTTTCGTCAGCAGTAACATTCATTTCATAAGTAGAATTGTTAAGGGACCAAAGAATCATATAGCAAATTATTTTTCCATTCGAATTTATAGGAGGATCCCAGCTCAGTTTAAGGCCATTGCGTCTAATAATTTTCTGGTTTGTTATTGGTCCAGGAGCTGTAAATAAATATTAATATATCATTTGAATTTATTAATATTATTATAATAATCAAATAACATACGATCCGATTTAGTGTGAGCTTCACTTGATCCGAAATGTTCCATCGATTTACAATCAAGAAAATCAATTCTATATGGAGTTAAAGGTTTCAGCCTTCTGACGGTAAAATAATTAGTGGCGGTTAAACTAAAAAGATTTAATTTGAAACAATTATTATATTACTGTATTAGCAAATTTAAAAAAGCCTACTGACTCACATATCTTGACAATATTTTTCCTGTTCATCCCGAATCATTGCTTCAATACTAAGGCTGCTATAGCATGCTTTAATACAAGAAATACCACGAATTGGGTTCCATACAAATGCCACTCTTCGTGATTCGGTGTGAGCAACCCGAAAAGCAAAATCATTTGCAGTAGTATTTTCAATCTAAAAAAGCATAACAACAATTTTAAATTCTTTTAAGGAACATTGCATCTATTTACCGTTTTCCATTCTAAATAATTATAATCTTGCTCCAGATTTTCATTTTCGGATGTAATAACTACAGTTCTTACTGTTATTCTAGTGACATTGGGAATTAAAATTCCAGTAACATTTCCAGGTACTCTAACATTTGTTATTCTGTTCGACCTATTATTAAATTCTTTGAACTGTTTAAGGTATGTAGAGAAATCATTGGAGCTAGTTTTTTCTAGAACAGGTATTTTATGCAAATACCGCCCCACGTCATAACTAGTATAATATAACTTTATTTGTTGGGAGGTTCCAACAACGGTATCGCCAAAAATAGGAGTTATCACATCATTACTTAAAAATTGGATTATGTAGTATTTAGGGCTAATAAAATTAAAAGTTGTCCACCACACAAATATGCCATTTGGAAAAAATATACCATTCGCAGTTACTATAAGAAATATAATTATACTTGGAATCTTAAAATAATAAGATAATGCTTACGTCCTTGCGTTGCACACTGTACACCTTCCGTAAGAAGAGATGTGTCAAAAGTGCGCTCTTGATGACCGTTTAAATTTTGTGTAGATGTTTGCACTAACCCTCTCATATACAATACAAAAGGTCTTAAAATTGGTAGTCCCTTCGTTATTATAAGGAATGAGTTGGACTGAAGTTCTATCGGATGTGTTGAATTCCACTTAAAAGGATTGTTCGTAGCAAAGTGGATATTCATAAAAAGCTAAGCAAAATATGTCAATATTTATGTATATTTATATTAAATATGGCGTAATAGCATAAAAGTTGAAATTAGGTATATACTAACCAATGGTGAACTGCTTTCAAACGTCACATTAAGTGTTTTGTAATTAACTGGAAAGCACTTGACATTTTCTGGCCGTCTAGGCATGTTTATAAGATCTTCCTTTCTTCTTAACTTCAACAAAGCTGACGTCATTGTTTCACCGGCAATATTTTTAGCAAAACATTGATATAGGCCATCGTCATTCAGATCAAATGAATTAATGCGAAGAACTGGTGAAACATACTGAACAGTGTAACTGTTTTCAAGTTTGATACCATTTTTATACCTAAATAAGTTACCTAAATAACATTTTAGCATATAAGTGTTAAAGAATTTACCATATAATTTGCGGAGAAGGATTTCCTTCAGCACGGCATATTAATGTTGCCATAGCCGCTAAAGTACTTTCAATTGATACCATTGGTTGCACAATTTGGGGAGGGGTGGTGACAATTATCTCAAATATCTAATAAAAGACATTTTAAGAATTATTAAAGCACTAAAGGTTACCTTACCTGAAAATCACTCTTTGTCGAGCAGTTATAAAAACCCTGGTCTTTCGAAGCGGATGCATTCTTAATAATGATTTCTAAACTGTTGTTACTAATTTTTATAGGAAGTTCTCCTTTAACGGGAGTAAAGTACCAAGCTATTGTGTTTGTAAAACCAAAACATCTTAATTTTATATCTACACCAGTATTAACATATTGAATCTCAGATTGCATTGGAGGAAGTAATTTATTCAAAACATAGACAGAATTTTGGGGAGATACCGTAATATTCCATGAAAACTGACAATGTGCTTTTGTTGAATATATATTTCTTGCTATACACCTTAAATTAAATTCAAAAAATCAATTAAAAGAAACAATAGACGACAAAGATAAAAATATTCATTAATATTATTATATTATTAAAAACCGACAAAAAATTACATATACTCACTTATATTTTCCTTTATCACTTTCTCTAATGTTAATAATAATTAAGGTACCATTTTCTAATTGCAGGTAACTGGAAATAAAGAAAGAATTATGTAACTCATAGTTTTGAGATGTACTTATGCAAAGTAAAAAGAAATTTAATTGATCATAAACTATGTTTAATTGATAAATTAGTTATTAATTAATTACATATATTAGTTATCATTTTTATAGACATGCATAACATATCCATTATACGTATCGATTTATTTCATAACTACACCTACTTATATTGTACGCTTTATTTATATTAGCAAAAGTCGTAAGGAAAATGCTATGAGGTTACTAGTTCCCGTAACGTGGAGCATGTGACGATAGAACTTAGATTATAGAATAAACAGGATAGGCAATTACATGTATGAACCGTGTACGTGAGACCAGCCATTTTGCTAGTCGGAAAGGTGAAGACAGGGAAGGAGGTGAAATTCACTAAGTTGAGCTGTCAACGTTTGCTTTCAGTAATTTGTGTCTAAAGCGTTAGTGACAAAAGTTTTTATATGGTTTATATTAGATTTCTTTGACTAAATAGACTAAGAACATAATAAAAAGCGTTTCAAAAAAGTTGTTAGGAACTTAAGGTGTTGTGAATAAGTAAATTTTACATTAAAGTGCTCTGCTTTGTGTTGTGACAATAATCGCTGGAATTCCCCAAAAGAATATCATTTTGTAAAAACGTTTTAGCTTACGACTAACTTTTTATGATTGTTAATTGTCTTAATATACCGAAAAGGTGTCAATTCTGGAAAAGAAGTGTTAATAAGTAAAAGTTTTTATTCCCATTTCCAGGTTGTTTACATCTGAAATATTTTCATTTTTAATCGTTCAAAGGCAGTTCTTGGTTATGTTTTAAAAAGGGCATGCACGATACAATGGATAATAATTTTCTTTTCCTTTCATATAAATATTAATTCCTAAAAGATTAAAATGTGCGTGATTAATAGTTGAAAGCAAGTGGGTGAATTATTAAATAGTTAATTGAGGGTATTTACATATTTTTCGCAACCCCAAATGTTAGGGCCTAGTCTTATTTTTGCGAATTTTCGGCTGTGCCCTATTTACATTTTTTTTTCTTACTTTTTTTTTTATAAAACTGCAATATCTGCTAAGTATATATAACCAAAATATGAATAAAATTATTTCTTTCTGTAATTATTTGAAAAAATTTAAACAAAACAGATGCTGTTCAAAAATATTGGTCCATCAAGTAATGTATGTACAAAACAACACGTGTTTCAAATGAATCACGCGCACATTTTTCCCGTTATTAATGATCGTCTTCACAATATGTTGTGATATTTGAGAAATCAACTTAGTGCAGTTCCGACATGCCTCGTGGAAAGGAAGTTTCTGCCCATATTCGGCGCGTTATTATAAATCAATTCAATGACGGCAAGTCAACGTATAAAATCGCGAGTGACATGACATTATCACGTTCAACAGTGAGACATATATGTGAGTTGTATAAAAAGACAGGCTCCGTTACCCCAAGAAAGCGACCTGGTCGTCCATCGAGATTTTCTTACTGAATTCTTTGTAAGACTATAAGAAATGACTGCCGAATGGGATGCGAGGAACTAGCTGCAAAATGGTCAGATGCAATTGCAAAACATGCCTCCAGATCTACAACAATGCGCGCATTGAAAAAAGTTAATTATAGCTTCTATATAGTAAGTTTAACTCTTAATGAAATAAATAAAAAAGTAATACTTATAGGCAAAATCAAAACCACTCTTGACCGAAATCCAAAAGAAAACCCGAGTCCGTTGGGCTAAGGAGCACAAGAAATGGATTAAAAGAGAATGGTATCGTGTCATATGGAGTAACAAGTCTTGGTTTGAGGTTTCTGTCAGTGACCCAAGGAGATGAATCCTAAAAAAAACAGAAGCTTTTCATAAGGACTGTGTGATAAAGAAAGTCAAGTTTCCGGCTTCCGTAATGGTGTGGGGTTGTATGTCAGCAAGAGGAGTCGGAAGCGTTCAATTCGTTGATGAAGTAGTTAACACTGAAAAGTACGTGCACATACTCCAAAATAATCTTTTGCGATCCATTCCCCTTTTACAAGCACTGGACGACCAATTTGTGTTTCAACAAGATGGTACTCTATGCCATACTTCCAGGAAAAGAATGGCATAGCTAGCAGAAAACAATATTCCTGTGTTAGGTTAGGTTAGGTTAGGGTGGCGGACATCAGCCCTACAGCCGATCAGCCTCACATAGACCTATGAATGGTCCGTTGTATTACCACATCCATGGAACCGTGCCTGATTGCCGGGTTGAACTAAAACCAGCCGCAGCTGTTTATAAACCTTAGGAGCTGCTTCAGCCCGATGCCGGCTATATCGCCCATGCCACCTAAGAAGTACACGCCCATTGCATTGTACCTTATTTTTGCTAGGCCCGGGCATTCGCAGAGTAAGTGCTGAATGCTTTCCACCTCTTCCTCGTCCATACAACTCCGGCAGAAGTCATTCGTGGGAACGCGCACACGTTCTGCATGTCTACCGAAAAGACAGTGGCCAGTAATAACTGCCACAATGTTCCGGAGGTTTATCCGGTTTCCGTTTAGCAGGAACGCGGTTTTTCTCAAATCCCATTCACGCCACATCTGGCATGATAGTCTGCATGTAGTTAAGTTACTCCATCTCTATTTAGCAAGCTGAGTAGCCTCAAGGTCAATATCTCTCTTCACTGATTCTAGCGGCCAGCCGATCGATCTGTCAATAGAGGAATCATCCAGTTGTGATCCCTCCTTTGCCAGCTCATCAGCTGCCTCATTCCCTTGAACACCACTGTGACCAGGGACCCAGCAGAGAGTTACCTTGTGTCTCGCCCCTAACGTCCGGAGACCCGCCAGACACCTGCCGACCAGCTGTGACCTGACAAAGTTTGAGTCCAGCGCCTTGATAGCTGCTTGGCTGTCGATGTACAAGTATATCTCGCTTCCCATTGGTAGGTTTAGGCGCGTGTATTAGTGCTACCACCAAGTGCTAAGGCCAAGATCTCCGCTTGGAATACACTGCAATGGTCCGGTAACCGGTACCTACTGTATATGCCTAGGCAGTCCGAGAAGACCCCTGCTCCCACGCCGTCCTCCGACTTAGACCCATCCGTGAACACTGATATTTCTACACATGTGGCATCCCCCCACTCTTCCCACTCTTCTCTTGTGGAGAAGGCCTTCTCAAAACTAAGTTGTGGGGTGGTGTAGTCGGTGCTCACCTGCAGATAGCCCCCCGGATAAGTCCTTAGTATACTGCTATGGCCGCTATCAGAGCTCTTCCAGCGTTTACCTTGGACGTCGAGCGGTAGGAGATGGAGTCTATATTGAAGTCTCCATTGAAGCCGTTGGCGTTGACCTTATAGCTCCGGAGATGCCCAAGCAGGCAGCTCTTTGAATCTTGTTTGTTTTCGTTAGATTGCTCTCCTTCTCTAGAGCAGTCCACCAGACTATTATGCCATATGTAAGAATAGGTCTTACTATGGAGGTATATATCCAGTGGACAGTACGAGGGCTTATACCACATTTCTTGCCAAACATCCTCTTGCAGGCTTAGAACGCTATTGACGCTTTCTGCACGCGTTCATCTGTGTTCATGCCCCAGCTTAGTTTGGAATCGAGTATGACCCCTAGATACCTAGTGTGAGTCTTTATTGCTAGGGTTTTGCTCGCTAGTTTAGGTGGTTCGAAGGCTTCGATCACTCTCCTCTTTGTGAATAGGATTGCCTCCGTCTTCTGAGGATTGACCGATAAACCACAGATCTTCGCCCACCTGTGGGCTTTTCCATCAACTCGCTCATGGTGCTTAGGAACTTTCCTGATACCAGTAAGGCCAGGTCGTCTGCATAAGCCACCACCTTTATACCATCTCTTTCAAGTGAGATCAGGATATCGTTGAACACTAGGAGCCACAATAATGGTGACAATACGCACCCTTGGGGTATATTCCTGTGTTTCCTTGGCCATCTTCTAGCCCAGATTTGTCTCCAATAGATACTTTCTGGGGGAGTTAAAGAAAAACCCTGCGAAGACTAAAATTGAGTTGAAAACCAAACTTCAAGCTATTTGTAACACTTTTACTCAAAATTTTTGCTAATCCTTAGTTGATTCCATGTCGGATAGATTAGCTGAGGACATTCGAATGAAGGGCGAAGCAACTAAGTACTAATCATCTAGAATTTGCAAAAATAAGACTAGGCCCTAATATTTGGTTTTGGGTAGTATAAGCACACGTATCACTCTAAAAGGTCGCTTGCCTATTTACATCCTAAAGAATACCGAAAATTCTCAGTTGTGTGTTTTATCTTCGGAACTTATGTAGTGGTAAAAATTCGCGATAACGGTGAGCCAGACACTTTTGCGAAGAGGACATTTTTTGTGTATGCAAAATAATGGGCACAAAGGCGAATTTGACGCATTATTTTTTCCAGACTATTTATTACAAATTTTTTCGGTAAGCATACAAAGGAAATTGAAGCATTAATAGAAAAATGAAATTCTGTTAAAATAATTTCAGAAAAAAATGGGCCGCAATAAACATTGTTCATCAGAACTGCGCAGGAAAATCTTTAAGAGCTATTGCCGAAAATTGCCAATTTTCAAATTACTTTGGTATGATCTACAGTACCAAAAGTTCTACAAGTGCGATATAACGGTAAACAAAAAGACTACACAGACCACCATTTCAAAATTAACTAATATTTCCACCACCGGCAGTGACTCTTGGTTGTCTTCTGCTGACTTAAAAGCTCATTGAGGGTTGCAGAATGATGTCGGTGGTTAAATTGTAAATCCACTTGGAATCATTTTCATTGAAACGGGTGAAGTCATTATTCCGTCCCAGCCGAGATGTAGAAAAATGTTTGTATACGATGGGTGATATGTAAGTTTTAAACAGCTTTGATAGTCTATCTTTCTAATCATTTATTTATAATTCTCGTTAAAGGCTCAATGATTATGTCCTTAATAGTCTCAGCATAGCGCTGTATTCCCCTTTAACTTTACATCAACCTCAACAGAGTTCAGTAGTCAAATAAATACTAGCCAGGCACAAGTGTATTCGTACCCCTAAAATTTTTAAAGCGGTTATATTTTATGGACTAAAATATTATTCACAAAATAAAATTTATTGAAAAAAACTATTTTCCAACTAAAAGTAAATATGTATATTCTAGATAATAAAAATAAAATTCAATATGGTTATCCACAACTGGTATATTAGAAATACAAACAATGCTTTTCTACTCAAGGTACAAGTGTCGCACGTAACAAGTGTATTCGTACTTGGTAGCTTAATTCGACGTAGCATTTCCTTTGGCTATTAGACTTTTTGTAAATCGTTATTTATGGTACCAGTTAGGTCTTTACACTGTTTTGTCGTTACTTTATTTCAAACATCCTAAATTTTACTCCTTAATATTTACATTGTCCGCGGGCGCCGATATGGACGGGGATTTTTAATAAAACTCCATATATTTTCGATATGATTAAGATCTGGACTTTATGCCAACCAAACAAATGAACGAATATTATAATCCCGAAGCCACTAATTTGCTGTTCGAGCTGTGTAATAGCTTGCTTGTCTTGCTGAAATATTATTTCATTGTCAGAATAGAGCCTTTTAATCGAACTTAGCAATTGTGTTGGGAGAATACTTTGATATTTGATGGTATTAATGGTGCCAGCAACAAAATATAAATTACCACACCTCATGCAACAGGCAAGACCAGCGTGTAGGAAACTTCAAGGTCCATTTATTGCAATCAGGAGAAAAGCCTTAGACTGCTTTCTGATGGCTTTATCGCATGAGATATTTGCTAACACACAAAACAAATAGAATGTAGCTTTATCGCTGAAAACAATTTTATCCCATTGACTCTGTGTCCTTCTTTGCTTCTGACGAGGTATTACAAGCAGTTATTCCTTAGCCTGTAAATTTGTTACAACTTACTAATTTTGTAATGTCAGTTTGTCGAAAAATTACTTTCATTGTTGAAGCTAAAATCTAGCTCTTTTATACTCCACATACAAGTTAACAATCAAGACTTTCGCCTTTATAACATTTTCCCACTCATCCTTTATTAATTTATTTATATTGTCGGTGTTTTGAATTACCTGGTATTGACTTAAGGGGGGAAATACGTAGAAATTTTTTCAAAAATGTTTATTTATTTTATTCCACGAATCGATAGTTCAACATCTTAAGATTATTCTCTGAAAATTTTATAGCGATATTATGAATGCTTTCGCTGCTACGGCCGGAAAACTGTGCGACCGCACGCGAAGCAGGTATAACACCGCACGCTAGGAATGTGAAAAAATAATCGATTTTTGGCATTTTCCATGTTTTGTAGGAGTATGTAGGTGCTTAAACATTACCAATATACTTAGCTAGGAAGCAAACTGTACTAAGTTTTTCAAAATCACTAATTAAGTGCAATACAAAATACCACGCATGGCAACACTGCTACTTACTAGAAACTTTAAACACGATTTACTCAAAACTACATTTTCGAAATTTCCGGCAGCGATAAAAAGAAAACTATTGATCCGATTAATTTTAACCAAAGGTTTTTAGACACATAATTGCGAAACCTTGGCGATAAACTTCCATACTCACTAAAAAATTGATTTAACAATCATTCTTGACATAAAAATTGTCGGTGAAAATTCGATCTTTTTCTCTGAGTGCCGCCATATTCAATTTTTTCAACTTATCGACAGCGTACATTCATATAGAATGGAATGGTTTTTAAATTTTTTGTTTCAGATAAAAACAAAAAATCTACAGCTGCCGCAATTCGACATCGCGGGGAACATTCGTTTAGCTACAATTGGCTGTAAGCTGCTGATGAACACTTATTATCGATTTGCCGTCTAATGTACAGTAAAATACCCTACAAATTTCAAAACGAGTAGGTGCGCTGTAAAAAACTGCCGAAACTTTTCGTCGTTTTCGACCATTTCTATGTATTTCCCCCCTTAATGTGTTTTTGGATCACTACTTTAATTGCCCTCGCTCGACTGGTTGTCAGACAGAGACACCTTCTCTGTAAGTAATGGAACTCACTATACTGTCATCCCAGTGGTGAGTGTAGTGAAGACACCGGTCAGGACTATGATACTTCCACGTAGTGCGAGGCGAAAACTGGTATTCAGTGGGCTTGACACTGATTAAGAGGCCAAAACCTAGTCCAACCGAAGCCAAGGTGGAATAGCATACGCCGAGGGCTGCGTGGCTAACGGAGAGCTCAGTCGTTAATATGCGAACTCTGGATACCAGGCGACCTCCAGTTTCAACCTAGCCTTCCCGTGGTAATGCGGTTCTCTGCCTCGGGTGACTGTCCTTTCTCCGCTACCGAGGAAAACTTCGGAAGGACTGAGGAAGAGAAGGCGGTGCCAAAAGGCTCGCCATGTCCTGACGAAGCTGGAGGGGATGGCACCGGCGTCTTATCTCCTATCTAGTAAAAACCGTAAAGAACAATTTCACCTGTTCGTCAACACCACCACTCATTTATAATGGAAATGTTTTACTGACTCATTGGACAAGGCCAACTTGTTTGCTGCTAATTCGTACTTGCCACCATCATCGCAGCCACTTCCATCCCCTAACAGTGCACTAGTAGGCAAAAGCCGCTACACTTTCGCACTCGGGAAGTTTTTAGAGTACTTTCGAAACTCGACGTTTCAAAAGCTACTGGGTCTGATGGTTTCTCGCCCCTTGTTTTAAAATTCTGCGCCTCTGCTTTGGCTTAACCTCTGCGCAAACTTTTTCACCTGTCATATTCAACAGGAATGTTTCCAAGTGTATACAAACTTGCTAATGCCCAGCCGATACTTAAAAGAGGAGAGGCTTGTGACCCCTCTAACTACAGACCAATTGCACTAACCTCGATCATATCTAAAGTTTTTGAATCACTCATCAACTCTCAGTTGTTGAAATATCTAGAAAATAACCATCTGATCAATCATTGCCAGTTCGGTTTCCGAGTTGGCCGCTCAACCGGAGACTTACTAACGGAATCATTGTCTCCATAATTTTGGTGAGTCCGAAATCGCCGCTATTCTTATTTCAAAGGCTTTTGATAGAGTCTGGCATGCTGCCCTTTTAGCCAAACTTCAAACATTTGGTCTGCACCCTGCCCTCGTTAAATGGATAGAGAGTTTTTTTGTCAGGCCGTTCAATCCGTGTAGTAATTGACGGAGTTACATCTGATTCCTACGAAATAAATGCCGGTGCACCTCAGGGTTCAGTTCTTTCACCAGCCTTATTTCTTCTTTTTATTAATGATCTCTTATCCCTTACTCTCAATCCTATTCATAGTTTCGCCGACGACAGCACCCTTGGTTTCGCGTACTCATTTGATTCCATAATGAATTCACGTGGAAATGCTACACGCATTGTTTGGATCATTAAACAACGACATTTCTATGGTCCTCGTTTGGGGCAGAGCAAATCTTGTTACGTTTAATGCATCCAAAACTCAATGCTGTTTAATTTCCCTTAAAAAAACGCCCAGTTCAACCCCAACCCATTTCAGTCGACGGAGTGAATATACCCAATTCAACCTCCCTAAACGTCTTGGGTATTGAGATATCCAGCAATCTTAGCTGGACTGCTCATATATTTGCAATCGCTAAAACTGCGATGAAATGTTTGGGTTTTCTACAGAGATGTAAGAAATAGTACACCCCACCTGACTTAGCGCTGATCTACAAGTCCCACATTAGGCCTAGACTTGAATATAATTCCCATATTTGGGCATGGGTCTGTCTCACCGCACTGTCCGCGTTAGACAAAGCCCAGCGTAAGGCTATTAAAGTAATTGGGATCCCTCAATCTCTGAGGGCCTTGACTCTCTGGAGCATCGACGGAATGTCGGTTGTCTCTCACTCTTCTATCGTTATTTCCATGGCCGTTGTTCTAACGAAATTGCTAGCCTCATTCCTTGTAGACACATGACAACGCGTGATACAAGATCTACAAATCGCTCCCACCCCTATACTCTCCTGGTCAAATTTGGACGTACCGTCAAATTTCGGGAACCTTTTCTTAGCAGAACAACACAAATGTGGAACAGTTTACCATCTTCTGTTTTTCCCTCGTCTTATCAGCCTGAAACTTTTAAACGGGGCGTACATCGACACCTCCTTCACCCAACCTCCTAACCCATTTCTCTCATCCTTAATTCCTTTCCTGCAAAGGCTGTGCTTAAGCATCATAGGGCATCCCCTGAGCTTTGGCATCATCATATATAAAAAAAAATAAAAAATTCCACTCCTATATCCCTCTAGCTTGGAGACAGGTCAAGGTGATACTTATCACCAAGGCAGGAAGCAGTGGACACATAATCGCTAAGGACTTCAGACCAATTAGCCTTTCCTCGTTTCTTCTTAAAACACTAGAAAGACTTCTCGCGTGAGCGTATTTTACCAAGAGGGGTTAGTAGCTAGTAGTAAGCACGATTGAGCAGCCACTTAGTAACAGGGAATACACGTTGGGTGTGTTTCTTGACATTGAAGGGGCTTTCAGCAACGTCCAGGCTGAAGCAATTCACGATGCCCTTATATCTTATGGTACAGACCACTCCGTCTGCCAGTGGACTGGCGCAATGTTGTCAAGCCGCCAGATCCACACAAAACTGGGCAACCACGATAGAGTCAGGTCCGTAGACAGAGGAACACCCCAGGGGGGTGTATTGTCACCATTATTGTGGCTCCTAGTGGTCAACGATGTCCTGATATATATATCCTGATAACGCACTTGAAAAATATGGGATAAAGGTGGTGGCTTATGCAGACGACCTGGCCTTATTGATGGAAAGAGTACTAGGTGAAGGCCACAGGTGGGCGAAGAACTGTGGAGGGTGATCGAAGGCTTCGAACCACCCAAACTAGCGGGCAATACTCTAGCACTAAAGACCCACACTAGGAATCTATGACCCCTAGACTCGACTCCAACGTAAGCTGGGGCATGAACATAGATGAACGCATGAAGAAAGCGTCGATAGCGTTCTACGCCTGCAAGAGGATGTTTGGCAAGAAATGTGGTATAAGCCCCCGTCTTGTCCACTGGAATGCAGGTGAACACTGACTACACTACCCCACTACTTAGTTTTGGGAAGGCCTTCTCTACAAGAATCTCAACTAGAGAAGAGTGGGGGATGACACCGGTGCAGAAATATCGGTCTTCAGGGATGGGTCTAAGGCGGAGGACGGGGTGGGAGCGGGGGGTCCTCTGGAATTGTCTACGCATACGCAGTAGGTACCGACTACCGGACCACTGCATTGTATTCCAAGTGGAAATCTTGGCCATAGAAAGGGCGGTAGCACTAATACACGGGCGCCCAAACCTACCAATGGGTAGCGAGATATGTTTGTACATCGACAGCCAAGCAGCTATCAAGGCGCTGGACTCAAATTTAGTCGGGTCGCGGCTGGTCGGCAGGTGTCTGGCTGGTCTCCAGACGTTAGGGGCGAGACACAAGGTAACTGTCTGCTGGGTCCCTGGTCACATTGGTGTTCAAGGGAATGAGGCAGCTGATGAGCTGGCAAAGGAGGGATCACAATTGTATGATTCCTCTATTGACAGATCGATCGGTTGGCCGCTAGAATCAGTGAAGAGAGAAATTGACCTTAAGGCTATTCAGCTCGCTAAGCAAAGATGGAGTAACTTAACCACATGCAGCCTGTCAAGGCAGCTGTGGCCTGAATGGGATTTGAGAAAAACGGCGTTTCTGCTAAACAGAAGCCGGATAAACCTCCGAAACATTGTGGCAGTTATTACTGGCCACTGTCTTTTCGATAGACACGCAGAACGTCTGCGCGTTCCCACGAATGACTTCTGCCGGAGTTGTATGGACGAGGAAGAGGTGGAAAGCATTTAGCACTTACTCTGCGAATGCCCAGGTCAAGCAAAGATAAGGTACAATGCAACGGCCGTGTACTTCTTAGGTGGTATGGGTGATATAGCCGGCATCGGGCTGAAGCAGCTCCTAAGGTTTATTAACAGCTGGGGTGGTTTTAGATAAACCCGGCAATCAGGTACGGTTCCACGGATGTGGTAGTACAACGGACCATTTATAGGTCTATGTGAGGCTGATCGGTTGTAGGGCTGATAGCCGCCACCCTAACCTAACCTAACCTGCATAGAACAATTGAATTGTATTTTAAAAAATTAATTATTACACTAGTTTAAAAATTTGGGCCTCATCTCAAGATCTGGTTTCTCACAGACTTTTTTTAACGTAATTTGTGGTGTAGGTTCCAAAAATGGCAACAATTTTTTTTTCTTAAGAACCGTTTTCAAGATATTCTCAAAAAACCCGTTATTGGCACTTTCCTCAGTTATTATCCATCTATCCATCAATTTTTATCCGATCTGCATACATTATATGTCTTTTTTAAGTATAAATTTGCCCAAATCGGGCAAAAAATGTAGAAGTTATTCCAAAATGAATGAGATAAGGAAATTTCTATATTTTCACATATTATATATATTCTGATCGAAAGTACATCTTTTTGCTTGCGCTTCTTCGTAGAATCCGTGAATATCTGTTAATTTTCATGTATTCCAGATGGGAAATAAATTTCCTTTTCTCATTCATTTTTGAATAACTTCTACATTTTTTATTCGATTTGGGCAAATTTATACTTAAAATTTTCGTAAAAGAATGATCTTTCATCTTAAATTTTAAAAGTATGAAATCTTGGAATTAAACGGAGCAATTGAAATTTTGTGACTTTTTAAAAATGCCGAAGACAAATTCACTTTTTTGAACTTTGAGCGCCTGTAACTTCATCAAATCTCATCCGATTCGCGTAAACATCAAAGCGTTCGAAAGAGGACAAAGTTACCTTTCAAAAGATATGTAATATATGCAGATCAATATATAGATATATTTTTCAATAAATTTTATTTTGTGAATAATATTTCAATTCATAAAATATAACCGCCTTAAAAATAAATTTTACTTCTTAATATTTCCGTTGTCCGCGGATGTCCGGGGATTTTTAATAAAACTCCATATATTTTGTATATATATGTATTTTCTCTCCGCAGTATTACAATTTTTTATCGTCTCATTAATAGTTTTCGAGATCTTTTTTGCATCATATTGACCTTACTTATTTTATTTTACACTTACTTCGTCTTTGGTCTTATTGTAGACATATTTGGGAACGTAATTTCATTCTTTAATAACCTATATTATCGTGTTTAATGCTTGGATTCCTTGTTACTTTTTTGTATATTTTTATTTTTCCCAAAAGCGAGCGCTAGTATATGTTTTAATTTCTCAAAATAACAAAAACTTCAACTCTTTCTTAAATATCTTTCCATATCTCGGCTCATTCTGTAAAAATTTTCCTGGTCACTAGAAATCACCAGCCGATATTATAACTTCTGAATCAAAACCAGCATTCTTAAATTGGTGCAATTAAAATTATCCGAAACTTTTTTGCAAATAAATGATATAAATGCTAATACAAATATGTACACAATTTTAGTTCAGTAATATTCAGAAAACAAA
Source organism: Leptarthrus brevirostris (assembly GCA_964036015.1). NCBI lineage: Eukaryota > Metazoa > Arthropoda > Insecta > Diptera > Asilidae > Leptarthrus > Leptarthrus brevirostris. The sequence goes on from OZ038371.1 coordinate 103,180,266, forward strand.
ACGGAATAGACATCTGCGTATCATATAGTTATGATTGACAGCAATAATTTTTATTTTACAGCAATAATTTTTATACTTTACCTATTTACTCTGCACTTCTTTTACCTTTTTCTTGTAAATATTTTATTAATAGGATTGTTTCCATAAGTCCATGTAATGTTTGCACTCGGAATGCTTACAACTGGGCAATGCAAAATCAGGTACGCTCCTTGTGGTACCACTTTATTAGGTTGTTCCGTAATGCGCTTTAAAACTGAAATTATAACCATAATTACTAAATTACAAACAAAATTTTTAATCAAAGTAGCAAGTAAAACGTAACCTTATTTTAAATACTATAGGGGCATTTCACTTGAAGGGGACAATAAACAATTTAGGAAGGCTAGGTATGACCTATTTCGAAGAAAATAAATCAACTTAGGAAACTTATATAAGAATAACTGGAATTATGATTATTTTAAGAAATTGCATGCTCTTCACAGTCGAATGGTATCGGTTATATTCACTCTCGTTTTCTGGCGTATGCATAAGTGCGTCGGAAGAGAAGTGTTTTGTTAAGGTTGCGCCATGAGCTTGTGAGTCTGCAAAGAGGAGTTAAGGTGTATATCCGTTATGACAGACTGGTTATTAATGTACAACAATTTGCACTAAATAAGCAAAAATTATGGAGTGGCAATAAGCCGGCGAGACATAATTGTTGGATCATTTACTGACAAGGATCGAGTAAGGTCAATATTGGATAGGTATGAAACTGAAAGTTTTGTTAAGGCGTCTGATAGTAATTTTAGCGTAGTAAATCAATAGGAAGTCTCCGTCTGTCGGGTCATGTTGATAATTTGGAAAGTTTAATTAGTATAAGTAGTCCTAAAGCAATAAGTAGTAGTAATAAAACTGATGAGGAAAGAAGTATTGTTTAAATTACAGATGAAAGTTGTACTTGCAATCCAAATAGCTTTTTTTAAAATAGTAGTAATGTTAGTAATGAATATAACTTTATATCTGAGGATAAAGAAAATAATGTTTTTAGGATTCTTTCATACAATATTGCGGGATTGCAAAACAAGCTATTATTTCTAGGCTTTTTCGAGTATATTAAGGATTTTGAAGTATTTTTTCTTTATGAAACGCATGTTGAAGAGCACAATTTCCTTAAGTATTTCAGTGATTATGTGTTATGTTGGAAAAGTGCGGTAAGGAATCATCAGTTTGGACGGGCAAGGGTTGGGTTGCTTTTGGGTATAAAGAAAATACACTCCATGAGGGGCTCAGGTAGGTTTGTCTTCTATAATGGTTGTAATTTTGTAAAGCTTAATATTGTTCCCGGCAGTATTTACCTTTTACCCGCGTATATTAATTGTAATAAATGGGATGAAGACTTTCAACTGTTTGAGGATGTAATTAGAAATTGTAGAAATGAGAGGGTGATTTTTTTGGGAGACTTTAATGTGCGAATAGGAGAGGAGCAGGTGGTACCTGAGGAATTGAATATTGGGTTGAATTTAAGAAATTTCAGGTGTTCTAAGGATTCTATTGTAAATAGTAAGGGAAGACGTCATACTGAACGGTCGCACTTCAGGCGATTTGGAGGGGAAGATAATCTATCTCGGCGGTAACGGAGCCTCTGTTAATTATATAGCTGCCTGTACCTGGGATTTAGCCCGACACCTCAAAAGGTTTCAAATAGAGGACGAAGGTTTTTCAGATCATTTCCCATTGATTTTTGTCTCTTGTCGATAGGGTAATTTCAATCGGGGAGACTGAACGAACTTTGTCTCTTCTACCAAAACTCATATGGCGTGATCAATATAAAAGCGTTTATAAAACTAAGGTAGCACAGCTATGTAATGAAATGAATTATGAAAGCTATGATTTTGACTCTCTGATCAGCATTATCAAACAATCTGTTAGACCTGTGTGTAAAGCTAGGATAGTATATAAGCAAAAATGGTTTGATGGAGAATGCGTGCGTGCTCGTTATATCTCTTTCAAATGGCTGAAAATGTTTCGTGTAGAAAACTCTGATATAGCTAGGAATAATTATTTGTTTTTTAACAGGAAGTATAAACACCTTTGTCAAAGAAAGAAAAATTTGTATTATGTTTCGCTTACTGCTAAATTTGCTAATATACGTGACTCTTAAAGTTGGTGGAGTGTAGCTAAAGATTTGCGTGAAAACAGATTCACAATTAGTGCTGCGGTGGATATTGAGTCTCTTAAGAGCCACTTTGAGTCATTGCTAAATCCCCCTTTAACGTACTCACTGGTGCACTATGCTGCGCCGGATTTGCGTGATCCGATTCTTGATAGTGCAGTAGAGTTAAGTGAACTTATGGATGTACTAAACGGTTTAAAAGACAATAAGGCTCCGGGCCTGGACAGAGTACCTTACACATTTTTCAAAAACGCGCCTGTGATATTCCTTAACAGGCTTTTGAATTCCTACAATCATATATTGAACAATGAAGAGTTACCAGAATGTTTTTCTAGGTTTGTAATATTTCCGTTACATAAAAAAGGTAGTGTTGACCAGGCCGAAAATTATCGCGGTCTCTTTTTTATGGATACAATAGCAAAAATTGTTGCAGCTATTCTGTATAACAGACTGACGATGTGGGAAAAATAACACAAAATACTTGGTGAGAGTCAGGCAGGTTTTCGTTCTGGGTATTCTACGGTTGATAATATCTTCAATCTTATAAGCATAGTCAAATTGAGTCACTCCTTCAACAAAAAGAAAGTGTATGCCTTTTTTGTTGATTTTTAGGCTGCCTTTGATAAGGTAGTGCGAGGGTTGCTGTTCTACAAGCTATATAATTATGGAATATCCAGTAAAGTGGTACGAATATTAGAAAATATGTACATAAGCACGAAGGCTCAAGTTTGGGATGAGATAACTTTGTCGGACAGCTTTAATGTCACCTCTGGGGTGAAACAGGGTTGTGTTTTAAGCCCATTATTATTTGCACTGTACCTTAATGATCTTGAAGATCGCTTGGAGACTGGTCTATTTATTCAGGGAATTTCGGTTAAGGTCCTTTTGTATGCGGATGACATAGTTCTCCTTTCTGATGAACCCGTTAAGTTGCAAAGGATGATTAACGATTTTGAAAAATATTGTCGCTTGTGGAACCTTGAGGTAAATCTTTCGAAATCAAAAATAATGATATATCAGAGAGGAGGAGGTGTTAGGAAGCAAACCGAATGCTGGTCCTTTGCGGGAAGCCCTATAAAGGTTGTTAAAAAATATACCTACCTGGGTATACAGCTGACGCCAAAGCTTTCCATGACCGAGCATTTAAAGCAGCGCCTGCAAACAGCCAAAACTAGTCTCAATTGTACATGGCAGAGCTGCATTAACAATAGATGCATTGGACATTCTGAGAAGTTTAAACTTTCTAATGCGGTTAATAGATCGATTTTATGTTATGGACCTCAAGTATGGGGTTTCACGCGATATGAGCTTGTGGAAAAGTTTCTTTGTTAAAAGATTATTTTATCTGCCTCAGCACACTCCGAATTATGCCATAGCGTTAGAAACAGGTCTTTCGGAATTGTATATCTATACACTGAAGAGCCACTTTGCATATCTGCTAAGAGTACTTTTTAGATATAAAACTGACAGATTACCTCACAAACTTGGCTGGCTGGTGGTGGAAAAGAGATATATTGGTATGAGTCGTTGATAGAACTGACAGATAAACATGGCGTTCAACTTGATATGAGGCGAAATACGTTAAGGTATGTAGAAGGGAGATTGGCGAGTTTGGTTTCTGCAGAAGATGAGTGGTACAAATCTAAGGCTAAAGATCGAGCAAGATTAACTGTAAGACATGGGTTATATGATAAATTAAACTACGATACCGTACCGAGTTATTTTAGAAACGAGCTCTCCATAAAAAAAAATCAGTGTGATAATGAAATACAGGTGTGGATTGATCGATTTGAACGCCAGCCCATGGAGGAAGGAAGGTATTCCTTTGTGCTCATTATGCAACCTATCACAAGAGGAAGATTTATTGCACTTCCTTGCGGTTTGGCCTATATTGTCTGGGTTTAGACAGCAAGCGTCTGGTAAAAAACCATTTACAGAATCTGAAGTCATTGAAATGTTGAACGGCGCTGAAAATTATAATGACCTCTTTGTGTTTACTTAAATGGCCTGAAAATATAGGAAATTCTTTGTCGCTGAATTTAACTCTTACATATATTTGAAGTTTTGTGAAGAATTTGGTATTTTGGTAGGTAGTTTTTCTTTTCTTTTGCCACTGCTATTATTTGATAATCTGTTAACTTTATTTTGAACTTTTTGTTGTTTGTATATTTCTGAATTTTTCTCTCCTATCTTTTTTATATGATTATTCTAGATTAAGTCAATTTACGATAGATTTAAGTTACCAACCCCGACAGACGGCATTTTAGCCATTGTCGTAGTTTATAGTTATAAAGGCAGATACTGGTCGTTATTTGTAATTTAGTATAATGTAATAAACAATTATTATTATTATTATAACCATAGTGAGAAAGAAGTATTTCAGTATAGAAAGTAAAACAAATCATAGGAGATACATAAATTTCAATTAGAAATACGTGATTCATCAATAATACATCATACGTAAACTCTTCTCCTGCATTTAAATGTTGTTCATTTGATCATATCTTCACTATCTGAAAAAAAATGTATGAAAAAAGTATTATTTCACAAACATATGTGTATGTATAGATGCCAATCGAGCACATCCAGATTATTTAAAAAATTATTTACCTGATACAGAGTCATCTGATTGACCTGATTTTAGCAAAACATCATATATAGACGGTGGTACAAAATTTCCCTCTTGCCACTTGAAGTTATATTGATTATCTTCTATTGTCCATCCATGATCAACTGATTTTAGTGTTCTGGCGGATTTCATATTTCCGTTATGATAAATGCTAGTGATAAATTGTGTCCGAAAAAATTGTAGATTCAATTCCGATTCACAGGGTGGTAAATTTGACGCATCATAATTTAAACATCATTCTCATGCTTTGTGATATATGTTGTTATAAATTTATAATATCTGGCTTCATTAATACTACCTGTTATTATTCTATAAATTTCATAAATAAATTTGTCTATAATTTTCAATTTTTCAATACTGCGTCCAGTTATGTGAGCATCCAATGTCTGTGAAAGCTTTTTGATATGCCGGTATTCTTTTCAGGATATACAAAGGCCTTTTTTTGGCTCTTTGAAAAATAAAGGATTACAATCGCAACCTATGAGTGCATGAACTCCTGGTAAGCTTGAAGATAATGATGGTCCCAGTAAGGCATACAGTTCAGATATGTTAATATGCCTTATCTTGTTTCCGGTGCCGTACTCTATAAAAATACTCAATAAATTGTCCATGTTGCCTAGCATTATTATTTAAATATCACTATCTGATGATTTAATTAAAATATTGCTACCTCTATCTTCTTCAATTTGACAGATGCGATGTACAATTTTTGTATTGGCTTCTTCGTGGGCTAGGTTCGATAAATTTTCTTCAATTGTCGATATGACAATTATCTTTCACTAAATAATTGAAGGGTTAAGTGGATCAAGGTGTTAAGCAACATTTTTCAAGTTTCGAGAAAATAGGATTTATATATTTTAAAAATATTTTTAATGCCATTTAATAATGTCTATTAAAGTACATACAGCCAAATAATAGCTTTGTTTTGGAACGATTTGGAGATTTCACTCAATACTTTTGACTAAAACGGCATTTTTTGCGTAAACATTTAGACTAAAAAATTTTAAGCAACACTTGTTTTGTCGACTCATCTGTAATCTCAGAATAGCAATATCGACAATTAATGTAACACAAACAATTGATTTTCCTTAATAATCTTACCCTTTTGGAGGTGTAAGAAAGACATCTTTCTCTAGCGGTTGCAGCTACTTTACGCTACCATTCTTGCGGATTTCTAGTTCTTTTTTTTAGACGTTTTTATTTTCACGGGAAATATTTTTTTGTAGATTATTATTAGGCTGGAGCTCAAGTTCAACGTTGGAATCCTCTGAAGGTGTTCGTCTTTGAGTCAAGTTTTTTACGAAATAAAAATGTCTAAACAATATGCGTAGAATAATAGTATAGGACCTATTGGTTTAAAAATATTAATATTTTCAGCAAAATCTTCATTAGTACTAACACCGGATTTCTATCTGCCGCGTAGCTTGCGATGTATTTCCTACTTAAACTAGCTGAAAAATGTGGTTCGTGTAAAGCCGGGTCTAGACTACGCAAATCAAATGCAAACAAATGTATAACAAACAAAGTTTTGAAATATACAGTGCGGACGTCTGCAAATTGTCTGCAAGCATTCAAAAACTTTTTTACGTTAGTTGAGGCCTACTCAAACGAAAATCGGTTTTGTCAGCAATTTGAATGAATTTGTCACAAAATGATTGAAGCTGCGTGTTTGCAATGTGGACGTCCTTCAAACTACCTCAAACAATTCGAATGTATTTGAACTGATTTGCAGCAATTTGTGAAAACGACAGATTTGTTACAAATTTGCGGCGTACAAATCAAATTTAATTGAATATTGTGGACGTGTATTCAAACCAATTTGTGGCTGATTGCAAGGATTCGAATGCTGAATCAAATTCCTTTAAGCTTTTAATGACTCAATAATTGCTCTGCATACTTCCGGAACAATTGTTGAAACTGATTGTTTTGAAACTCTGAACTCTGAAGTACATCAAGCTAATGTACGAATCTCCTGTAGCTAAAAACCGAAGTGTCAACAGAAGACGTTCTTTTTCTGATATGGGTGCCCGAAGTAAACTACACAACCAATTGTAGGCTCTAAACTCAATAAATACATGAAATCATCCACAGACACTTTACAGAAATTTTGAAACAGCATTTCGTTATTGTCTTGAAGGTCGCGAATAAGCGCTTTTAAACTGTGCACTACTCGATTTTTTAAAAAAAATTTTAGTCCATAATTTTCATTTATTTTTATTCATTAAATTATTTAATAAAATAAAACCTGCACCCAATACAATAACTTCACTTTCCTTCATAATTACCACTTAATACAACTTAATACAACTTCCAACAAATTTGCCTTAAATCTTTTGTTTCCGCAAATTGTTGCAAATCAGTTCAAGCACAATAAAATTATTTGTGGCAGTTTGAGAGCACGTCCACATAATGCAAACATTTCAAACAAGCATGTTTGTTTGCGTTGGATTTGCATAGCCTGAACCCGGCTTAAGTGTGTGTAGCACGCGCAAATGGGATTTTCGTAAAAATTTAAGGAAACATATGGAATAGCTTTTAAGAAATATAGATTGAGGGTGCTTTTCTCACATTGAATACATTTCTTTAATGGAAATTCTTCTCCATATTAGGTTTGTTTACATAATTCGTGAAAGCAAAAAAGGAAATCTACAAAATTTTGTAAACTGAATGTTGATAAAGGTGCTAAGTGCACATATGATACAGCTGTCTAGATCGGAGTTAAATTTTGTTGAATTATCACTATTTTTCGGTTTCTTGTAAAGAGAAAGCGAAAGAAAAGCTAACCCTTTGGTGCTGCTATTGGGGAAGAGCAAAAGGAATTTAGCTTTTTTTTGTCAGAAACGCCGGTCATGCAAAGAAATTTTAACATTTCTTAAAGGGACAACCTAGTGTAGCCTGTCAAAAAAATTGTTATTTGTTTCACTTAAATTGTTTAGAATAGGCCTAAAAGAAAACGTACAAACTTTTAAGTCGATCTGATGAATAGAATATATGAGCTGTCAAACTTCGTGCCGGCTTATCGCGTTATACGGTCACTGTCAACTTTAAATGCGTTTTTCACGAACTGGTGGGCAGGATTACGCCTAAACTATTTGACCGATTGACTCGAAAAAATCTGCTAATAAAAGGCAACGATTGAACGAAGTATACGACGTTGAGTTTTTTTAATTAAATTATTTCAACATTTTTTATAGCAAAATTCAAGGGTAAAAATGTGTCGAAAATCGCATGTTTAAGTTTGAAGTTACGCCATTTGCATAATTTTTTACATACAACCGTGTTTCGAACGCCACGTCGTGAATATGACAAAGAAGGGAATAAAAGTTTAAATTTTGAGCTGAATATTGCACATCGTAAAGTGGTAGCCCGGCCGCAGCGCCATCTTTGTCACTTTACTGCGCAGAGCTAATAAATTTTTGATGTTTAGAAAAATTATATTTGTAAAATATAGTCCTGTAATCGGTCTTTTCATTACGCAGCAAAATGCCCAAAGAATTAAAATTTTTTTGGTTTGCTACACTAGGTTGCCCCTTTAATTTACTCGAGTTTTAAACAGCTTTGTTTTGGATTTTACGTAAATTTAAAATTATCGGAAGTTCGAGTTAGGGAAATGTGATCGCATTATATTCACAACTATTTGATTTCGGAGTCAGTACTAGCCAAGTCAAGTTAAATAAGCCAAATGAATACCTACCTTTTATGCAAAAGCTACATAACTTAGAAATATTTATTTATAAATAAAAGCAAAATACCACTTACTGACTCATTCACTCATCACGAAATCTCCGAAACAATAAAGTACGCAAACCTGAAATTTGGGGAGTATAACATATACAAATTTTAAGGTCTAGAATTGTCAAAAATTGTTTTTTTATGAGCTCATTTGATAAAGCAACTCCTTGCAAGTATTTTGCCACCTGACGGAGCACATACGTAAAAAAATTGCACCGCTAGAGCACGAGGAGTGCAGCAAGAAAAACTTTCTTCTTTTCTCAAATCATGATTTTTCGACTTCCGTATAATTCAATGATATTTTCAGGGTATGTTTATAAGATCACTACCTTCCATGTGACTAAATTTATGGCATAAAATAGAATAAATAAAAAATATTAGCTTTTTATTTCGGAAAAATAGCACTTCTTGAAAGCTCTTTAGTTGGCCCAAAGCATTTTTTTTAAACTAAAAAAGAAAGTGTCACAAGGAAGATACGAGTATAAAAAACTAATTATACGAGTATAAAAAACGAATTAGTAGTTTTAGGAAAACTTTTCCAGATTGTCTCTGAGCAGCGGTTTTATTACAATAACAGGTGGTCAGGAAAATCTAGACAATTTTTAAAATGTAGCTTAAAATATGATTCTGTTAATTTCAATCTAATCGTCTGTTTCACTTAAACACCAACGATTTTGAAAAAAGAAAAAAACATATTGCATTTTTTTTAGAAAAAATCAGAAAAGAGTGGTGAACAAAGTGAATTGATACACGGGGTACAAGGTAACATTCGTTTGATCATCAGAAATAAGAAAATTAAAAATTATTTTGTAATTTATTTATAATTTTTCAGAGCAATTGTTTATAAAAATTTTTGCTTCGAACTGCTTTTTAAACACTTGCCGCTTTGTTAAATTACCATATTTTTTACGAAAGTAGATTAATTTCGTGGAGAATTCTTTTATTAACAGTTTTTCATTTCTGATGACCGAAACGAAAGTTATCTTGCACCCCGTGCAGCAATGCACATTGTGAGCCGGGTTGCAGTACCCACTTATATCTTCACCTTATTTTGACTTTTTGAAAAAAACCTGTAAAATGTAAATTAATTTTATACCAGTTTAAAACTCGTCTTTACTGATATGGAGTACCGATTTTTTAATGACTGTAACCTTTTCAAAATGTCAGGTCCATAGTTCATTATTTTAACTAATACTAATTGCCTTATTCTAAATGAGCCGGTTTTTCAGATATACACTTAATGCATTCCATTTTAAGTCTGCCGCCGATGCTTAAGACAGGGTTTTCATATTTTCGAACTTATCGATTCTGACGTCGTTGAAGGCCCCTTCTATATCAATGAAGCAGCTTAACGCTACTTTTTTGTACTTCAATGCCTTTTTCACTTGATGAACTAGGCTATGTACAGCGGAATCAACCGATCTACCTTTCATATATGCATGTTGACAACTTGATAGTTGGTTTATGCCTATCTGTTTCCTTACCTCCCATTCTATTAGTCTTTCTAGACTTTTCAGTAGGAATGATGTAAGGCTAATTGGTCTATAAGCATTTGATGTGCTATAGTCCGTCTTATTTGCTTTGGGTAGAAATACTACCTTTGCCACTTTCCAGTTTTTAGGAGTGTAACTGAACTTTAGACACGCTCTAAAAAGTAGGGTGAGTCTGTTCCATAGTTTGTTACCTCCCCTATGTAGCATGATGGGATATATCCCATCCCTTCCCGGTGATTTATATGGGCTGAAGGATTTTATTGCCAATCTTACCTTGTATAAAGTACAGTTTCTTCGCTTGCTCCTCTTCCATCCCAACTTGGGATCTCTAAGGTGTAGCTTCTTCCCTCATCAATTCCCCCTCCACCAGGGTACTCCCTGGGAAGCTATTTGTAACCAGCTTCTCAAGAGATTCCCTCATGTTGGATGAGTCTTCGATAAGTTCTAACTGGCTTCTCGATTTAGACAATATTTTCTTCAGTCTACCTGCCTCACCCGTGCTTTCAATTTGGCTAGTAAAAACTTTCCATGATTCCCTCTGGGCTTTTCGGCGCTCGGACTTGAATTGCTTAAGTGCCGTTTTGTATTCTTCCCAGAGATCCTCTCTTTGGTGTTTATTAGCTTTATTGAATAGCTTTCTGGTTCTTTTCCTCATTTCCATGAGAGAAGAATTCATCCATCTCTGTTTCCATTCTATTTTCAGTCGTTTCTTTGGACACGCTTCCTCGAATGCGAATCTGATTACACCTTCAATGTTAGCAGTCTCATAATCGATTCCCTGTGTTGATTCCAAAGAAACATTTCTTGTACACAAATTTGTGTTTAAAACCTCCCTATATTTATCCCATTTTGTTATCATGGGGTTTCTAAAAATCAGGAGATTATTTCTGACATTGCCACTCAGCTCAAAGAGTATCCATCGATGGTCCGAGAATGATACCTCGTCAGATACGTACCAATTCTCAATCTCATCAACAGTCTTCCCGTTCGCAAGTGTAATGTCTATAACTTGTTTTCTGTTTTTATTAATAAAAGTTGGCTTATTGCCCCTATTTCTAATAAAAAGTTCTGATTTTACTAGATATTCAAGTAAAGACTTACCCCTGTCATTATTGTCCGTGCTGCCCCACAGAGTATGATCTGCGTTTGCGTCACAGCCTATGACTAACCTTAAATTTGTTTCCTTTGCATACCTTACCATATTTTTCAGAGTCTCGGTGCGAGGTGGATTCTCTACGTATGGAAGGTATGCCGATGCTAGCAGTAGCTTCGTCTGGTCTCGTCCTTTGCCGACTTCCCACGGTCGCTAATCTGTGGAATAGAAATAGCGTGTATCTCTTTTTTAACAATTATGCAAGCCCTTGGCCTACCTTTGTTCAGGGTATTAAAACAATTAAACACTTTTGAGTTCCAGTTCGTGACTTTTCCCTCAAAAGTGGATGTTTCCTGGGTCAGTGCGATCCTTACATCCTTTTTCATCATCATCTCGGCTAGTGCGGCCGTAGCCACACTACTCCTGTGTAGGTTGGCTTGGACCAACCACGTCATGATGGCGGTTCCATCTTTTTTGGGGTGGGGTCCTGGGTTCCTCCACTCCAATTATCTCTAGGATCTCTTCCTGACTGGGCAACCTTACGTCCCGATTCATCGGTATCATCATTTGATTTTGGTCATCCATCTCTTGTGAGATATCCGACAAACCCCCGATGTCACCTCCTCTAAATTTGGTGCCACTGACCCATCTTCTCTCTGACTTCACGTTTGATTAGCTTCCACTTGAAAGTTTCGAGCTCCATGTCCCGGTTTAACCTGTCCATGAAACCCAAAATCTCCCTCGTTTCCCTAAACTCATTCGGGAGCCAGACTAAAATTCTTTTTAATCTGGGCACGTCATTTTTCCCAACTACTTCAAGGTTGGCGCCGGCGCATAGTTCCTTGTTTTCAATAACTTTTGACTTGATGAACTCCAGCGTACTCATGTCCACACAGGTTACCCTGAAGAGTCCATTGAAGAAACCACTCCAGTGAAACCTTGCGACAAAGTTCGACTCGCTCATAAAGGCTTCTATCTGCCGCTCCTCGAACTTTGTCGTTAGACACAACTGGTTTGTTGGGTCCACGATCTTGCCCTCAGAATGGTTTCTATCTATTATTGCCACTTTCATTGATTCGCTTACTACTTCACTGAAAGTGGGTGCCTTTCCTGTTTTCGATTTCTTCGGTAACGGAGGGATAACTTCCTCCGACCTATTTCTTTTTCCGCCTTCCACTGCCTTCTTGGTTACAGGTATAACCTTCCCCTTGATGGCAGTCTACGGCTTCTTTACAAGTCCTTCCTTGCTTATTGCAGACTCGGATTTGGCACTAGCCTTCTTCCTCGTCTTCCCAAGCACATCCGGAGTATTTCCCTCCATTGGTCTCCTTGCCGTTTCGGCAATTCCACCTTCGTCTCCCTTAGGAATTGCGGATTACTGTACCGAGCGAGAGAATTCCCTCGCAGACCCTGCCAATCTTTTGATCAGCATCTCCGAGATCGTCTCCTCGCTCATCCCAGCCACCCGACACTTCCTTAACCATTTCTTATCCAAACCGTTGCGCTTCCTAAGCATAGGCTTATTCCTCACTGTGGTCGGGCAAGAAGTGGTTGTTTTTACAATAGTCAATTCCGTTCGTGTGTCCGTTTCATTGTCCTTGTTCGTTGCCTTGTACATCATCGATGTTCCTGCTACTGGCGACCTGTCCCTAACCACATTGCTAGAGCCAAGCCCGCCGGTGTTCGTAGCTTCCACCGACGTTTGGGCGTATATCCCCGCCATTTCCATTTAGTATGTCCATTATCATCTTATAGTCATTATCTTATTGTAAGATCCATTTCAGTAGCATTTCATATTCGGCATAAAGTTTCATAACTCTACCTAATGTTTCGACACACATATTGACCCATAATTCCGACTTTTACATGGATCGGACTACACCGTAGTGTGAGAAACAGCTCCATAACATTATTTTTGCCTCGCCATATTTACTGTTTTTACAGTGAATTCGTACCTTCCGAGGACTTCGTGTAAACAGATTATGCTCCATTATTATTGAACTATCACTGTAGAAACAGGGAGTTAAAGCTCTTTTTAGAAGAGACCGTATCAGTTACTTTTTAAATAAAAGTCTAGAGTATAACTATTTTCATTTTAATCACATTAAAAAAGATATCATTAACTTTTAATATTTTCAGTACTCTTGATATGTGAGCAGGCACCGGCGTACAGTGGGCCAAAATGATTTTTGGATGACCAAACTAAATGCATTTACCTTATGTGCTTTTTTTATATTTACACACACACACACATACACACTCCCTCCCTCTTTGTGCTTGGAATGGTAAATTTTCTTTAAAAAATGTTCCAGTTTTCTATGATTTCAAAGTTATATTGTGAAAATGTTTGTAAGGAGAGGTTCAATTTTTTATTTTTTAGTTATTGGGCCAATAAGTTATGATAAAAGTCAAATAGTGATTTTTAATAATAGCATTTTAATTACAAAGATCTAAATTTCGCTCAAATTTGTATTTCTTTTTAACTTTTAAAAAAACTTCCAGAGATGTCCACGTTCTAATTGGTATCAAATTATAGTAGAAACCCTCCTGCATCGTTTAAAATAAATTGCTTGCGACCATCTGCGACCTTCGAAGAAAATTTCATTTGAAGTAAAGTCTACCTTGTTGTCGTGTTCGTGTTTCCACACAATGTTCCTTATGCAGAGGAATTTTACAGATAAGAAACGTTTGGGATTAATGATCTCACTTATATTTAAAGAAGTGACTATATGACATCCAGGTAGATACATGTTATGAATATTGAGTTTGTTTTTTATGACACCTAATTAATATTATTAATATTACCTGAGGTAAGGGAGAATTGAAAATTGAAAATTGTAATTGTTTGTGTTTAAAAGCATAAGTTGCAGGTATGTGAAAGTAACGGGAATCTTAGCTACTTAAAGGGAAGATATTTTGCGTATTGAACATTAGCTGTGTTTTTTTTAATGAGCTATATAGATCTCCGCCATACCAACTGCTGAACCAGTTCTTGATCTGGTTCACTATCCCGCTCAAGGGAATTTAAGAAATTTCCCTTAAAAATAAAACGCTGCCAACTTCATGCAAATGTCATTTTTGTGAATGTGCAATATTAGTGCAGGCGCTGGAAGTAGTTGAGTATTATATGTTCTGATTCTTATACCTGAGACCTCAAATAATGAAAAAACACCTCTTGCCGGCAGCTGCGGTGGTCCCTTCTAGTCCCTTTATATCCCCTCTCCGTGCCCTATGGTGAGCATAGCGCGCCTAGCTGTTCAGTGTGTTTCTACGTCAATCCAGTAAATAACGTTGCGTTAAAAAATCCTGTTTGTCGTGCATGCGTATTATAATTCAATTTTCGTTATCTTTGAGTGTCTATTTAAAGTGTGTTTTATTAAGAAGTATGAAATATTAGACTACTGCAAGTATCTCTTTGACAAAGACGGATTTTACAGGAAATCACCGAAATCACAACTCGCCGTTGAAATTCAAAACAATCATAATTGTGGTACGAACTGTCAGCAAAACATTATAGCTTTAAATACTCCCAAAATTTATATTGTTGACGGTAAAGCTATTGATGAAGCTAGTCCAAATCGTGTGAACAGAATTAAGGAGAGTATCGCCACCTCAAAAGACCAGTCGCAGAAATTCACTCCAGAGGAAGCTTTGTCCTTGTTTTTAGACTTGGGACTTTCTAAAGATAAGTACAATTTTCTTAGATATGAATTGAAAAAGAGAAGCCACAATGCTTTACCAAGCTATAACAAAATTGTTGCAGCAAAAAAAGTGTTTGCCTAAAATGCTGCAGTCTACCGACACTTCCGCTTCGGTGCCTCTTCAAAATTAGCTTGATTCAACCGCGAACAGAATTTTAAAGACAAAACCACAGGATGAAATCGAGAGCTTAGATGACACCACTTTAGTGTTAGTGAGTAAATGGGGATGTGATGGATCTTCGGGGCAAAGCGAATACAAGGAAAAAATTTCTGGGAATAATGACGAAAATATAACAGACGCCAATTTATTCGTAATGTCATTGGTTGCTACTCTTCGTTTAAAATGATATATGTACTTCGAAAAACTTAATGTAGAAAAATGCTCGTCCATCATCTGCTCACTATTAAATTTAAATATTTAAAGAAAACAAAGGAATTGGTTCAAAGTGAAGTTAACGTGAAACATGAAATAAATGAATTAATGCTGACGAAATGCTTAGTTAGTTAGTTAGAAATAGAAAAGTTAACGTGAAACATGAAATAAATGCCTTAATGCTGACGAAATGCTTAGTTAGTTAGTTAGAAATAGAAGTAATTCATAGGCTTCACTTAACAATGTGGGATGACAAAGTAAATCAATTTGTAACAGACACCAAATCATCGGCAACTTGTACTATTTGCCAAAACAATCCAAAAGATTTTCGAAATACGAAAGAAGAATCCGATCTTGAAGAAAATTATCAATACGGGCTTTCCCCACTTCATGCAAGGATTCGATTTATGGAATTTATATTGCACATGAGTTACGACTTGAGTTTCACTGATGAGGGTGTACGAATTAACCCTGATAATAAGCAAAAGAGACTGGAGGAGAAATACAGGATATAACACGAGTTTAGACGACAACTGGGTTTAATTATAATTATAGACACACCTAAGCAAAGATTTGGAAGTACAAATGACGGAAACACAGCGAGGAGGTTTTTTGAATACCCGGACATAACAGCGGATATTACCAAAGTGGACATGGAATTTATAAAGAGATTTAAGTCCATATTGAATGTTCTGCCTAGCTGCTGTCCTAAGTGTGAAGAAATTTAGACCATACATCAAACTGATGCCATTCAAGATAGTGACCGATCAGAGGAACCTGTCAGGTCGACTGGACCGAAGGAGTCTGAAGCTGCAGGCCTTCGATTTCGAGATCGAGCACCGACATGGCAATCAAAATGTTATTCCCGATGTACCTTCCATGTACACTGAAAATCCAACCTTTCGGTGAGCGAACTTGCTCCATTCATTTTGACGAACCAGTCCAAACTCCCCGATGTACACATACAAGATAAATATGTACACATTCGCAAACTGCCACGGACGGGTGAAACCTAACTTCGTAATGCGTGGACCGATTTGGATAATTCTGTTTCTGTTTTATACAGGGTGTTTCAGATGAAACGTGCCAAAATGAGTGGTGATATATCTCACCTAGAAAAACAAAAAATTGTATGGCAGGGAGTGGGGCAATCTCAACCGTTTGGGAGTTACAGGGTGATTCATAAATTTCAGTTTTTCATTTTATGCACATTACTCTTTTATATTTATCTTTTGACCTACTCCATACAGCGACATCAAACCAACGCTAAAAAACTACTATCCCAATGACCTTTCCAAAATTGTTAACAATGTTGATCTAATTCCTACCATTACTGGTACAGTCACTTCCAAAAGTGAATTAATGGTGCTTACTTGTCAGAAAAGCATGACCACTCAGAAGAACACCTGAGTGGTGTAGCGAGTTCATTGCGAAGCTTTACCCACAATGCTGTAGGATCTTCCTCGTATCGGTGGCATGATTCGACCCTCTGGCAGAATACATATTATTATCTTCCTTCACTTTCCCAACTCTCTTTCACTCTTCGAATACCTTGTACATTATTTACAGATTAAATGCGTCTTATGTGATTACGATGATCCAAATAACTAATTACCTAAAATAGGCGTTGCGACTCTGCTGTACCATATCATAACTGCAAATGAAGGGTGCTGATGTGATACATTCCAGTCATTATATATATATATATATATATGCTCAAGTCTTCTTAATAACTAAAACAGCATCAGTCGGACTAGCAGGAATCAAGTAATCTCAGAACGTATGTATAGCCATAAACGGAGTGAACGAAGACGTAGTAATAGTAAAGATAAAGATCACCACCATCTGTTCCAATGGTACAAGGACAGCTACCAGTCTTGTTTCCTACTTTTCCTCGATGACGCATGTAAGATCATGTTAATGAAATCAAAAGAGTCGCGCCCGACCGATATTGTACAAAGCTGAATCGCAACAGTTGCATTATATACATTAAAAAGTAACAAGTTTTGCTAATCGACGGAAAGTGAGCCCGGCTAACTCAGTCAGCAGAACATGCGACTATTAATCACAGGGCATGGATCCAGCCACACGTTGGGCCCATGCTCCCCCCGCCAATAGTTTTTTTTTCTTCCATTCCTTAATTTTCGAATTTCCTCTCCTCATCCCGCTCCCTTCTTCAGCATCCCTTTCCCAATATACCTTTAGTCAGAAGAGAACCTGCGTGAGCAAGCATCAAAGGCCCATTAAAACCTTTAAACAAGTCATAGGCACAGTTCCCGAGACTAGCCCTTCGCCTTATCCACTAATCCAGGAAAGTTTACTGCCTAAAAGCACCAATAATTACAACCTCAGACTCAAACTGCACTATCACAACGTTTTCCCTTCCATGCCAGTTCCAAGATGTCGCTACATCATATATTCGTATACGTCTCATCTAGTACCACAATCAAAAAACATTTAGTACCGCATCAGCAATATTACCAAGAACTGTCAAGTGTCTGCCACGATGTAGTACAGACGGAAGTGAAAGTGAATGATCCGAGTGCGGTGTGTGGTCTTCTCTTTGACAGTGGGAATATTTCCTCGGTTCATTTCTGAATGCGTAATAAGTGATTAAAGTAAATCAAATCAATAAGGTGATTAAGGCAATGTTAATTCGCGATATAATTTTAAGAAATTGAAAGATCAAAAAAAAAAAAAACGAAAAATGTGATCAACGCAGTTGCTAATTGCATAAACGCCGTTATAACGGTAACGGATCAAAGTGAATCAGTGATTCCAAAGCGTAAAGCTAATTATAGGTGTAAAGCGAGAGGACGCTTATAGAAGAAAGGGCTTAGTTGTGAAAAGTGTACACAATTAACAATCACCATATTAATCAATACCGTACTAATTAATACACAACAGCAACGAGAGTAGAGCCATAGGAAAAGTGTACGGCGCTGCTGCCAGGAGCGCATAAACCGTTAAAACGGCAACGATTCAACACTTCAAGATAGTGGCAAATAGAAAACAAGTGCACATAGCTTGAGTGGAAAGCGACAGGACGCTCAAAAGTTAAAATTAAGGTTAGATAACATAAAGCTAGCAAGCGTAAGTGAAAAGCGGAAGGACGCTCATCAAACAAAGGAAAATAAGGAAGAGCTAAGCAACATGAATGTTAACAAAACATATTCTAAAGAAAGGGAGACGTTAAATACAGGTGCGTTAAGTGCTTTGAATTACAATAACAATATTATAAACGAGACAAACACTAGTAACTGGGATTACCCAGTCAGCTCAATAAGTAACGTGCCTACAGCAACTACCACGGTAGTAACTTACACTACGGCATCTCCAGTGATATCAACAGGGATAACACAAAATACACTGCCAAAAGTAACGGAAACAGTAAGAAAGAATAAAGAATCCGAAGAAAGGAAAAAAGTGAGCAAAAGCCTTCAAATCCAGAAAAAAGAAGGCATTGGAAAAGGCAAACAAGGCACCAAACACACGCCAATTAATAAGAACTACGTTAAGGAGAACATACATTCGACATTGATACAAGTATGCAGACCAGAAGAAGCACTGCGGAAACAGACACTGCACAAAACGAAGGCTGAAATGAAAAAATATGATAAAGACACCACAGCAGACCCGAACACCAATTTATATGTCAACATGTATACGGAAGAAAAAGAAATAGAAAAAGATGAATACTGGATTACCCCAGGAGGAACAAACATAACCAGGCGAAGCACTTTCACGGAAGAGGAAGAAAACAACACCAAAAAGAAGAAAACTACAGAAAACAGGTACGCAATATTAGACAGTAGTTACATAGATAGTAGCCCACTTACTCCTAAAATTAAAAACATATATGATTTAAACTATATTTATAAAACTAACAATAACAATAGCGATAAAGACTCTTTTTCTATCCCAAACCAAACCCAATATTCCAACCAAAGTATAACTGTTCACGAAAAAACCATGTCATATCGAAAACCCGGAATCAACCCGGAGGTAATAAACACGACCCACGACATTACTGACAATATAGATACAAACACAAAATTAACAAATAAACAGAATACAGACCAGGTACCAAATACCAATACGGTTGAACCGAATATTCAAGACAAAAAAGAGAATGAGAAGAAAAAATACCTTCCACCTATTGTAGTCGAAGCGGTAAAATACAAGGGAATAGGAGAATCCCAGAGGAATAAAAACATAGACTTTAAGGCCAGAGCTTACGGCCCTAATAAAGTAAAAATATTTATGTCCAACAAGGAGCAATATGACAACTTGATAATGGACTTAGAGAAATTCAACTTCTCTTTCCATCACTACACGCCTAAGGACGAAATACCAACATCATTACTCCTCAAAGGAATTCACCACTCGTACACCCCTGAGGACATAGAACAAGAATTCAAGCACTTGTTCCCAGATATCATAATGCAAGCCGTACAGAGATTTGAGACCCCAATATCAAAGAGGAAGACTATCGCCTCTAATAACTTATATCACCTTAACATGTTTAAAATAACGGTAGCACCGGGTCAAAACATAGAAGAGATTATAAAAAGGAAAACATTTTTGAACCAAATTATTTGTTGGGAAAAGCCAGCAAGCCAAGGACCAGTACAGTGCCACAGATGCCAGCAACTAGGTCACATCTCCATTAACTGAAGAAGGAGATTTGTATGTGTCAAATGTAGCCTGGACCATGGTCCAGGAAACTGTCACTTAACTAAAGAGGATAATTTACTATGCGCGAATTGCGGCTCCAACGGTCACCCTGCAAGCTACAAAGGGTGCCCATATTACAGCAGATACTTAAAAAGAAGCAAGGAAATCCAGGCAAACAGACGACAACACATCCCAAGAAACAATAGTATTAAACCGGGTATCTCATTTGCGGACCACTTCAGAAGCCCCCCAGAGCAAGACATTGCAAACTTTCCATCTCTAGCAAATGCAACCAGGAACAAAAAGAATGATAGCGACATCATGTTCAATACACCTGTCACCACAGGACCACCTAGCCAAGTTAGTGTCGGAAATGCACTAAACAATTTCTTACAATTATCTGAAAAATTATTCGGCATATCAATGTTCAGACTCGCAGAACTAATCAACGAATTTAATCTAAGGGCTTGCAATAAACCCCTATATGAAACACAAGTAATGTACTTAGAATTCTCTAACAAACTCTTCAACCATGGATTCAAATAAGAAGCTTAAACTAAACTTACTCGAACTAAACGTTGACAGCTTAATAAGGAACACGAGACGTATACGAATGTATGACTACATCAAAACACATGATATTGATATCGCATTTATAGTAGAAACAAGACTAAACCCAAAACATAGGCTACAGTATAAAAACTATCAAGTAATTAGAAATGACACGGAGCAAGGCGTTATGCTAATAATAAGGAGTTCCTTTAAATACAAAATAACTAATCTCGAAACAAGCATTCCCAATACAGCAATTGAACTCTACGTAACCTGTAATAATGTAACCAAAAATATCCTCATAGTTAGTCTCTACATACCAGGGAACTGCTCCATAGAAATACTTGCAAACTTTCTAAGCATCCTCACAGAATTAACAGATACATACGACAATATAATATTGGGTAGAGATTGGAACGCAAGGCATAAATCATGGAACGACACAAAAAATAACAGGAATGGAAACAAGATCAATAAATGGCTAGAAAACCCGACTAGCTTAAACTACCAGATTTTCTCACCACAGAAAACAACATTCCCCAGGAGCGGGTCCATAATTGATCTTTATATGGTCAGCATGACTCTAGAAAACCTATTTACAATTAATAAATGTGACACACTTAACTCATTCTCGGACCACTACGGTGTACTACTAGAGATAGAAACTAAAAACACTAAAATTGAAATAAATGACCCACCAAAAAGATTCATTTACAATAAAACAGACTGGGAAGATTTTAGGAGAAAACTAGATGCACAGCTAGAGGAACATCACATAGATAATAACAGAAACCTTGGGAACGAAGAGATCGACCAACAAATACTCGAATTAACCAGGAAAGTTTCTAATGTAAACTACGAAATAGCATATCAACCCATCAAACAAAACACAAAATACAGTAACATATATAAGAGATACCCTTAGACTTAAGAGAAGTCTACAAAGATCGCGTAAGAGACTCCTAGACAGGACATATAACCAAAATTCTAGAGATTATAAAAGACTGACGAAGCACATAGACTTGATCAATTGCAGACTAGAAAGGCAAGTGAAACAACATTTCGACCAAAAGCTCAGCAAACACCTGCAAAAGATTCGCCCTGGACCTGACGCGTTTCAAGAGATTAATAGGATCACTGGAAGAAAAAAAGGAGAAACTGTTACATCAATTATATCAGACCTTAACGGACAGACTAAGGAAACAACAGATAAGAAAGTGATGTGCGAAACATTTGCAAAATTCTATAGTAACCTTTACAGGAAGAGAACGCCCAACCATTGTCAACAAATCGCAATAAACGTGACGGAAACCCTTACCGAATTCCGAGAACAATACACAGATGAAAACGGGAATACAAAGACACTCACCACATTCAGCCCGGAAAACCCAGCTGAAGAACCAGGAATTCGAGAGGAAGAATTTGTAAGCATAGATGAAGTTATAGGCATAGTAACGTCAGTTAATAGAAAGAAATCTTTTGGGCCTGATGAAATACCAAACATAGTGGTGAGAAACCTATCAGACGAAGTTATAGAAATACTGACCATAATTGCAAACAACTGCATAAATAATAGTTACTTCCCTATACAATGGAAAACAGCGAAACTCATACCCATCCCTAAAAAACCTAACGCTAAACTTGTAAAGGAATTCAGACCTATATCGCTACTGTCAAATGTCGGGAAAATATTGGAAAAAATCATGGCAAACAAACTTGACAATTTCGTGTACGGAGAAAAGATGATACCTGACTACCAATTCGGATTTAGGAAAGGGCACTCAACAGTCGATGCCTTAACAAAAATTCACACGGAAATAATACAAAATTTAAGAAACACCGAAGTAACGACAATATGTGCACTAGACATTGAGAAAGCATTTGATTCTGTATGGATTGAAGGTCTTATATATAAACTAATAACATATGGCACACCACACAAACTCGTCCTGTGGATATGGAACTTTCTAACAAATAGGAAACTAAAAGTAACAATAGGTGATAATGAATCGGAACTCATCAATGTACTCTCAGGTGTTCCCCAAGGGTCTATCACGGGGCCAAAATTATACAACCTTTTTCTTCTAGATTTTCCACACATTAAGCAAGACCAGAATGGTGTTATCCAATCGCAAGCAATCCTTTACGCGGATGACACATTAGTTGTGTCAAAGCACACAGATCCGTTCAGAGCGGAACAAATGCTAAACGAGCACTTGATTGAAATTTATGAATTCTACAAAACATGGGATATAAAAATAAATACTGACAAATCCGAACTTATCTGCATACGAAACGCATTCGACAATAACAGACTAAAAAGATATGACGTGGTAACAAAAAGCAAAATAATAGCTGCTAGAATAGGCAACGACTTTGTACCATTGAGAGACGAAATAAAGTACCTTGGAGTACAACTAACTAAATTATTTAAATTCAACAAACATGGAAGAAAAGTTATCGGGAAAGCTAGGAAAGCATTCTATTCACTAAAATTTCTATTTTATAATGACTCACTTAGTAGTAAGACAAAAATTCTAATGTACAAACAACTAATCCGTCCCATACTTAGTTATGCATTTCCAATCTGGTTTAATATATCTCCAACAGTAGCTAGAGAATTAGAGACATTAGAAAGAATGATAATAAGACTAGCAATACACAAAAATTATAAAAGTAGAAGAAAAAAATATAGTAATAAGTACATTATGAATGAAGCGAAAATAAAACCACTAATGCTGTACTTAAAAGAAATGATTTATAAACATAATAATAGAATAAAAGAACATGAGAATTTCTTAATACAAGAATGTTATAATAATCAAAAAAATGTTATGGGTAACGAAGAATACTATGTATCACCGATTAACTTTAGTAACCAAACAGCAAAAGAATGTTTAGATGAAAATGATATTAATTTAGATATACCAAAATATTATATTAAAAATACTGGTACGAACCATAGAGGCAAAGATAACAGATAAGCAGAAAATCAACTTACCTTAATACTTTACCAACATTCAAGTAAGAATTACAATGTAATATAGTAATATAATATAATGTAAGTACATTTAACTAAATGTATAAACAACTAATTAACTAATGTATGAGAACAAATAAAACAAATACTTCACTTTGAAATCTTTGTCGATAAAGAAGACAGTAGTGGGCGCTACTATGTAATATAGGGAAACAACCAGATTGTGAGGTGAGCTCACACACTCGCAGCCACAGCTGCCAGTGTGTGAGGGCACCTACACAATCGAAAGTTGTACAGATAAGAGTTGCTTGTAGGTGTAGCTAGTCACGAAACTGATATGACAAGTACTCTGCATTAGGTTAAGGCACCAGTCTAGTCTGTCAAAACATGACAAGCAAAAGTGTAAGAAATTCCAAGATGCAGGAATAATTAATGTAAGATTGGAAACAAGTTAGCAAGTATTGTTAAAGTAAGAAATAATACCATTTTTTGTGAACTATATAAGATAGTCATATCTTTAATAAAATACCTAGTGGATAAGAAAGAGACTCTGTAATAAAAGTGTATTGTGAGACATCAATAAACGGCATTGCTAATTGCTAATTGTAGTACAGACGTAAACGAATTCGGTTGCCGCGACGAAAGAGTTTTGCTGTAAATTCACAACATCAACAAACAAGCGAAGCAGGAATTTAGTTCTGGACGCTATGAGAAGAGAAGCACAAGATACTTATATTATAGAAACGACAATCGATGAAAACATGACCTGCGATAATCACGAAGAAGCTGATACAAAAATAGTCCACCATGTGTGTAAGCTTAATAAATATTCAAAGATTCACGTAGTCTTGCCCCAGCCAATAGAACCGCAGCACCATTGGACGCAGCCAGCTGCCGATATACGCTCTCTCTCACACTGCAACTTACCTATAGCACTGCTCACTCACACTCATATGTAATTTTCGCGATCATCTGCCAAGTAGAATATCTCACCGAAATGATCTGTCTTTTTTAGAATATTTATTTTTAATTATATTATAGAATATAATATATGCTATAAAAATTTCAGCCTGCCTCAAATACATTTTTTCAAATTTTTTGAAAAATTATTTTGCAAGCACCTGGCAAAGTTTTAGACCCGACTAAATAATCTGGCTTATTTATTTTTGTACTCTTTAAACATTAAATTTGAAGTTATAAAAATTTCAAAATGCCTCAAGAATATTTTCTGCAAAAAAAAATCTCTTCTTTCAAAATATAAGGGCTGATTTAACCCCGCTTCCTCTCAGCCAGGTGTGCGGTTCTCTATTTGGGTATTGAACAAGTTTTCAGCGTGCCTCAAATACCTACCCAAAAATGTCTAGCAGCTCAACGTCACACTCACTGAAAAATGAGCAAGAGCAACAGGAACAACATAAAATTGAAAGAGAGCGTGTCGCCTGAGTTCATAGTTCTTGACTCAAACGAATAGCCCACAATGTATTGTGCACCGTGCACGGTCTACAACTTGTTTGACTTAAGATGGGAGCAATCCAGATTCGCGAGATTGATAAAATCGGTGTGCCTTCTTTCTTGTTCTTGGAGATATGATATGGTGAAGTGATACGATGAATAAGTGAACGATTGACCGAAATACATAGTAGGAAAAGATTGACTCAGGTCTTTTGAGTCACTTTACTGACTCGGTCAAAATGACCGAATCGTTCGCGACCGACACATCACTACCCCGTAGTACTGCTGAGCCCAGAAAAAAACCAAGGTGTCTTTCTGCGGCACAGTGCTTCCAAATCCCTAAAACGTGACTAACAAAATTTCTATTTAGGGTTGTATGGCGCAATAGAGGAGACATGCGCCTGGAGTTCATTGTGTGATCAGTACATAAACGCAAACAACGTATTTTTTTAAAAAGTACTGTATTTCATAGAATTAACTATTTTACGAAGGTACGTAGAATATTAATAACTACATTTAAAATTATGTACAAAATTTGAAATTTAATCATTTATAACTATAGTAAATACACTCATATATTATTGACATTGTAATTGCCAATAATATATGACAATTAATTGTCAATAACGTTAATTCTTTTGATAAGGATAACAGTTAAGGGGGTAGGGATATTTATATATTTCCATATTAAACTTGATATATTACGGTATAATTTTCTTGACCATATTTCAACTTAGAAGCTTGAATTAAAAAATTATTTGTTGTCTTTATTAACAAGGTAGAACAATTTGTTCAATAAAAATTATAATGTAAACATTTCCTGCCAAATTTTGAAAATGTTCCAAAAAATAGTTGATTTTTTAAGGATTTTCTAACAATTTTTTTTAATATTGAAGTGGTATGCCTTGTAGTGCTATACAAGAGAAATTTGTGGTTAAGATTTGAAGTTGATGTCTCTTATACTTTTATAAAATGTTACCGGAGCAAGAAAAAAGTCATTTTTGAGAAAAAGTGTTTTATTTATCGAATTGATCGTAATTGGTCGAACTTTAAATTCATTAAAGAGCAGGAGCATAACTTGGGCCGCCATCATCTTGTTGCCTTTGTTTAACACCTAGCTTCCTTTTTAATTGCCTTTTCTTAATTCTAGCCTTTCAAAAAAAAAAAAACCTGCATATAGCTTTTGCGAAATAGGCTATGCATGGACTTTTAAGTATTTTTTTTCAGCGAAATAAATTCTGCGCCTATAAGTGTGTTATATATCCAAATGTGCAGAAAAGAAGCAGCAATTTTTTAGGATAAAAAATCGAAATTTAAGTTTTAACCGTCCCTACCTAAATTTTTTCAGTAAATTGTCGTATTTACATTTTTTGATAAGGTCGTAAAAATATATAAACAAACAATTTTTGTCTGTAGAGTTTGTTTTGAATTAAATTACGTAAATACTAATACTGAATTATATAATAACTTATGTAACTCATGTTGTATTTTAGGAAAAAAAATATTTCACGAATAATACCAGATACACATACATTAATTTTATTTTGCATATAATTTTAATCGAGTTGACAGATGTTCACAGCATGTAAATTTTGTGAAGTGTACAATAAAAGAAATATTTGTACTCGTGAAAGAGTGAAATTTATAAGTTAATTGAAAAAGAAATTTTGAATAAAATACAATATTCTTTAACAATAACTGAAAAATGAAAACAATATGTACGCAAATTAAAAATGTAACTAAACTGAATTTCCGGCTGGAAATTATAAGCGAGGATGGGTATGATAAAACTCCCGTCATACCCATCCTCGCAGCCAGTCATAGTCAGATTACGATCAGACCACTACTCGGGCCCAGTATGCGTGTTGTCGGGAAAGGCTCAAAGGAACTTAAACCTAGCCATAAGTACTTAGTTTAAGGGCAACTCACTGCTCGGCCCAGTATACATTTTGAGCTATTTAGGTGTAAGCTATTAGCAATACGATCAGAGTAAATGAAAGAAGGAATTTTTTTGTAAGCAGGGATTAGTGAAGTAGCATAAAACGAGTTGTTAGACAATAAGACCAATAAATCAAGTTTTTTAAATTCGGTACTCCGGCACCCTTCCTCTCTGTCTCTATTTTAGTAGACCTTGTCCTATACTCAGTGTTCCTACCCAGGTAATCGATATTGTGCCTTTCCCACTGCCGCACCGACAAGAAAATCGCACTGCATTGGCGCCCGAGCTACCGCACCGGAGAAGAATCGTCACAAGATGATGGTAAGAAGTAAAAAGTTTCGAGAGTAGATTTTTCAGTAAATTTGAAGAAGAGATTATCTGTGTTTGTTAATTTGCCTGAAACACAACAAAGTTCTGAAACGGTGATGAAATCAGGTATATGTATATTAATTTATGTGTAATTTATTATATTATGTAATTAGTTAGTTAGAAATAATGGTGCGTAACTAAAAATATTTTTCTTTTCTTCATGGATCCTCCGGACAATTGAATGGTACAAAATTCGTCAAGAATGTAAGAGTAGGTGAGTTATAAAACACGTAAAAATACCGAAATCTGAGGTCGTTCCAGAAACAAATTTATCCGTCAATTTTGCTGTTTCACTTATGTTTGATATTATGATATAAATGCAAATTATTTCCACCATACAAACAAAAATTACATGTTAAAAACAGTACTTGATCATTTTTGTTGAAAGAATTCTTTTAGTAAAATTCGAAGTTATGGAGAATATAACTTTAGAGGAGTAGGAGTGCACAAGTCATTTGTAAGTGGGGATGTGATGGTGCATCTGGGTAAAGTATGTACAAACGGAAGTTCAGTGATGTTGACGGAACCAGATCGGATAGTAACACTACAAATTGCAAGTGTGAATGAAAAAATCAAAACTGGAATAATATAGAAGAATCTAAGACCGCCATCTTTTCGATTTTGCTGACCAATAAGAATTCAATGTTTACACGAAAAAACAAAAGACACTGTGCAGAATTGAAATATGTATATTGAAGATCAAATAAAACTGATCCCTTATGAAACAATCCTAAACGGAAAACACATTTTAGTGAATTACAATCTTGCCTTTACAATTATTGAAGATTACGGGTACTTTATCAAGTTTGCGTTGTTATATAGAGTATGTAAGGCTTCAGTGACATCGATGCAATGTTAGCAAATAAAATAAATAACTAAGGATAATTTGAATTTTGGATTGCCAACATTACATACTTGAAAAATGCATATTTGCAAATTAAAAAAGGACAAGCGCGTTCTATAGGAGAGCAATAAACTGTTAAACCAAGAAAAAATAATATACGGGAAGATTTTCATTAAAAGTTAAGACTTTTAGTGGATTTACCGAAACTTTTGCTTTACAACAAAGAGATTTTTTGGAAATTCACTTGTTTTGACTTCTATTACGGGAATAGATTAGCAATTGATCGACCATTTCATGTGATTTCTAACGCACATGAAATTAAATTGGATGGATTTATAAACTGGCTCAAATTCCGCCCCAGACTGTGACCCATTTGGGATTTTGGCAATATTAAACGACAAACGGTGAGCTATTGTGGGCCTTATCCTGTCGTGTTGGTGGTTGCGGGCTTGTTTCACAATGAAAATCTTCACATCCGTGGAGACGATTTTACCAAATTTCGAGTTGCGCGCCACTGTAGAAATTTGTGATATCGTTAGAGCCGTGCTCGCTTGTTTTCATCGGTGAACAGCTGGCCTTTCTGGAGCTTGTAGGGCGTGAGGTTGAGCTTCGCGGTTGATGCTGGTCTCACGGCCGATTTTCCTCATGATGTCCTTGAGGTTCCTGGATGTGTTAGAGACCCGAAACCAAGTGCACGAGCAATCGCACAATTTCGTTTTCCAAGCTAGTACAACGCGATGATAGTGGAGTGATTGCTTGACATAACTGAGAAAAGATGAAAAGTTTAGAACGACAAACAATAATAAAGGAGCAAGTACTTAAAATTATGGAGAATCACATAAACCCAAAAAGAGGAGCTAAAGAATTCAAACATTTGTCGCAGAATAAAAAAAAAATTTGATAATCAGGATTTTGTGTCACCCTGTATTATAACAACAGCTACATGAGAATTTTTTACCTCTTTAATTCCATTATTATAAAATTGTCTGGAATTTTGCAGGCTGGAAGATGCCAAAAAATATTTCACAATAAATAGCATAATCACACTATAATTATTTTGAACATAACTGTATGATTCCAGAAATTCGAATTTAAAAAAGTAGACAAATATAACAAAGGACAAAATGAAAAAGTTTTAAGATCATAATGGAAAACATCCATATGCCTAATTTAAAATTATATTGGAATACTGGTAAAGGTGAGTTCTCCGCTCATATTTCACGCGGAAATAAACATTAGATTGACTTTAACTTATATATGAATACAAAAGTTGCAATCAAAGTTTGCGGTCATTGTAATTAGCTGGAATGATCTTATGTACATACGGAAACACTGTACATGTCGCAATTCTATCAGAATAGAAGCCTACTAAAATTCCAATTAATTTGCCTTGTAATTTAATAATTTAATTGTTATAAACATTTCTTAATACAACCTTCAGTATATTATTAGTAGAGAATATGAGCTTTGTTCTTAATATAGCGGCTTTTGCAATATAGCTTAGAATAGTCCACACTGATATGGATAAACATTTATATGAGGAAATTTTATAATTCAATTAACTTTCAAATATCTGATCAATTTGCAAATTGACATGTGTGCATGGTTCCCCGTAACAATACAGTTTAACATTTCTATATGATAAAGATTTGTTACGGCTGTTCTGAAATGATGGACGTTTTTGCTACATATGTTCTGTACCGCCTCAAAATTGACACCTTAAGGATTCTGAAATTGCGGATTACAAATGTTAGGTCAAAATTAAAAAAAACCCAAGAAGATGTAATTTGATTACTAATTTTAGGTCAAATTTCCGACCATATTGTCATTTATGATAACTCAAAGTCGGTCATAGACATTTTTCTCGAAAATAACACGACGAAGGAATCTTAAATTTAATTTGGCATAATGTTAGGTCTTTGTGACACGTATATTTTTTTTTATTTTTAATGAGGGTAGTTGAGCCTCTTTAAAAAGGCTAGATCTCCACATCATACTAAATTGGACTTTTCTTATGGGGAACACTGAAGGATGAAGTTTATTCTAGGCCTGTTAACAATAGAAACGAATTGGTCAGCAGAATTGGGACTACAGCGACGAAAAATGAGAGAGGCTGATTACAATACAACTTTAACAGGGAATTGGAAGGAGGTTATTGGCATGTATTTTAGTTAGTATTAGTTTAATTTCCGTAAATTGCAGATTTTTATAATATTCCTCAAAGGTTTTTTACGTATAAAATTCTACATTCTTTCTCCATCTGGACATGTACCTTTTTGGAGAGGTAATAAGATGGATAATTTAATAAAAATAAAAAACAGGTGTATTAATTACATTTATTTTCGAGAAAATTTAGAAAAATTCTGAATTTTAGGTAATCGAAAAACATTTTTTTCACTTTCGCAACTGAATGTACTTTCATCGGTAGGAGTTAAATCAACATAGTTGACATTTTTAGAAAGAAATTGAGATGGTAGTTTTTAGCGTTTGTTTGATGTCGCTGCGTTGAGTAGATCAAAAGATAAGAATAAAACAATGATGTGCATACCATGCAAATTTCAAATTTATGAATCACTCTGTAACTCTCAAACGGTTAAGTGTACTTATCATTTTTTCATGACGAGTATACTCGTCAATAACTACTACTGTTTAAAACCGCGGACATGAGTATTTAGTAGGGCTTCACGGCACCGAGACAAGACCGAGATTTAGGTCTTGGTCTCGTCAAGGTGAAGACGATCTTGCTCTCGTTGCAATCTCGGTTCCATCTCGGCAAGATAAAAAAAGGGAATTTCGGTGGAATAACGGGGAGGGAGGACAAGTAATATATCTATGTATATATGCATTTTCTGCTTTTTCCCCTCGCCAAAACAAGGTAGCAAAGGCCCTTCTTTGCTATTGGGGATATAAAACGCAAATATCTGAAGAAGGAAATAATGTAGAAAGCAGCGATTGAGGAAATCAGTGTATACTGATATGCCCCATAAATCACACAATTGACATTTTTTGGAGCAACATAAAAGCTAAAACAACTAAAAAAAATGTCCACAATAAAATAATAAAAGCTTATATCTCGTCCAATCTCGTCACGTCTATCTCGCCCCGTATCGTATCGAAACCGGCAGCGAGAATTATCTCGAGTATCGAAAGCAATAAAATGTTGTAATGTAAAAAGAGACCAAAAAATGAGATATTTATATTATATTATTAACCCTTATCACTCCGAGAATTTTTCAGAGTGACAATTTTTGTTCATTTCGAAGCAATTAAAAAAGACGTTGCGTACGTTTTTGAGGTAGTTTTTTATTAGTAATAATATTTATAAATGTTGAGCAAACACAAGAAGGAGTACACAAAAATTTCATATTTTACTGTTGTTTTCATGATTTTGTCCACAACTGTTAGTTTAAAAGAAAATAAAAATGTGTTTGTTTGTTTCAAAATACAAAAATAAAAAGATTTGTGTAATTATTATTCATTTGTAAATGTAATTCATTGTTTATATTCCTCTTTTGTGTGATAACGAAGGAAACAATCGCCAATATGAAGCCCTGGATTACGGTCGCAAGTATCGCAATATGTTGTTCTACGCCTTTTATTAGAATTAGAACAAACAAGACAATCTTTGACTTTTTATCAGGAAGAATTCGAATTACATGGAGTTTTCCATTTAGTCTTTTTTCCTTATCTATAGTAGACGTCCTTCCACGTTTTGCAGATCCTTGTCGAAAATTATTTACTAATTTATTTAAAACTGCACGCTGACATTTTCGATGGGACATAGGGTTCATATTATTTTTAGAACTGTTTTCTTTGTACAAAATGTACGAATTAATCACAGCTGCTTGAAAGCCCCAAAAAAATAATTTTTTCCACCATTTCAAAGTTTTTCTTAAAAAGCGAAAAAGTACTAATATAGTGATCTGCACGATCTACTCCTCCCATATTTTTTGTATAATTTTGAATTACTTGCTGTTTTATCAATTCACACACAGTATCGTCGCGCTCCGATTTTTTACTACCATCCTGGCCGAATCCCATGTACTCCGAATAATTACCACCCTCTTGTCTTGCCATGCCAATAATAAATAGTTATCACTTCTAATTGCCACCATTTTATTTTCTTTAAACTTTGGTTTGCTTATATGTGATGGCACGTATTTTCTATTTATGTTGATGGTACCAGTTAGGTGTGCATTTTGTTTTAGTAACTCTTTAGCAAGTATCGAACTGGTATAATACCTATTGGTAAAGATGTGGTATCCTTTGCTTCAGGTAGTTCTTGTAATAACTTATTGTAGAGATGTAAGACTATCCTTGTACATACGGGTATTTTAGGTTTGATTAAACTGTATGAGGTTATTTTTCCGTAATAGGACAAAATAGCATAAATTTATCCAGTTTTCGAATCTGCTAGAACGTATATCCGAATTCCCCATTTAGTAGGCTTCACTGGGTTATACGTAATAAAAAATATTCTACCTTTGTAACCGACCATAGCTTCATCAATTGAGATTTCCATGCCTAGGATAAAATATTCTCTGAATTTTCCATTCAGATATTCTAAAAAATTGCTGACTTTTTGCACTCTAGTTCTCAGATCTGGATTTTGTACCACATTTTTATTAGGATGCAGCATCCAAAATATTTGAAGAAATCTGTGCCTTGTGAATATCTTGAAAAACCATGGTATTTCTGCACGAAATGCTTGCCTCCAGTATTTTTCTATATTTCCAAGAGGAATAAGGGACATATTTAGAATAACACCAGGAAGTACTTTCAATTCATTACTGGTAAAAATTTTCCAATTATTCCAGGTCGAATACTTAGGCAACTCTTTTTTCATTTATTTTCGAATTTGCATGTAAGTTTGTTTGTTGAACAATATTTTCAATCAGTTCATCTATAAAAAATAATTTGAAAATTTCAAAAGGGTCCACAATATTTGTTCTAATTTGTGGTCCAACGCTCCTGTTGCTGCCAATGAAAAATGGAATCGGCCACGATATTTCTTTATTGTCTGACGACACATTTTCGCAGTTCATTGAATAATCATCCTCATCACTGTCTTCATCTGAATAATTTAGTGGTACTGTTTTTCGTTTCCCTGCATTAACTTCAATAATGCTACTGTCAGAATCACTAATATCACTTCGAAATTCTTCAATATAAATTTCGTCATCACTACTATATATTTCTTCATTCATTTTTTTCACGTTTTTTTAAATCTAGTTATATTTTACGAGAAATCGTTAGAAACAATAAAATGCAATTAAATATTTCATTTGAAAATGACGCAGATATTTGCACGAACACGATCTGTACTATACGCTAGCTTTCAGTGAACTAAACGCAATAACTATAACATTGCAAAATTCTGACAGTGACACTGCCCGTTGGAGTAAAACGCTGGTTAATCTTGGCAGTATTACTGCCGGTTGCAGTGATAAGGGTTAAAAATAAACTACAATATCCATTTATATGAACTTCAGCAGATAAAGAAAATACTAGGTATATTTTTTATGTTGTCCTTTAATGCACCATTTTTTTTATAGAGCTAGGAACTCCTTATTATAATTAAAGTAATATTGTAAAGAGACATATAGACGTACATATACACATTTCAAAGTAATTCGTATTGATAATGGGTATTGGTGAAATGAAATGTTTAAAAGGTCAAAACCAGGATTCAATAACAAAGGTCTTGGATTAAAAATAAACAATAACCATGTTGATCTAATTACTACTATTGAAGTTACTTTCCAAAGTGCAAAAAAAGTTTATGTTTATATTGGCTCATTGGACAAAGCCAACCTGTTTGCTGCTAATTCCTAATTGCCACCTTCATCGTAGCCACTTCCATCTCCAGTGAAATGCACTACCAAGCAAAAGCCACTACACTCGAGAAGTTTTTAAGGTACTTTCTAAACAAGATGTGTCCAAAGCTACTGGACCTAATGGTTTCTTGCCTCTGGTTTTAAAATGCGGCCCCTGAAATATATAGGAAGTAACCATCTTATCAACGATTACCAGTACGGTTTCCGCGCCAGCTGCCCAACCGGAGACTTACTTACGGCTTTGACGAAGCCTTGGAATCATTTACCCTTATGCAAAAAATTAGCAGAAGCTTTGACTCAATATTTTATATGAATAAGTCACGAGACCGATCTCACTTTTTCGTATAAAATATTGAGTTTGAGATTTTGCTGATTTTATTGCATAAGGCTATTGTCTTCATAAATTTGGAAATCCCGAAATCGTAACTCTTGATATTTCAAAAGCTTTTAATAGTTTGGTATTCTCTTTTTTTAGCCAAACCTCAACCATTTGGTCTGCACGCTCAACTTTAAAAATATATAGAATTTTTTGTCAGGCCGTTCAATCCAATTCCTCTGATTCCTACGAAATAACTGCCACTGTACCTTAGGGTCAAGTTCTTTCACCAACCTTGTTTCTTCCTTTTATTTCTCACCCACAACCTATTCATACATAGTTTCGCCGACGACAGCATCCTTGATCTCACGTACTTTTTTGATTCTGAAAGCATTTTTGCTTAATGTTCCTTATAAAACATCCAGTATATTGTCAACCTTTTTCAGTCGACGGAGTGAATATACCCAATTCGCCCTCTCTAAACATATTGGGTAATGGTAAATCCAGTAATCTAAGCTGCACCGAACATATATTTGCAATCGCTAAAAATGCGATAAAATGCTTGGGTTTTCTATAGAGATGTAAAAAATATTTCACTTTTGTCGGTTGTCTCTAACTCTATCGCTTTTGCCACGGCCATAGTTTTAACGAAATTGCTAGTCTAGTTTCTTGTAAGCACATCACAACAAGCGATACAAAAGTTAATGCATTGAGAAAGTGATTTATGACCTACCATTTCATCTAAAATTTTTAATACAGTGTTTCAGATCTGACGTGGCAAAATGAGTGGGGTGATAGATCTCACCTAGCCAAACAAAAAATTGTATTGCAGCGACATCAAACAAACGCTAAAAAACTACTATCCCAATGACCTTTCCAAAATTGTCAACAATATTGATCTAACTCCTACCATTGCAGGTACAGTCACTTCCAAATTTGAAAAAAAATGGTTTGCGATTACCTAAAATTCGGCATTTTTCCAAATTTTCTCCGAAATTCATGTAATTAGTACACCTCATTTTTATTTCTATTCGATTGTCCATCTTATTTATTACCTTTCCAAAAAGGTGCATTTTTCTTTAAAAACATTGTGATTACATAAATTCAGCAAAATCTTCCTGAAAAATTTGTGAATATTTTGAAGTCGTCAACTTAAATTTGTCCATGAGTGTGTACATCTGTGCAATTGTTTACATTTTATGGTAAGTATTTTGTTTGATATGTGTTGCATTAAGCAGATTTTAAGATTCGTTTTAATTTTAAAATTAATGTCAACAATAAATTGTACTGAAGTTAATACGACCTGGCCTGAACTTTAATGTGCCTACGAAAAAAAAGTATAAACAAATTCAACAAAAATGCTCTGCAGTCATAAACTCAGAACGCTGCAGAAAAATTATAAAAATGGTGTTCATGAAAAAGTGCATAGCAGGGGAGGCAAAAAATTTGGTTTATTAGGGCTTTCGTTAAAAAAAAATCTATCAGGTTTGTAAAACTCTAATCCCGCCTTCATTAAAATAAGCTAGACTAGACTGCGAACGAAAGCGCTTATTTAACATTCACCCTTAAGGGGTTGCTTCTTTATGACATACTTAGATATTCAAATAACTATCAATTTTGAAAATTATGCCAAAGATTAAAAATAACATAAATTGCACTTTATATTCTATGTATAACAAAACACTGAACTGAAATCACCTTCTTAATATAATCAAATAAAAGGTGATTTCAGTTCAAAAACTAACCAATTAAGTCTTGCTACTTTGATCAGAAATATACGTATAATTTACTATAATTTGTAATTACCGGCATACTGAACGATGGATTCTTCAGATAGAATCGCTCCAAACCCCATCTCGGTACCGTTAACTAAGCAACGGTATCTGCCGCTTACTTTGTTGGTGACTGGAAGTTGTAAGGAACCGTTACTGAACAATTGAAAATTACTTCGTTGTCCTAAGGTCAACTTTTTGCCGTTTCTATACCAAGTGTGGAACTCAGGAATTATTTGTTTATCAACTATATATATATTAAGAGAAAGAAAAAATTTTTGTAAAAATATGTTAGTTCTGGAAAGTATAACTTACCTGTAATATTGTTTATGGCCACTGTGCACGGAAGTAAAATTGGAGCATTTATTTGTGAGAGTAAAAGTTTTTGAGGAGGAGGAATAATTATGTCTATGAGCGGTCCAGGAATTTCTACATTTGGAGCTGCATTTACTGGAAAAAATAAAATATATTTTATAAATTGAAGGAATTGTGAATTGTTTTATAGTTTAATATTTTATGTGGTCTTTGAGTATTTAAAAGCACCGAAAATATACATAAATTTTTTTACTTGTTTTGGCATACCAGATCTGAAACGCCTTGTATGTATATTACAGGACATATATTACCAATAAAATAATATTTAGTTTTCGATATATCCTCTACATTTAATTAATAATGTGAAGCGTGAGAAAAAGGATTGGATCGAATCCCGAAAAACAAATTGTGGAATTTTATTCCATTCTTATTTTAAAGCGACATTCAACGTATTCCTACTAGTGTATTTTTTTTACAGACCTTAGATTCTAAAACTAACCAAACGCAAAAGTCCGTAATTAAGATCAGGAGACTTCGACGGCTACTTATCTGAACTTATGAACCCAGGGACATCATATCTTAACCAACGTTGATTTGCAGTAGCTCTGTGCGAAGTCGGTGAGTCTTTTTGGAAGATCCACGGCTGTTCTTTAAAATGTTTGCTGGCCCAAGGTTTTAAGCAACCCACCTACATTATATCCCGGTAATTTACGCCATTCATTTTGAAATGAATTTGGTAACACTTCATTTGCCGTACCCTGTAGTTTGTTTTGTTATATGAGGAAAAATCGAAATTCATATAGGCGTTTTTAAGTTGCTTTATGATATTTATAATTACAAAAGTTTTTGTGCTTAATTGAAATAAGTACGGCTTCATCTTTGTACTTTATAAATAAATAGCAAATCTAATAAGAAGCTTAAATAAATAAATAGCAAAGCTAATAAGAAGCTTACTAGAAGCATCTATTTATCAAAAGAAAAGAAAGTTTATTTTTTCAGACGGATTGCAGAAAAAGTTTCAGACTGTGCCAAGTGCTTTCTCCGATTCCTAATTTCGGCATTTTTATCAGATATCCAGAAATAGTAAATAAACGAAGATTTGTATCACACTTTAGTTACCATAAACCACTAGTAACCGTTGTAAATGTAGAAAATTAATTTAATGATTTCATTAATTTCAAATTCAAGTAGTTTTCTTGAAACACGACACTAACAATATTATATATCTTAAATGTAAGTGTAGGAATAGATTAAGCCGGCTAATTTAACAATAGGCACTTATTATGAAGAACAGAAAAAATTAATTAATAAACAAGAGGCTTCAACATGTTAATTGACGTAATCGATATTTCTTGGTGGAATTCCATTTTTAATATTAACACAAAACCGAAAATTTTTAAAATGTCTATTCCACTAATTTACTTAACTAGGTTACCGCGGTTTCGCCTTACTTCAGACCGACTGAAGATGCCTAGGTGAGTGAGGCGAAACCGCGGTAACCGAGTAGGTAAATTAGTGAAATAGACATTTTAAAAAAACAACTTTCGTAGGCACCCATATATTTTACTAACGACACTGTTGACATGATTTGAATAATTTAGAAACATTAAAAATCATGCCAAAATTTTTAACTGAATCACTATTGAGAATAACTATATTATCAGGAATAACATTTGAAAATGAAAAATATCTAAGTTAATTTTGTAGATTATAATAGCGTTCGATTTAGAGGCATTAAGATTTAAACAATTTTGACCAGTTAATTCGGACACATTCGTCAGATGATCATTCGATCGACAACCAGCGTCTTCGATCAGGCCCAGATGTCTAGAAATATGCATCTGTATTATCCGCATAAAAATTATAGTTGCAGTACCATATAACAGGTGGAAGATCATTAATAAACATTGAAAATAAAGAGGGCCGAAAATAGATCACTGAGGCACCTCGCTTAAGATAATCGGTTGACTTATTGCAACTAACCTTTAGTTTACATACTTTCAAATATGACAATATTAAATCGCATTCCGCATTACAAAAGTTAAATATCGAACGAAGTTTCCAAAACAAGATCCTGTGACCAACTTCGTCAAAGGACTTCGTAACTTAAGTTGAATCAACGCTGTAAATTCATCATTGTCACAGGAAATTCTTATGCCTTCAGTAATTTTGAGTAAAGCCGTGGTACAGTTGTGCTCAGTTTAGAGGCCTGATTGTAAATCTGCCAAAACGTTGCTGCTTTCTCGATGGTGTACGTACAACCTGCGAATGACGTTCTTTTTCAAAAGCCTTTGAAAGAAACGTGTAGGTATCGTGCGATATTCTACAGGATCAGTAGACTTCTTAAGGTTAGGCGCAATTTTTGAAACCGTTCATATTAATGTAATGTTGATCTTTTTATAATATTTCTAAATGGCCGTCAGCCAGCAGGTACGTAGGGGAAATAACATGTAACACTTGGTGTACGTGCCGTAAATATGTACACTGATGGTAGTGCGACTACATCCTCCTCGCGGTGGCGGCTGGTAACAGACTCCTGGTTCGATCATGTCTCTGCCAGGGGTTTCTAGCTAATTGTAGTGGGGCGGAGAGGGGTAAACTCTCTCTCAATTCGGTTGCTGCGGTGTAGAGGCACCGAACCCATCGATGTCGCTATGGAATCGGAGCTCTCACCCGGACCTGGCAGAGAGACGGTCGTGTATTCTCCTGCACGGAAGATGCAGCGAGCCGAGGGGGCGTAGCTGGAGGTTGAGGTGAACGTCTGCCTGCGGGATTCGGGATCCAACACGCCCCTTTGCTTCGCTCGTAACCTCGAGGAGCTGCGGCCCTGAGGAGTCCTTAGGTCTAGGAGAACACCCGTTCTGAGCTTTAGGTCAGGCGAGAGTGTGCAGAGGGATGCTCCTCTAAAAACCTACGCAACCTTCGGAGACATGTCGCTGGTGATTCGGGGCCTGGTCGAAGAGGGGAAAGGACGGTCGGAAAGGGAGGGTTCCCCTATAGGTACGGGAGTAGCAGGAGGCGTTACGCTGGCGGTTGCCTCGGCTGTGGTCCAAGAACGCGTACCCGTGCCCGAATTAAAAATATTCCTTTTACCATGGAAAAAAAATCAAACGGAAGGAGGCTTAGTAGGGGAGGGACAGCACGGATTTACACCTCAAAATAAGTCTATACTTGACTCCCTCTATCGCTTCGGTTCAGTGTAGTAATTTGAACTATAGGGGTCATTCTGTGTCTAATCGGTTTCATTAGGGATTAGTTTATAACAATTCTTTTGCAAATATTAAAGGGGGGCGCATCCATTGGGGGGGGGACACGCCTGATCATCGCGAAAAGGAGCTATGAAAATGGTATTGAATATAAATCTGAAGGCAGGTTAAAAAAGACTACAAAATATTAATACAATAATTTAAAATCGGAGAAACATTTAACATATATTTTTTTAAATATCCATATTTATATTTTTATTCAAATGAAAGTAGCTCTGGTTTTTTAAATATGTTAAATGAACTTTCCGTACATAAATTTACGCCGTCATTTTCTCGGCATTCCACTTTTTGCTCAAAATCTTCGTTGCACATGTCCATTAAAACTCCAGCCACCATAAACTAAAGTATGCCTCACATCATCCAGTGGCAAAGTCAATAGATTTGTACTTAAGAACCAAATAAAACCGACTTTTCGCTAGCATCGTCGCCATCCAGTAGAATATACACTTTGTACTTGGTCAGAAGGCCAGTCAAACATGTTTTTGTTTGTGTCTCTCCCTCGGACTATGCCGTCCAGTAAGAACCGAAATGCCACAAGTAAGAATAGAAATTACTTGGTGGGGGAATAATTTGGGCCTCGCCAAAAGTGTACAAGCTAGTATCGCCAAGCGGAATCCGAGATTTGTATCACGAAAGTGGCCGAGTTTAGGTCTCACAGTGCTGCGATATAATAAGATAAAACTCAAGCTTTTTTTGCATAGATATACCTGTTGTCAGTTTATAATTAACTCGGGTAGTCATACCTACCTAGAAACCCTCTGTGGTGTCAACCTGTTGGTCATCCGTTGCTTTGGACTGTCTATGATGTCAGTCTAT
Organism: Leptarthrus brevirostris; assembly: GCA_964036015.1. Taxonomy (NCBI): domain Eukaryota; kingdom Metazoa; phylum Arthropoda; class Insecta; order Diptera; family Asilidae; genus Leptarthrus; species Leptarthrus brevirostris. Next base: position 103,220,574 of record OZ038371.1, read on the forward strand.
CCCGTTCCTACAGAAATTCTGTGGTGTCAGCCTGTTGGTCATCCGTTCCTTTAGACTTTCTGTGGTGTCAGCTTGTTAGTCTACGCCACACCGCTTAAAAGGAAACGATACAACTGGCAACTGTATTAATCCGAAACAAGCACAACCGCCCGTACCACACCGCATTTCCCTCTCTCTTCCAAGTATGAACTAGTTTAGTTCCCACATACCCATCATCCCGGTAACCGTAGCAAATAGCTATTTTGAAGAAATAGCTATTTTGAAGAAACAAGAGATGTATAGATAGATAGAGGAAAATATTGAATAAAGACATTTATTTTATTTTATAAATGGTTTTTACACTCATTATAACCTTGGACAGCTCCCGGTAACCCCCACTTTTGGGATTTTACTAGAAAAAACCATTACAAACTTAAACTGTAAACTAATAATAACCATCCTAAATGAAATTTCTGTTATTTCATTACCTTGAAATATAATAATAACAGAATAAGATGGCGGCTTAATGAGTTTCGGTCACTTTAGTCATGCTAAATATTCGTAGACTGTCCTCTTTAGGTCAATCCGAATTTAAACGATTGGTCAAACGCCGAAAGCAGTTGCGTTATTATTATAATAAATAGAGTGTGTTAGATGTAAAGTAATCCTCATTTGCTTTGCTCCAATTTAGATGATTGATCAAATGTTAAAATTAATTGATGCGTATTCTAAAAATACAAAGATATTGATTTAAAGTGAATTTATATCCCCACCAAGTAAAATTAAAGAATATTTTACCTGATCAACTCATCACCCAATAATGTTTTAAATAAGAAATAATTATGTGTGTTTAACAATGTGTCTTGGGGAATCATGCAGCTTCAGTGTAAATTTGCATTTACGAGTAAGCCCAATATTGTTATCATTGGGGAGGTATATTTCTTTAACATTGGCCATGCTTTTTCCGCTTTACATATTTAATATATTCTTTGATTGATCCTAAAAGTATAATATTGTAACATGCACTGTAGCACAGATAACATTACAGATCTCCAGAGCTAATGTATATCGCTGGCACATTTTTTTCTTCACATAGCAAACAAAACTCAGCGCTAGCAGAAAGTTAAAGCTTTTCTATGCCAGTTCTGAGATAACGCAGCTCACAACACTGCTATATTCATTTCTTTCTTTTTAGCTTGTCTGCTGGAGAATATGGGCATTTGGTATTCAATTCAATAGCGCAGCAATTTTTTGGAGTCAATTGCTTTTGAAATCTTAAAGCGATAGGTTGTAATTCGAATAAGTGGAGTTATTTTTATTGCGATTAGGTAGATTTTAAGATTAAGGATATACTAATTGGGCGTTAATTCGCTTTCATACCTAATATACCATTTTTATAATATAAATTTATTTGAATTTTTTTATTTTTGTCGATTGAATATTATTATTCAGAACTTACTTATTTTTGAATTATATTGTTTGATTGAATTTTAATCTACTGAATTTTGAAAGACCGGATTTTGGTCTTGTCATTGTTTTCGAATTATATATAAATTAAAAAGGCTAACCCCACTAAGATTAATTAGAATAGTATTGGTTTCATTAGATAAGATTACGCTTGACGTACTGTTAAATTCAGAAGTATTTCATACTGAATTGTTGTTTCTTTTATTGTTTTTCTTGATTGGCTGAACGTAAGTATTCGAAATTATTTTTGTATTTAAATTTTTTTTACCCTTGAATTGCTTAATTATCTGCTCTTTAGCATAAAGCTAGATTAAAGCAGATAGTAATCCCAATTTTTTTTAGTTTCAAAACTATTTCCTTATTTTTTCGGTTTCCTAAGGAAGTTTCCTAAAAATATAACAAATGGATTAGTACTGTTGGACCCTCAGCCGAAATAGTGAAAATTAGAAAAGTTCCATATATATGCGACATTCTTTTTAAAGATGAATTCTTAGGTACAAAATATCTCAAGCACAAAGCCTATTCATAATAAGCATAGACTTAAAAAACCTACAAGCGTAGGAGAACGAGTAAAGATATTGATGAGTCTGAATTAAATAATATATCTTCCTTAATTCCACCTGTTTCAAGGGAGGTCTTTAAAGATAGAAGTCTTTTTCAAACAGTGTCCAAAAAATTTAAAAACTGTTAGATATTTGTCCAAAAAGATAGGTTTCGAAAAGGCAAGGATTAAGGCATTAAAGAAAAAAAAAAACTTAAAACTTACTAAGATTAACAGATTATTGCGCAGAAAACTAAGTAAGAAAGAAAGTTCTCAAAGTATTGTCAATCATGTATCACCTTCTCAATACATAGATTCGTTATATGAAATCAGTGAAAATAGTAAAATATAAACTTTTAGTTGTTGCTGTTAGGTAGTTGTGAAATTCATGCACCGTTGCTGCCATCAAGCGGTAGCATAAGGACATGAATTGGAGGGAGGGTTGTGAGAACCCCGACTAAGTCTGGACTCACAACCAAAAACTTAGCGAAAGGTGCAGGCATTACCAGGGTGAGCGTCATAGCAGCCGTGCAGGCTTGGTCAGTGACCGAGGAGGTGAGGGGCTCACCTAGCTAGCCGTGCTTAGCTCGCCGGATCGGTGTGGGATCTTGCCTCACACTCCTCGGTACACTCACCCGAACATTATTGCGGGCACTCTTAAAGTCCTGATGGACAGGAGACGGTTCAATAGAAGGAAGCACATACTAGTAGGAAATTAAAAAAAAAAAAGGATAAGGAATAGGCGTGATCATGCCCCCGGCGAAAAACAACCTCAGCCCCAAGATGGTCCGAGGCTTGTAGGGCTACATCCCACCCCAACCTTTGACTGAGTCTTACCCATATATTTCAGCTCAGTCCCTATAAACTCTGACAGTTGTCCGGATTTAGAGGTTAGAGAGGGGGGGAAGGAACCAGGCTAATTTCTACCACTTCATTATTCACACAGCAAGTGATAGTTAAATTCATGGTTAACTAAAAAAAAAGTAAATGAAAATATGAGGACTCCGTGAATACCAAATAGAACTACGCATAATTTGCCCGATTCGTACTATTGAATATTACTTAACACGCTTGATGAGTTTATTACAGACTTACTGTCCTTAATGCCACCGATTTCCAATTTATTGAATACTAGGCCGATTACATTTATTAAATTAATAAGTTGGTTTTAAGGGGGATCCTGCTTTATGAGGCTCAAAAAATCATTTTTTTTATTGCTTAAATCTCTTCCTAATATATCTAAGAATATGTCTGTAAAGTTTTATAGGCTAATTCGAAATATTTTCAAAGATATAGCACTAAACGCAGTGGGATGTCGAGCAGGTATACGAGCGCTCGGGCAGCTTTGAAGTGCGTTTTCTCGAGTTTTCATTTTTATGATTTTTCTAAACTGGCGGGGGTGATTGCAAGAAAACTAAACGACCAATCAAAATGAAACAAAGCTTGTGGACTTCAGTTTTAAATTTTCTTCAATTTTAACTAAAAAGATTCATGAAAAAAACATTCTAAAGAACTTTTTAGCAACTGGAAATGATTTTTTTTTCTTGCAAAAAGCTCTTTTTCAAACCTGAAAAAAAAATTTTAAATTTTAAAATTTATTGGGTTGTTCTTAGTTTACCTAGAGAAAAATATATAAAAATTAAAATTTTCTTTGGTTAAAACTACAAAGATACTAAGATTTAAAATTTTTTGTTTTTTTTATCGTTTCCAATGTTTCTTATAAATATAATATTTTTCAAAAAAAAACAGCATTATTTTTCAAAATAATCGCTGCAATTAATGGTATTGTTCTTTCCAATAGAAAAGAGTTTTTTCGGTTATTGTAATTTTATTGTTTTAAACAGCAACAAATTCTTTATTTATTTCATTTGAAATGTTTTCTATACTGTATTTAATTTGAGGTATATTTTCTATATAATATGGAGGTGAGGTATATGGTGGTTAGAGAAATGGATACCAATTAATTAAATCACTGGCTATTGCATTTGTTTCTGATCTATTGTAAGATATGTGTAGGTGTTGAAGATATTATAATATAAAACCGTTCTATTGCATTGCGTGTGTGAATAGGTGTAAATAATTTGTATATAATTTTTGTTTAATCTATTGCATTTAATATTGCATTTAATATTGTATTTACAAAGATACTAAGATTTAAAATTTTTTGTTTTTTTTATCGTTTCCAATGTTTCTTATAAATATAATATTTTTCAAAAAAAAAAAACAGCATTATTTTTCAAAATAATCGCTGCAATTAATGGTATTGTTCTTTCCAATAGAAAAGAGTTTTTTCGGTTATTGTAATTTTATTGTTTTAAACAGCAACAAATTCTTTATTTATTTCATTTGAAATGTTTTCTATACTGTATTTAATTTGAGGTATATTTTCTATATAATATGGAGGTGAGGTATATGGTGGTTAGAGAAATGGATACCAATTAATTAAATCACTGGCTATTGCATTTGTTTCTGATCTATTGTAAGATATGTGTAGGTGTTGAAGATATTATAATATAAAACCGTTCTATTGCATTGCGTGTGTGAATAGGTGTAAATAATTTGTATATAATTTTTGTTTAATCTATTGCATTTAATATTGTATTTATATATAAATATACCCACTTTAAAGATTTTCCTAGAATATAATTAGATGAAGAGTTGGGTACAACCATAAATTTTTATTATGCTCATGCTTACCGTCGTTTGATATTTTCTTATTTATTATTAGTTATTATTATTATAAGATTTGAACTAACTTTAGTCACGTATGTTATATATTCATATTCAGAGGTATTGGCACTAATTATGTATCGGAATACCTTTGAAATTTGTAATTCATTAGGTTATTAAAAAAAACATAGCGTTGTTGCTATTTCAAACCACTTTCTTAATCTAATTGATTTCTTTTTTATACCCTTTACTAGTTCAATTAATATATACCGCAAAAATGAAAAATTACCCTAAGTTTGAAGAGTATTTAAATTACCTCTTTTGAAAATTAAATTTTAATATCTTTTATGTGCCAAGCTATTTACAGAAATAAATGGCGCGCACATGTGGAAATTTTTTTCTTCTTTTCTTTTCTTTAGAACGACAAAAGTTGGTACTTATCTGTAATTCCTGTTTAAACTCGTTTGCGAACAATTCCCATAACTCTGACTGACTTCACTTCTTTTTCAAAAACCCACGTTTCTTTTTCGTTCAAACTTTTCATCTTCTTTTTTTCAACTCGATTCAGTCACACACTTCTTAACCTCTCGCGTACAAGACCTGCCATATTGGGGGTTACTCCGAAATTCGTATTTCGGAGTTACTCCGAAATATGGGCGCTAACATTTTAAATTGAAAACTGAAAACGATATTTTTTTTTATAAAGGATTGTATACCTGATGTCCTGGGAATTTGGGTCTATGACTTGCAGCCGAGCATCAATAGCACTTGTCGCTCGATGTGCTTCATTATTTGATTTTCGCACCAAACACATATCCTGATTTAAGGAATCCGTAAATTGTGTAAAATTCGGATTGTGGAAATGACAAAGTTTATAATTGTCTAGAATACAACACGTATCTTCAGGCTGATCAAGATCAAAAGTTCGTCCGTCATCTAGTAAGGTTCTTTTTTCATCTCCTTCATATTCAGTTTCAATATGAATATAACCAAAAGAGCTGGCATGTAGCATTTGTTCAACAGCATAAGTGACATCCGGAAGTTTAAAAACATGTCCATACAATATTTCATACCAAACTGATCGGCAAAAGGCTACTATTTCGATAAACCTGTTGATAAAAACTAAATCAAGATGTTTTTCTGCAGTAAAAACCACTCGAAAAACGTTCATAAACACAGGTTCCCCTGCCGTTCAGGTACCTGTGTTATAAACTTCAAAAGGTAACACATTGCACCTGTATAGATATGCCATTGCCCGCAATTCTTAAAGAGTTTCGAATGTTTTGGGTTTAGACATTTCGTCCAAACATTCGTCGATGTACTTGTCGGCGCTTTGTTGAAATACGACACCCTAGGGTGGTAAGTAATTGCAATCAACATGAACAAGAATGCGTTCTTTCATTAGCGAACAATAAGTGTCGAAGTTAGTAGTTACATTTCTCATTACCAGTAATAAATTACTTCATTGATGAACAGAAAATGGCGAAAATAGTGCTTACATTACACATTTCCAAGAAGGTCTTATTTCAGGGGTGAGTAACTAAACAAGAAAATATTAGACACTGTTGTTGCTGCTGTTTTTCTTGTTGTTGTTGCTGTTGCTTCCTTTTTTAATCAATAATTTTTCTTTTCAAACTCACTTTGAAATAATTAGGTCGTAGATTATCCGCACTTTTCACTTGCACTCGTTAAAGTTCTTTAACAACTGAACTTCGTCACTTAATAAAGTTTTAGGAATAAGGAAAACGAAAGATCACCACAAATTGTACAGTTATAGATAATTCGCAAATAATGACATCTCTATCGTTTTCATGATCAATATGAAAAGGGTAGAGGTGACATTATAGGCTCAAATTCAAAGGCGAATTATAAAAACACTGCGAATTGTATGAACTCATTCCCTCTTCGCTTCTTACCCATTACTTTTGTAAGCAATTACGAAGTAAAAGTTATTCCCCGAAGAATTCACTAATTCTAAGTGGATGCCTTGTTATAAGTCCAACTGGGTCGTTTTGATGGAATAGATGAAATGGTTCTTAGCTCCTTGCCAAAGAAGTGCGCCTTCTGTGTTAGAAGGGTTAATTATATTAAAAAAATAGTTTTCACATGCTTGCCGCATAGACAATTGCTAAAGGGCCTGTTCATAAAAGCAGGTTTTCGCTGCAGCTGCATGATTCAGCAACTCACTCGGTTCAGCTGAATTATGAAGTTGTTGCGCAAATCTTCGTTTATGAATAGGCCCAAAGTAGCGCATCATACATTTGTTCGTATGTTTTCAAATAAGCCTGTAGAATCACGGGCAGTATGCTTCCCATAAAAACTCTTTTACACGATTTAGCTTTTATTATATTGTAGACACAAAAAAAAATTAAATAACTAAAAAGTGCACACTTGTCCAACTGTGAACGCTTAGCAAAGTTTTAACACGCACTCATCAAATTACAAAGTTAAACTTGCTCCACATCAAACAAATATCTGATGGCTGACTAGATGTTGGCGTTTTCATGGTATCTTGTTCAGCCGTTCCACTTTTCAATGCCAATATTCCGCGTATAATACTCAAACCTGGCCCGGAGTAATGAAGGGAATTACGCAGTTGCGCCGTGAGCTGGAAGAATTTCTCTTAGGAAAATTTTGCCAAATATTGAATAATGGTTACTACCAGTTGAATACTGATCGGTTAGAGATTAATAATTTCTAATAACTTGATTGTTTTAAATAATCTCTGTTCTCCCAGATAGGACATACAGAAATTTATCACTTAAATGAGCAGGTGCGTATTCTTGCATATTCTTTAGGTCGACTTCTACATACTTACAATTTTTTACGAGAAACACTACAATTTCCTCTGCCGAGTATTTCATCAATATATAACTGGATCGTAATTAAACCATTCTCGCCAAGTATTAATTATTCACGGACGGATGATTTTGCTAAATCCGTTTGCGTGTTTATGTTGAGGAGTTTGTGCGGAAATTTCAAGCAGACAATACATTATGTAGCTTGTTCCGGGTCCATTCCTTCTGAGTCACTTCGGGATGAACTTGAAAAATGTGTTCAGTTTTGCGAATCAGTGGGCCTAAATGTAAACCGTAGGTACTGTCTGCGACCAGGATAGTACTAATAGGAAATATCTTAATACCCAGGCAGTCTCTAGTACAAAACCTTCATACTAAAAAATCGTGAAATCTTCGCAATCTATGATGTATGTCATTTGTTTAAAAAAGTATTAGAAATAATCTTATGAATACAAATTTGCAAAGGTAAGCTTCGGACAAATTTTCGAAATTTAGTGTAAAGCTGGAAAGTAATTGAATTTTTGTACAATTACGAAAAACTGCAAACCACGAAAATTTGTCCGAAGCTTACCTTTGCAAATATTTATCGAACAGAATTTCAAAAGATGAGTGTAAAATTAGCCGTTCAAGTTTTAAATATGTGTTTCCGTTGGTATACGATCCCTGTTAGCATTAGGAAAATTTCCCGATGAAATCAAAGAAATCGTTATTTCAACAGCATAGTTTTTGGAAAAAATTAATAAATTGTTTGATGTTCTTAATGGGAAGCCTCTACTGAAAAGGAGCTCTCCGGAAATACATTATCTGAATGAAATGAAAATGTATGTTCTTAATATAAATCCTTGCAATATGAAAAACACTGCATATTGATATAATGGGCTTGCAATTAGCATTGAGAGTATATAACAAATATCTGAAAAGCTCTTTAATAAATATGAAGAAATAAACAACATTATATGCAAAAAATTCAATCAAGATTCATTAGAGAATCTGTTTTCTCTAAGGTCAAGAAACTGCAACAAATTGTGAAGAAGATAAAGACGAATTATTAGATATTGATTGGGATGCAGTGTTCCAGTCACAATCGGAACCATCAGATGAGACAGATTTAAACAATAGAAGACGGAGTTGGATCAATGCGTTGAGCGGCAAGACCAACATGCCATGGGTCCCGGGTTCGAGACCAGATGACCGTGAGCTTTTATTGAGAAATTAAAATAATCCACTCTGTCTCTGGGCTGTTGTCTAGCTCGCAGCAATGCAAAAACAAGACTCAAGTTTCCTCATATCCCTTACCGTAATTCCCTTCCGGCCAAAACCATGCTAACGCATCAAAGGGTTGTCCCCTAGGATTTGGCCACATCGGATAAAAAAAAAATTATATATAACGTACCAGACCTAGATATCATCAATAAGTCAGTAAATGATTCAGTGAACAAAGGAGAATCTCATTGTAAAATATACGTGAACGATTTATCTATTAGTTATATTGCAGGGTACTGTTTTTTAAAAATAATGAAACGTTTAAATAACCTTGTGCATCATATTGCAGACATTACAAAAGAGAAATCTTTAGCTGATATTTCGGAGATAATGATTAAATTGAAGCAATATGATTCTACATCAGAAAGAGGTGGACTCATAGCACCATCAGATAATTTCTTTGATATTTGTCGAAGACATACACAAATATTTGAGTATGTCCTTCATTCAACTCCTCATTGTAAAAATATTAAACTAGTGGGGTGGGTCCAGATTCTGGGTGTCGCATCATTGGTGCGACCCTTGAGGTTCACACGAACAACTTCCCAGTTAATAACAATTTTCAATTGTTATTAACAATATTCAATTATTATTAACAATATTTTATTGTTAATAGCGATAAATTTCATGATCATAGTACAAACGAGTTAGTGAAAACTCAATAAAATTCATACTATTCGATTTATCGTTTTATTTATAATTAATATCAACTATTTATGGTTTTTTTTATCATTTTTTTAATATTACAAAAAAATATAAAAGTTCTGGATTTTTTTTTAAAGTATCGAGTTGTATCAGAACTTGTATCAGAACCAATTAGATCAGATGAATCTTGTTAAAAAAACAACTTTCGCCCACTTTTATCTCATTTAAAAATACTTAAAAAATTGATATTTAAAATTCATAAATAAATAAATTAATGAATTTAATTTATCATGATAATTTCGTTGTAATTAGATGCAAAAAAATTTTAAAAAAATTATTCCGTTATAGCACTATTTTTTAATGAAAACCAAATAAATGCACTCTGTTTGGAATTCATTTGTTATTAATAATTTTGGTTATAAATAATTTATAATAGATATAAACAATTTTTAATTGTTATAGACCATTTTTAATTGATATAAACAAAGTTTATTCATAAAAAATTTTTGTGGTAACAAACATTTCAATTGTTTATAAGAATTTTCAATTGCTATGAACAATCTTCAATTTGTATTCAATTTCCAATTTTCATAATCAATTTTCAACCAGGTAAAACCATTTTTATGATTATAAATTTATTATTGTTATAAACAATTATTTATTGTTATTAACAATTTTCCATCATTATAAACAATTTCTGTTCATAATAAATTGTTATTATCCGACTTTTTGATGTCCCGATCGTCATCAGAACAAATTATATCGAAGAAATCCTTTTCAAAAAAGTCTAAAATCAACTTTTTATCAGTTTTTTTGTTTAAACAAAAAAACGGCTGAACCGAAATTGATTAAATTTCTCTCAGCTCTTATTGACAATAATACGCTTCGAATGGCACCATAGCGAAGTCGGTATCATTTTTTGTTCGCGAGATTTCGTTGTCGAAAAAAGTGGGTCCGAACGTACGTACGTACACACACACACATACATGTGTTCAAAAACATGCGTAAAACACTATGGTGACTTTGAAATGTAAAAAAAATTTAAAACTAAAAATTTTGAAAATCGGGCCCATTACAATAACTTCCTATATGTGGGAAGTTAATAAACAAATTATAGTAAATCAATGTATTGAAGACACGAATACATATGGAAATAATTGGTTTTCTGAAACTAATAGATGTAGAAATCACCATATTCTAATATTAAATTTTTTACTTTAGTTCTTTTGAGAAAAAATTGTAAGTGGGTTGTGGATTTGAGGAGAAGCAGAAAGAAGCAAATGTCAACCAAAAACAAAAAAACTAAAGAATATAACTAGTTCCTAGTGAAGAAGTATTTGTCCAAAGATATTATACGAACATAGTAGTTTATATTTCGAAATAAGTACAAGTGAAAATGATATTTATATTCACCTGTTTTATCGATTCTTAATTACAGAAGAAAAATAAAATTTTCCAAGTTCTGTATCTGAACCAGAGACCTTCCTCTTTTCAGGAGAGTGCTCTACATTGGGTTTTATCTTCTGTAAGTTAATAATTCAAGTGAATATTAAAGGGGGTTGTGAAGAAAACGGTAATCCGCCATATTGGATTTAGAACGATATTAGATATACTATTGTATTGTATTGCCATGAGAACCAAAGCTGTGTGCACAATTTCAGCTCTATTGGATAACGGGAAGTGGGTCAAATTTCAATCACTAAATTTGACACATACAACATGTCGAACTTAATAAAACCATTGAAAAAATAAATAATCTTGTCCCCGTAAAAAGTAATAATATTCAAAAGTGTGTAAGTTCTAAAAAAGCTTCTTCTTTCTTCAAGTGTTGTGAACTGCGTTATCTCAGAACTGGCATAGAAAAGCTTTAACTTGTCTGATAGCTGTGAAAAGAAAAAATGTGCCAGCGATATGCATTAGCTCTGGAGATCTGTAATGTTATCTGTGACTGTAGTCTGTCAAAGGCTACGTGATGAAAACGAAATCAAGTTGTGCAATACGCATGTCCCGATCGGAAGCCAGGAAAACGTCAGATGCAATATGAAGTCAAGGCCGACTCAAACCTGTAATGAAAAGTGTGTGTGCTGAAAATGAATAACGGAAATTGCTAGACCTAAGTTGCTGAACTTTCTAATATTAAGCTAAGTAGTATAAATAGGGCTAAGTGGCAGCCTAGTGAGTTAGTTGTATTTTAAACTAGTGAAGTAATAAGTGTTAATTATTAAAGTGAAACGCAATATTGTGAAGAAATATTTAGTAACTATCGATGAAAAGAAGAAGTTTTGGTACGAGTCCTAAATTCCCGTGAAAAAAGGCATCAAGTTAAAGAATCGTCAAGTCTTAGATGAAACCAAGCAGCCAAAGAGGGATGTCACAAAGCTAACCAAAATGATATTTCCGTCCAATAAACTGAACCAAGGGGAATATCGTAAAGCAAAGAAGTTGCTTGAAGAATGTGCCGATATTTTTGCACTACGGGACGAAATCTATGGAAAAACTGATATAGTGCAACATTAAATTGACACCGGAGACGCCCGCCCTATCAAGCAGCCACCAAAAAGATTACCACTTGCAAAGCGAGAAGAAGCAGACGAAATGGTTGAAACAATGCGTAATCACGGTCTGATAGAAAAGTCGAAAGGTCCATGGCTGTACCAGTGGTGCTAGTAAAGAAGGAGGATGGCAGTACAAAATTCTGTGTGGATTATCGTCGTCTAAATGATGTCACGATGAAAGATAGTTACCCACTATGCCGCATAGACGACACCCTGGATACTTTATCAGGATCTAGACTAAAAAACCGGCTACTGGCAAGTCGAGATCGATCCAGATGACAGGGAAAAGACAGCATTCTCGGTGAGAAGCGGATTTTTGCAATTTAAAGTTATGCCCTTTGGACTTTGCAATGCTCCAGCAACATTCGAGCGCTTAATTGAATGTGTTCTACGAGGTTTCACTTGGAAAACCTGCCTAGTATATTTGGATGACATCATTGCAATTGGACGAAGTTTCGAAAAAACATTGAAGAGCTAATGGGCGCAATGGAATTTGCTGTGTTGAATATAGAATATTGAAACGCAAATGGGAAACACCCGACATCATTGAAGTTGTTTGTATAGGATTGGGGCCAAAGTGAATCTAGGGAAGTCCCTTCAGTTGTGGGGCCTCAGATCCTAGCACTTCTTTATACCTAGAAAATTGTCTAGATACATTTTGTAAGTTTTTTTTTGTTAAATCAAAAATTTATTTTGTTAAAATATTTATTTTTTTTTATTGACTTTTAATCCTTATTGTTCAAACAATCTGGTTAGATTGAAATTTCAATTTACATTTTTTGTTTATAATTTTCTCTGTATAGGTTACAGTATTTTATTGTCAATGATTGAATAATTATTATATTTTTTAAAGTGTTTGTGTTTCACAATATTCAAAATTTATCGAAGTGTACAGGTTGACCAAAATATATTTGACAGTTATTCTATCTGTACCTATAGTCTGATTGAAGAAGATTTATTTAAAATATTTTATTGAAATAATATAATCAAACTGATAAAATTTTAATTAAAAATTAAATTTGTAGCTACTGTTACTCAGTGAAAATCCATTTTGAGTGAATCGTAAAATTAAGAATATGATGAATAATAATATTGTTAGTAATAAAAATTGTATAATTGAAATTTTACTTATTTGTTCTGTGTTTTCGATTTTCGATTTGATATTTCTCAAGTTTGTTTATTACTTTGAAAGGACCTTCATATGGGTTTTGTAAAGAAGATTTGCTTCTGTCGATTCTAATAAAACCAAATTCTGTATCTTTTAAATCTTTAAGTACGTAGATTTTAAAATTTAGTTTTCGATAATGTTAGGGTTTAAAGTTATTTATGCAAAATCTGATTTTACTTAAGAAATTTAATGTACCTTGAATTGTTGTTAATGCTAAATTCTCCTGGAACGCGAAGAGGTTGTCCATAGACAAGTTCTGCTGGAGAACATTGCAAGTCTTCTTTAATCGTGGTTCGGAAACCTAAGAGGACTGCAGCTAACTGTGTAACCCAATTATTTTGGCCGTCACGAGCGCTTATGGCTGCTTTTAATTGTCTGTGAAAGCGTTCTATCATTCCGTTTGATTGTGGATGATAAGGAGTAGTGCGGATTCGATGTGATCCTTAAATTTTTGTAAATTCTTCGAATAATTTGGATTCGAATTGAGTACCCTGATCTGTGGTAATTTCTAGTGGAATACCAAAACGTGGAAAATATTGTTCGTATAACGTATTGATAGTTGTGCTTGCCTCAATATCTTTGATTTAATAAGCTTCTGGCCAACGAGTAAATCTATCTATTATTGTTAGAATGTAAGAATATCCATTTGAAGACGGTAAAGGACCTACCAAATCGAAATGGATATGTTCGAATCTTGCTTTGGGTAGTTCGAATTTACCAATTTCTGATTTTGTGTGCTTGGTTATTTTGGCTTTTGGCAATTGACACAATTTCTAGTCCAATTGTTAATACCTGTATTCATTCCAGGCCAAAAGTATTTAGAACAAAAGATTTTCGTTTGTTTTAATTCCTGTATGAGATAAATTATAAATGGTATTAAAGATAATTTTTCGAAGTTCCTTGGGTATATATGACCGTGAATTTTTTAGTAGAAGCTTCGCACCAAATGTCAGACTCAGAAGTGCTTAATTTAATTTACAAGCTTATATTTTGAATTATCTGGTCTGTTATACTGAGTTATCAAAAGATGTGTAAGTTCTTCGTCACTATTTTGATACTCAGCAACAGTTTTTAAATCAAATTTGGTATTGTTATGCTTTAAATGTTCGATATTTTCGACAGAAATTCTACATAAAGTATTTTCTACTGTATTTGATTTGCCTTTGATATGTCTGATATCGGAGGTAAATTGGGTTATGTAGTCCAGATGTCGAGTTTGTCTTGGACTTCTTTGTGTTTTAGACCATATTTCTGTAATGAGTGGTTTGTGGTCTGTAAAAGCTATAAATTCTCGACCTTCTAGAAAATGTCTAAAATGTTTGATGGCTAGATATAATGCGAAAAGTTCTCGGTCGAATGCTGAATATTTGATTTCCGCTTCTTTTAATTTTTTAGAGAAAAATGCAATCGGTTCCCAATGGTTTGCATTGGATTGTTGGAGCACTGCACCAGCAGCGCTAACAGAAGCGTCTACGGTTAAATTGAATTTTGCATTTTCAATATGATGAATTAGTAAAGTTGCTTTTGAAAGTGATTGTTTAATTTTATTAAGTTGTTGTTCACATTCTACTGGCCAAGAAAAATGTTTAGCGTTATTTGGTTTCTTTTTGAGAAGTAGAGCCAAATAAGTGTGAATTGGGTTTAGTAATTTAGCAAGATTTGGAATAAACCTATGGTAATAATTAATCATGCCTATAAATTGTTGAATTTGTTTAATAGAATTTTGAGAAGGAAAATTGTTAATACCTTGGACTGTCTTCTAAAGGTAAGATGCCTTCTTTTGTTTTTTCGTGACTGAGGAAGTCCAAAGTTCCAACTCCGAAAATATATTTGGATGGATTAATATTGATTCCGAAATCGGATCGTTGTTTAAAAATTTGGTTTAAATGATTTTTATGTTCGGATTCAGATTTGCTGGCAACTAAAATATCGTCAATGTAGACAAACGCTAAATCTAAATTTTTAATGATTTGGTCCATGGTTTGAAATGTTTGTGCAGCATTTCTTAGACCAAATGGCATCCCAGTGAATTCAAATAATCCGAATGGAGTTGTAATGGCTGTTTTCTATATGTCCTCTTTAGCCATTGGAATTTGGTGGTAAGCTCTTACCAAATCAATTTCTGAGAAAATGGTGCAACCGTTTAAGTTCATTGAGAAATGTTGTGTGTGGTAATGGGTATCTATCCGGAACTGTGATTGTGTTGAGTCTGCGATAATCTCCACATGGTCGGCAATCTGAAGAATTTTTCTTTGCTACTAGATGTAGTGGAGAAGATACTGAATAAGATGATAATTGGCACAGACTTAATTTAACCATGTGATCAAATTCTAATTTTGTATTTATATCCATCTAAACGTCTTGGACGAGCAAAAGGAAGTAGTCCTTTAGTTTATATGTGATGTAATACGTTATGTTTAACTGGAATATCATAACAAGGTGGTTGCGTTAATGTGGGAAATCTTTGCAAAATTTTACCGTACTCGTTACTGATTGCATAGTAACGAGGAGTTGGAGTATTTGCTTTTACCGTGATTCCACTATTACTTAATGTTGTTATACCGTCGAGTAATCTTTTGTTTTTTAAATCGACCAGTAAATTAAATTTTGTTAAAAAGTCTGCTCCGATGATGGGCTTGTTGACATTAGCAATTATAAATGGGGAAAATGAATTCTCTTCTAAGACCGAAATATACTTTAACTTTCTAACTTATGGTACGAAATAAGTGTTAATGGTAGAACCGTTTGCTCCTGATAAATATAAGTTAGTGTCTTTGTTAAATTTTCTAAAGAAGTCGTTAGGTACTACTTAAATATCAGTACCTGTATCTATTAGAAATTTGAATTGGTTTTCTTTGTTAAAAATCAATTAACGTTTAGAAGTGTTATTGTTAAATATGTTGTTCACTGAGAGTGTAATTAGTTTTTTTTTGATTATTAATAGTTTTGAAAGAACACGGCGAAATGCATTTAGTCGCTTTGGTACCAAATTTATTGTGATACCAACAATAAGAACTGTTATTTCTAGAGTTAAACTTGTCTGCTATACGAATTGTTTCTAGAGAATGAATGATCTCTCGATCTGTTTCTAGAACGTGAGTAAACAGATTGGTTTTGACATGATAGTTCTTTTATCAAATTTTAGAGATTTTCTATTCTATTTATATTTTATATATATATTCTAAATTATTTATTTTTGCTAAAAGAAAATTGTTATCTATAAAATCGTAATTTGGTTTTGGTAGATTCCGATATAAATTTAATTTTGGAAATATAATATATATTATCTGCCAAAACTAAAAGTTCCTTAATATCTTGTTTTCCGGAAGATATTAAGGCTATATTTATATTTGCCGGCAATTTTCTCATCCATAATTTTTTAATTAAAGATTTGCTAACTGTGGATGAATTGCCTGCAAGAATATCCATAGAGCGATAGAATTCTGAAGGTCTTATATCTCCGATTTCGGTAGTAGATAGAAATTGCTTCTGATTCTGTAAACCTTTTTATTAGAGTATTCTTCAAATTTTCATATTTACTTAAAAGTGGAGGATTTTGTAAAAAAATCTAGAACATTTGTTATTACTTCCACAGGTAAAGACACGTACGTCAACTTAGCGGGACAACTTCGGCGAATCGCAACACGACTAGGCTCACAATTTGCCGTTATTTTGCCGTTAATTAGTTGTGGAAAAAATAATGTTGCCGTTCTTATTTTTTAAAAAATTACATTATATAAAGTTAGCGGACGTCCTCCATTTTTTATAATCTTCTGTATCCATTCCCCTGCCAAATTTTTCTTTCTTGTTTTCTGCCTCCTAAAAGAAGCCTTACTAAGAAAACTCCACAGAAACAGTATTTCTTAGAACTACAAACGTTTCCTTATAATAACGTTTCAACGCATTCAGATGCCCTAATGACGCCAAGCCACAGAGTTCTCCAAATTTTGGAATAATTATATATTTGCAACACAATTTTAAGTTAAGAATTTGCCGTTCGGTCAATTTGATTTAGTTGTGAAGTCGTTGATTTTGCCTTGCATCGGTTTTTCTTGTAATTGGACGATATCACTCACCTCATATAAACTTAGCGAGGCAACTCCCATAAATCGCATATATAACGGTTTTTCCAACACAATTTTTAGTTAAGAATTCGCCGTTCGGTCAATTTGATTTAGTTGTGAAGTCGTTGATTTTGCCGTGCATCGATTTTCCTTGTAATTGGACGATATCACTCACCTCATGTAAACTTAGCGAGGCAACTCCCAAAAATCGCATATATAACGGTTTTTCCAACACAATTTTTAGTTAAGAATTTGCCGTTCGGTCAATTTGATTTAGTTGTGAAGTCGTTGATTTTGTCGTGCATTGATTTTCCTTGTAATTGTACGATATCACTCACCTCATGTAAACTTAGCGAGGCAACTCCCAAAAATCGCATGTATAACGGTTTTTCCAACACAATTTTTAGTTAAGAATTTGCCGTTCGGTCAATTTGATTTAGTTGTGAAGTCGTTGATTTTGCCGTGCATCGATTTTCCTTGTAATTGGACGATATCACTCACCTCATATAAACTTAGCGAGGCAACTCCCAAAAATCGCATATATAACGGTTTTTCCAACACAATTTTTAGTTAAGAATTTGCCGTTCGGTCAATTTGATTTAGTTGTGAAGTCGTTGATTTTGCCGTGCATCGATTTCCCTTGTAATTGGGCGATATCACTCACCTCATATAAACTTAGCGAGGCAACTCCCAAAAATCGCATATATAACGGTTTTTCCAACACAATTTTTAGTTAAGAATTTGCCGTTCGGTCAATTTGATTTAGTTGTGAAGTCGTTGATTTTGTCGCAATTCAATTGCAGTTGGAAGAAAAGGTTGGAAACCTAGAAATTCTGCCTGCAGTACCGTTCCTGAAATCAAAATTCTCTTATAACTGTAGTAATTTAAGTCGTATCGGAAATCTGTTTCAGGCATTCACTAACGGCAAAAAAACGGCAAATTCTAAGATAGTTAAATTTTATTTACAATCATTTTTTAAGAATTTTTCAAAGTTGTCCCGCTAACTTTGTATAAAGTTAGCGGGACACCCTGTAAAATTACAGGGTGTAAGAACGGCAAAATTATTTTTTCCACAACTAATTAACGGCAAATTGTGAGCCTAGTCGTGTTGCGATTCGCCGAAGTTGTCCCGCTAAGTTGACGTACGTGGTAAAGACTGAACAACGTGACTGTATTTTGTTTCGTCTACGGTTATTCGTTTAAAAGCAAATTGGGCTTCGGCTTGAATGAACCAAACTTCTGTGTTTGTTAGTTTAATTGAAGTCATGGCTACATAACTGTTGTCATTGAAATTTGTAGCATTTGTATGTAAAGTTTGTTGTGAAAAATTTGACTCGCCTTCACTAGTCATTATGATTGTATTTATTCACTGTTTGAAAGTAAAATTTCACTTTTTTATTTATACACTGATTTTAACGGGACTTAACTTCGCGAATCAGAAAATGAAAGTACAACCCCTTAATACCTTGTAAAATAAGATAAAATTTTCAGATGATTATACCATGATAAAATATATTATTAAAATTTATTTTATTATTTATTGAAAAAGATACAAATTTTGAAATGTGAAAAAAATATAATGTATTGTAGTATTGTGTATGTTTCTGTTGTATAATAACGTTAATTTTAATTAAAAAAAGAACATACCAATATTAAATTTAATAGATGTGTTGCCTTTTTTGTGTTTTTCTTGCTTCTTTGTTATGTTGATTTTTCTTTTTTCCTAACGATGTTTATTTTAGAAGCATTGACTTGAAATTGTCGATTGTTGAATATTTTAATAAAAATAGTTTAAAAAAAAGTCTATTACGCCATTTTGAAGTCGGTGCAAATAAAAACCAAACAACTATTTAATCGTATTTCTTATGATCCCGTAAGCTGAAACGTCCAGGTAGTATTATGTATTATTTTCAATTGTGGTACTGTAGTTGTTTTATTTGTTTAATTTGCACCGACTTCAAAATGTCGTAATAGATATAAAATTAAAAATAATTTTATGCTTTTTAGCGCTTTTTGTGAAGTTTTTTTAAAAACTCCGAGTTACAAAGTTAGACTACTCCCCCTCCACATAGGACCAAAGTAATCTCCTATTAGCAATGGGGGATCACACTCTATACAACAGAAAGCCTTTTCGTTGTATCAACCACGGAACATACTCTACCCAACAGAAAAAGAATTATCCAAATTGGTCCACGCGTTACAAAGTTAGACTACCCCCGCCCCCCTCCCCTCACCCTAGGCCAATTTTTTTTCCTATTATCAATGGGGGATCATATTCTGTACAACAAAAAAAGAACAATCCAAATCGGTTCACGCGTTACAAAGTTAGGTTTCACCCCCACCCCCACCCTATCAAAAATTTTTTTGACATGGTACCAATCGGTGAAAATACTCTACCCAACATGGTGCCAATCAGTGAACATACTCTACCCAACAAAAAAAGAATTATCAAAATCGGTCGACGCGTTACCAAGTTACGCCCGGTGAGACATTAAAACAAAAAAAAAAACAAAAAACGCGTCGAACTTAGAACCTCTTTGTTTTTGGGAAGTCGGTTAAAAAGTATGCTTTACCCTACGTGGGGGGCACCTCTTATTAAATATTTTGCTGTTGTTGAATGTTGATTGCTTACCACGAGTGGGGGGCACCTTTTGATTTTTAAAACCAGAGGATACCTTACCTTGGGTAGGGGGTATCTCTGTTTTAAAATTTGCGTTGATGGCTTCTGCTTCTTATTTTAAAACCAGAAAGTACCTTACCTTGGATAGGGGGTACTTCTGTTTTAAAATTTGTGTCGATGTCTTCTGCTTCTTATTTTAAAAACAGAAAGTACCTTACCTTGGGTAGGGGGTACTTCTGTTTTAAAATTTGTGTTGATGTCTTCTGCTTCTTATTTTAAAAACCAGAAAGTACCTTACCTTGGGTAGGGGGTACTTCTGTTTTTAAAATTTGCGGGGTCACTAATGATGCGACCGGAGCGTCGGGGTCACCAATGATTGGGATTGGGGCCAAACTGAATCGAGGGAAGTCCCTTCAGTTGTGCGGCCTCAGATCCTAGCACTTCATTATACCTAGAAAATTGTGTAGATACATTTTGTAAGTTTTTTTTTAAGAAATCAAAAATTTATTTTGTTAAAATATTTATTTTTTTATTAACTTTTAATCCTTATTATTCAAACAATCTGGTTAGACTGAAATTTCAATTTACATTTTTTGTAACCTACTTTACAATTAATACATAGATAGTTTGTTTATAATTTTCTCTGTGTAGAGTATAGTATTTTATTGTCAATGATTGAATGATTATTATATTTTTTAAAGTGTTTGTGTTTCACACTATTTAAAATTTATCGAAGTGTACAGGTTGACCAAAATATATTCGACAGTTATTCTATCTGTACAGTCTGATTGAACATAATCAAAGTGGATTTATTTAAAATATTTTATTGAAATAATATAATCAAACTGATAACATTTTAATTAAAAATTAAATTTGTAGCTACTGCCACAGTCATCATGCTGGATGCAGGTATTAGTTCCCAGGAACAAGATAAAAGCTTTGCTAGCAGAATATCATAACGGTGCTTCGGGAGGACATCTTGGCGTCAATAAGACTTAAGAGAACGATTCCACTGGTTACATATGCGGGAGGATGTGGAGGATCAAAACAAGGGGAACGATGCAGCAATACATCGTTGGAGCGCCTTTGAGAGAATAGCGATTGACGTTGCGGGACCATTTTCAGAGTCAGATAGGGACAACCGGTACATTTTAGTGGTAATGGATTACTTCCGTAAATGGCCAGAAGTTTATGCGATCCCAGGTTGCTGGAGAATGGACGGATGAGTTGAAGCCTTCTAGGATACTACTCATCTGGATATTCTCAAGTGTTAGTTACACCTACAAGCGGTAGCAACCGGGCAACGCATCCCAGAACGTAGCCAAGTAACTAATGCGGGAGGAGATAACCTCTTGAAAAATCCCCCTTACTCCAAGGTTGTAGTAGGTCACTTCTGTAGGAGTAGAGGTGGAGGGTATTGTAGACCCTAACAGGTTGGCTATACCTACGGTACCCATAGCACAACCGAACCAGCTTTGGGAAAATTACCTTTCGAAGAATCTGCGGCGGCTATGGAGGCTGGCTTGCACCGGCTGACAATACTGTAGCAATCCTGGAAGAAGGCGCCATTGCCAAACTAATAACTAACACTTCCTCAGGTGTGGCGGTGGCAGAGATGGTAGACTATAACGAATTGGATATCTCCGCGCTACACGCACCAGTAGAAGATGAAGACCTGCCTTCCGAAGGGCTACCTGAGGTTAATCCAGAGGAGGTTACTTGTCCTGGCTCTGGACTAAAACTTTATGGCCTGGAACCCTTCAATGCCGTAGGTAGAGAAGGGGTGAAGGTTGTAATTAACGTATGGACAAAGAAGGAACGCTGGAGACGGTGGGACAACATGGATTCCTGCAGTGACCCAGGACACCGAGGTTAGTGGCGACAGTTGCCCCCACTAAGGGAGACTGGGAGGGGACGAAAAGGGACCCGATTCTATGTGGTCTGTTTCGGCTACTCCCCAGAGAGGTATTTTTAGTGAGTAAAAATCTCACACTACCGGAGGGCACGGGCTGTCCGGTGTCTTTTGGAAGGTTTTCACCTCTCCGGATAAAAAAAAAATATGCGATCCCAAATAAAGAAGCAAAGATAGTGACAGAGGAGTTTGTAACAAACTGGATATGCAGACTTGATGTCCCCAATGAGCGACCGACTAAGGACGAAACTTTGAATCTCAAGTATTCCAGCAGGACAAAACCACTTTATCCACAATCTGACGGGATGGTTGAACGCACAGCCGTCCATAACCCTCTAAAATTGTGTTTGGAAGACAGATTTGACTGCCCAGTTATTTGAAGTTCGGAACACTTGAAAAAGATACTGAAAACACTGAAGAGTACATAACCATACTTCGGAAGTGTTTCGCAGAAATCCATCAACTAGCAAGAAAGAACCTCAAGACGTCCAGATATAGAATGAACGATACGAGATCGGAGATAATTCTAGCGGATTCAGGGTAGGAAACCTCGTCTGGTTATTGAACCCGCGCCGACGAAAAGGGAAATCACCGAAACTTCAACAGCAGTGGAAAGGACCCTACAAGATTCTTACGAGCATCAATGATGTGGTCTACAGGATACAGCGGGGACCAAAAGACGAAAAAAAGAGCGCGCACATTGACCGATTAAAGCCATACCAAGCAGATACAACTGTTCGGGAAGAACATGTTCTAAGGGGGAGGCATGCACTGTAGTCTGTCAAAGGCTACGTGATGAAAACGAAATCAAGTTGTGCAGTGAGCATGTCCCAAATTTCTCAAACCTGTGGTGACTTGGTGTGGTGAAAATGAATAACGGAAATCGCTAGAATTAAGTTGCTGAATTTTCTAGAATTAAGCTAAGTAGTATAAACAGGGCTGAGGAGCAGCCTAGTGTTCTAAGTTGTCAGCAACTTTTTAAGCTAAGCTGTATAAATGGGATTGAGTAGCAGCCTAATAAGTTAGCTGTGTTTGAATCAGTGAAGTGAGCAGTTTAAATAAGTAAAGTGAAACGGTATATTGTACAGAAAAATTGTGAAGACAATTGTGAGACCCACTAATCAGTGAAGTGAATAAAAACTGTGAACATTAGTTATTGAAAATAAGTGGTTGTATTAATTTATTGAGCCCGAAAAGCCCCAACTACAGCACAAAACTATTATTAAACTTAATTAATTTTTCTCCCAACAATTTTTGTTTAATATTTCCCGTTCATTTGGTAGCTCATTTATTGTTTTAGGACAAGTAACACAAAAGTTATGAATTTTTTTCACTATCCGGAAAACGCAACAATTTCATCATATACAAAAGGTGATCAACGAATTATAAATGTCTTAAATTTTTTTGAATTTTATATTGCTCATCAAGTTTTTGTTTACACTAAAACAATATCTTTTTGTAAGTCGAATACCTGAGATCAAAGATACATATATCTATTAATGTTTATTTTATGACATCTCCTTTTTTTATCCAATTACGAAGTCTGTAAACTCAGAACCATAACCATTTCCACATTTATGACTGATCTAATTACAAACGGCAAGAAACTGGAATTAGTTTTCATTAAGTCTTAAGGGGTTATACGCAGTCATAGGGCCGAAAAACAGTGATTTTTCAAGAAATGTTTTTGGAGAGGCATTTTAATTTATTAACTTGAAATTTTGTATGCATATAATAAGCACTTTATACAATATTTTCATGTTTTATTTGTGAAAATAATGATTTTCAAGGTCACAGCAGACGATCTCCGAAACCACTTTGAAAAAACAGTGTTTTGCGGTGTACGCGATATCTCGTGACTGGGTCATCTGAAATTAAAAAACAAGAAGATCGTTAATTTATCAAATTATCTTGAAAATAATCGAAGGAATAAGCAAAATATTTATTTTTCACAAAATGGCGACTCCTCAAAAAAAAAATTTAGATTTTTAAGGAAAATGTTGGTCTTATATTGTTTATAAACATGGTTTTGAGAAAAACGCGTTCAAAGTTTCAAAAGCACTCTGCAGATAGTAAAATATTGTTTTAAATGCGCGTGTAAAAGCGAGAATATTTGTCGAATTGACATAAAATTATCTCGGTGTATACTTATTTATTTATTTATTCATACTCTACCGATGACAATGATCTTACGGACTGAGCAGTAACTACTAAGGTATTAAATAAATCGAACTTGCTCTACACCAATAATTAACTTAAAAATAAATTTTACTCCTAAATTCTATTAGTCAATGCAATTATTATATCCTTAAACTCATTCCTCGGCAGATCAAATTCAAAAAACGAGCAAAATTCATTACCTGACTTCAGAAAATCCATAATTAGTTCTATGAGCAGGATAGTACAATATAGTAATTTCCGCGAACGCATAGTACGTTCTGGTGCATAAAGACCAATTAGAGATAACAATTCAGGGCAGTCTATATCATATGTTAAAATATCCCTTATGAATGAGACAGGCCAATAGGTTCGACGGCTTTCAAGCCTTTGCAACCCTAAGGCCGATTTCACATTGGCGAGCGGTGAGCTTTGAGCGTTGAGCGGTGCGCGAAAAGCTTCAACCTTTTCATACTAATTCGCTGTGGATGTTAGTTGCATCGTACCTTTGAGTGCACAATGGTGTCAAAGCTTATGAAAAAAAATGATATTACTCGATAATTTACGCTTAAAGAGATTGATTTTAGCAAGAAAACGGAAAAGATTAGCATTGTGTTTGTGTACGTTTTTGATTTGTTTTGTTTTGGGCAAATTAAGACCGGGAGTATGCAAAAATTTTTATTTAATTTTTGCAACATTCGTGGCTTGAAAAGTAACCATTTTTCGGTTTACTGCCACTTGATCGCGGAAAATCCGGCTGTTTTTGCACTAAGCGAAACCAAGGTTGTTTCCGATTCTGATATTAATCAGTATCACATCCCTGGTTATCACTTAGTACCGCTCTTCTCTCCTCAAGGGAAATCGCGGTTTATATTAGAAATGATGTGCCATTTTCTCATCTCCCTCAATTCTCTTCTACTAATCCAAAATTTAATTATATCTGGATTAGATTTAAACTCTATCGGCACATCATTCATTTTTGTTTTTTATACCGCAGCCCGAATATGTCTGACACTGACGCTGTATTGATAAGATTTTGGAAATATCGCCCTCTTCTGAAATCGTTCTTGCTGGCGATTTCAACGTCCACAACACACAGTGGCTCAGGCATCCTTCTATCACAAGCCCGTCTGGAAGACACGTCGAGTTATTTAGTGAGTCTTTTAATTAACAGCAACTGGTTGAGTGTCCGACTCGTGTTCCTGATACTTTGGGGCACAACGCGCATCTTTTAGATCTATTTCTAACATCGCATCCAAAAAAATACTCGGTTTCGGTAACTGCTCCCTTGGGTAATTCGGACCATTGCCTTATCTCCTTACTTAATAAGTATCTCAGAGAGCTGGATTGGTCCGATTGCTTTTCTGTGAGAGACGTTAACAAATGCACCGATTATATCTTAAACATCCTTTGGTTTGGAATGCATCGCTTTATTCCTCATAGCTTCAAGAACAGTAAACCAACTAACACCAATTGGTTCAATAATGACTGTTTCGCAGCCATTAATAATAAGGAAGCAGCCTTCCAGGCAATTGAGACGTATCTATAGAGATGCGCGAAATACTTGCAATTCAGCAATTAGTCAGGCAAAGTTCAATTTCGACCAGAACATCAGACGGAAGGTATTTTCTACCCAAAAGGGTAGTAACGGCTTCTGGTCTCTAATAAAAACAGTTAAGAACAATTTCACCTGTTCGTCAACACCACCACTCATTTATAATGAGAATGTTTTTACTGACTCATTGGACAAGGCCAACCTGTTTGCTGCTAATTCGAACTTACCACCTTCATCGAAGCCACTTCCATCTCCATCACAGTGTACTAAAAGGCAAAAGCCGCTACACTTTCGCACTCGGGAAGTTTTTAGAGTACTTTCAAAACTCGACGTGTCCAAGGCTACTGGGCTTGATGGTTTCTCGCCCCTTGTTTTAAAATGCTGCGCCTCTGCTTTGGCTTAACCTCTGCGCAAACTTTTTCACCTGTCACATTCAACAGGAACGTTTCCTAGTATATGGAAACTTGCTCATGTCCAGCCGATACTTAAAAAAGGAGAGGCATGCGACCCCTCTAACAACAGACCAATTGCACTAACCTCGATCATATCTAAAGTTTTTGAATCACTCATAAACTCTCAGTTGTTGAAATATCTAGAAAACAACCATCTTATCAACGATTGCCAGTATGGTTTCCGCACTGGCCGCTCAACCGGAGACTTACTAACGGCTCTAACGGAGCGTTGGAATCATTGTCTTCACAATTTTGGTAAGTTCGAAATCGTCGCTCTTGATATTTCAAAGGCTTTTGATAGAGTCTGGCATGCTGCCCTTTTAGCCAAACTTCAAACATTTGGTCTGCACCTTACCCTCGTTAAATGGATAGAGTTTTTTGTCAGGCCGTTCAATTCGTGTAGTAATTGACGGAGTTACATCTGATTCGTACGAAATAAATGCCGGTGTACCTCAGGGTTCAGTTCTTTCACCACCTTATTTCTTCTTTTTATTAATGATCTCTTATCCCTTACTCTCAATCCTATTCATAGTTTCGCCGACGACAGCACCCTTGATTTCGCGTACTCATTTGATTCTGTAATGAATTCACGTGGAAATGCTACAAAAGTCCATCGGGAACGCATGTTTAGATCATTAAACAACGACATTTCTATGGTCCTTGCTTGGGGCAGAGCATATCGTGTTACGTTTAATGCATCCAAAACTCAATGCTGTTTAATGTCCCTTAAAAAACGCCCAGTTCAACCCCGACCCATTTCAGTCGACGGAGTGAATATACCTAATTCACCCTCCCTAAACATCTTGGGTATTGAGATATCCACCAATCTTAGCTGGACTGATCAAATATTTGCAATCGCTAAAAGTGCGATGAAATGTTTGGGTTTTCTACAGAGATGTAAGAAATATTTCTCCCCACCTGACTTAGCGCTGATCTACAAGTCCCACATTAGGCCTAGAATGTAATTCCCATATTTGGGCAGGGGCCGGACACACCGCACTGTCCGCGTTAGACAAAGTCCAGCGTAAGGCTATTAAAATTATCGGCGATCCCTCAATCTCTGAGGGCCTTGACTCTCTGGAGCATCGACGAAATTGCTAGCCTGATTCCTTGTAGACACATGACAACGCGTGATACAAGATCTACAAATCGCTCCCACCCCTATACTCTCCAGGTCAAACTTGGACGTACCGTCAAATTTCGGGAATCTTTTCTAAGCAGAACAACACGAATGTGGAACAGTTTACCATCTTCTGTTTTTCCCTCGTCTTATGAGCCTGAAACATTCAAACGGGGCGTACATCGACACCTCCTTAACTCAACCTCCTAACCCATTTCCCTCATCCTTAATTCCTTTCCTGCCAAGGCTGTGCTTAAGCATCATAGGGCATTCCCTGATCTTGGGCATCATCATATATAAAAAAAAAAATTTGTGAAATTAATAAAAACCCGTTTGAGTCTAGTGAATTTAATATTATATGAAGATCGTGGCAGAAACCCTGAAATTTTTTTTAATTTTTACGAATGTCAGTTAAAACTTTCGATTACATATTATCAAAAATTATAAATCGTCTGCAGAAAAAACAGACAAACTTCGTTTGGCTCTACAAAAATTACACGACAACTAATGGGCAACGCGCACCGTCACCGCTCACAATCAAGTTGATGAAAACCCCGCTCGGCGGCACAGCTCAAAGCTCACCACTCAACGCTCTTCAATGTGAAAACTTTCATAGCGATGGCCTGACTGCGCGGTGTTTTAACTCTCACAGCTCAAAGCTCACCGCTCGCCAATGTGAAATTGACCTAAGAGTTGGCATCGATTCTCATAATGTGGAATAGTACCACCTAATATATCATACCTTTTAAAGAGGAAACGAGTAAGACTTCTCTGCACAGATTCTATTCTTGTCTTCCGAACATTATGTTGAGGACTCCATATGACCGCTTCATATTCTAATACAGATCTGATCAATGAAGTGAAGAGAAGCTTTACAGTAAAGGGGTTACGAAATTCCTTCGTGCTCCTTTTAATAAAATCTAACAGCCTGAATGCCTTACTCACAATGAAGTCTATGTGGCTTGAGAAAATAAGTTTTGAGTCAAAAATAACGCTTAAGTTTTTGAATTCTTGTGCTCACTCAATGCTGACACCATTAATACCATAATCCCAGAATATAGGAGTAGAGCATCTATAGTAGGTCATAATTCTGCACTTCTTTTCATTAAAAGAAAGCTTGTTTAGATTATACCAATGATTCAAGCTATCCAGGTTCATGTGAAGAAGAACACAATTTTTACTCGAATGAATGGAAGCAAAAAGTTTCTAGTCAGTCATCAGCATATATTAAGCATTTCGCAAGATGGCTACCTTGTGATACCCCCGAAAATGCGAAGACATCACTAGAATACATGTTCCCTATTCTGACACGTTGTCTGCGATTAGTAAGATAAGACTGGAACCAATCAAAACCATAATTCTGACTCCCTAGTCCTCTCATTTTTTTCAGCAAAATGGCAATTGATACTCTATCAAAAGCTTTAGAAAAATCGGTATATAGTACGTCTACTTGATTACCATTTTCGATATTTTGTACACAAAAGTTAGTAACAAGGCTAAGTTCGAAACAGTAGATCTCCCACCGAAGAAACCGTGCTGTTCATTTACAATTAAGTTTTTAACTAGCAGTGGAATTTTAGATGTTACCAACGCGTCCAGCAACTTAGGTACAACGTTCATGATCGATACTCCACGGTAATTCTCTATATCGCTTCTGTTTCCAGCCTTATAGATCGGAACAAGGCAAGAAATCTTCCACGAATCCAAGAATACACCCGAACCCAGAGATAAATTAAACAATAAAGTTAAAGGAACATCAATTGTTTCAACGCATTCTTTTAGAAACAAGTTTAAAACCCTCCAAGTCTTACTTACAGTTATTATCAAGATTTTTGATTGCAGCAACTACATCCTCATTTGAAAACTGTAAAAGACCAATTGTTAAACTTTGATTGGTACACAGTGTGCCATCTTCAAAATCATTATCGCATTCATGCACACAGTAAACTCATAGCAAAAAATCGGCAAAAACATTGCATGTTTCCTGCAAACTATTAGATGTCTTGCTCTTAAGCTTCATAATGCTAGGAAACCCAGAAGTATTCCGTTTATTCTTCAAGTAACTCCAAAAGGAACGTGAGTTACTTGGTATACTAGATCCAACTGAATTTATGTATTGCCTGTAAAGAAATGTATTCAGAAACTCATACTCCTTCCGTAATCTTTTAAAATTTTCACGGTTACTACTACATTTATCAGATGAAAGCAACTTTTAGGCCTTGTGTTTTGCGTTTCTTAATCTCAATAGAGATTTATTATACCAAGGTGGGTGACTATTATTATAATTTAGTTTTTTAGGAACAAATAGAGATACTGCATCATATAAAATTTCGCAGAATTTGTTGTATGCCTCCTGCAAGTTCAGAATAAGAAATATATCATTCTAATCAAAATTTACAAAATAATTATTTAAACCATCATAATCAGCATGTAGAAAGTCATACTTAAATGAGTGAATATTCCGCTCCAGCTTTGCAAAATCATGAAATAAAAACTCAATTACAATAGCTTTATGATGAAAATCAGTGTGCAATAAAGGATAGTGAACTTCAGATACAGATGCCCCTAAGCCGCTACTTATAAATGCAAGATCGAGAAGTTTATTAAACATATTAAAAATAATATTGATCTGTACTAAACCTGAATCTAACAATTTATCAATAACAATGCGTTCAAGCTCCGATGAAACATTAGTTGGTACGATTTCCTTATCATTCTCCATCCTTTGCCACCTTATTCGACCTAAGTTGAAGTCACCAAGATAACAGACGTACACCAACTTAGCGGGACAACTTCGGCGAATCGCAACACGACTAGGCTCACAATTTGCCGTTATTTTGCCGTGAATTAGTTGTGGAAAAAATAATTTTGCCGTTCTTATTTTTTTTTTAAATTACAGGGTGTCCCGCTAACTTTATATAAAGTTAGCGGGACAACTTTGAAAAATTCTTAAAAAATGATTGTAAATCAAATTTAACTATCTTAGAATTGGCCGTTTTTTTGCCGTTAGTGAATGCCTGAAACAGATTTCCGATACGACTTAAATTACTATAGTTATAAGAGAATTTTGCTTTCACGAACGGTATTGCAGGCAGAATTTCTAGGTTTCCATTCTTTTCTTCCAACTGCAATTGAATTGCGACAAAATCAACGACTTCACAACTAAATCAAATTGACCGAACGGCAAATTCTTACCTAAAAATTGTGTTGCAAAAACCGTTATATATGCGATTTTTGGGAGTTGCCTCGCTAAGTTTATATGAGGTGAGTGATATCGTTCAATTCCAAGGAAAACCGATGCACGGCAAAATTAACGACTTCAGAATTAAATCAAATTGACCGAACGGCAAATTCTTACCTAAAAATTGTGTTGCAAAAACCGTTATATATGCGATTTTTGGAAGTTGCCTCGCTAAGTTTATATGAGGTGAGTGATATCGTTCAATTCCAAGGAAAACCGATGCACGGCAAAATCAACGACTTCACAACTAAATCAAATTGACCGAACGGCAAATTCTTAACTAAAAATTGTGTTGGAAAAACCGTTATATATGCGATTTTTCGGAGTAACAGACAAAATACAAGAAATAATTTTGGTAGGGACATGAGACGAATATCAAAATATGGGACGAAATATTTTTGAAGCGTTGAAAGTTAATTTTAATTTAATACCAAAATTGAAAAATATATTCTTCCCTTCCTTCCCTGCGCTTCCACATCAGCGCCCTTAATTTTTAATCATCAGAATGAAGTTATCTGACTCCGCATTTGATCCAAAATAGAACTTTTCTTTTAAGTCATTCCTTTAGATAGATGAGGAAATTTGTTTCCAAGTTGTTTTCTTTTCTATGATCCCGTACCGTTGCAATATACCTACGTAGAATTTTTTTCAATACCTTCTTTTACTTTGACTAAGTATATGATATTTACCTCTTGCGATAATTCTAAATCTAAAACATGTCGAGAATAATTTTTTTTATAAATGCTTTTGGCAAGCACATAAATACCACTTATAGGCAAGCACATAAATACCACTTATACAGTACTCAGTTTTGCACCTATGAGCGGGGCCAAATCGAACATTTTCGATGGATTAAAAAGTATCACAATTGTGGCCACAAAATTAACACAAATTCTGGCATAGAAATTATTGGAATTCATTGAAAGGGAGGCACTGTTCGAAGATCACTGATGAGACCTTCTACAGCAGCAAAAAAATACTAAGAAAAGTAAATATATAAGGAATTCTTAAAACTAAAAATTTTGTTACATTAGAAACACAAAATTTTGTTGACTAAAACGCCAATCGTCCTCCATTTTTATTTTTTAGTTGTGAAGTCGTTGATTTTGCCATGCATCGGTTTTCCTTGGAATTGAACGATATCACTCACCTCATATAAACTTAGCGAGGCAACTCCCAAAAATCGCATATATAACGGTTTTTGCAACACAATTTTTAGGTAAGAATTTGCCGTTCGGTCAATTTGATTTAGTTGTGAAGTCGTTGATTTTGTCGCAATTCAATTGCAGTTGGAAGAAAAGAATGGAAACCTAGAAATTCTGCCTGCAATACCGTTCGTGAAAGCAAAATTCTCTTATAACTATAGTAATTTAAGTCGTATCGGAAATCTGTTTCAGGCATTCACTAACGGCAAAAAAACGGCCAATTCTAAGATAGTTAAATTTGATTTACAATCATTTTTTAAGAATTTTTCAAAGTTGTCCCGCTAACTTTATATAAAGTTAGCGGGACATCCTGTAATTTTTAAAAAATACGAACGGCAAAATTATTTTTTCCACAACTAATTAACGGCAAAATAACGGCAAATTGTGAGCCTAGTCGTGCTGCGATTCGCCGAAGTTGTCCCGCTAAGTTGATGTACGTGAGCTGCACCCCCCATTGGCTGAATTTTAAAAACGTCTCGTATCTTTTTCAATTTCAAATTTAGAGCAATATATTTAAGATATTCTTAGAGCACATAATTAGCACTAAATTCTCAGAAGGTAAAAAATTTATTTCAGTGCAATCTGGGTGGTGGGGGGTGTGGCTCGACGTCGAGCTGCACCCCCCATTTTAAAAATTTTAAAAAATATATATATTGTCGAGTACATAATTATTGACTCTGGTACATAATAAGCACATATTTAGCACATTATTCTTATATAGTTCTTTTCTCATTTCGGTGTGGTGGGGGGTGTGGCTCGACGCACCTCATTGTTAAACGACCTATATGGCGGAAATTATAACTTTTATAAATTTTTTAATACAAATTTAATTTATTAAAATATACTTCAAAGCATTTGTAATTATATAAGTACTTCATTTACAGCACTCTCATTAATTTAGAAGTTTTTAAAAAAATGCTTCTTTGGTGCTTCACAGTGTTGTTCCTCGAGAATTTTTTAAACAGTCGGAATAGCAAATGTATAATTTATGCGCTTACCTAAAACATCACTCAAGCATAACGATGTCATTATAAAATCCCGACTGTGCAATGTTTGCAGTAAACAATTTGCATCGTTAGCAGTTTTGTCTTGCCACGTAGAAATCTCTTCCAGGGCGCTACAGATTTTTATAAAGTTGTCTTCTTGAAATTGTAGATGGCCATCATGCCTCTTAACCCAACGTGTCTCGCAGATACCTTGCATTGTACTTCCAAGTTTTCTCAGACAAATTGTATGCCTCTTAGCTGATGCGTTAGCAAATGCGACAACTTTTCTCATCGTACCTGAAGTATTGCGACAAGAAACGACTTTGGATGACGTAGTAAACGAGTTATTAAGAGCGTGATTGGCACATGGGCAACTTTTCGCATGTACTGCTCTTTTTGATAATTCTAGTACAGCACCTTTTTTATCTGAAGCCATAACCGAGCAGCTGTCTGTTCCAATTCCTACACAATATGTCAAATCTATATTAAATTTGTGACAGATGTTTTCTACGATTTTTGTCAGAGCTACACCGGTTAACCGAGGCTTCATATCCTCTGTATTGCAATCCTCTTCACTGCATATAAGCATCTCTTAAGCATTACAGAAAGTCACAAAGTCTTCCCTTATATTGGATTTATTATTATTGTTACATTAAAATTTATTTTATGCATTTAAATTGCGGATATTCTTAAATCACATAATTATTATTCGCTTAAAAATTTTCTATGCAGTTTTAATGGCGCTTGGGGTGTAGCTCGACGTCGAGTTGCACCCCCGTTGGCTGAATTTTAAAAAAGTTTCAATTTCAAAGTTAGAGCAATATATTTGAGATATCTTTAGAGCACATAATTAGCACTAAATTCTCAGAAGGTAAAAAATTTATTTCAGTGCAAACTGGGTGGTGGGTGGTGTGCCTCAACGTTGCCCTACACCCCTCACTAAAAACAATTAATATATATATATAGATATATATATATATATATATATATATATTATATTTATTATCGAGCACATATTTATCGACTCTGGCACATAATTCTTTTCTCATTTCCGTGTGGTGGGGGGTGCAGCTCGACACACCAACAAAAAACTTTCTATCCATTTTAAGAGGTGAAGATCCAGACCAAATGCTTGAAGTTTGGCTAAAATGAGCAGCATGCCCGAGTCTGTCAAGAGCTTTTGAAATATTAAGAGCCACGATTTCTAACCGGCCAGCGCGAAAACCATCAACTGAGAGTTGATAATTCAATTATCTTAGATAAGACCGAACTGAGTGCAATTGGTTTGTAGTTGGAGAGATCGCATACCTCTCCTTTTTGTGGTATCGGCTGAACATGAGCAAGTTTCAGTGCAGATGAAAATACTACTGTTGAGTACGACAGTGACAGAGAAAGAGTATGCGCAGAGGTTTAGCCAAAGCAGAGTCGCAGCATTTTAAAATCAGGGGAGAAAAACTTAGGTAGCGCAATCAGCATTTTTACATTGCCACACTTATCTTTTGGTGGAATTTTGATTAGCAGTTGTCAGAAAGGAGACTGATTTGCTCAAGGGAGCCGTGACCGGAACAGAGTATTTCTCTGGATGCGATGTTAAAAAAAGATCTAAGAAATGTGAGTTGTACCCCAAAATATCCGGAACTCGAGTCGGACACTTAACCAGTTAACTCTACTGCCTTTCAGACTTTTGACTTTGAAGTGGCCGGCTAGAACGCTTTCAAAAGATGAATATATTTCCGAACCTTATCGATATCTGAAGAAAATTTATTAAGGGGGAACTCCCTGCAAAACTTTCAAAAAATCGATTTTTTTTTCATAAATCGATAGAGTCATGTTTTGAGAAAATGTTTCCAAAGTTTCAAAGGCCAACTCCGAGTATTATGAAAGACACGGCCCCTCGAGCCGGCGCGCTCCGAGTGTTATTTGGCGCGCGGTGCATATGAATGAATTTTCAGCTCAAAACTTTAAATCGAGTTTTCTCGAAAACATGTTCTGAAAATCGCGGTACACGATTACGAAAAAACTAGTGAACCGATTTACGAGTTCTAAAAAGTTCTTAGTAGAGTGCATGAATATCACAGATTGTGAAAAAACATCTTTTTTATACAGGTTTTAGCCACAAACATCGACAAAAATTATGTAAAAATCGTTATTTTTTTTAAGACATGATCCACGTTCACCAGGGCGAGCAAGAACTCCTCTCTTTAAGAATCATCTAAACTTATCGATGCTCATTGTAAGATTAAGGTCTTAAAGGTAATGTTGAGAAATTTATACTATAATGTTGACTTCCCTCAGTTCCTCAATTATTGACATAATTTCATTGTTATGACTATTATTACCAGCTTGTTTTGGATCTATTAAAAGACGAAGTCTATCTACAAGCTCATTAGGATCATCGCAGTAGGTATAGTCAATATTGGTCTTTGGTATTTGCATTAATCCTCGACCTCCTGGGAAGATGAACTTTTCATGATGGCTTTATACTTTTTGCTTCTGTTCCATTTTATTTGTCTATCATCCTTATAATTTCGATTATAAGCATTGGTATCACTCATAATGGTTTTATAGTTGCTAACATCATCTGATGTGTATAGTCTTTTAGAAGTTCCTATGAAAAGCAATTCGAGAAAACCACCTCAGGGGGAAAATTTGAAAAAATTATAATTTTCTTAATTTTCCGGAACTATTTATAAATGTTATCAGGAACTCTAGATATCATACATCGAAAAAAATAGCAGAACCTTTTTTTGCGAAAAAAGCGGCGCTGCGTGAAATTAGCGCCGGACTTTTTTTTATATGAGTTCTACCTGTAATTTCCCAAAACTATTCAAAATTTCTATAAGGAACTCCAGAACTCTAGCGAATCTACACAGAACTTTAATAAAATATTTGTTTTTCAAAAAAGGCGGCGCTAACTTCACACGATTAAGATTGACTACTGTCCGCTGAAAAAAATTTTTTAAAAATTTTTAGGATAATAAGAAAGCAATGATATAAACATTATACTTTTTTATTTTCTATTTGAACATATATGTTCCTTAGACTGTGTGCACCTTTTATGTACTAATCTATTATACGTTACAATTAATATAAATCATACTTACAATTATTTATCATTCTCAAAATACTTTATGCTATAATGAACCCACTGTAAAGTTCCATAACTGTTTTTGATTAGAAATATTTTATCATCATCAGGATTGAGTGCTATTTTAGTTTGAGGGATTTTGTTAACTACATTCTTTTGAGATTGATATAATTTTGATTTACTTCTTCTGATATGTAATACGTTTTACATAAAGATCAAAAGTTATGCAATTTTTTACTATTTGTTGTTTAATGCCTTTAGACTTTTTAGTTTCATCTTTACCTATTACCCGAGTGGCATATATTTTTGTATGTAATCCCGCAAATTATATCTTAATCATATCATTGTTTTAATCTTTCATTAGACTCTTCTCATTGAGGAATGTTCCATATATTATTAGAAGAATAGTCGCTAGTATCAAAGTGGGAATGCCAAGCGCGTTTGATAAAATCATACAAGTCTGTACAGGTTACTTCATAGATGAGGGAATCGGTATCCGTATAGGAAATAGTACAGTCAGAATTAAAGTGGGGAATCCTATACCTATAATGGAAATCATAAATTCTTGTTTTAGCCAAATCAGGAATGCACATGCCTACATAGATTGGTTTATTGAGAAAAACTTCAGCTTTTTCAAGTTCAATGGCAACTAAGTTATTAAGTCATTAAAAATGGTGCAAGACTTGAACTCGACTTAGATATAAATGCTTCTGCACCATATGGGCCCAACGATTTCGTTATCAGCTTAAGAACGCTATGCTTTCGAACGTTTTCCATAGTCTTACCGAAAACTGCGTTATTCATTAGTTTAAAAGAAATCTTTGCAAATTCATTTTTAGCTTGCGCCCGTAGCTTTGTATTCATATCAATATAGGGATTGTTTAGACAGAAGAATTCTATGAATTTTTTAAAAGCTTTAGATCATGACTAAGGGCTTGTTTCCAACTGTAGTAATGAATCACATAACTTGTTGTATTTTTCAAGGTTGCCATTAATTTCATCTGATTCGAGCCTGGTGCAATGTCATGTTCAGGGCAAAATGGTAGATCCTATGAAGATCATAGAGTTCTTGAGGATATTCTATATCCACTTCTAAAATATCGCCTTCAGAGGAATTGTCTGGTATATTGTTTACGTTAAAGGTGCTTACATCTTCAACCCATTTAAATCCTCCATTTGGTAATAGTTTTGACATTGGCCATTGATTGTTGATATCATTATAATTATATTAAATATTTTGAAGGTTTAGTTCATAATCAGCAGTATAATTATTATTGGCTTTTGAATATCTTTTAGGGCACTAACTTAGACTACCTCGAATTCCCCGCTCTACAAGCATATACATGTCAATATCTGTTAGAAGTTGTAAGGTTATATTTGTATGCTTGAGCATAGCATCCCTTCGTTTTGACTAACATGGAAATCATTCAAGGGTAGAGCTGTCTCAATAAATCGAGATGTAATAGCAAAATAATTATATTGATAAACACCTTTGCGTGTTAAGAGCTCAAATTGTGACTGGGTGAGATGTGAAAATTGCTACTTTCAATTTTGAAAAGAAGTTAAATATGAATCAAGGGCTACTATTTCTAGGTTACTTCCTATAAATCTAAATGATATCAGGTGATCAGTTAAATGCTTTGTGTGTAAATGAAATGTGAAATACCCTACACTACACGGAATATGCTCGTGATATTTGGATCACTCACAAGTCAAATCGATTAACTCCATTCGGGATTTTTTCTTACTGTCAGACAGTTTCAACACTTTCATATTGTAAAATTTTTTTTTAAAACAAAACCAGGAATTCAGTATATCGTATCTTAAGCTGAGTGACCTATTTATTAAGATACTTTTGTTACTTTAAAGAATTTTAAAATAAAAGTATTTATATTCCAACGGTAAGAAGAAATTCAGAATGGAGTTAATCGATTTGGCTTGTGAGTGATCCATTTATTACTATCCTTAACTGGTTCTAAAATACACTCTAAATCTGCGTTAATTATAAAAGGTGCACATACCTTATTCTTATAATTTCAAAAATTCTACTTTTAACTGCTTCAATGATGATTACCGTGCTTTGCGGTCATTCAGCTGCTTCCATCCTCAACAGGCTTCTCCAAGGCTGTTGCTCTACGAAAATTATGCAGACATCGGTCGCAGAAGTACTTTTGTTGTAGAAAGTTGTGTTGACAGCAGGTGAGATAAGTTTTTTATCCATACGTAATGTTATCGAATGGGCTCATCGAGGTTGTCATCGTTTTCGACTTCAGACTTTTCATCATCGTAATGCTTATTCTGGATCAGTAGGAGATTGATGTGGTACTCCTTTTTACCCTTAGTTAGGTAGATTGGCAAAAATTTAAAATTTACTATTTTCAGTATACAGACTTTGACGTCTATGTTTTGCTGCTCAAACCTCGGAATCTGTTTTATCGTCGTTGGAAACTGGATTCTTTCAAGTTGAGGAGACTTTTATAATTAGGGTATTCGGGGATGCGTTCGGGGGTTGTTATCAACTGGTCGAAGCGTTGATACTACCGCCCAGACACAGCACGCATCTTCGTTATTCACAACATTTATGCGAGCTTCTTTCCTTTTTATTGTATCAGGCAGATCAATATGCGATGACCCCAATTGTGTCGTAAATTTGTTGATGTTAACCACTAAATTTTTTAATTCAAACAGTGCCCATCCTGAATCACGTTCCTAACTAGAAAAGATGGATTATAAGCAACATTTATTTTAAAAACTATAATAAAAGTTTTTACCTGAAACTCCTCAAGGTCCGCAAGTATTGGGTCTTGAATGTATTCCTTGAACCATTCAACCAAGTAGATATCTCTGTAGATCTCACAGTTTTTGGTGTTTATGTATTTATTTAAACTCTCCGAAGAGCACAGCATTTACCTTAATGATGACTCTTTTAATCAGCGCGTTTTGAAGCCTTCGTTTACAATCATCCAAAAATGCTGATGAACCTTTATGCTTTATATTTATAGCCGCCGTTCGTATGCGATTTTTGAAAGCTGATTGTGTATCCGCCCCTTTAACGCGAGACCTGGCTAAATTTTTTCTAGCTGAGTGGTAACCAGAGCTTGATGGTTTTAACATCATTTGAGTACGGAATGTTCTTATAAGGTTGACTGCATTTCTCAAGCGGGGTCTAGATCTGTGACTTGCATTGCCTTTCATTTGTTTATATCAACACCTAAAATCACGGCTACATTGTTGAATAGCGCTATTTAGTAGCTCTCTATTGTCTCTAGCATTGGTAAACGCTAATTTCGTTTTTTCAATAAGTGCACTTACGAAGCCATTACTATTGTTTTTATTTTACTTTTACTTACTTGATGACTTTCACTTTCTAGGTTACACTAACGACTTGAATCGCCCAAGAAACTGAAACTGATTAAGCAAAATCACTTTGTTTCTATCCTATGCTTTATATACAACTTTGAGATAACAAGCTTGAAGATAAATCGCAATCAAACGTCGCTCTGAAATAATAAATTTTATCGACAAAACTTATATACATCTAAAGATAAAGCAGCAGAGATATTAAATTTCATACGCAAACATGCCAACCCAAACAAATCTTATCTTATCTTATCACAAAGTCAAAAATCTCAAGATCAACGAAACTATCATGATTACACATGCTACTGAATTTTCGTCCGCGTAAAATTCTATTTCACAACATTGAGCAATAGATATTATCTAAACAAATTCTTAAGGGGCAGTATTTTTTTAAAAAATTCGATTTTCTAAAAACATCATTCTTGTTTATGTTTAATTAGTGTACAAACTCTTATTTAGGTCGGATGTTCCCGTTTTTCTCGAAACAACTTTTTTTGACTTGGTTAACACGATTTTGAAAAAACTATTTAACCGATTGGGCTGAAATTTTCAAGGATTATTCAGCACATTTATTGTTTCACCCTGAATTAGAATCATAAATATTTATTAATTTTTAACCCTTTTTTTAAACAATTTTAGTTGCAAAAAAAGGCTTAACAAATTCAAAAGTCCACCATTTTGTTTTCTTGTTACCCAAAATGTTCAATTCTAATTCCGGCTATAGCACCTTACTTATATTTTAATATCCCGTTTGATTTGTTTCAGACGTTCCTGACCCGAGATATCTTGTCAACCAGTTTTTTACAGGGTTCTCTTATGACCGCCATTTTGTTGCCATAAATTAAAAAAAAAATTCATGTAGTTTAATATGTATTATTTTTAATTGTACAAAATGTTTGAAACATTTAAATAAATTCTATTATAAAAACAAAAACTTTGAAAATATGTATTATACAATAAACCCAGACTGCCCCCTAAACGCTTTCACTGATACTGATCCACAGAGTTAAATCTGCCAACCCAAACAAACAAATATTATCTTCCTCCCTCCAAGCAAGCTTTAACCGCAAATATCTTAAGTTAAGCGGTGCTCCTCTGATAAACAATAATTAGTTAGTTTTATATTAAACTGCTATCTGTTTGAATAGCTGTTTATTTACGTTCAGGGATATTTTCATATTAGCTGTGTTTTTTTAATGAGCTATATAGATCTCCGCCATACAAACTGCTAAACCAGTTTATGATCTAGTTCACTATCCCGCTCAAGGGAATTTAAGAAATTTCCCTTGAAAATAAAACGCTGCGAACTTCAATTTCAATAGAACTGTCATTTTTGTGAATGTGCAATATAACGAAAGAAATTAAAATGTTGGTTAAATCCACAAACACAATTTTTTTCAATGCGTTTTGAATATATTTAATATTTTATATCTTCTTGTTTACGATTGGGCTTTATCTTTGGCGTAAAATAGAAACTTAAAACGTCTAAAATTGACAAATATGTAACTTGGGAAGTGAGCTGCAGTTTTATTTTAAAAATTTCCCTAATCGTTCTTTTAATGATCTGATGAACCGCTCATTAAAAAAACACGGCTATTATTTCCCATCAACACGTCGATAAATTTGCTGCTACTAATTTTCCGTCCACGTAAAATGCAAACTTCTCAAGATAACAGCCCACGTAGATATCAGAATTAAACAAGTATCTGAGTTCTAATCCACGTAAATGCTTCACAACATTGTATAACCCGCCAAGACTGGGCACTACCTACCTTTACTCGAAGCGTTTCGTGGTATTTTCAAACCCTCATAGCTTC
The DNA here is from genome assembly GCA_964036015.1 of Leptarthrus brevirostris. Taxonomy (NCBI): domain Eukaryota; kingdom Metazoa; phylum Arthropoda; class Insecta; order Diptera; family Asilidae; genus Leptarthrus; species Leptarthrus brevirostris. The sequence continues at coordinate 103,261,237 of OZ038371.1, forward strand.
AGTCTGGATAATACCAGAGAGCCCAATCTCTTAGAATAAGATGTAGTTACCAGACTAATGAAACACACTAAGTTTCATTTTCCAGCTTTTATACTTTAGATTTTATTAATACCTGAAATACCTCGATTTCGATACTCATGATCATCAAAACCTCTAGGGTACTTCCTGAAGTCTTAGAAAGCTGAAATTTGGTATGCCGGCTAGGAAAATATTAAGAAATCTGCACATACACAACGAAAATATTAAAAAATCTATAAATTTCACCCTCCAAATCCCCATAAAGGGGGTGCAGGCCTGGATATAAAATTTCTTCTGGGGAGGTACTCCCAAAAGTTCTAGAAAGCTGAAATTTGATTTCAAAGCTGAGTACATAAACAACTAAAAAGTGAGTGTGCTACGAAGAAAGGAACTGTGGCGTGCAAGAAACACCTTTACCCGACTACACCAGAAGGAAGGGCCGCCGGGGGGTGATTTTTCTTTAAACTCGTCATAATGCCTAATCTATTGCTTCTATGAAAAGATTGTTTTGTTCTACTTAAAGTTAACAAAACAATCTGTCGAATGAAGTAAAAATAGTAATACCGTATTTAAGAAGCTAACAAGCATTTTTAAGCCAAGAAGCGTGGAATTGTAGGGAAGGAGAAATTTAAAAATAAAATAGTTTTTAAAATAAAATTTGAACCGACTTCAGAAAAAGCCCTAAAATATTACAGATCCATCCGTACTGAATCGATTTTCTCAGTTCGATCCCCCATCTCTATTTGTGACAAGATCTTATACTATACAGAAGCCACCAAAACAAACTTCAGTTGTTTAATCAAGTCTGAAATTTCCTTGGGCTGCCTTAGCTTAGCTATGCCTAACGATGATGGGAAAGCCTCACCAAACAGAAGCGGCAGCAACAATAGACTGGAGTGATCATTAATTCAATGCCGTCATTCGACAGATGAACATTTGGCCTTTAACGTCACATACTGCAATTTCTTGTTTTACTGTTTGATGATTTTTAGGTTATGTGGACATACTGCACTATTGTGCTCGCATTTGCTTGAAAAGAAATGCCTTCACAGTCAACGTAAGGCTAAACACACGTCCCGAAAGGCTAAAAAGTAGTTTGATGAAAATAAAATTAATGTTATGGCTTTCCCTCCATTAAAAATCCGTGGATCAATGTTAAAAGTAAAATGTACACAATAATGTGATGTGCACTAAATATTCTCTTCACCTGAACGAATTATTATTAAAAACAAAAAATTCAAAATAAAACTTTTAAAAACTCGAGCCACGTCAGAAATATATTCCTTAACACGGTCGGCGTTTCCGACAAAGAAAAAGAAACGCCGACCGTGTTAAGAAATATATATATTTCTTAAAATTTGAATAGCTCCGGTGAATTAAGCTCAAAAATCGCAAAAATAATTTATGTACCTCAACTTAGCAAAACACATTTCTCGAATCAAAAATCTAACACTCTCATAATTTGTTTCTAAATAGTTGCTAATTAGTTGTAGAAAAAAATAATTTGTTGCTTTTTATAAAAAAAAAAAATTGGATGTTCTGCTAAGTTCAGCTGAAGTTAGCAGAACACCTTCAAGAAAAATGAAATTACAGAATCGGGACGATGTCTAAATCATTCAGTGAATTTGTTGCTAATTAGTTGTGCACAACGACGACCAAAAATAATGAACCAACCCATCAGCATGGGCTGTTTTACCAGAGATATCGAAAAAATTATCATTACTTGGATTTTTGCGGAAAATTTCGCTACTCCAAATTATTAAAGTTAATAAAATTTTTCAAAGAGGAATTCCTACAATTTGTGTATTTATGTTCACCTTTTTTACTTACTTCAGTTCAAAACTGGAAAACCAGAATTTTAAGGGCGATGTCCATCGCTTCAAATTGAGAATTGTCTTCTGTTTTACAATCCGAAAGCTGTTTTAAATTTGATGGAATTTTTTTTTCAAATTAGGACCACGTTACGTTAAATAGACAAATTACAATGTACACTTTTGTGAATCTTTGGTTTTAATAGTACAGTTTTTCATTACATATTATATGTCATCGTTGGATAATCAGTATAGGTATGTAATTTTAAAAATACAATGAACAGATAATAAAATTATATTTATTGATTACTTTTTTATTCACTTTTATAATAGTTATTCCTTTTCCACGCTATATAAAATATAATAAAAGCATTATAAAAATATCTTTTAAATTACTTTGGGTAATTATCACTGTTATCATTATTATTACAACAAATCTTTTTTTCATCAATACTCAGTATGGAAAACAGAAAATCGAAGTAATGATAATTTTTTCGAAATATCTGGCAAAACAGCCCATGCTGATGGTGTGGTTCATTATTTTTGGTCTTCGTTGTGCACAACTAATTAGCACGAATTCACTGAATGATTTAGACTTCGTCGCGATTCTGTAAATTCATTTTTCATGAATGTGTTCTGCTAACTTCAGCTGATGATGACATATTTGAAAAAAAAAAAAACTTAAGAGAAATAATTTCTTTCCCAGCAACTAATTAGCAACAAATTCACTGAATGATTTAGACTTTGTCCCGATTCTGTAAATTCATTTTTCATGAATGTGTTCTGCTAACTTCAGCTGAAGTTAGCAGAACACCCCATTTTTGAAAAAAAAACTAAAGAGCAATAATTTTTTTGCCGGCAACTAATTAGCAACAAATTCACTTAATAATTTAGGCACCGTCCCGATTCTGTAAATTAATTTTTCATGAAGGTGTTCTGCTAACTTCAGCTGAACTTAGCAGAACATCCAATTTTTTTTTTATAAAAAGCAACAAATTATTTTTTTCTACAACTAATTAGCAACTATTTAGCAACAAATTATGAGAGTGTTAGATTTTTGATTCGAGAAATGTGTTTTGCTAAGTTGAGGTACATAAATAATGTTGGGGTTTTAACTTCACGCAGCACCAATTTGTGGTTATAAAAAGAGTTCTGAGTGCATAAATCGATTGAGAAAGAAGAGTTCTGGAGTTCCTGATAGTTTTAGACAATAGTTCCGGCGAATTCGCAAAGTTTTTTCGAAAATAATTCTATAAAATGTTTTATTGAGTTCTAAATAACGTTCTGAATAGCAACACAATAGTTCTAAAGGGTGCTGAAGCCAGAACTCCAATCAAAAAGAAATTGTATTAGTTAGTCAAAATTGAATGCAGACGAGACGAAAATAACTGAATTTTGCGTTCTCACAACTTGGAAAAAAATATCTAGAAAAAATCTAAATTTTCAAAAAAGGGGTGCAAAGTTCACATAACTGGCGTCCAGCAGCTAAAGAAAAGCTAACCCTTTGCTGCTGCTGTTGAAGAGTCAAAGGAATTTAGGTTTTCTTTGTCAGAAACGCCGACCGTGTTAAGGAATATTTATATTTCTTACGTCTGTAGAGTTTTTAAAAGTTTTGTTTTGAATTTTTGTTTTTGTCAAAAGGCAGTTTTAATAGCAAAACCGCAAAATCTCAGTGTGGAGATCTAACTTTAAATAAGAGTGACGGGACGAAATACTTGATAATGATTATTTGTGCTTTTTCTTTTTAATTATGACGAAAAGACCGCTATTTTAAACAATGCTTCTGTACACACATATATAGAAAAGAGAATTTAGAAATGCTATTTACTTGAATTACTTGCGAAGAAAAATGTGCTTTTTTATTCTGATGAATGGGATAAATCAAGGATAATTTAACAAAAATATTTCAAACACTGCTATTTTCATACACTGTACTATTCATATGTACTGTACTGTACCTATGTACATATACAAAATGAGTACACATTTTTTTATGCATCCTTTGTAAGCTTCGTAACTCCAGGCATATAGAATGACAAAGAAAATTTAATTGAATGTCTATGCTATCGGTAAACTATTAATTCCGAATTCCAGTAAAACGATTTAGTAATGTATTTAATGCAAAGATATAAAAATAGAGGTCGAAATTCATTTTCAAAACTTTGCTTACAAAAGCGCATGAGATGTTCAGCCTCAGGAACATGCATTCCTCTCATCTTGGTACGGTAAGTGAGCTTACGGTTACTCTGGGCAGAAGTGTGTACATAGTACGAGGGCCGCCAACATCGATCGAATGCTGCAAGTCGTACAACCATTACCTATCCCAAGAAATTCTTAGTGGGACTTTTGCGCGTTGAAAGTATTTTATCTGCAGGCTTGAATGCCAGCGTGTGTATGCATTGCACTATACTCAATGTTTACAACTTCATGTAAAACAAGTAATGAGAATGGAGGAAAAGCAAAAGAACAGCATAATATTACATTATTCAGCTGCATGCGCTCTTCAGTTTAACACAAACCAAAATGATCTTGAGTATATATTGCACAGGTTGGGTATGCCGTTCTGAATGCCTTTTATGCAGACCTTAAACACGAGTCCAGACAGTTCAAATTGTCAAATTGACTGACTGACTTCTTAGCTCGAGTCATTCATTGTTTACATTACAGGGTGTGTTCTGCCGGTGTCAGTAGCAGGAGGCAAATCGATTGTTCACTGGAAAAATTGTCCCTAGTTTTATTTTTATGTAATTCCAATTGAACGAGCTTATTTCTATTTCTTTCGCTTTTTTAAAAAGCTCAGCGTGTAATGAACTCACCTTTCGCCGATCTAGTTAAGTTGGCAAACTAATACACCCATTTCTTGATTCATCTGTTAGGTAGGTTATCCGAAAAATCGTCTAATTAAAATCGGGTAAGGCGAGTCACAGTAATTTTTTAAAATAACACAAACATAAGGTCTGTTTGCGTACTTTTTCATTATTGATATTAAAGTTTACATAAAGTGTGAATAGGAGAAATACATATCCGTACCCCAGAGCAAAAGGGTATTAAGTCCAAAAATTAAATTTTCCGGTAATTGGGCGTAAATGTCGTCTAACGATAGACTATCGATTGAGACGTTTTACCCCCCAGCCCGGCAAATTTTCCGGGCTGGTGAAGTTAGCCCAGAAATTTTGTTTTTCGAATAAAAAAAAATTGAGAGGGGGTAAAACGAAACTAATTGGGGGTAAAATGTGGTCTAACGATAGACTATCGATTGAGACGTTTCACCTCCCAGCCCGGCAAATTTTCCGGGCTGGTGAAGTTAGCCCGGAAATTTGGTTTTTCGAATAAAAAAAAATTTAGAGGGGGTAAAACGAAACCAATTGAGGGTCAAATGTGGTCTAACGATAGACTATCGATTGGGACGTTTTACCCCCCAGCCCGGAAAAAATCCGGGCCAACTTCACGTACCTACCGAACTGCACATTTGAAGGAAAAAGTTTTTGAGAGATGCTTTGTTAAGTTTACATGATGGCAACGCTAGGCGACAGCGACCGCCTCTGGCCTCGCCCCCAAGGGGAACAAGTTGAAAAAAAATTTCATCGTGCTAACTTCGACTTTTTATTTGGATTTTGTATAAAATTATAAATGATCTTTATATTATATTTATAATATTGAAGCATAGGTGGCACGCAACAAGAAATTGATTGAGGTATAAAATCGAAATAAATAAATATAATTAGATATTCCGAAACTCAGGCTTTGTAGGTTATCACTCAGGCCATTGAAATCCTTTGTTTTTGGATTTGCCTGGCACAACACCCAAAAACATTAGATTAGAGGTAAGCAGTCAAAGCGCTATTTTTACATTTTGTTCGATTGACCTGAAAAATGTAATTGAAGATGCTGAAAACCTAAGTGACAGCAAAGCTGTCTCGAAATAAATACTAACTTTGTAAAGATCGTAAACAACAATTTTATCACTTTTTCACTACGATTATTAATAATTGAAATGTTTATACTTGTTTATTGTACAAAACCAACGTACTTGCTGCTAACTCCTTCCTACTTCCAACATTCATTGCATCCTCTCCCATTTCCATCGCAGTTCACTAGTACACAAAAGTCGCTACACTTTCACACGTGCGATTTTTTTAACCCAAAGCTACTAGACCCAATCACTCCCCGTTCCTAGTTTTAAAATCCTGCGCCTCCGCTTTGGCTAAACTTATCCGCAAATTGTTTTATCTTTTATACTCAACAGAAGTGTTTCCGTGTGCAGGAAACTTGCTCATGTTCAGTAGATAAATAGAAAATGAGAGGCATACTTTGGTTTTATCTAAGGTTTTTGAATCACTCATCAACTCTTCGTCTATTAAATAACTAATAACTAACTTAATAATTTAGGCACCGTCCCGATTCTGTAAATTCATTTTTCATGAAGGTGTTCTTAGCAGAACATCCCATTTTTTTTAAATAAAAAGCAACAAATTATTTTTTTTTCTACAACTAATTAGCAACTATTTAGCAACAAATTATGAGAGGGTTAGATTTTTGATTCGAGAAATGTGTTTGGCTAAGTTGAGGTACATTATTTATTTATATATTCAATTTTGGCCCATTTACTTCTCCATCTCATAATTAAATAAAAATATATTGAGAATGTTTATATATTCCTGATTAGACGACAAATTGATATAGCATAAACCACGATTTCAATACTTGAATAAAATTTAATTTATGAGGCATTTAATTGCAAAGGCAAAGTTGGTGGGCAGATTGTTTGTCTTATAAGGAAGGGAGCACAATGCTTTATTTTGTCACTTTTTATATATCCTCTTGCGCATGTTTACTTTTGTTATTTTTATCTAACATAAAATTAACTTTGTTTATTAGTTGTTTGCTTTAGAAAGTTTGTTTATACTACCAAACTTTAAAGTTATATTCATAAAATAATGAGTTTGTTTGTCCACGATTTATTACCACTAAAAGTACTAATGATGAAATGTTTATATGACTAGAAAGAACTCTGGCGCAAACAAATTTCATAGCCTAAACTGCACTCAGTCATCATTATTTGAAAACCTTTGACAAGCAAATGCTTGAATTCATACATCACAGGAAAAGATTATTGATATCCACTTTTAATTGCCAAAGTCTTCGAGCTCATTCCGAGGATCTTATAGACACTGTTATTGCGTATTTTTATATTGCTGACTGTAATACGTTAAACGAAGAAATAATTATTATTGTAGCCATCCATATATGTATCTCTTAATCAGAAATAACATCAAATATTTTGTACACCATCATTGCTAATAAAATAGTCGTGTGGGGGAGAACACAAAACACCACTTATTCTCCCAAAGATCATGTCTAACTTCGCGCTTTATTCAAATTTTATCAAATTTAATAAATCGTTAAAAATAAATTGTAGCATAAAATTGTTTTTTAATAATTCATATCAGCTGTTAATTTACTTCTCATTTTGTTACGCCACTCTCAGACGTTTTAACTCTTTCTTTAAAATTTCCGCCATCAAGGTCATCTTTACCCCCATTATTAGAGTGAAATTGAGCAATCAAGCTTTTGCCTAGGCTTAACCAGGCTTTAAAAACTTCAACCCATTCTTTTTGTTGGTCTTTTAAATTTTCCTCCATCATCCTCCAAGTAATCTGTAATAAATTTACCAACATTTTTATCAGTTTTGATAAAAATCTACTGCAATAGCTTAAATTTAGACATAATTATAAAATTTTCACAATCTGACAAACGTTTAAACATAGTGCGCTAATTTTTGGTCATATTTTTAGTTCAAAATAGTGTTCCTAAATTGCCAAAATTAATTATTCATGTCTGAATTTAGGTTATTGCAGTCGTATGTGTGCAAAATTTGAAGTTGATCGGTTGTGATCAGTTTTTGTCACTGCTGTGCCGCGCACGAAAAAAGACGTTATGAGAAAAACTCGTTTAAAGTTTGCGCAACAGATTTCTAAGGAATTAAACTTATTACCAGTAAAACTACGTTTACGATAATTCTTTTGTCCTTTGCGAGAAGAAAATGTTGTTAAAACTGTTATTATGATGTTTACAAACTAAGAAAGGAAAGTATACTGATGATGCGCAACAAAAGCGTTCGAATGAGAGGGACGGCTCGTCGTTATTTTTTTAAAACAGTAAAATAAATCCTTAAAGCATCCGGGCTGATTTTGGTATAAAATAATGTAAGGGGAGTGACTTTTTTGGTTTCTGGATTCGCAACTGAAGGGGATTTTTGGACATGTGGTATTTCAATCAATTATCTGCCACTCGCCTGCTGGTTGCTTTAAAATGGTTTGTCACATAGTGAATGACGCCATTGCACATGTAAGTCGCAAACCTAAAATGGTTGGTATCTTTCTTAGTACGATAGTACCCTGTGCGTTTGAAGAATACTGTTTGATCTCGGCAATCAGTTGTTGCATATATCCTTGGGGCAACATTTTTAACATGATCAGACCAAGTCATAGTTCCATTGAAAATAATACCAAGATTCCTGATCGCATTGCTATATGGAATCACCTCGTTGTTCATACTGAGTACAGGGCAAGTGGTTGCATAAATTGCATTCTTGAATATAATTATAGCATTAGACTTAGAAGTATTTAAGACAAGTCCGTTCTCAATAGCCCAATTGTATGCGTTAACCAAATCACCATTCATGCATCCCACAGCTTCATCAATTAGATCCTTATTATGCTTAGAAATATATAGCTGGACGCCGATAATTACAAACATACAAATGGTAGGTGCAGTAGATAATAGCATTTGTCAAATCATTGATGAAGATGGAAAACAGTAAACGTCCAAGAATGGCACGCCACTGGATACCGGAAGAAACTCGAAGCGCATCTGTAAGAAGAAGGAAGTAGGATTTAATAAGCTGGAACTAAGAAACTGTAATATGTCGGAAGCTTATTAACAAAGACAACGTGATCAACTTTATCAAAAGCTCCGTTACATTGACAAATGAAAACAGCTGTGTGAAGTTGGCACCCCCTTTTTTGAATTTTGGGAAATTTTTTTTGCATTAGTTTTATTTGTCCAAGCTCCATTTCAAAATGGCGGACAAAAAACTTTTATTTGCATTATTTTTTTACCAGAACCCCAAGATTGATAAAAAAAAAATTTTTGAACTCCATACATCGTTTGTCCATCGTTAGTCCTCGTTTGAACACCCATTACTTTTATTTGTCCAAGCTCCATTTCGAAATGGCGGACAAAAAACTTTTTTTTGCATAATTTTTTCACCAAAACTCCAAAATTGCAAAAAATTATTTTAAACTCCATGGATCGTTGGTTCATCTTTTTAACTTTTGTTTTAGTTTTGCAAGCTTCATTTCAAAATGGCGGACAAAAAACTTTTTTTCCATTATTTTTTCGCCAAAACTCCAATATTGCAAACAAAAACTTTTTGAAATCAATAGTCCTCGTTTAGCGAAAGTGTTTGGTGATAATTTCGGGCGAATGTGTACTTGTGTTATTTGAATTTTTTTCTTTTGTTTGTTAATTAAAATATGTAATTTTTAATTAATTGAAAAATCGACTCGACACACTTAATTGTTTTAAATTAATTTTTAATGGTTAAATTGTGCTGCTGTTGAGGAAGAGCCAAAGGAATTTAAATTTTCTTTATTAGAAGCGTTGATTGTCTGAGTTTTTTTGTATGAGCAAAAAATAAATTTTACTAGCATCACACCACAGCACAACCCGAATAGTAAACGAAAAAAATTTCACATGAAATTATTTTAAAAATGGCGGGGCCATCTCCTGCCATAATTATTTAATTTATCTGTAAAATTTTTTCTATTATTGCTAATAATGTGCGAAGCAGCACATTACAGCACAACACTAACACAATACGGTACAACTAAATTTTTTTATTTTCTCAAAAATGGCGGGGCTAACATATTTTTTTCAAAAATTTCGTTAATGTGCCAAATTTTCGGTATTCAAGTTGAAGAATTTTGGAATGCAGCACACCATAGCACAACTCGAGTGCAATACTAAAAATATTTTTTCCTAATTTTTATCTAAAATGGCGGGGCTAACTTATTTTCCTAAAATTACCAGCACAGGCACCCCTTTTTTTAAATGATTAATACATACTTGAAACTTCGTGAGTGGCTTCCTTTTGGTGAGTCTACCAAACTTTCTCTCTACGACTTTTTTCGAAAGTGCTGCGTTCTCAATTAATATAATTATTATGCCGAATACATGAGTTTTTCTTTCTTGATGAATACATACTCAGTTTTATTGCATTTGGTATATGCAGTATGACCCCCCCCCCCCCCCCCCCCACAAATCACTACAGAATACTTCGTAATACGGATTCGATTCGGGATGTGGAAAATATTTCTTCCTGTATATATAGTATAATACAGTATAGTGGCACACTAGCGCCATGTAGGAATTTTGTATTTAACGCGAGCGTGTGAAAGGGTGGCTGGTATTAACTTCGTAACGTGTTGCCGGATTTGAATGATGACTTCAAAATGTGGTAATAGATATAAAATTGAAAATTTATTTTATGCCTTTTAGATCTTTTTGTAAAGTCGGTTTTACTTTTCTTTTAAAAAACTATTTTATCTCATAGTATTTTTCAGTGTCGGACAATGTATTCAGTTGTATATTAATGCAACATTGTGTGATTGGAATATGTTCAAATTTTTGTTTTTGTATTGCCGTGTTTAAGGCATACATTACTGAAAAAAGTGTTATACGTAGACGGGGAAATTATCCAGCGAAAAAAATCATGAGGACAGGACGAAAATATTCTTATAGGAAATTTCGCGATGATAAACTTACTTTTTCGACTGCACATCAAATTGTGCGATACACAGCAATAAATTATGCAGATTTTTTAAATACGTAGCGACTTGAGGGAAAAAGCTACAAATTTCGTTCTTTAACGATATTAACTATATAAATTTTACGTAGAATATCTAACGCTATTTCAATTGACGAAGAAACATTATTTACTAAGATAAATTTCGTTCTAAATTTGAATATGGAAACAGTACAGTAGACCATGACTCAAGGGTAACTTGTTGGAATTAGCAGCTGATCCCAAAATCTGGCTATCTGCGAAAGGTCAATCTAAACAAAAGTAAACCCAAATAGTTAAGTGAATTTATAGCACAATCTTCTCGAGGTGGTAAAAATGTTAAAACGTTTTTAACCACCTAGAGTTGACCCTTTCAGTTTTTACCCCCCTGTGACGTTGGCACCTTATTGTCGCACTTTTTTTCGTTACGTTTAACTCGTGAACAGTGTTAGGGGGTGCTAAAGTCAAGCAATGGGGTGTCACAACTGTTTTCCAGTTGTTCCATCTGAAAACATTAAAATCCGTGCTTTGAGTTCGACTTGTCTTCTTTCTAACCAAATAATGTAAGGTAGAGTCGCCAAATATCGTCCCTTTTTTGTAAAACAAATCTAAAAAAATAAAAATAAATACTACAGTAATAAATGAAACATCAAACGTTAAGTTCAATATTCCTTTATTCTTAAAAATAATCGAAAATGGTTTAACATTGTTAGAAAAAGTTATAAAATAGCTTTAACAAAAATACTCAAATTATGAAAATATATTTTTGGGCTCCTAATTACGTCCCGGGGACGATATTGAGATCACAATAATCAGTACGTGAATTAGGTAGGTAGGTACTCCTAATTCTCCATGCAAATAGTGCAGCATCCCATAGTTTTCGTTTCGGCATCTAAAAAATAAAAAAAAAACTTTCTCAAGTTACATGCAAAATGAAGTGACATGACCGTTGTGTTCACTATACGATAGATCCTAATACCGTCCCGGGGACGATATTAGGTTCACGTAGGGGGACGATACTAGGAAATTTCTATTTATTTTGTCGCATCCATTTAAGCAAAAAACGTGACATAACCTGAAAATTTTACTTAATCGATTAACATCTGAGATATTTATAGTTAACTTTGACAATAAAATTGTATCAATAAGTCAGTTATCTCAATATTTTATGGAATCAGAGAATATTTAAATGAAAAACTTACCTTGAACCCTTTTTCTGATTTTCGAATTTCTGTCTGTACGAACGTCGTGGTGCACTCACTTCTACACAATGGCCGACTGATGCAACTAGCTTTCGGTTCGGGTCACTGATAATAGATGGCGGTTTTTAAAAAAGGAGATATTGAAGGGGACGAAATTAGGTTTGGGGACGAAATTTAGCTACTCTACCTTATTGGCTATAATTTATTTAATAACTTTTTTTCTATAGGTATTAAAAGAAAATGAGTTGATAGTAAAAAATTGTCTAACGATGGGCAATCGAAATGGACAAAAAGTTAGCAGAACAACTTTAGCAGAACAAAAGTTTGAAAAATGGATAATTAAGAGCTCATTAAGTGCTATTTAAGTGCCGAAGTGCGAAATTAAATGCTCATGAAGATTTCGTAAAAATCCATGTTCTGCTAGGTTTAGGACAAGTTAGCAGAACAACGCCCCCTAAATGCAGTAAATGGTTGCAACAACTGCCAGGACACTAAATTTATTAAATGCTATTTAAATGCTCATAAAATGCTGCATAAAAAATAATTTTTTTTATTTATTTATAAAAATCAATGTATGCCAAAATTTAAGAGTGCTGCTGTAGATTAGTCAGAGGAATGGCGTGCGCATTAAATACTGAAGATGCGCCGTAGTGCACAATTAAGTGCTCACCAAGTTTCGTAAAAATCCGTGTTCTGATAGATTTAGGGAAAGTTAGCAGAACAACGCCCCTTAAATGCATTAAAATGGTTACATCAACTGCCAGAACACTAAATTTATTAAATGCTATTTAAATGCTCATAAAATGCTGCATAACAGATATTAATCTAGAAAAAAAATCAATGTATGTAAAAAAACGGGACGTACAAACCGCCCCGGACCCCAATAAGACCGTAATTTTTCTTTCTTCTTTAATTAGTAATAACAAATATTAGACGCATACATTTTTCATTGACAACTGCAATGCTTAGCTAGAGTTCTGGAGTTCCTTATAGAAATTTTAAATAGTTCTGGGAAATTACAGGTAGAACTCATATGAGAAAAAATCCGGCGCTAACTTCACGCAGCGCCGCTTTTTTCACAAAAATGAGTTCTAAAATTTTTTTTTCGATGCATTTCGAAGAGTTCTAGAGTTCCTGATAACATTTAAAAATAGTTCCGGAAAATTAAGAAAATTATAATTTTTCCAAATTTTCCACCTGAGAAAATGTAAAACTAATTTCCCAAGAGCTCTAGGCAGCGCTCGTCAAGTACTATAAAATATCCTTGAAGCAATTTGCCGAAGGAGCCAAACTGTGGCTACTATTAGCAATCATAAGTTTTTGAACCGGAATATCTTTCGGGTGGTAGGACTAACTTATATTAGTAGTCAATACTAGCACAATACGGCATAAATCTAATTTTTTAATTTTGTCAAAAATGGCAGGACATGACAAACGACCTATGGAGTTCAAGAAGTTTTTTTAAAGCAATTTTGGAGTTTTCGTGAAATAATTATGGAAGAAGTTTTTCGTCATCCATTTTGAAATGGAGCTTGGCCAAATAACACTAATGGCTGGACAAATGCGGATTGACGATAAACAAACGACCTATGGAGTTCAAAAAGTTTTTTTTTCCACAATTTTAGACTTTGGCTGAAAAAATAATAAAAAAAAGTTTTTCGTCAGCCATTTTGAAATGGAGCTTGGACAAATGTGGACTACCGTTGGACAAACGAATGCTCCAAACAATTTCAAAATTAAAAAAAGTTAATGCCAACTTCACACTTTTACCCCAAACCTCTTTGAAGAAAGATGAATTAGTAGTGCTACGAGATTCTAACATGCCACCCTCAAGGTGGGTTCTGATCTGTATTGTGGAAATTCACTCCGGGAAGGACAACCTCGTGCAGGTAGTTACTGTACGAACCACAAAGGAACTTCTTAAACGGGAATGTTCAAGAATTAAAGTTAATTTACTAGTTAAGCATTATTGAAATTGTATAAGATATAAAAATGTGAAATTGCAATGAAATGTAAACTAGTATTATTATTTGTTACAACACAGGCAACTAGACGAACACAATTGTAAATCTCACAGTTAAAATATCAAAATCAGAAGATCACAGTTAGGCATTTAGTAGAGTAATGAGGGAAAGCATATGTACAGCTGAGACCAGACGTTATTTAGCTCTTGCGTTGTAACATTCATTCGAGTTGGAACCAAAGTGTGATAAGTTAAATTCAAGTCTTTTTAATCCTACGTGCTGGACAAAGAAATAAATTAAATCATCTTTCTTCACTATCAATTCCGACGTACTGAAAATCAAAGAACGAAACCAATCGCAACATCAACTTTTATTCAGGATGGTTTTCTCGAAAATCGGTCCCGGCCATTTTAAAGCACATAAAAAACACTTAATTTTAGCGCTGTTATTTTTTTATTCAATGCCAAGTATAACTCCGCCAGGGGAGGGGCCGTGCTAGCTTTCCGATAGCAACAACTCTGATTTGCCGCGTTAGTTATCGAGCACAGCACTTTTTATTTGGGCACAAAGTAAGCTCACAAAGAGCACATTTTACCGTATCGCTTTGTTAATTTTCCATAGGTGGCGGTGCCAGCTTGACCCACCCGAAACTTAAGCTTAATTTGTCGTTATAACTTTTTTATAACAGAAAAACTTTAAACCCGTTTTTCTCCAAAACTTTTTTTGAGCGATAAACACTGCAGCGAAAACAAAATGAGCTATCGAGTGTAACTTTCAACAAACTTTAATAAACCACCCTCCTATTCAGAAAATCACAACCACCACCACCACCACTTTTTTCAAAACTCTGGCATTTTTTTATTTTCCATCTTCTTTTCTTGTCCGGGGGTCATTACATTGCGAGTCATCTCCAGTTTTATATTTTCTTTGTTTTTTTATCAGATGTTTCAAAGTGCCGATATCGTGTTTACAACGCAACAAGTTTTGATTTTAGAGTCAAATTTTTAAAATATAATGCGTAAAAATATTTTTTTAGATTAGTTTTAATGTATATACTTATGTAAAAAAATCATTAGCGCACTATCGGTTTAAGGGAACGAGTAAAAATAAAATCCAAAGTGTTCATTTTTTGCTCTTAGAAAAATATTTACTTATTTAGCTAGCAAGCAACTTTTCTACTGATTGGTTACTTTTTTTTACATATCTCTATTCTTCTACCTTGAAAAGTTCAAGAGAATTAGAATTTCTAATCTCTTTAAATTTGTCTCTTCCAAAAAACGTTCAAAAGTGTTACACGTAATCGAATTCTTTATATTATATAAGGTCCATTAAAATTCATTATTTTCAGTGTCTTCAGCCCAAAAAAAGTTTCTTGCTAGCTGTTGTAAACAAATATAAGCAAATCCTTGATTTTTATATTCGATAAATACAACGCAATTTGTCTGTAAGGTGGAATATAGGTACTTAATGAAAGCTACAGCGAAACTTTATTTAATGTACACTGATTTATTTATTCACTTTACTTTGCGCAATATCATTTCTTTCTAGTTTATAATGTAGGGCTATCAAATAAGAAGTTTACGTATTTCAATTGAAATAAAAGCTCATCACTTATCTTACTTCGATTTAGGTTCAATCCATTTCAAATCATGGTTTTTTTTTAAAAAATATAAGAGCACTTAAATTGACAATTGGGCACTTAATTAGCCTGTAATGAGCCTTTTAATTTTTAACTTCCCATACATAGGGAAGTTATTGTAATGGGCCCGATTTTCAAAATTTTTCGTTTTCAAATTTTTATACATTTCAAAGTCACCATAGTGTTTTAAGCATGTTTTTGAACACATGTATGTGTGTGTGTTTGTGTGTGTGTGTGTACGTTTGGACCCACTTTTTTCGACAACGAAATCTCGCGAACAAAAAATGATAACGATTTCGCTATGGTGCCATTCGAAGCGTATTATTGCCAATAAGAGCTGAAAGAAATTTAATCAATTTCGGTTCAGCCGTTTTTTTGTTGAAACAAAAAAACTGAAAAAAAGTTGATTTTAGACTTTCTCGAAAAGGATTTCTTCGATATAATTTGTTCTGATGACGATCGGGACATCAAAAAGTCGGATAATAACAATTTATTATGAACAGAAATTGTTTATAATGATGGAAAATTGTTAATAACAATAAATAATTGTTTATAACAATAATAAATTTATAATCATTAAAAATTGGAAAATTGGAAATTGAATACAAAATTGAAGATTGTTCATAGCAATTGAAAATTATTATAAACAATGAAAAATTCTTATAAACAATTGAAACTTTTTTTACCACAAAAAATTTCTTTTATGAATAAACTTTGTTTATATCAATTAAAAATGGTCTATGACAATTAAGAATTGTTTATAACCATTCAAAATTATTAATAACAAATGAATTCCAAACAGAGTGCATTTATTTGGTTTTCATTAAAAAATAGTGCTATAACGGAATAATTTTTTTGTATCTTATTACAACGCAATTATCATGATAAATTAAATTCATTAATTTATTTATTTATAAATTTAAAATATCAATTTTTTAAGTATTTTTAAATGACATAAAGTGGGCGAAAGTTTTTTTTTTTTCAAAAAGATTCATCTGATCTAATTGGTTCTGATACTGATCGAAAACAAATATTTTTTGTAACATTAAAAAAATGATAAAAGAACCATAAATAGTTGATATTAATGATAAATAAAACGTGTGTTGTTCGTGTGGACCTCAAGGGTCGCACCAATGATGCGACAACCAGAATCTGGACCCACCCCACTAGTTTGTATTAAAGTTTTGGTTCTGCCCATTTTGTTCTGCTAACTTTGAGATGCAAAAAAAAACACGTCCATCAACCTAGCATTACAATTTTTAAAAATCACGATTTGAGCTGCTGGGTTAATTGTCGTAAATTTGTCGCTAATTTGTCGTGAAAGAAAAAAATTTGTCGCGCTTCATTTAAAAAAAATAACGCCTGGTAATGCTAACTTTATATTCAAGTTAGCATTACCAACAACAAAAATTACTTTTAATCAATTTAATTAACACTTACGTGACTCAATTAATTTGTCGCTAATTTGTCGTGAAAGAATAAATTTTGCCGCCCTCCTTTTTTTAAAAATAACCCCTGGTAATGCAAACTTGATATTTAAGTTAGCATTACCACCAACTAAAATTAATTTTAATTACCGTAATTAACGCTTATGTAACTCAATTAATTTGTCGCTAATTTGTCGTGAAAGCATAAATTTTAATGCGCTTAATTTTTTAAAAATATCCCCTGGTAATGCTAACTTGATATTCACGTTAGCATTACTACCAACTGAAATGAATTTAAATTAACGTAATTAATGCTGACATAAAGCAAATAATTTGTCGTGGCCGAAAAATGCAGTATAAAAATATTTTGGGCAATATATTGGCGCTAAACGTAGATGGAATCTAGATTCCTACTCAACGTACGACAAAATACTGAGTATAAATCTACTCAAAAAAGTTCATTGGATTCGCTGCGATGGGCTGGTAGTGAGGGCCGTAACGTTGAATTAGCTTTATTATTAATTAAAAAATTTTTGACCGCGACAATTCAAATTTCGCCACGACAAATTCCTACTCAACGCGCGACAAAATCCTTGAGTCGAAATCTAACTCGGTTATTTTATTAGAGTCCTGGGTAGATTCGATATAGTTCTGGAGTTCTTTATAGACATTTTGAATATTTTTTAAAAAAAGTTGAAAAGTTTTAGTGTTGAAAGTTTTAGTGTCTTCTACTCTATACAACGAAGAAAGAACCATCCAAATCGGTCTACGCGTTAAAAAGTTAGGTTTAACCCCAACCCCACCTCCATTGCACTAAAAAATCGTTCTTATGGTACCAATAAAGGAACATACTCTTAGGGGATACACTCTATACAACAGCAAAAGAACCATCCAAATCGGTCCACGCGTTACAAAGTTAGGTTCCACCTCCTTCCCCCACCCCACCAACATTTTTTGCTCGTGGTATCAACCCCCCCCCCCAGTAACATTTTTTTCTCGTGGTATTAACCCGGGAGGATACTCTACCCAACAGAAAAAGAATTATCTAGATCGATCCACGCGTTACGAAGTTAGACTACCCCCCCCCCCCTACCACTCTCACCCTAGGACCAAATTAATCTCCTATTAGCAATGGGGGATCATACTCTGTACAACAAAAAAGTTAGGTTTCACCCCCACCATACCAACATTTTTTTTTTCCATGGTACCAATCGGTGAACATATTCTACCCAACAAAAAAAGAATCATCAAAATCTGTCGACGCGTTACGAAGTTATGCCCGGTCAGACATAAAAAAAAATACGCATCGAACTTAGAACCTCTTTGTTTTTGGGAAGTCGGTAAAAATCCGGCGCTAACTTTACGCAGCTCCGCTGTTTTTGCAAAAAAGAGTTCTGACATTTTTCTCTCGATGTATTTTAAAGAGTTCGTTCCTAATAATATGTGAAAATAGTTATGGAAAATTAAGAAAATGATAATTTATAAAAAATTTTCACCTGAGAAAATGTAAAACTAATTTCCCGAAGAGTTCTAGGTAGCGCTCATCGAGTTCTACGAAATATTCTCCGCGCTTTTTGTTGAGAGAGCAAAACTGTAGCTGCTATTAGCAATTCAAGGTTTTTGAACCGGAAAGTAAGTTTTTGTTTGACAATGATTTATTACGCAGTTCGATCAGTTTTCTGAACATTTTTACGAACGCTACTGCACTACATATTTACGGTGCTTGTTTATTATATGTGATACATTTTTGGATTGAGTTTTTTCCTTTTTAACAGATGTTCGACTCTTCTCTAAGCTAATTCAACGTTGCGGCCCTCACTACCAGCCCATCGCAGCGAATCCAATGAACTTTTTTGAGTAGATTTAGACTCAGGATTTTGTCGTACGTTGAGTAGGAATCTAGATTCCATCTACGTTTAGCGCCAATATATTGCCCAAAATATTTTTATACTGCATTTTTCGGCCACGACAAATTCACGACAAATTATTTGCTTTATGTCAGCATTAATTACGTTAATTTAAATTCATTTCAGTTGGTAGTTATGCTAACTTGAATATCAAGTTAGCATTACCAGGGGATATTTTAAAAAAATTAAGCGCATTAAAATTTATTCTTTCACGACAAATTAGCGACAAATTAATTGAGTTACATAAGCGTTAATTACGTAAATTAAAATTAATTTTAGTTGGTGGTAATGCTAACTTAAATATCAAGTTAGCATTACCAGGGGTTATTTTTTTTAAATGAAGCGCGACAAAATTTTTTCTTTCACGACAAATTAGCGACAAATTTACGACAATTAACCCACCAGCTCAAATCGTGATATTTAAAAATTGTAATGCTAGGTTGATGGACGTCTTTTTTTGTAACTTTTATATCAGCAATTCCAATGATCTTTACATTTTCTTTACAACAATATTAAAGATTAAAATTAAATATCTCATTTCGTATATGTATGGTTATTTTGTTCTGCTCGCAACAGTTGCAAATTCACAGTAAGCATTGGAAATTTAAAACGGTTTTCCTCCCCTGAAAGTAAAATTGTACCCATATGAGATATCGTATAAGTCACTCAATAATAATACATCTCAGTGATCTGAACACGTTGCAACGTTTGTGCTTGTAGGAAAGATTCTAAATCGATATAACCAACAACAAAGCCAAACCTTCAATTTGAGCGAAGAAAATTCTAGGAATTATTTCTCTAAAGGAAATAGGAATGGTCCGAAAAAACCCAGTTACCGAAAGAGATGACACTATACTATACAGGGTGTGCCGAAAAACTACTATCGCAATGGCCTTTCCAAAATTGTCAAGTAAGGTAGACTCGCCAAATTTCGTCCCCTTCAATATCTCCTTTTTTAAAAACCGCCATCTATTATCAGTGACCCGAACCGAAAGCTAGTTGCATCAGTCGGCCATTGTGTAGAAGTGAGTGCGCCACGACGTTCGTACAGACAGAAATTCGAAAATCAGAAAAAGGGTTCAAGGTAAGTTTTTCATTTAAATATTCTCTGATTCCATAAAATATTGAGATAACTGACTTATTGATACAATTTTATTGTCAAAGTTAACTATTAATATCTCAGATGTTAATCGATTAAGTAAAATTTTCAGGTTATGTTACGTTTTTTGCTTAAATGGATGCGACAAAATAAATAGAAATTTCCTAGTATCGTCCCCCTACGTGAACCTAATATCGTCCCCGGGACGGTATTAGGATCTATCGTATAGTGAACACAACGGTCATGTCACTTCATTTTGCATGTAACTTGAGAAAGTTTTTTTTTATTTTTTAGATGCCGAAACGAAAACTATGGGATGCTGCACTATTTGTATGGAGAATTAGAAGTACCTACCTACCTAATTCACGTACTGATTATTGTGATCTCAATATCGTCCCCGGGACGTAATTAGGAGCCCAAAAATATATTTTCATAATTTGAGTATTTTTGTTAAAGCTATTTTATAACTTTTTCTAACAATGGTAAACCATTTTCGATTATTTTTAAGAATAAAGGAATATTGAACTTAACGTTTGATGTTTCATTTATTACTGTAGTATTTATTTTTATTTTTTTAGATTTGTTTTACAAAAAAGGGACGATATTTGGCGACTCTACCTTATGTTGATCTATCAACTCCTATTGCAGATACAGTCACTTGCGAAAGTGAAGTAAATGCTTTGCGATTCCCTAAAAGAGGCCTCGACTAAACTTCATTCTTCATCGTTTTCCATGAAAAGAAGCTCAATAGAGTAATGTACCTCAACTTAGCAAAACACATTTCTCGAATCAAAAATCTAACACTCTCATAATTTGTTGCTAAATAGTTGCTAATTAGTTGTAGAAAAAAATAATTTGTTGCTTTTTATTTAAAAAAAAAATGGGATGTTCTGCTAAGTTCAGCTGAAGTTAGCAGAACACCTTCATGAAAAATGAATTTACAGAATCGGGACGAAGTCTAAATCATTCAGTGAATTAGTTGCTAATAAGTTGCTGGGAAAGAAATTATTTCTCTTAAGTTTTTTTTTCAAAAATGGGGTGTTCTGCTAAGTTCAGCTGAAGTTAGCAGAACACCTTCATGAAAAATGAATTTACAGAATCGGGACGATGTCTAAATCATTCAGTGAATTTGTTGTGCACAACGACGACCAAAAATAATGAACCACACCATCAGCATGGACTGTTTTGCCAGAGATTTCGAAAAATTATCATTACTTCGATTTACTGTTTTCCATACTGAGTATTGATGAAAAAAAGATTTGTTGTAATAATAATGATAACAGTGATAATTACCCAAAGTAATTTAAAAGATATTTTTATAATGCTTTTATTATATTTTATATAGCGTGGAAAAGGAATAAATATTATAAACGTGAATAAAAAAGTAATCAATAAATATAATTTTATTATCTGTTCATTGTATTTTTAAAATGACATACCTATACTGATTATCCAACGATGACATATAATATGTAATGAAAAACTGTACTATTAAAACCAAAGATTCACAAAAGTGTACATTGTAATTTGTCTATTTAACGTAACGTGGTCCTAATTTGAAAAAGAAATTCCATCAAATTTAAAACAGCTTTCGGATTGTAAAACAGAAGACAATTCTCAATTTGAAGTGATGGACACTGGACTGGTTTTTCAAGTTTTGAACTGAAGTAAGTAAAAAAGGAGAACATAAATACACAAATTGTAGGAATTCCTCTTTGAAAAATGTTATTAACTTTAATAATTTGGATTAGCGAAATTTTCCGCAATGCAAAAAACGCCAAAATCCAAGTAATGATAATTTTTTCGATATCTCTGGTAAAACAGCGCATGCTGATGGGTTGGTTCATTATTTTTTGTCGTCGTTGTGCACAACTAATTAGCAACAAATTCACTGAATGATTTAGACATCGTCCCGATTCTGTAAATTCATTTTTCATGAGGGTGTTCTGCTAACTTCAGCTGAACTTAGCAGAACACCCCATTTTTGAAAAAAAACTTAACTTGAACACCCCATTTCTGAAAAAAAAACTAAAGAGCAATAATTTTTTTCCCAGCAACTAATTAGCAACAAATTCACTGAATGATTTAGACTTCGTCCACATTCTGTAAATTCATTTTTCATGAAGGGGTTCTGCTAACTTCAGCTAAAGTTAGCAGAACACCTCATTTTTGAAAAAAAAACTAAAGAGCAATAATTTTTTTCCCGGCAACTAATTAGCAACAAATTCACTTAATAATTTAGGCACCGTCCCGATTCTGTAAATTCATTTTTCATGAAGGTGTTCTGCTAACTTCAGCTGAACTTAGCAGAACAATCCATTTTTTTTTTAAATAAAAAGCAACAAATTATTTTTTTCTACAACTAATTAGCAACTATTTAGCAACAAATTATGAGAGTGTTAGATTTTTGATTCGAGAAATGTGTTTTGCTAAGTTCAGGTACATAATAGAGTAGGACCTAGAAATTTACCAAGCCAAGTAATCGGTGCACCTCATCCAATCCAGCGGTCCAAAAAATTTTCATTTATACTACTTTCACAATGTTGGCAGTACGTGCTGGGCCTCTATCAATATGTTAAAACATTGCCCTAAGATTATTCAAAAGGATGTCCTCTAGTAGATCTGGCAGTGTACTCTCCAAAAATTTCCAATAAATTTGGCTATTAAGCATTTGCCGCAAAGTAAATGGTCCTATTAAATGGGTCCCGATGATTCCAGCCATGAGATACCATCCCCGGTGAACTGCGATTCATATGTCCACAGAATTCTGTCCAGAAATGCCCTTTCACAATGTCGCATTCCAGAAGTCAAAAACAAAATTTTAATTTTCTCTCGTAATATTCTTCCAGTGGTCCTTAATCTGGGATATGATGATATGGACGTCATCAGCATCGATAAATAATCCACTAAATTTTATCTGAAGATACTCCTGATCGTCTTGCGACAAGACTCGGGTTCATTTCGAGGATTTACCAGACGAGACTGGTTAGGTATTTGCTGCTCGACGTCGGCAGAATCTTCCGATCTTTCAACTCGCAATTCCGTGCTGTTTAAAGCTACGCTTTCGGTATCTTTTAACTTACGGAAAGATTGCGAAAACACTCTCTCTTCTGTTCTAGAGTTCTGGTAAAAAAATATGCAAAAAAATTTTTTGTCCGCCATTTTGTAATGGAGCTTGGACAAATAAAACTAATGGGTGGACAAACGTGGACTAACGATGGAAAACGAATGCAGAAAAAAAATCAAAATTCAAAAAAGAGGTGTTAACTTTACATAGCTAACTTTATTATTGTTACATTAAAACTTATGTTATGCATTTGAATTACGGATATTCTTAAAGCACATAATTAGCACATAATTATTATTCGCTTAAAAATTTTTCTAATGCAATTTAATGGCACGTGGGGTGTAGCTCGACGTCGAGCTGCACCCCCCATTGGCTGAATTTTAAAAAAGTCTCGTATCTTTTTCAATTTCAAATTTAGAGCAATATATTTAAGATATTCTTAGAGCACATAATTAGCACTAAATTCACGGAAGGTAAAAAAATTATTTCAGTGAAATCTGGGTGGTGGGGGTGTGGCTCGACGTCGAGCTGCACCCCCCATTATAAAAATTTTAAATAATATATATATTGTCGAGTACATAATTATTGACTCTGGTACATAATTAGCACATTATTCTTATATAGTTCTTTTCTCATTTCGGTGTGGTGGGGGGTGTGGCTCGACGCACCTAATTTTATGATCTCTAATAAATTAAACAGGAATTATTTATTCAACATTATTATTTTTAAAAAAACATAGTTCCTCAATTGATTTCTTAAGAGCCCAAAATCCATACATGATTTTTACTAGAAAAACTTAATTCGGAGATCGATTTTCTCAAGAGTACATAATTCCTGGATTGATTTTTTAGCAGCACGTAAATCATGGAAAGATTTTTTCGAAAGCACAAAATTAGGGTCGGTCACACCTACGAAAAATTAAAAAAGCGATACCGCAACACGCACAGCGATACAGCACATAATTAGCGCTAACTTCTCAGAAGGTAAAAAATTTATTTCAGTACAATCTGGGCGGTGGGGGTGTGCCTCAACGTCGCCCTACACCCCCACTAAAACAATTTTAAAAATGTACAGTCAAACCTCTTCTATCCGGCATGTTCGGGACTATGCTTATTCCGGTAAAACGATTTTTACGGATAATGGAGTGAAGAAAAATACAAACAACTATGTACCTATAGTAGTTCAAAAATGCCTTTAAAATTAATTTTTATTAAATAAAACTTCATTTCATATGTAACAATAATAGTAATAACATAACCGGTTAAAACTACAAGACGATGAGGACATTTACAGGAAAAAATGAGGTTTTACTAATTTGTCTTGCAATCTGTACATAATCACAAACATTATGTATGTATGATATATACTAGTTACAGTAAAAAATTAATTATGTACGAAAATAGTTTAGCAAAGTTGACTGTTTCTGAATTTTCAACTTTTCGATAGAAAAATAATTCCGTATATTAGAGTTTTTTTGCAGATTTTAGAGTGACAATTTTAAAAAGGTACAGGGAAAATTTTTTCCGGATATTGGAGGTTGCCGGTTATTGAGGTCTGTGAAGTTAGCCCCCGAATCGAACGAAAATTCGATTTTAATAGCTCATTCGTTTGACCAGGGAATGACCATGTTGACCCACCAATTAGTTTTGTTAACCCACTTTTTGAAAACGAGTTATTCAAAAAACAAAATTCGGGGCTAACTTCACACTTTTTTCAAATTTTATGAAATTCGAAAATCGCTAGCTACATCGATTGACCATCGTTTGACCACGTTGACCCACCCCCTAAAATTGTTGACCCACCCGTTGAAAAAAAGTTATAATAAAAAATTTATTTTTACATAATTTTTTTTTTTTTATAATCGAAAATTCGATTTTAATAGCTCATTCGTTTGACCACGGAATGACCATATTAACCCACCAATTAGTTTTGTTAACAAACTTTTTGAAAACGAGTTATTCAAAAAACAATAAATTGGGGCTAACTTCACACTGTGAACTTAGCCCCCGAATCGAACGAAAATTCGATTTTAATAGCTCATTCGTTTGACCAGGGAATGACCATGTTGACCCATCAATTAGTTTTGTTAACCCACTTTTTGAAAATGAGTTATTCAAAAAACAAAAATCGTACTTCACACTTTTTTCAAATTTTATGAAATTCAAAAACATCGATTGGCCATCGTTTGAACACATTGACCCACCCCCTAAAATTGTTGACCCACTCGTTGAAAAAAGTTATAACTAAAAATGTTTTTTGACAATAGTTAGCCCCCGAATCAAACGAAAAGTAGATTTTAATAGCTCATACGTTTGAACAGGGAATGACAGTGTTGACCCACCGATTAGTTTTATTAACCCACTTTTTGAAAGCGATTTAATAAAAAACAAAAATCGGGGCTAACTTCAAACTTTTTTCAAACCCACCCCTCAGTTTTTTGGTCCAGATAATAAGTTTTTTAAAAATCAAAGATGAAAATTTTTTAAAACTTCCTCCGTGGGGACTAACTTCACACCTCCCCTGGAGCCATTATTAGAGCGAAATTGAACAAACCGACATTTACCCATGTTTGACCAGCCTGAAAAAACGTTTACCCACCCCTCAGTTTTTTGGTCCAGATAATAAGTTTTTTTTAAATCAAAATTGAAAATTTTTTAAAACTTCCTCTGTGGGGGCTAACTTCACACCTCCCCTGGAGCCATTATTAGAGCGAAATTGAACAAACCGACATTTACCCATGTTTGACCAGCCTGAAAAAACGTTTACCCACCCCTCAGTTTTTTGGTCCAGATAATAAGTTTTTTTTAAATCAAAATTGAAAATTTTTTAAAACTTCCTCTGTGGGGGCTAACTTCACACCTCCCCTGGAGCCATTATTAGAGCGAAATTGAACAAACCGACATTTGCCCATGTTTGACCAGCCTAAAAAAACGTTTACCCACCCCTCAGTTTTTTGGTCCATATAATAAGTTTTTTTTAAATCAAAATTGAAAATTTTTTAAAACTTCCTCTGTGGGGGCTAACTTCACACCTCCCCTGGAGCCATTATTAGAGCGAAATTGAACAAACCGACATTTGCCCATGTTTGACCAGCCTGAAAAAACGTTTACCCACCCCTCAGTTTTTTGGTCCAGATAATAAGTTTTTTTTAAATCAAAATTAAATTTTTTTTAAAACTTCCTCCGTGGGGGCTAACTTCACACCTCCCCTGGAGCCATTATTAGAGCGAAATTGAACAAACCGACATTTGCCCATGTTTGACCAGCCTGAAAAAACGTTTACCCACCCCTCAGTTTTTTGGTCCAGATAATAAGTTTTTTTTAAATCAAAGATGAAAATTTTTTAAAACTTCCTCCGTGGGGGCTAACTTCACACCTCCCCTGGAGACATTATTAGAGCGAAATTGAACAAACCGACATTTGCCCATGTTTGACCAGCCTGAAAAAACGTTTACCCACCCCTCAGTTTTTTGGTCCAGATAATAAGTTTTTTTTAAATCAAAATTGAAAATTTTTTAAAACTTCCTCTGTGGGGGCTAACTTCACACCTCCCCTGGAGCCATTGTTAGAGCGAAATTGAACAAACCGACATTTGCCCATGTTTGACCAGCCTAAAAAAACGTTTACCCACCCCTCAGTTTTTTGGTCCATATAATAAGTTTTTTTTAAATCAAAATTGAAAATTTTTTAAAACTTCCTCTGTGGGGGCTAACTTCACACCTCCCCTGGAGCCATTATTAGAGCGAAATTGAACAAACCGACATTTGCCCATGTTTGACCAGCCTAAAAAAACGTTTACCCACCCCTCAGTTTTTTGGTCCAGATAATAAGTTTTTTTTAAATCAAAATTGAAAATTTTTTAAAACTTCCTCCGTGGGGGCTAACTTCACACCTCCCCTGGAGCCATTATTAGAGCGAAATTGAACAAACCGACATTTGCCCATGTTTGACCAGCCTGAAAAAACGTTTACCCACCCCTCAGTTTTTTGGTCCAGATAATAAGTTTTTTTTAAATCAAAATTGAAAATTTTTTAAAACTTCCTCCGTGGGGGCTAACTTCACACCTCCCCTGGAGCCATTATTAGAGCGAAATTGAACAAACCGACATTTGCCCATGTTTGACCAGCCTGAAAAAACGTTTACCCACCCCTCAGTTTTTTGGTCCAGATAATAAGTTTTTTTTAAATCAAAATTGAAAATTTTTTAAAACTTCCTCTGTGGGGGCTAACTTCACACCTCCCCTGGAGCCATTATTAGAGCGAAATTGAACAAACCGACATTTGCCCATGTTTGACCAGCCTGAAAAAACGTTTACCCACCCCTCAGTTTTTCGTCCAGATAATAAGTTTTTTTTAAATCAAAATTGAAAATTTTTTAAAACTTCCTCTGTGGGAGCTAACTACACCTCCCCTGGAGACATTATTAGAGCGAATTTGAACAAACCGACATTTACCCATGTTTGACCAGCCTAAAAAAACGTTTACCCACCCCTCAGTTTTTTGGTCCATATAACTTATTATCTGGACCAAAAAACTGAGGGGTGGGTAAACGTTTTGTCAGGCTGGTCAAACATGGGCAAATGTCGGTTTGTTCAATTTCGCTCTAATAATGGCTCCAGGGGAGGTGTGAAGTTAGCCCCCACGGAGGAAGTTTTAAAAAATTTTCAATTTTGATTTAAAAAAAACTAATTATCTGGACCAAAAAACTGAGGGGTGGGTAAACGTTTTTTCAGGCTGGTCAAACATGGGCAAATGTCGGTTTGTTCAATTTCGCTCTAATAATGGCTCCAGGGGAGGTGTGAAGTTAGCCCCCACGGAGGAAGTTTTAAAAAATTTTCAATTTTGATT
This sequence comes from Leptarthrus brevirostris, assembly GCA_964036015.1. Taxonomy (NCBI): domain Eukaryota; kingdom Metazoa; phylum Arthropoda; class Insecta; order Diptera; family Asilidae; genus Leptarthrus; species Leptarthrus brevirostris. The sequence continues at coordinate 103,289,065 of OZ038371.1, forward strand.
TAAAGAAAACTTATTATCTGGACCAAAAAACTGAGGGGTGGGTAAACGTTTTTTCAGGCTGGTCAAACATGGGCAAATGTCGGTTTGTTCAATTTCGCTCTAATAACGGCTCCAGGGGAGGTGTGAAGTTAGCCCCCACGGAGGAAGTTTTAAAAAATTTTAAATTTTGATTTAAAAAAAACTTATTATCTGGACCAAAAAACTGAGGGGTGGGTAAACGTTTTTTCAGGCTGGTCAAACATGGGCAAATGTCGGTTTGTTCAATTTCGCTCTAATAATGGCTCCAGGAGAGGTGTGAAATTAGCCCCCACGGAGGAAGTTTTAAAAAATTTTCAATTTTGATTTAAAAAAAACTTATTATCTGGACCAAAAAACTGAGGGGTGGGTAACGTTTTTTTAGGCTGGTCAAACATGGGCAAATGTCGGTTTGTTCAATTTCGCTCTAATAGTGGCTCCAGGGGATGTGTGAAGATAGCCCCCACGGAGGAAGTTTTAAAAAATTTTCAATTTTAATTTAAAAAAAACTTATTATCTGGACCGAAAAACTGAGGGGTGGGTAAACGTTTTTTCAGGCTGGTCAAACATGGGCAAATGTCGGTTTGTTCAATTTCGCTCTAATAATGGCTCCAGGGGAGGTGTGAAGTTAGCCCCCACAGAGGAAGTTTCAAAAAATTTTCAATTTTGATTTAAAAAAAACTTATTATCTGGACCAAAAAACTGAGGGGTGGGTAAACGTTTTTTCAGGCTGGTCAAACATGGGCAAATGTCGGTTTGTTCAATTTCGCTCTAATAATGTCTCCAGGGGAGGTGTGAAGTTAGCCCCCACGGAGGAAGTTTTAAAAAATTTTCATCTTTGCTTTAAAAAAAACTTATTATCTGGACCAAAAAACTGAGGGGTGGGTAAACGTTTTTTCAGGCTGGTCAAACATGGGCAAATGTCGGTTTGTTCAATTTCGCTCTAATAATGGCTCCAGGGGAGGTGTGAAGTTAGCGCCCACGGAGGTAGTTTTAAAAAATTTCAATTTTGATTTAAAAAAAACTTATTATCTGGACCAAAAAACTGAGGGGTGGGTAAACGTTTTTTCAGGCTGGTCAAACATGGGCAAATGTCGGTTTGTTCAATTTCGCTCTAATAACGGCTCCAGGGGAGGTGTGAAGTTAGCCCCCACGGAGGAAGTTTTAAAAAATTTTAAATTTTGATTTAAAAAAAACTTATTATCTGGACCAAAAAACTGAGGGGTGGGTAAACGTTTTTTCAGGCTGGTCAAACATGGGCAAATGTCGGTTTGTTCAATTTCGCTCTAATAATGGCTCCAGGAGAGGTGTGAAGTTAGCCCCCACGGAGGAAGTTTTAAAAAATTTTCAATTTTGATTTAAAAAAAACTTATTATCTGGACCAAAAAACTGAGGGGTGGGTAACGTTTTTTTAGGCTGGTCAAACATGGGCAAATGTCGGTTTGTTCAATTTCGCTCTAATAGTGGCTCCAGGGGAGGTGTGAAGATAGCCCCCACGGAGGAAGTTTTAAAAAATTTTCAATTTTAATTTAAAAAAAACTTATTATCTGGACCAAAAAACTGAGGGGTGGGTAAACGTTTTTTCAGGCTGGTCAAACATGGGTAAATGTCGGTTTGTTCAATTTCGCTTTAATAATGGCTCCAGGGGAGGTGTGAAGTTAGCCCCCACGGAGGAAGTTTTAAAAAATTTTCAATTTTGATTTAAAAAAAACTTATTATCTGGACCAAAAAACTGAGGGGTGGGTAAACGTTTTTTCAGGCTGGTCAAACATGGGTAAATGTCGGTTTGTTCAATTTCGCTCTAATAATGTCTCCAGGGGAGGTGTAAAGTTAGCTCCCACAGAGGAAGTTTTAAAAAATTTTCAATTTTGATTTAAAAAAAACTTATTATCTGGACCAAAAAACTGAGGGGTGGGTAAACGTTTTTTCAGGCTGGTCAAACATGGGCAAATGTCGGTTTGTTCAATTTCGCTCTAATAATGTCTCCAGGGGAGGTGTGAAGTTAGCCCCCACGGAGGAAGTTTTAAAAAATTTTCATCTTTGATTTAAAAAAAACTTATTATATGGACCAAAAAACTGAGGGGTGGGTAAACGTTTTTTTAGGCTGGTCAAACATGGGCAAATGTCGGTTTGTTCAATTTCGCTCTAATAATGGCTCCAGGGGAGGTGTGAAGTTAGCCCCCACAGAGGAAGTTTTAAAAAATTTTCAATTTTGATTTAAAAAAAACTTATTATCTGGACCAAAAAACTGAGTGGTGGGTAAACGTTTTTTCAGGCTGGTCAAACATGGGCAAATGTCGGTTTGTTCAATTTCGCTCTAATAATGGCTCCAGGGGAGGTATGAAGTTAGCCCCCACGGAGGAAGTTTTAAAAAATTTTCAATTTTGATTTAAAAAAAACTTATTATATGGACCAAAAAACTGAGGGGTGGGTAAACGTTTTTTTAGGCTGGTCAAACATGGGCAAATGTCGGTTTGTTCAATTTCGCTCTAATAATGGCTCCAGGGGAGGTGTGAAGTTAGCCCCCACGGAGGAAGTTTTAAAAAATTTTCAATTTTGATTTAAAAAAAACTTATTATATGGACCAAAAAACTGAGGGGTGGGTAAACGTTTTTTAGGCTGGTCACACATGGGCAAATGTCGGTTTGTTCAATTTCGCTCTAATAATGTCTCCAGGGGAGGTGTGAAGTTAGCCCCCACGGGGGAAGTTTTAAAAAATTTTCATCTTTGATTTAAAAAAAACTTATTATCTGGACCAAAAAACTGAGGGGTGGGTAAACGTTTTTTCAGGCTGGTCAAACATGGGTAAATGTCGGTTTGTTCAATTTCGCTCTAATAATGGCTCCAGGGGAGGTGTGAAGTTAGCCCCCACAGAGGAAGTTTTAAAAAATTTTCAATTTTGATTTAAAAAAAACTTATTATCTGGACCAAAAAACTGAGGGGTGGGTAAACGTTTTTTCAGGCTGGTCAAACATGGGTAAATGTCGGTTTGTTCAATTTCGCTCTAATAATGGCTCCAGGGGAGGTGTGAAGTTAGTCCCCACGGAGGAAGTTTTAAAAAATTTTCATCTTTGATTTTTAAAAAACTTATTATCTGGACCAAAAAACTGAGGGGTGGGTTTGAAAAAAGTTTGAAGTTAGCCCCGATTTTTGTTTTTTATTAAATCGCTTTCAAAAAGTGGGTTAATAAAACTAATCGGTGGGTCAACACTGTCATTCCCTGTTCAAACGTATGAGCTATTAAAATCTACTTTTCGTTTGATTCGGGGGCTAACTATTGTCAAAAAACATTTTTAGTTATAACTTTTTTCAACGAGTGGGTCAACAATTTTAGGGGGTGGGTCAATGTGTTCAAACGATGGCCAATCGATGTTTTTGAATTTCATAAAATTTGAAAAAAGTGTGAAGTACGATTTTTGTTTTTTGAATAACTCATTTTCAAAAAGTGGGTTAACAAAACTAATTGATGGGTCAACATGGTCATTCCCTGGTCAAACGAATGAGCTATTAAAATCGAATTTTCGTTCGATTCGGGGGCTAAGTTCACAGTGTGAAGTTAGCCCCAATTTATTGTTTTTTGAATAACTCGTTTTCAAAAAGTTTGTTAATAAAACTAATTGGTGGGTTAATATGGTCATTCCGTGGTCAAACGAATGAGCTATTAAAATCGAATTTTCGATTATATAAAAAAAAAAATTATGTAAAAATAAATTTTTTATTATAACTTTTTTTCAACGGGTGGGTCAACAATTTTAGGGGGTGGGTCAACGTGGTCAAACGATGGTCAATCGATGTAGCTAGCGATTTTCGAATTTCATAAAATTTGAAAAAAGTGTGAAGTTAGCCCCGAATTTTGTTTTTTGAATAACTCGTTTTCAAAAAGTGGGTTAACAAAACTAATTGGTGGGTCAACATGGTCATTCCCTGGTCAAACGAATGAGCTATTAAAATCGAATTTTCGTTCGATTCGGGGGCTAACTTCACAGACCTCGGTTATTGGAGTTCCGGTTAAAAGAGGTTGGACTGTATATATATCGAGCAATAATTATCGACTCTGACACATAATTAGCACATAAGTGGCACATTATTCTTGTATAGTTCTTTTCTCATTTCCGTGTGCTTGAGGGTGTAGCTCGACCCACCTAACGTTCACCACGTTCTAATTTTTTAGTATGAAGTATTTTCTTGCAAACTAGATTTCCAAAGTTTTGTTCTTCTTAATTGGTTTTGTTTTTGTTCTGGTTACCTCAGAGCAGTGATGGGCATTATTCGAATAAATTTTCAATCAAATAACGATTTTTTTTAAAAAATCGAATAAAAAATTATTCGAATAAATTTTTGTTCGATTTTCAATTTATTTTAAGTTATTCGCAAATAATTATTTGTTATTTGGTCTCCTTAATCCAATTTCAAATAATTATATGTTATTCGATCGTTCGTTATTCGATAATCAAATAATTATTCGTTATTTGATGAATTATTGGCAAATAATTATTTGTTTTTTGGTGCTTTTTATTCGAATTTCAAATAATTATTTGTTATTCGACCGTGCGTTATTCGATAATCAAATAATTATTCGTTATTTGATGACTTATTCGCAAATAATTATCTGTTATTTGGTGCATTTTTTTCGAATTTCAAAAAATTATTTGTTATTCGATTATTAAATAATTATTCGATAGTTCATGTCTCTTTATGAAATAATTAACTTTTGTTGGTGTCTATTAGTTCAATTTCAAAAAATTATTTCTTGGCACACGCATTTCATATCACAAGGTGTCTCGTACTTAGGAAATTAAAACTGCCTTGTTATGTTTTGATGTTCACAGTAAATATTTTAGTAATTGATACCATATAAGAAATTAGTATTCCATAAAGAGGCATCAACTATCGAATAATTACTTGATAATCGAATAACAAATAATTATTTGAAATTCAAATAAAAAGCACCAAATAACAGATAATTATTTGCGAATAAGTCATCAAATAACGAATAATGATTATCGAATAACGCACGATCGAATAACAAATAATTATTTGAAATTCGAATAAAAAGTACCAAAAAACAAATAATTATTTGCGAATAATCCTCCAAATAACAAATAATTTTTGTAATCAAATAAATTTTTATTCGATCTTTCTATTTATTTGAGCTTTTAGCTTTTATCTTTATTCGAATAAAAAATGCCCATCTCTACCTCAGAGCCTGTCCAACAAGTCAAGTGTCCTTAGCAGAAGCTAAGACGTGCACCTTCTGAGTGAATAATATATGGGGTAACGCGAAACGTTACAGCGCGTTACAATGGGGGCGGGTCAGAAATCTTCAAAACTGCGTCACGTAATGCTTGAACGGTCCCTAACCTTCCCATTTCCTTTGATTGTGATTCACGACTAAGTTGCAACAAACATCTTAGTTACGCTCACAACCCTCAATCCATGTCATGTGGTAACCTATGTACATGGATTTCTCATTCAACCGCAAAAAAGTAGTGCTCACTAAATGACAGTAGTAGCTAGTAAAATGACAGGATGAAAGTAAAAATGACATGTAATGTATCTACAAGGTCTTAGCAAAAGTGGCTTAGAAAACGCGCAAAAACGACTTAAATATTTAACTGCATTAACATTGCATTACTTTTTGTAGTTAAGTCGTTTTTGCCCAGAAACTCACACGGTTCGTTTTTGTGCGGAACATTTTTAAAGCTACTTCTACTCGGACCTTGTAGATGTCATTTATACTTTCAGCCTGTCAAATATAATATTGCTAACAAAAATTTTAAATCAAAACGATCGGGGATAGTGTGCACTCTTTATTCAGCGTGTAGGTATTACAAATTCTATGATTGAATGAATAAGTATCGCATTTTACTTAAATTTGTTTGTTTTAGAAAGAACTGTAATATTTATCTTTTCTTTCTTCAATATAGTTTTGTATTAAAAGCAAAGCATGAAGAGTGTTTATTTTGTTTTGTTTTATTTTATTGGATACTAATAAGTATTTTGAGTAATTCTTTAAATTGGTCGTTAATAAGTGCACATGTTGGCCAGAAACTATTTTTTCCAGCCGATAACTAGTGAAGTGTATTTTAGTTTTAACTAATATAACTAATAATCAAAGTCGTTGGGGTAAAGAACACCGATCGGGACAAGTCCTTACACACATATCTCAGAAACTTTCACAAAAGCTTTGTGGCCGGAGATTGGCACATTAAAAATATATGTTAGGTGCTATTCTTGAAAATTTGCAATACAAACTTCACTTGAGAATAATTTCAATTCTTCAGCATGCACGACAATTTCGCAGGTCCGCTAAAGTAAACTTAAGTGCCAACGAACTAAGCGGAATTGTACAGTGACAGTGAAAAATCAACATTATGCAACATAATTTACAAGGAAAATGAAATATATGTACTTAAAGTACGCACCGTTATTGAAATTGTTTCTGCGGCTTCCGCACTAATGCGATACGAGTGATGCATGGACCGAATTTAAGGATAATATAAAAAATTCTAAAACCAGTTATACCTAGTATAGTTACAGTCAGTTTCAATCAATCAGTTTATAGAATTGAATAAATAAATTGTTTAATTAGGTCTTATAATAAAATCTTTTCCTAAAATTAATTCAAATGTTCAATTTACTCGGTATGCCCAATGTTATTGATTTTTGTAATGACCTTCTTCAAGACATTTTGGTTTAGTAGGTATCTACTTTTGACAATCAACTATCAGCAACAACGCGTACCTTACCTAAAATCGTAACAAAACACATTTATCCCAGGAATCCGGTTACCTGATTATACTTAATAAAGATAAAAATTGTTTACTATCGCTGATGCTATGTAGTATGTTATTAAGCATTCTTTTCAAATCTCCACAAATTATTTTGAGATTAGGTAATATCTCGTACATTAAACACATGCACACAACACCGGCCTTGCTCTTGTAGCCAGTCATCTCTCAGGGACAGCATGGGTAACTTGTACGCACATTAATTTAAATTCTGCTCGTTTCTCTCTATGGGATGTGAATTGGTTTTGTTTTTTAGTAAATTTTACTAACTCAGTTTTTTTATATCGACTTATTCCAAAGGAATTTTATCACAATTAAGGTATTAAAAATAAGTCAATAAAGTACTTCATCAGTTTAATCACCCACCTCAGCGCATGGTGTAATAAAACATAATACAAACAAATTAAATGATCAATATGTGTGGAATGTCATTTTTACATCTGCTTGATGTAAACTAATAAAGAGGAGAAATCAAAGCAAGTAGGGGAAGCTTACCTGGTAAGAACGGTCCATTTTCATCAATATATAATCCAATTAGAAAATATAATAGGTTGAATCGTAAAAACAAAAGCAGCGCCATATAAAATATTTGCTCATTTGGCCTTTTTCAAAGGAATAAGACATGAATATCGCATGCGATTTATTCAATCAATGCAAAACACAACGGGGAAGAGCACAAAATTAAACATATCTCTGCTTATACACGGCCCAAATGCGGCCACGTTCCAATTCCAAAGGAATAACTAAACAAAAAAACTTTAACACCCAACCAAATTCAACTGAGCATTCATTTCACTTCTGCTTCTCTTTTACTCATTTACACTTATGCACTTCAAACATTCGAAATTCCGACGTAATTTCAGTCTCAATTTTTCTCTTTTGCACTAATTTGTTAATGAAGCTTTTAACCATCACTGCATTACAAAACTGTTCACTTTTCTAAAAAGATTCATCCTTGCAAATTGACATTCTTTCCGAGTTAACTTTGTCAGAAATAATTCATAAAAAAAACTGAAAACAAGTTAACAAAGCACCTGGGGATATTGCGCAAACCGCAACCCTAACCAAACATGTCCCAGCACGTTGCACGCCATTGAAGAACTGAAACTGAACTAACATCATGCCGCGTGCATTCACACAAAATCTACAACCTAATCTAAACTAACCGGAAAATTGACATATAAATTGGAGAGTTGCCAGAAGGAAAACGGTAATATCGTTTACGATATTAACAATTCTTCTATAGGAACGTAGCAAAGTACACACGGTTCGCAGCTCAGCTAGAATAAGTTTTTGTTTGATACACAATCTCTTTCCGGCAACAATTGTTTTATAACTTTTCTAAAGGTTGAAGTACAATGCGCGCTTGCTTTGACAGAAGATTGAAATAAAGACTTTGTTCGGACGCTTTAACATGTAAACATAACCTCTAAAATTAAATACTAGCTAGCCTAAAATATGACATACAGTAAATAAATAATCTCTTTTAAATTCATTATAATATGAGATTTTATTTATTTATAAATTTCAATAAAATATTCACGCTTCCGGCACATAAACCAGACGGAAGATGACGAAAAGCGTAATGTCAAAGCAAGCGTGCATTTGGTCACGTAAACATCTGAAGCATCCAAAGCACATAAAGCTTTAAGTAAGCAGAGCAAGCGAAGCAACCATTGTACTTCCTGCTTAATAATGAATTAGAATTTGGCAGCTTCTATTAGCATCACCCTTGGCCGTGTAAAGGAGCTTTACACGGACTACATGGATCCGTGTACTCCGCGTACACAATACGTTCCGTAAAATTTTTATTAGACTTTCTGGGAGAAAGAGGTATATTAATCAGGATTTTAGTCCCCCCGCCAGGTTTGTATCTGGAAAAGACTGCAGAACTATTTCCAGTAATATAAATTTTTACGTTCCGTGTAGTCCGTGTAAATGTTGCGTACACGGTGTACACGGATCCGTGTTCTCCGTGTAAAAGCTTTTTTACACGGACACGGGTGATACGAATAGACACTGCCTTATAATTTTTTTATAGTTTAAGGAAAGAAATTTTAATTTTATTCTGTTCTAATTTGAGTCTGTATTGAGAATAGTGATAACGCCAAATGTATATCAAACAAATTGTTAAATGGAGATACTATTTAAATTGCAAAAGAAATTTATAAGCCAACTAGACGACCAAACAAAAAGCTGTTATCAGCTGTTTAATTGACAGCTTAGAGAAAAATCTAATCCACCTTTTCAATTGTATAATTTGTTAATACATATATCCCAATTTACCAGCAAATTGTAAGAATTGTAAATCACTATTTTCACATATTCTCCCAAATATATTTTTAAATTACATCACTTCATAACTATCGTAAAATTTGTTGTATAATGCCAGCAGTTAGAGAAAAATCTAAGCCAACCTTCGAATAAAGAACGAAAGGAAAGGCTATCTTAAGTAAAAGCCCTGTACGTGTGATAAGCATTTTCGCTTCTCGGCCAAGTGGCGAGTGGGCTAAGGGGTAATGTCGCCTGAAATGTCAAATTAGACCGAATGGTTTGCTCAAGTTGTACTTTTCAAATTTTGTGGAGAAGTTTTAAAGTTTTAGTGCGTTATTGTGAAAATATTTTGGAAAAATTTGTGGAAAAAGTTTTAAAGTTATAGACTGTAAATATATATATTGGATTTTTTAAAGTAAAAGACATAAATTGCAAATATGAAATGTATGCTTAGATGCTGCAGAAATAACAGGCGTTACCTGTGAGGAAAGTCTTTTTTCAGGTAAATAAAAGATGTAATAAGAACAGTCACTCAAATCTTAGTCGTAATACGGGAAAAAGTTATTCAAAGGTTGTTTAGAATTCTTTAAAAATTCAATATTCATCAGCAGAATCTCTTTGTTTACATCAAATTTTGAATCTTGTTTATGTCGCCTTGAAATCAAAGTCGTCTCCGTAGTACTGAAATATTTGGGGGCATAAGCAAAAAGTTTGCATTAATTATTTCAGTGCCTGTTAATAAGTCAATACTTCGATTTGTGTGAAATTAAATTATTAATTTTACGATAGATGAAGAATTGATTTTCATTTATTCAGCCATTTACCAGCAAAATTCGAATCACTGTACCACATATTTTCACAACACTACCAAACTATTATATTATTACTTATAGTAAAGATATCGTAATTTCTTTCACTTATAAAAGCCATTGAGATTTGTTTACATCTGCTAGGTTGAAGAGCGGACGTCATTACTTCACTTCCATTTGCCATTTCTTGTGCAAATTAACAATATACAGGGTGTTTTAGAGCTGACGTTCCAAAATGAGTGGAATGATAGATCTCAACTAGACAAACATAAACTTGTATTGCAGGGGGGGGGGGGCGATCTGAACTGTTTGGGAGTTACAGGGTGATTCATAAATTTCAGTTTTTCATGGTATGCACATTACTCTTTTATTTTTACTTCTTGATCTACCCAACACAATCACATCAAACAAACGCTTAAACACAACTATCCTAATTACCTTTCCAAAAATGTCAACACTACTGATCTAACTCCTACCATTGCACGTACAGTACCCTTTCAAAAGTGAAAAAAAATGGTTTGCGATTACCTAAAATTCAGAATTTTCCCAAAATTTTCTCAGATATTCATGTAATTAGTAGACCTTTCTTTTATTTGTATTGCATTGCTCATCTTTTTACCTATCTAAAAAGGTGCAAGGTAGATACAGAATTAGAAAAACCTCATTTTTAGAACTCCCTGAGTACCTAATTATTTAATTGCATTTTAGGTAGGAAATTCTTTAAAGAAACAAAATTTTTAAGACAAAAGGTCGAAAATGTTTGTATTGGGTTAACAGGTAATTAATTTTAATTATTGCTGCAAAAAAGTTTTAAAAATGTTAGTGTAATTTTGTTTTATTGCCGATATTAGCTTGTGGTAGCCAGAATTCCCACCCTTGTATCCTGGCGTTCTGTTACTCGTACCTGATGGAGATTTTACTATAAAAAAGGATCAGTCAGCAAGAATACCTATCATAGTTGAAAAGTAAATCAAAAATTACGTATATTTTTAAGCAAAAATTATTAAAAAATGGTAGAATTTTCATTTGAGGAATACCCGGATATTATTTCCATTTACGGTGTAGTAGACGGAAAAGGGAGATTGGATTGGATTAAAGAATACAATTCCCTGCAATTTCCAGGTAATAAAAAACCTACCCGGCCTTTCCGACGGCTTGCTAGGAAATGACTTCCTAGCAAAGAATTGTAACGTTGAGGGTCCGAATAAGGCATTGCGATTCCCTCGATCGGAAAATAACCCTGACGAGTTTGCTGTTCCATTAAGAGCTGCTTTGGATAACCTGTGTTCTGAAAAAATGGTCAAAATGAATGCACGAACGGATAGCGCAGAGCCCAGAAAGGCCGATCTGACAATCTGTGGTACTTCAAAAGTTTCTTAAGATTAGAACAATGACCGGCGAACACTGGAATGCGAGATGGACAAATCGACTGAGAGTGATTTGACCTGCGAGATGAGGCAGCAACAAATACAGTTGAAGAAGCTTGTATGCATACCTGCTAGGTCACAAATCATAGTCGACATTCCCTTGAAGCTGCAGGAGGAGATGCTCTGTCTATCAAGAGAGATAGACCAAGGGGTCTTCCTGGCGAATGGCCTACTCCCCGCTGGTTTGAGTTCTCAACACACACAATTCACAAGTAGTTCTGACTACCATTAGTCTGCATCTAGTCCCTGTCCACAACTACACCGTCGTCCAACTGAAACAGGATCAAGATGAAACAAACAATAAGGAAACCCCAAAAAACGGAGAACGCGCTGAGGGTGCTCACCTGAAAACCAGGAATTACGGTGACTCGAAACCACCAGCACCCACGCACAAAGGAAATATAAGGAAACAAAGGAACCGAAGGAAAGGAAAACCCAATAAAACAAATGTCGACGGAGCTCACCTAGGAGGAAGGAATTACGATGGCAAAATCCCGTCAGCTCCCACGTCCTCTCAAAATAAAACTTCGGAACACGTCGACAATGGAAGCGAGCTCACCCCAGAAACGGTATCTAAAAAAGCTCCAAAATCATCCTCCACAGTAAGTAAACAACGGCGAAAGAGCCTATTATAAGACGAAAGCGAGTTCGCCTCAAACATGGCAATTTACGGCGGTTCAGAAACCCCAACTCCCTCGTCATTTAGTTTTAAGAGTGATTTAAATAAAGTAAAGTGGGGTGAAAATAAAAATAAAGATAAAAATATTTATGATTTCAGTAAAATAAGTAAACGTAAACATAAAAATAAAGATACAAATATTTCTAGCGCCGAAAAAAAGGCCACTCTTTCAACATATGTGTTGTGGAAATTGTACAAAACACAAAATTTACCCCCAAGACTGACAGTTCAGGTCACTAACCCACGCTATCCCCGTACCTGGCTAGGGTACAGGCCCAACCTGTAAAAAATGCTGAAACAAAAAAACATCAAAAAAATTAAACCAAACACATTGGGATAGAGGGAGAAGGGATGAGAAAAGCAAGAAGGGGAAGAAGCGTTAGAGAATTCCTCAAACTAAAAAAAGTTATTTATAACATATTTAATTCACTAGGATGTAATATAAAAAAATTAATAATATACTAATTAAACCAAAACTTAGACAGGTTAACTCAGCAGTTCTTTACTAACATACACAGATAACTCTTTCGCTGCTTGAATTCTTAATTAAATAGCATTTATAAAAGCCTATTATGAAACTTAAGTATTAAAAAAAATTCAGATTCGATTTATTAATAAGATCTGTTAATTAATAGTTCCTGGATATCTATACGACTTTCGTACTATGTATAAATTTTATTCAATTTTAAATAAAATAATCAAAACAATTTTCAAAAGCTTCAAAATTTTTAAGTATTACATCTCATTGTTATATGTAGTCACTTACTGCATTCACGACACCCGATTTACAAAAAAAACTTTAATAATTGACTTGTATCCCCTTGTAAATTACATCTTTTAGATGTCGGGCTGCAATTCTATGCTAATGTTTGTGCACAAACATAATAACATTCACTAATATAAAGGCTCTAAAATCAATTACATTCTATCTAGATATACTTTACCAGTTTTAATGTTTAAGTCTCACAAGAATACGGTCATGAATGGAAAATTAACTTGCAACAACATCGAATCAGATAACTTCAAGTTTTCACTCTAACAAAAAATGTCCTGCGCGGGTTAAATATTGTAACCAATATGACTTGTTTCTTTGAAAATAACGTAATTTAGAAACTTGAAAAAACTTAACTTTTAAAGTGGCGAAAGATGTTCTGAACGAGAACCCGGGAACTGCACATTTTAAAGAAAATACACTAAAAATCGAATTCGAAGTTTTGGCTAATAATTTAAAGATATGTTTGAATTATTTCGGCGTAGATTTGGAGCCGAATGACTGTATCATTACCGAGTGGCTAAAAATGTTCCTCAGTCATCGGAAGCAACGAAAAATATGTTTATAGTTGAATTTGTAGGTTAAAATTGAAAATTACTAAATCGTTTATAATTTAAGTAGCAAAAAACATTTTAATTACAGGACAATATCATCCACACTCTGACCTTATGGCAATCAATATCTCGGGGACATACAACCGAGTATTCCTCCAGTGGTTATCCAGTTGTCCTTCTGTCTTTGGTGAGTTCTGGGGCGGAATGCCTGGTTATGAGGTGCTGCTTCCCATGTCTTGGTTTATAAAATGAATTTTGCATTTAGCAAAACAAGGACCCTGGTGCCTCGGGAAGGAGATCACCAGGTCTTATTTTCGGCACTTTTTTGTGCTCCTTGCGAAACTCCTAATGACACTAGAACAGGGCCGACTATTAGAATTCGTGAATGATTTTTAACGCGATTATGCAATTACCTGTGATTATGTGAACTTAATCCAGTATTTATAATAATGAGCGGCTCTAAGTAAATTTTAGTTGCGCTCGCTTAGCGATTGGGGAGGTTACTTGAGAGGGGCTGGGCTGGTTGAAGACATAATTAGAGGATCACCGAATTTACCCGCTAATTGGAGATCGATCCAATATTAGCACAAACCATGACAGGTTGCTTGCAATTTGGGCCGCTAAATTTGTGTAGCTAGTTGGTGCTGGATCTTTGAATATTATCCTGCAGTTGACTGCAGTTTGAGCAGTTAAAACACAATTGCTCCTATGCAGAAATAGGGATAAAGATGAATTTCCTCCTCTTCAAACTCTTGCAAGCACAGTGTACAGATTTATAAATTTATCGGAGCACTGATGTTCAGATAAATTGTAATGTGTGTGCGGAGTTTGTGCAACGTGAAGTTGCCGCAAGATGTCCAAGTGGCACGCGCTAGCTGGCAGCACGTCCTAGCTCGTCGGTATGGGGTCAGGGTCCTTGGACATCCAATCACACATCGCAAACAGAAGTTCGCGTGCCTGTGGCGAAGAAAGGTTGTGATATCCTTTCCTCAGGTCTGCCACGAAAGAAAAAAAAACGAGAGAAACAGAAACTTGAAGGAGGAACAACAGGTCTGGTGTCACCAGTTGTTCCTAGCCGTGCTGAACTGTCATGAAAAATACTCAAAAAAGAAAATCTACCCCCTTAACTGACAGTTCAGGCTATCAACCCGCTCCATCCCTGTACCTGGCTAGGGTACAGGCCCAACCTGTAAAGGAATGCTGAAACAACAAAAAAAATTTATATAAAAAAACTAAATAAACACCATAAGGATAAAGTTAAATAAACACAATAACAATCAAAACAAGTAGAAAAAGGGAAGAAGGGATGCGGGGAGGACACAGGACGGAAAAGAAGCTCATTGGGTTCCTGAACGTCAACAAGAAATTAAACTGTCATTTTAATTTACTTTAATTTCACGAACAACTTAAAGCATACTGTATAAATTCAGATAGAGAAAAAAAAAAAAGAGTATTATACTATTTCACTTATTTACCAGGTATCAAACAAAACTTAGGGACTACCTTCTAATTACACTTACTCATAATCATCTTTTCCTTAACTAGTTCATTTAATTACAATTTGATGCAAAGTTTTACTTCTATAATTAGGTCACTTAAAGAAGGCTAACTGTATGTGCATTCGGGCGCTAACTTATATAAATTTACTACTTCGGAGGAATAACATGGGCCTGATTAGAATCATGAATCCCAGACAACTAACCTCATAGATATATTTAGTTTCACAAAAAAAAATTAAAGATACTTAACAAGATCAATCACGTTGGATGTAGCATCTAAATAACAATTTAAAATACGGACCGGGCAATAGGATTGACCAAGCAGAAGCAAAAAAAATTTTTACGAACGGATACCAACCATTAAGAGCACTATTAGAGTCTTGTTCCGTAATAAATAAGTATCGTTAACTAACAAGGAGGTAGACTCGTACAAGCATAAAGATATAATTTTATAGTTTTTCTTTTCTATAGTAACTTACAGCGACCCTATGGCCCTATTGTGCACAATGTCCTTCAGGCGCTAAAACAAATAAAAACAAAATCATCAAGAAAAAAAAATTCCATATAATTCGATTTAGTTACTGCTCCTCCGAGAGCTAGCATAGTAAGTCGTTTAAAAAAAATTCAACTACCTACGGTGGCGACTTTGCGATATTAGGTTGAAATCGGTTCGCGAATAAGTGTCTCTATGTTTTCCTTTTAATGTTTCTCTATTTCTTTTCTTCCCATGCTATTTTCGTCCGTTAACTCTACACTGCTATTAGCTACATATACATTACTCAAATTCCTTAGATGTTAATCTATCGCAAAAAAAAATTAAATAAAAGAAGGAGTATCTTTGATGCTTACGCCAATTAACATTTAATTTTAGAGGTAAATTTAAAAATGTAACCTTTCCGATATCTGAGAAATGCTGTTTCTTTTCAATTACATGATCCGAAGTATAGGCAACGCATGATCAAATGCAACCCTAAGAGGTATTATATTTCTTTACTAATCTTTTACTCGTTTCTTTTCTTGGAAGTCTAGATAATTAATTGACCTTTCCTTGTTGTCCTATTTTCAATTCCTACATGATTTTAATATCTAAATCGAGAAAAAATGTGTCTAAATTAACTGAATCAACATTTGGCACTATTATTATTATTTTCTTCCTGCTTTAACTTTCCATCTTGCACTGCCCTTAACAAATGAACGGCAGCTTTCCGTTCTATCTCAGGATATATCCCTTAGCACCACTGCAGATTAGGAACCTTCAGGCTTCATAAACTGTAGACAATTTACGTCCTGCTATACATAACCGGAACAAGAAATCTTATACCTATTACTCACTCACGAACGATACCCTCGGATTACAATGGCTAAATAGGTGACGGAGTATGTAGAAGGTGTGCTCCTTCTCTTTGGGGCCGTGGGGCTGCCCTGTAGAGTACCGTCAAATTGTTTGTGACGCAAGCCAAAGGTCTTAAAAAGAAAGGAAAATCTGTTGATTTCCACTTCACCATATTAATGCTTGAAAGAAAAATTTTTACCTTTTATTCTTCCTTTGATTGCCCGTAGCCAATGATGATTGAATTGGTTTGTGCAGGGAAGGGAATTTACTGGTGCCTAGACTTGGCATAATTTAGCTAAAATCGATTTAATAGGGCGGCCTTACTCCCATGCGGCGTTGCGCCATTTGCCACACATTTAGCAACTTCGAACCAGCGTGATTTTCACGGCGTTAGTTCCACGGCGTTAATTCCACAGCGTTAATGGCCCAATTTGCCACAAATCCCAGAAATTCTTGCTGCGATTAATTTAGTTGCGCTGAGGATAAATAAAAAGGCAAATGATTTATCTGAGCATGGATGGTTCAGATAAATAAGGAATTAAAAACGAAAAGGAAGGAACTTACCACTTATGATTGTCATCCTGCTGCTGATGTTGACACGGAATGCATGCTTCTTCTTACTTGAAGTGCAGCATTCATGGCAGCTTACAGAGATGACAACCACAGAAAGGCTAAGTGCGTTTTAAGCTGTGTGTATTAGAATTTTTCCACTTTGGCACACAGATGGCGCGAAATATTTATAATATTCACATTACAAAATTTAGGAATTAAAATTTGAAAATTTTACCTTTCAATGATGTCTTCTTGAGGCCAGTTGTCACGATTGTATGTGCCTCTTCTACTTCCGGGAGGACTACGTCCAATCATGACAACAAGCAGGGGTGACAACCACGGAAGTAGAAGGGGTGCGTTCTGATTATAAGTGCACCATCATAACCCAGATGGCGTGAATTAATTAGAAAAATTTGGCTCACATTACAATAACTATAAAGCAAGTAAGTAAGTAAGAACAATTAAGTAATGAAAATAAATTAACAAGCAATGCTTAGTGAAAATAGGGAGGAAAGCTTGACTTGTACCGAAGTTACACATGAGATTAGTTGTTATATTGATCTGCAAGGTAGTTTCTATACGACCAGGCCCTCTTTAGGATAAAGAAATAAATCGCCATACTTATTTTTACCTCGGATTCGTTCAAGTTACGTTTACAAAAAATTAGCACACGAAACTCTGTGAGGATAGGACATCTGCCAAAAAAGTGCAACAATGTCTCAGGTTCATTTAAATTACATAACGAGCATAGACTGCTTCCATCTCTCTTCAACGGACTGCTATTTAAATTAAGTAAGCCTCCCCTACATCTCCAAACTATATTGATCTTTTCAACTGAGAAAGAATCCCTAATAATGGCCCTGCTTCTAACCCACGTCTCCTCTTTTTTAATCAACTCTGAAACCTTAGACCTGAAGGAATTAAAATTCTTCTGATCAATAGCAAGAGTACTGTTATGCTTTTCAGCTAATTCCTTCCACGTAGCGTACCAGTAAATATTTTTGCATATAACGCTCTGTGCTAAATGATATGGCAGTCTTTTACTACTGTACTTATACAGTACCTTGGCTAAATAATCAAAGTGGCACTTTAAACTGTAGATGTAAGTACATGACAAGCCAGTTTCTAAATTTATCATGTAATTAGGTGTATGCCGCGGCAACTTAAACATTTTTTTAATAAAAAATCTTTGTAGGTTCTCAATTAGCTCGTTCTGCTCATATCCCCAAATCGGTTCTCCGTAACATAGAATAGATTTTGAGACAGCATCAAATAGCTTAAGTTTATCTGAATGCTTTGTATTTTCATTTCTGAAAAAATTATTCCATGTAGCATTTATGGCGGTAAACCACTTGGAGAACCTTCATCCTACCGCCCAATTTTCCTTCTCGACACAATGGGGAAAATATTGGAGCGAATAATATACAACAGTTTACTCCCGATAGCTGATGAAAAAGGTGCTTTATCAGAGTACCAATTTGGATTTTGAAAAGCGCGCTCCACCATAGATGCAATCAAAATGGTAGGTGTCATCGCTGTTTCATAGAAGGTGTTATATTTTAATATTTTAAAGTTTTAATGAGAAGACCCGTTTAGAACTCCATGACTTTATTGCTCGTCAGTTACTTACAAACTCAAATACAAAATTAACTTAACGGCTTGGCTCTTCTATAAATCTAGAGATTTCTGTGATAAACCTGACTTAGTGTTAGTACTTCATCTGTATGATATTACATTTACTGTGATAGAATTCTGTGATAATTATTTGTTTGTTACTTAAATCGTTCATCAATACCTTTGTATATGTACATATATAATATATAACATCTTCCCTTTTTACAAACTAAGATTTCGAAAGTTTTCTCTTTCTTTAGTTATTCTTAATGATTTGAAGTTTTTTTTTTCATGTTTCATTATTTCTTAAGTACTTCATTTATCGATGATTATTTACATAAATAACATACTACATTTCTTATATATTTTGTATTCTTCATTATCTCTCTATCAATTTTATGTATATTTTATTAATGACAGTTCAGTTTTTTACTCAATTACAATTTCTTATTTATTTTGTAAAACATAGCCTTTCTGGAGGCTTTACTATTCTTCCTGACCTAGTTTTATAAAATTCACTGGACCCGTTTACATTTCTATTATTTTCATTAGTAATATTGTTGTTATCGTTCATAGAAGGTTTTATATTTTCTCTTGTATTTGTTCTTTCATGATCTAGGAATAGTATACTAGACTCCTACGGTAAAGCTAAGGATTCGTTGCTAATCTCAGGAATTGTAAAATCAGCTGACTTGAAGTTGGGCGTATGTACGGATTTTCTTAAGTGTATTGTATTTCTTCTGAGATACTGATTGTTTTCTGTTTGAATAATGTATGATCTAGGACTGCAATCTGGTTTTACTATCTTGGCAGGTTGCCAGCAACTATTCTTTTGATGTACTACGTTATCACCTGTTTTATATGCTATTTCCTTAATGTTCTTTACTTTCCTATCATGATATGCTTTATAGTTTTTTGTTTTGCTTTAATTTATTTATAAGCTTTTTCACATAACTTGAGCTGTAAAACTGATTTTTTCACAGCATATTTTGGACGCAATATACGACTCATGAGTAGTTGAGACGGTGAATATGAAAGTCCAGTTACCGGAGCATTTCTGTATGCCAATAACGCACTGTGAATATCTTTATTTTCTACTTGACATTTCCGTATTAAGGTCTTTGCAATAGATACCCCCTTTTGAGCAAGGCCATTACTACGAGGGTAATGTGGGCTTGACGTTATCAGGTTTACATTCCACTTATTTGTGAATTCTCTGTGTCTCTGGTCTCTGTGTCTCTGGGAGTTTGAGTTGAACTACTGACGGGGACAGACGTGCCGCCGTGTCTTGCCCAAAAAAAAAAAATTTACTTTAAATTCGGTTGCGAAAGCGCGATTTTAAGTTAAAAAATTTCAAAGTGCTGGTGCCATCTTCGCCGGGGTGAGGGGCTTTTATGCTCTATTTAAAAGCACAGTCTGGTGAGTCCGTTCCGATTTGTATCTATTTTCTTCCATCCAACATTCGATGTAGTACAATCGTGCTGCATTGAATGCGTTTAACGGGTCTCCACTGCTGAGCATTTGGCTGCCTTTGTCGAGATCAAAGTTCAGCACAGCAGGCATAACACTGCTGCTGGCATTGTTCTCACAGAGGCGGCTTTGCTTCGCATTTGTGGATCCCGTTTGTCAGTCCTTGTGTTTGTGTACGTTTTTGTCTTGTTTTGTTTTGGGCAAATTAAGACCGGGAGTATGCAAAAATTTTTATTTAATTCAACATTCGTGGCTTGAAAAGTAACCATTTTTCGGTTTACTGCCACTTGATCGCGGAAAATCCGGCTGTTTTTGCACTAAGCGAAACCAAGGTTGTTTCCGATTCTGATATTAATCAGTATCACATCCCTGGTTATCACTTAGTGCCACTCTTCTCTCCTCAGAGGGGAATCGCGGTTTATGTTAGAAAAGATGTTCCATTCTCCCTTCTCCCTCAATTTTCTTCTACTAATCCAGAATTTAATTATGTCTGGATTAGATTTAAACTCTATCGGCACATCATTCATTTTTGTTTTTTATACCGCAGCCCGAATATGTCTGATACTGACACTGTGTGTTCCTTTGATAAGTTGTCCTCCGATATCGATAAGATTTTGGAAATATCCCCCTCTTCTGAAATCGTTCTTGCTGGCGATTTCAACGTCTACAACACACAGTGGCTCAGGCATTCTTCTACCACAAGCCCGTCTGGAAGACACGTCGAGTTATTTAGTGAGTCTTTTAATTTACAGCAACTGGTTGAGTGTCCGACTCGTGTTCCTGATACTTTAGGGCACAACGCGCATCTTTTAGATCTATTTCTAACATCGCATCCAGAAAAATACTCGGTTTCGGTGACGTCTCCCTTGGGTAATTCGGACCATTGTCTAATCTCCGCCCAATTCTCTATCTCCTCTCTAACAACCACTAACCTGAATTCCACCAAAAGATTAGTGTGGCATTATAAAAATGCTGATTGGGCGGGACTTAATAAGTATCTCAGAGAGATGGATTGGTCCGATTGCTTTTCTGTGAGAGACGTTAACAAATGCACCGATTATATCTTAAACATCCTTTGGTTTGGAATGCATCGCTTTATTCCTCATAGCTTCAAGAACATCAAACCAACTAACACCAATTGGTTCAATAATGACTGTTTCGCAGCCATTAAAAATAAGGAAGCAGCCTTCCAGGCATATAAATTGTGCCCTTCAGAGGAATTGAGACGTATCTATAGAGATGCGCGGAATATTTGCAATTCAGCAATTAGTCGGGCAAAGTTCAATTTCGACCAGAACATCAGACGGAAGGTTTTTTCTACCCAAAAGGGTAGTAAGGGTTTCTGGTCTCTAGTAAAAACCGTAAAGAACAATTTCACCTGTTCGTCAACACCACCACTCATTTATAATGGGAATGTTTTTACTGACTCATTGGACAAGGCCAACCTGTTTGCTGCTAATTCATACTTACCACCTTCATCGCAGCCACTTCCATCTCCATCACAATGCACTAGTAGGCAAAAGACGCTACACTTTCGCACTCGGGAAGTTTTTAGAGTACTTTCAAAACTCGACGTGTCCAAAGCTACTGGCCCTGATGGTTTCTCGCCCCTTGTTTTAAAATGCTGTGCCTCTGCTTTGGCTAAACCTCTGCGCAAACTTTTTCACCTGTCATATTCAACAGGAATGTTTCCAAGTGTATGGAAACTTGCTCATGTCCAGCCGATACTTAAAAAAGGAGAGGCATGCGACCCCTCTAACTACAGACCAATTGCACTAACCTCGATCATATCCAAAGTTTTTGAATCACTCATCAACTCTCAGTTGTTGAAATATCTAGAAAACAACCATCTTATCAACGATTGTCAGTACGGTTTCCGCACTGGCCGCTCAACCGGAGACTTACTAACGGCTCTAACGGAACGTTGGAATCATTGTCTTCATAATTTTGGTGAGTCTGAAATCGTCGCTCTTGATATTTCAAAGGCTTTTGATAGAGTCTGGCATTCTGCCCTTTTAGCCAAACTTCAAACATTTGGTCTGCACCCTACCCTCGTTAAATGGATAGAGAGTTTTTTGTCAGGCCGTTCAATTCGTGTAGTAATTGACGGAGTTACATCTGATTCCTACGAAATAAATGCCGGTGTACCTCAGGGTTCAGTTCTTTCACCAACCTTATTTCTTCTTTTTATTAATGATCTCTTATCCCTTACTCTCAATCCTATTCATAGTTTCGCCGACGACAGCACCCTTGATTTCGCGTACTCATTTGATTCTGTTATGAATTCACGTGGAAATGCTACAGAAGCCAATCGGGAACGCATGTTTAGATCATTAAACAACGACATTTCCAAGGTCCTTGCTTGGGGCAGAGCAAATCGTGTTACGTTTAATGCATCCAAAACCCAATGCTGTTTAGTGTCCCTTAAAAAACGCCCAGTTCACTCCCAACCCATTTCAGTCGACGGAGTGAATATACCCAATTCACCCTCCCTGAACATCTTGGGTATCGAGATATCCAGCAATCTTAGCTGGATATTTGCAATCGCTAAAAATGCGATGAAATGTTTGGGTTTTCTACAGAGATGTAAGAAATATTTCACCCCACCTGACTTAGCGCTGATCTACAAGTCCCACATTAGGCCTAGACTTGAATATAATTCCCATATTTGGGCAGGGGCCGGACACACCGCACTGTCCGCGTTAGACAAAGTCCAGCGTAAAGCTGTTAAGCTTATTGGCGATCCTTCAATCTCTGAGGGTCTTGACTCTCTGGAGCATCGACGGAATGTCGGTTGTCTGTCACTCTTCTATCGTTATTTCCATGGCCGTTGTTCTAACGAAATTGCTAGCCTGATTCCTTGTAGACTCATGACAACGCGCGATACAAGATCAACAAGTCGCTCCCACCCCTATACTCTCCAGGTCAAATTTGGACGTACCGTCAAATTTCGGGAATCTTTTCTAAGCAGAACAACACGAATGTGGAACAGTTTACCATCTTCTGTTTTTCCCTCGTCTTATCAGCCTGAAACTTTCAAACGGGGCGTACATCGACACCTCCTTCACCCAAACTCCTAACCCATTTCCCTCATCCTTAATTCCTTTCCTGCCAAGGCTGTGCCTAAGCATCATAGGGCATCCCCTGAGCTTTGGCATCATCATATATAAAAAAAAAAAACCGTGCACGGAAAATATTTCTTTTAAAACCGTCGAGACTTCCGTGGCAGTCTTATTTTTAATTGCTTCACTTCCAACCATTTTGAGATATAATCAATTAAAACTAGAAATGACTTGCCTTTTAACTCTAATATATCACAGCCAACTTTGTTAAACGGAAGATTTGGAACTTCATGAGGAATTAGGGAAGAATGATAATTTGATCTCTGAAATTGTTCGCAAGTCCTGCATTTCGCTATGAAGTTTTCAATTTCCCGATCAAGATTAGGCCAATATACTGTATATACCTTCATGTAGGCTCTCTAACATTTGTCTTCTGAGAGAGTGCGGTATTAATATACGCTCCCCATAAAATAGTAGTCCGTCTTCATAGTATAACTAATTCTTTATTAACCAATATTTTTTTAACGTATCCTCTAATTTAGACCTATTTTCAGGCCATCCTGTCTGAATTCGTTGAATTAGCAAATTACATTCGGGGTCTTGTAAAGTCGCGGTCCGAATTTGATTAGTTCTATCGTCGCCAATATTCATAGAGTGGACGATTTCATTTAAAGTGTTATCCACCTCTTTAGAAGCAGTTTCATCAAAACTTCTAGACAGAGTGTCAGTAATTAGCATGTCTTTACCGGGGATGCATTGAACTTCTATATTATACTTTAGTAATTTAAGTTTAATTCGCTGTATCCGATTAGGTGGAACTTGACTGACAAGTTTTGCGAAAATTGAAACCAATGGCTTGTGGTCAGTCATTACGATTACATTACGTCCATAGATGTAATCATGAAATTTCTGACAAGCGAAAAGGATAGCTAACATCTCTTTTTCGATTTGGGCATATCTTCTCTCCGTGTCTGTTAAACTCTTCGAGGCATAGCAAATTGGATTCTTATTTTGAATAAGACAGCTACCTATTCCATCTTGAGAAGCGCCTGTTTGGATGTAAATAGGAAGGTTTTCATTGAAATTTTTTAATACAGGTGCCTTTGAAATCATCTCTTTTAAATTTTTTAAAAACTTAACATGTGTAGATGACCAGGTGAAATGCGAATTCTTTTTTAATAGTTCTCTAAACGGGACAGTAACTTGTGATAAGTTGGGTATGAAATTTCGTATATAATTAATTAACCCTTGGAACCTTTGCAATTCTTTTTTATTTTGCGGCTCTTTAATAGCCTCAACAGTCTTCACCCTATTTGGATCAATAGAAACTTCATTTTTTTAGAGAAGAAATCCCAGATATTTAACTTCTTTCTGGCAATATTGGAATTTTTCTGGGTTAAATTTAATGTTAAGTTCATTAGCACGTTTAATAACTCTGTCAAGTTTCGTGTCATGTTCTTGCTTACTCTACCAAAAATCAAAATGTCGTCAAAATAGACGAATACGCCAGTTAGGTTACCAAAATACTTTGTATTTAGCTTTTGGAAGAGCTCGGGCGCTAAGTTAAGTCCAAAAGGGAGTCTTAAAAATTTATAGGAACCAAAGGGAGTGCTAAAAACGCACAAGTCGGAGCTGTCGTCTTCAAGTGGAACTTGCCAAAACCCTTCTTTCAAATCCACTACTGAGAAATACTCCATATTTTCAAGTTTTGAAATTAAGTCCGACAATCGCGGAATTTCATAGGGTTCCCTTATGATATTTACGTTGAGATCTCTAGGATCTAGACAAAGACGTACCGATTTATTGGGCTTTTCGACCACGACCAAGTTGTGTACCCATTCGGTGGGGTATTCGACTTTTTTGATTATCCCTGCTTTTTCCATTTCACCTTATTTGGCCCTCACTTTTTCCTTTTAAGTGAAAGCAATTCGTCTTGGTGGCTTGACTGTAGACGATACACCCTGTTTTAAATAAATTTTACAATTTTCTGGGAAACACCCCAGTCCTGACGTTCAATGAATTCTTTTTTTGTTAAGTTATATAAATTATCTTTGACAGTATCAACTATTTTGATCAGATTTAATTTTATGCATGTACTTAAACCAAGTATAGGGTTTGAATTTACATTAGCTATAATGAACCTTTCTTTAGTCTTTATATTATTACTTTGGATTTCTAACTCCGTCGCACCTACAACATCTAGGTTATAACTGCCAATCCGCTCCAACTTCAACTCAACTGGTGTAATTAAAACTTCATTTTTATGAAATAACCTTTTAAAGATATTTAGAGGAATGATATTTACTTCAGCCCCGGAGTCAATCTTAAAATTGATTTCCTTGTTTTCGACTCTATTTATTTGTATAGTTCCTATAACTAAATTTTCTAAACTTAATATCTCAGCTTGACCATCATTTTTATTTTTAATCTCTTGAACTTTTTTAGTGTTACACACTTTTGAAAAATGGTTTTGTTTTCCACAAAGGTTACATCTTTTACCTACAGCTGGGCACGCATTTATTTTATAATTAAATGAACATTTTGTACAATTTCTAATTATACCTATATTTTTTCAAATTTCTTGTTACTGGACCTAGCTTTATTTTGTTTACCTTTAGCTTTGAATTTATTTTGGGCTGCAATTTCACTACGATAATTTTGACAAAATTTCTTTTTTAATTCGTTGACCGTTTGCGTTTGTTGAAGCTCGACTGCTTGCTTATGAGTCACCTCGGCTACTCTGCATAATTCAATTGTCTTCTTTAATGTCAATTGGTCGGTACGTAACAACCGTTCTTGGAGATCGCTATTGTTTACACCCAAGACAATACGATCCCGTATCATCTGGTCGACGATCGGCTCACTGTTATCATTGAAATCACATTTTTTCGCTTGTTTGGTGATTTCAGTGAGAAAATTTTCGAATGCCTCTCCCTGCTGATGGTTGCGACTGTGAAACCTAAACCGCTCGTAGATGACGTAGGTCTTGGGGTCACAATAATTATCAAATGTCTGGACGACCTTTTCGTATACTTTTGCATCTGCGTCTGATAAGCGGAATGTCTCATATACCTCAAGACTCTTTTCACCCATGAGATTTAAAAGCATCGCTATTTTCACCTCATCGTCAGGTGGAGTTTTACATGACGCTTTTACGAAGATTTCAAAGAGTTTTTTGAACTTTTTCGACTCTGTACTTACATTTCCCTCGAATGCGAGAGGTCCCGGTGCTCTAAATTGGTCCATGATTGTTGCTGTCCACGTTGATTTTATGAAAGTCTTTTCTTTTATTCGCAGTTACACTCTATTTTCGATTTGACTTTATTGCTCGTCAGTTACTTACAGACTCAAATACAAAATTAACTTAACGGCTAGCCTCTTCTATAAATCTAGAGATTTCTGTGATAACCCTGACTTAGTGTTAGTACTTCATCTGTATGATATTACATTTACTGTGATAGAATTCTGTGATAATTATTTGTTTGTTACTTAAATCGTTCATCAATACCTTTGTATGTATATGTACATATATAATATATAACAGAAGGTAAAAGGTGGGGATGGGGAAGCAAGGAATGCTGCGCAGTGGTTACACTAGACGTCAAAAAGGCCTTTAACTCGGCAAACTGGGAATTCATAAAGAATTCCCTTGTTAGAATGGAAGCCCCAACATACATCTTGAAGATCGTATCAAGTTACTTTAGGAGCAGGAAACTTATATGTAATAGAATACGTTATGCATGATGAAGTTCTCAGACTTCAGATTCCCCAAAAGACGAAAATAATAGGCTTCGTAGACGACATTGCTATCGTTACAACAGCGAAATACACCCACCAAATAGAGGTGGCAACAAATGAAGCTATCGCCAAGGATAAGAACTGGCTGGAGTCTGCGGGTCTTGAACTAGCAGAACAGAAGACGGAGGCGATCTTAATCACAAGCCGGAAAACGGTGAAATACATCAATGTCAAGGAGGGCAATCGAACAATCAGGTCTAAACGATCACTGAAATACCTAGGAGTAATGCTGGACAATAGGCTAAACATCAAATCGCATCTGGAATATGTGAGCAAAACAGCTTCGTACATACAAGCGGCTCTTTCCAGGATACTGCCATATATTGGTGGTCCGAAACCAGATAGAAGAGCCCTGCTATTGAGGGTAGTGAGCTCTGTGCTTCTGTATGCCTCCCCAATCTGGGCAAAGGCATTACCGGTGCAAGATTCAAGAAGAAAACCATCAAAAGTCTACAGACTGTGTGCTTTAAGAGCTACGAGTGCCTATATAACGGTATCTGACGAAGCAGGTTGTGGCATCGCTCGTATGATCCCGATTTACATCCTCGCGGACGAGATGAGATGCATTTATACAAGAATCACAACAAGCCAACCTCAGAAAAAACGAGATTAAAAAGGAAGAGAGACAGATCTCGATGTTGATGTGGCAAAACCGATGGGACAACGACACGAAAGGAAGATACACGCATCAACTGATTCCATGCATCGAAACTTGGGTCAACCACAAGCGTGGAGAAAACAACTACCACTTGGCGCACTTCTTGACTGGTCATGGTGGATACCGCAAGTACCTGCACAGATTTGGACAGCTCCCCGATGTGTGCGAACTTTTTAGATCAGTAGGAAGATGCTGAACAAGTAGTATTTCATTGTGCACGTTTCCAGGCATAGCATGTAAATATATTGAGTCCATCGGTTATAATTGAATATATGCTGTGACAAAAATTGAAGCAAAGTGACGGAGTTTATAATAAACGTCCAAATTGAATAGAGAAGACTGGAACGTCTTAGACACCAGATTAATATGACAGGTTGATCTTGATAGTGTTATGGCTAACCAGCCCAGCGAAGTAACACCTAACGGCAGTTCCGGGGGGATAGTGGTTGAAGAGGATGAAGGGGGGGGGGGGGTGTGGTTTAACACGTAGACGCTGCACCGGCGGTGAATCGTGCATGCCAGTAGCACTGGCTATTGGTATCTTTGGAATATTCCTCACATCCTATACAAATACTACAAGCTATAATAAATGATAAGTCAAAATAAATAGTATAAGCTACAATATGAGCTATAATTATAATAAATGCAAACTGGAAAGAGGAAGAATTAAGAAAGGCGATCTGGATGGGCAGGATGAAGATATAAGGCTTTGTGAAGGGATGATTTACTCAGATGGATGTCAAAGGAGAAAAGGTCGTTGACTTTTCGTAGCATCCTGGTAATTGGTTCGCGTTGACCGTAGTTCGTGCGATGGCGTTCGAGTCGGAAAAGAGGAGTGGACCTAAGGTTGCGGGGATAAATATAGATGGGTAAAGATGCAGGATTGAAGGGCAGTCAGTTAAGCCAGTTAAAAGCTGATGAATGAAGAGAATGTCGGAAACATCACGATGTTTACTTAGGGGTTGTAAGTCGATCAGTTTCAGACGGTTTTCATAAGGTGGAAGGTTGAATCTGTCGATCCACGGAAGATGGGTTGTTTGTGACGGTGACCATACTTGGCTGGCATATTCAAGGAGAGGACTAACCAAGGAGATATAGAGAGATTTAGAAACATAATTATTGGAGAACTCTCTAGACCAGCGCTTCACAAACCCTAGCGCGGAGTTAGCTCTGTTAATTATACTGTCAATATGGGGACGAAAATTGAGTTTGCTATCACAGATTATTCCTAGGTCACACAAAGTGGTAAGATGCTTGCGGGAATAAGAGATGGACTGGCATTTGGAGACATTGAGGTCAAGAAAGTTTTTCATACACCATGTGGTGAACGAATCAAGATCTTTTTGCAGGAGAAGAGAGTCGGTTGTGGTGGAGATATTTTTAATTATTTTCATGTCATCAGCATAAATGGACCTAGGCGATCAAGTTTGAACAAGATAACGGTATGGGAGATCTTGTCAAAGGCTTTACTAAGATCGGTGGTGATAACATCAACATCTTTACCGTTTTCCAGGACATATATTGTTTTGGAGACAACGTCGGTAAGGTTGGTGGTTGTAGATCTTCCTTTCAGGAAGCCATGGCCGGTGAGGGTGTTCGTAGGAGAAAACGAGGAACAGGGGAGGATGGTGATGATCGAGGGAGGAGAAGAGATGATTGATTTCCGCGACAGCCGAGTTAACTGGGTCTGAGGAAAAGATTAAGTCTAATTGTCTGTCCAGAAAGTTCCTGACTCCGCTAACTTGAAAGAGACCAGAAAGAGAGAGCTGATCGGTAAAAACGGCTTCTTTGGCGGAAGAGTCGTTCAGGAGGACAAAGTAAGAACAGTCCTCAGACAGTGACCATTGAATACGGGGGAGTCACCCAGTACAATGAATTCATCGGAGGCGTTAGCGTTCTCAAGCAGGGTGTCGATCGCTTCAATTATGTGGCCCGTTGGCTCCTAGAGGTTGAGAGGGACGAATATAACAAACAAGATATACAGAATACACTCATTTAGTGTTAATTTGATACATAAAAATTCTGATATTGTAGAGTCGGAGGTATTAAGCAGGGTGACATCATAACGGTTGTGAGCAGCTGTGAGAACCCCACGACCTGGTGGATCATTGGTGCCTACACAACCGTGAACACGGAAAATAGTATAGTTTGGAGGGAATAGTTCGTTGTCGAGAATTCCTGGTGTTAGATTGGTTTCAGTTAAAGCAAAGATATCGTGCGGGAATTTGTAGGAGTTAAGGAAAATAGGTTAGGAGCGAAATAGGTGGATAGATCAGCATAGGTGGATAGATCTTCTGAAACCTTATGGGAAGGGATATTGAATGATTCATGGTACTTAGTAAAAAGTTGGTGTAAGACGGTTGGGTCTGTGGGCAGGCCTTCTTCATGTATACCTAAAATGACGTTGGTGCTGGTTTTACCGTCAATACAGATTATACAGGAATTCGGTTTGTCGTGCAGATAGGCTAGAAATAGACGTACGTTTTCATAAATGCGGCGGTCCCGTAAACGGGACAAAGGGTTTCGTCCATCGTTGGAATCCGCAGAGCGCAACTGTATGTGGGATTAGGGGATCGATATATGAGATATGTACGAATGAAGGAGTTTTGGTTAGCGGAAGGTACGGATTAGCGGAGGTAGAAGAAGTTTGAGATGGGGCTTTAGTGAAAGAAGATGATGGCTTGCAATGAGGTGGGCATGCGGAGGAAGTAGCGGGTACAGGGTTTGGTATATACAGTGGAGGGGTGGGACAGACGGAAATCGAAGCAGAGGTGGTGGGGTGGTCGGAAGATGATGGCTTGTGGTTAGGTGGACACACGGAAGAAGTTGGTAGAGCGTGGTTAGGTGGATGCGCTGGATATACAGAACTTGTCGGCTGGGATTGATGTGTTCGAGGGCTTCGGTGTAAGTTAAACAGAGGGGTTAAGCTTCCAGGCCAATGCTGACTCCCCCGACTCTCAAAAACCTCGGCAGGTCTTAAGGAATGCTCAATGTTTGTCACCTTTAAGTTGGTGGTGTAGGCTCAGATGAAACATTCCGATCTGGCTCTTAACGCAAGTCCCCATAAGGGTCTGCGTCAACCCTCGCATGTCCTCCCTGCTTGCATAGATAACCATGAGATCGTATAGGTTATACACAAAATGAACCGAGATATCAGCCTTGAGTGGGGACCCAAAAAAAGATGAGTACAATAAACACCTCAAATTCTAAAAGAAAAAACAGCACCAACAGCGGTGAAGCGAGCCCTTTCCAAAGAAGCTGGCACCAGAATTCCAGATCAACCAGTTTTCTGCCAGCTGGGAGAACAAATTAAAAAACTGGTTGATATGCTGGAAGACGATAAAAGGCGTTCCATACACCAACCAATGAGGGATGCTATAGAAAGTATTAAAGCTCTCTACGAACTCTTTGCAATTGAACTGCATGATGAGAAAGAAAAGGAAGCGGTTAGGAGTAGCAAGTCATCGCAGACGTCACCGCGGAAACAGGATCTCACTGCAGAAATGCCCCCGGAATAGAAGACGAGAATAAACTGCAGGAAAAAGCGCAAAAAGGCAACCCCCGCACTCAAAGAGAAAGATACCGGCCCAACATCAGATATTCCCCACCCGGAAAGTGGAAAGGATAAATGGATAAAAGTGAGCAATAAATGAGCTTTCCGGAAAAAATCGGAACATAAGAAAGTCAGGCTCGATGCAATCGTCATAGAAACGAAATGTGAACTTTCTTATGCAGATATACTCCGCAAGGTAAAAGCGGATCCTAAATTAGGCGAATTAGGAGAAACAGTCTCAAAGATCAGAAGGACCCAGAAAAGCAAACTCTTGTTGCAATTAAAAGATACTGGGAAGAAAACGGAGGCTTTTTAGGAGGTAATTTGTGAAGCAGTTGGTAACCAAATTGAAGTAAGGAGCCTAAAGCACCGAGTAACTGTTGAGTGCAACTTCATCGATAAAGCGAATCTCATAGAAGACATTTGTGAGGCAATAAGATGACAGTTTTAAATTAAAGAAGTCAACGCTTGGGACATACTAAACCTGAGAAAGGCCTATGGAGGAAAGATTAAGGTAGGCTGGGTAATCTGACGAATCAGAGAGCAAAAAACGCTCACCAAATGTTTTAGATGTTTGGAATTTGGACATTTAGCAAGACATTGCGAAAGCGAAATCCACCGCTCCAAACAATGTCGAAGATGTGGGACTGAAGGTCATATTGCCAAAAACTGCGACAAAAAGCCACTTGCATGTTCTGTAAAACTGATCACGCAAATAATGCCAAACATATCACGGATAGCAGTAAATCCCCCATATTTCGAGGAGGCCTGACCAATAAAAGCAAAAGATGGGAATAAACTTGAACCACTGCGAACCAAGATCTTCTAAAACAAACAAAGGAAGAATATAGGATCGATTAAGTTTTAATCAGCGAGCCTTACAAATCCTATCCCGTCCCACCTGGACTACTGATAAAACAAAAAAGGCAGCGATATGGGCTTGTGGAAAATACGCTGTTTAGTATAGGAAGAGACAAGCGAATAGCTTCGTACGGGCGAAAATAAAGGTGGTGACTTTAACGCGTGGGCTGTAGAGTAGGGTAGCAGAGTCACGAATGCAAGGGGGCGCACCCTCATAGAATCGCTTGCTGTGCTCTATGTAGAGATAACTGATGATGGAAGGAAAACCACCTTCCAAAAGGCCGGAAGGGGGTTGACTATAGACCTAACCTTTGTTAGCAGCTCCCTAGTCCGGAATACAATATGGGGAGTGAGCGAGGACTACACACATAGCTACCACCAAGTTTTTATGTTCGAGATAAAAGAAGAAACGAACTCTAGCCAAATTAACAGGTCCAAAATGGAAAGATTCGTTGCTCGACGAGGAGACCTTCAACGAATTAATGAATGCGTACCAAATGGAATTGGGATCCGCAGAAAACGGAACGAAGCAATTGACTCAACTGATGGATAGAGCTTGCGATGCAGCAGTGCCACGCAGGAAACCCAATAGGAGAGGCTCGCCGTGCTATTGGTGGAACGAAAAGATTCAGTCACTTAGGACAAAATTTCTGACAACCAGACGCAAAGTTCAAAGGTCGACAGGTAGGCCAGAATACAAACAGCTGCTCAGCGTCTTTAAAGAAGAAAGAAATGCTTAGAAGAATGCCGTCAAGGACAGTAAAAGAGAAAACTTCAAACGCCTTTGCGAAGAGGCTAACATTAACCCATGGGGAACCGTCTACAGAGTCGTTATGTCGAAACTAAAAGGACAGAAATCTCCCCAGATTACATGACCAGTAATGCTGAGAGAAATCATAAATGAAAGCTGCAACACCTGGTACTTGTAGCGGTAGCTACACGTATTATATTTAAAAAAAAAAAATTTAGATAATTGCTAAATATTAAAAATTAAATTATTCTAAATCCACTTAAATTTTTTCAAACAGACTATACTGTCAAATGATATTTTACTCAACTTTGCACTTTGATAAATTTTAAATTGCAAAATATAAACACTTTGAAATTCTGTATAATCATTTCTTCATAGACAAGAAATACTGTACTCAATACAAAGAAAATTTAAAACACTTTTTCATTGTTTAGATTTAATGTTACTTTTTAAGTAATATTGTAAATTATGTATGTAATATTGTATCAACCGAACTAGACGGTTAAAATATATAAAATAAAAAATATTTAAAAAATTTAAATAACCGATTTTTCTATTTTAAAGAAAAAGAAATCGGATTGTATCTAATTTTTCCAATTAGGTACAAATAAGAAGTGAAGGGACTTTGGAAGCAGCAATTCAAAGGGACTACGCCCCATCACATCACTGCTACCAAAGGGAGGTAAATCACTTGGAGAACCGTCATTCTACCGCCCAATTTTCCTTCTCGACACAATGGGGAAAATATTGGAGCGAATAATATACAACAGGTTACTCCCGATGCTGATGAAAAGGTGCTTTATCAGAGTACCAATTTGGATTTGAAAAATGCGCTCCACCGTAGATGCAATCAAAATGGTAGGGGTCATCGCTGTTTCATAGAAGGTAAAAGGTGGGGATGGGGAACCAAGCAATACTGCGCAGTGGTTACACTAGACGTCAAAAAGGCCTTTGACTCGGCCAACTGGGAATTCATAAAGAATTCCCTTGTTAGAATGGAAGCCCCGACATACATCTTGAAGATCGTATCAAGTTACTTTAGGAGCAGGAAACTTATATGTAATAGAATATGTTATGCATGATGAAGTTCTCAGACTTCAGATTCCCCAAAAGACGAAAATAATAGGCTTCGTAGACGACATTGCTATCGTTACAACAGCGAAATACACCCACCAAATAGAGGCGGCAACAAATGAAGCTATCGCCAAGGATAAGAACTGGCTGGAGTCTGCGGGTCTTGAACTAGCAGATCAGAAGACGGAGGCGATCTTAATCACAAGCCGGAAAACGGTGAAATACATCAATGTCAAGGTGGGCAATCGAACAATCAGGTCTAAACAATCACTGAAATACCTAGGAGTAATGCTGGACAATAGGCTAAACATCAAATCGCATCTGGAATATGTGAGCAAAACAGCTTCGTACATACAAGCGGCTCTTTCCAGGATACTGCCATATATTGGTGGTCCGAAACCAGATAGAAGAGCCCTGCTATTGAGGGTAGTGAGCTCTGTGCTTCTGTATGCCTCCCCAATCTGGGCAAAGGCATTACCGGTGCAAGATTCAAGAAGAAAACCATCAAAAGTCTACAGACTGTGTGCTTTAAGAGCTACGAGTGCCTATATAACGGTATCTGACGAAGCAGGTTGTGGCATCGCTCGTATGATCCCGATTTACATCCTCGCGGACGAGATGAGATGCATTTATACAAGAATCACAACAAGCCAACCTCAGAAAAAACGAGATTAAAAAGGAAGAGAGACAGATCTCGATGTTGATGTGGCAAAACCGATGGGACAACGACACGAAAGGAAGATACACGCATCAACTGATTCCATGCATCGAAACTTGGGTCAACCACAAGCGTGGAGAAAACAGCTACCACTTGGCGCACTTCTTGACTGGTCATGGTGGATACCGCAAGTACCTGCACAGATTTGGACAGCTCCCCGATGTGTGCGAACTTTTTAGATCAGTAGGAAGATGCTGAACAAGTAGTATTTCATTTGAATATATGCTCCAAAGTGACAAAAATTGAAGCAAAGTGACGGAGTTTATAATAAACGTGGTAGGGGGGCTTAGCACGACGGCACACCAATCCAGTTGCGTCGCCGTGTGACCAAGAGCAGTCCACAACTAGGACGAGCGTGGGAGAGGGCGAAAGGCGCCAATGGATTTTCGCATTAAGACCGAGCTCAGTAAGGTCTTAATTACGGCATACTGGACTACGAAGAAGGCGAAGAAGGAGCTTCGGCAGGCAATTAACCGAAGCAAAGACCGATGCTGTCGAGACTTGGTAGATGACGTCAACAGGGACCCATGGGGGCTCGGGTACAAACTAGTGACCCAGAAACTCGGAGCCCTAAAACCCACGTGTGTGATGGAGGCCGCCACAATGGAAAACATCGTCGGCGCACTCTTTCCCGAACCCGGTGAGAGCAGACGATGACTTCGGTTCAGTTGGGGTCTTCCCGATGTTCACAGCGGAGGAGTTGGAGAGAGCCGTACTTACCATGAAAAACAAGAAGGCACCAGGCCCAGACGGTCTACCAAGTGAAGTCTTGAAGATGGTGTACTGGCGAAACCCGGAGCTGCTGCTGCGCATGTACAACACATGCTTGGAATCGGGGGTCTTTTGCTCACGCTGGAAGATAGCGCGCTTATTTTTAATAAGCAAAGGTAAGGGGGAACCCGGACAGCCGCCTGCCTACTGCCCCTTGTGCATGTTGGACACTGCTGGAAAGATCTTCGAAAAGCTCATCAGGGCGAGACTTACATCAGCGATCCGAAACGCCGGCGATCTCTCGCCGAGACAGTATGGCTTCAGGGCAGGGCTATCCACGGCGGATGCAATTCTGGAGGTCACCGAGGCGGTCAGGAAAGCTGAAGACCATAGCCGCTACTCGCGTAGCGTGGTGCCTTTGGTAACACTAGACGTCAAGAACGCCTTCAACTCCGCGCGATGGGTTGACATTCTGGAAGCGCTAGAGGGCTCGTTCCAAGTGCCGAGATACCTCTTGCGAATACTGGACAATTATCTGAAAGACAGATGCTTGTTGTACGAGATTAAAGAAGGATCTCTGAAACGCCACCTATGACAGCCTGATACGAATTGAACTGCCCGAAGAGACGTCCCTGGTCGGGTATGCGGACGATTTCGCTGCACTGATATCAGCGCGAGACGTGTAACAGGCGCAGCTAACGCTGAACCAGGTAATGCGAGCCGTAAACAGTTGGATGACAGCGCAGGGACTGTCGCTGGACCTTAGTAAGACGGAGGTCGTTGTCCTGACCAAAAAAAGAATCCCGACCATCCTTCCAGTGCGAGTTGGAGAAGAGACCATACGAACGAGACCATCGATGAGGTACCTCGGCATTACAATTGACACCAAGATGAGTTTCTTCCAGTAGATAAAGGAAACTGCAGATAAAGCCGCAAGGTGCGTCACATTACTCAGCAGGCTGATGGCCAATGTGGGAGGTCCATGCCCGAGCAAACGCCACCTCCTGATGACAGCAGTACAGTCAACCCTACTGTATGGTGCGGAGGTATGGGCGGAAGCCCTAAGTAAGGAGCAATATCGGAAGAGACTTGGCCAGGTACAAAGGCGCGCAGCCCTGAGAGTGGCCTCAGCGTACCGCACTGTCTCCGAACCGGCTGTCCTGGCGATTGCAGGGGTGGTTCCCATCGACCTGCTCTCCAGGGAACGAAGGGCGATTTATCTCAGGAAGGCAGAAATGGACAAGGCAACGGTTCGCAGAGAGGAAAGGTCCTACACAATGGAAAGATGGAAACAAAGATGGAGACAGGAGAACAGGGGACGATGGGCATGGAGAGATAGGTTTTTACATAACCCAACTCCTGAGTGGCCACGGGTACTTTCGTTCTTATCTTCACCGAATGGGAAAGGTAGTGTCACCGGAGTGCCTCTATTGCCCAGGCCAAACGGACACCGCAGAACAGACTTTCTTTTAGTGTCAGAGATGGGCTCCAGTGAGGGGAGCACTAAGAGTCCACCTGTCGCCCCGGAAACTATAGTCCAAGGCATGATCGCTGACGAAGAAAACTGAAATCGCACAGTCATGTACGCGGAAGATGTCCTGCGCAGGAAAAAGAAAGACCTAGAGGAGCAGGCCGCCGCAGAGGAGATGGTCGAATGACGGGCTAATGGAAAGGACCTATCTTGAAGTAATGTGGAAAACGGTTCCAGGCTAGTGTCCGGAGAGCAAGGGAGGTGTTTTAGTCGGTAAACTGGGCCACAGGCGTCCGACACTGCTGGGAAGGAGTGCCCCAGCGTTCATAAAGCATTTCACCTCCCTCAAAAAAAAAAAATAAAAATAAAAAAAAATAAAAAAACCTATGCCGCAGAGGTTTCTATGGAGATTTATTTATTTAAGCTTAATGCAAGCTATAACATAATTATACAATAATATACAAGCTATAATATAATATAATACTAATACTACAAGCTATAATAAATGATAAGTCAAAATCATATAATAATTAATAGTGTAAGCTACAATATGAGCTATAATTATAATAAATGAAAACTGGAAAGAGGAAGAATTAAGAAAGGCGATCTGGATGGGCGGGATGAAGATATAAGGCTTTGTGAAGGGATGATTTACTCAGATGGAAGTCAAAGGTGAAAAGGTCGTTGACTTTTCGTAGCATCCTGGTAATTGGTTCGCGTTGACCGTAGTTCGTGCGATGGCGGTCGAGTCGGAAAAGGGGAGTGGACCTAAGGTTGCGGGGATAAATATAGATGGGTAAAGATGCAGGATTGAAGGGCAGTCAGTTAAGCCAGTTAATAGCTGATGAATGAAGAGAATGTCGGAAACATCACGATGTTTACTTAGAGGTTGTAAGTCGATCAGTTTCAGACGGTTTTCATAAAGAGGAAGGTTGAATCTGTCTATCCACGAAAGATCCCGTAGAGCAAAGCGAATGAACTTACGCTGGACAGATTCGATCCTGTTAATGCGGGTTGTTTGTGTAGGTGACCATACCTGGCTAGCATATTCAAGGAGAGGTCTAACGAAGGAGATATAGAGAGATTTAGAAACATAAGGATTGGAGAACTCTCTAGACCAGCGCTTCACAAACCCTAGCGCGGAGTTAGCTTTGTTAATTATACTGTCAATATGGGAACGGAAATTCAGTTCGCTACAGATTATGCCTAGGTCACACAAAAAGGTAACGATATGGACTGGTACGTCGGTTAGCATGTAGACTCTGAGGGTGGTGGTAAGACGCTTGCGGGAATGAGAAATGGACTGGCATTAGAAGACATTGAGGTCAAGCAAGTTTTTCATGCACCATGTGGTGAACGAATCGAGATATTTTTACAGGAAAAGAGAGTCGATTGTGGAGGAGATATGTTTGATTATTTTCATGTCATCAGCATAAATGGACAGCTCTGAGTGTTTGATGACAAATTAAAATCATTTATTGTAAGGATGAAAATCAATGGACCGAGGTGGCTGCTCTGGGGGACGCCGGAACGAGCGACAATAGTGTTTACAATGAATTTGGAAGCTCTAACGGGTTTGAACTATCACTACTGGAAAAATATAAATTGATTGATTCCATGTTGACGTTTCTTGTAAACGAAAATTCCTTCATTTACAACTGAAACCAACGTGAAGTAAGGTACGCTTTCTTCAAAGTCCAAATTTTTTTTTTTTTATATGGCAGCATTTTTTACTCGATCCGAGTGACTTCAAGAATACCAAAGTCACATAAACTCGAGTAAAACAAACGACTCGAGCTGGTTATCGACTCGAGTTTGTGAATAAGGCCTCTGGCTTTAACTTTGGTGGGGGAACATTTCCAGTATTTTTATTCTCGCATGCGTTTTGTTTTTCTATCATACCCCTTGTTAATACAAGTACCTTGCTTACTGTTAGGTCTCTTTCTTTTGGAACAATATTTTTCAGAATATCGGAGTCTACTTTCATTCTTGATAATGCGTCAGCGTTTGTGTTTATTTTCCCTTTTTTAAACACTACATATGTCGAAATCAGCTAAGTCTAACCTGATTCTTGTAAGTTTTAACGTAGGATTTTTATGCTTAAATAACGGTACCAGCGATCTATGGTCAGTGACCACGATAAATCTTTTTCCGTATAGGTACGGTCTGAAGAAGTTTATACCCCTCCTTTGTGATTTATTTGCGTAGAATGCCGATTAGTCTGAACCGATTTCACCTTGTGATAGAACTGCTCCCACTGCATAGTTTGAAGCGTCCGTTGTTAAGATGAATGGTTTGTCAAAGGCCGGATAATGAAGTATCGGTGGTTGTATAAGCTTTTTCTTCAGTGTGTCGAATGCTGCTTGGCAAGGTTCATCCCAAATAAATTGTGTGTTCTTTTTAAGTAGAGAATTTAAGTTCTTTGCTGTTTCTGCAAAATTAGGAATGAATCGTCTGTAATAATTACAGAAAGCTACGAACTTAATCGTAGTTTTTAGGTATTGGGCAATTTTTGATTAATTCATATTTGGAAGGATCTGTTTTTATGCCTCCATCTGTTATCAAATGTTCTAGGTATACAACTTCTGTTTTGAGGAATTGACATTTATTCGGATTGAGCTTAAGATTGTATTTGCGTAGTCTCTGAAATACTTTGCTCAAATTTGTATTGTGGTGTTTAATACTACAACCAAAAACTATAATGTCGTCTACGTAAAGGACTGCTTCAGAACCGAGTCCAGTTAAAGCAATAGTCAACATTCTCTGAAAACTATTAGAAGAAACTTTTAATCCAAAAGGTAATCTCTTGAATTGAAAATGACCACTTTCCGTTGAAAATGCTGTAAGCGGCCCTGACGCTTCCTCAAGTTCGATCTGGTGGAATGAACTTGTCATGTCTAGAGTTGAGAAATATTTTGCTCTACCTAACTTATCTAGGATATTTTCTAGTCTGGTTAAGGAAATTTATCGCTAACTATTTTATTATTCAGTTTCCTGAGTCTACATTTAGTCGCCATTGTTTTTTTTATCGCCAGTACCTTTATTAGGTACGATGAGAAGTGCAGTTATAACGACTAGTGGACGGTTCGATAATATCGTTCGACTCTAACTATTTGACTTGTTTCTATGGCACGCCGTTTTACTATTTAATAGCAAGCATTTCATCATGAAGAAATTAAAATGAGTTATCTATTTAAAATGAAAAGAAAAATGAATTCGAAACATTTTTATTTTGTTGTAACATAATAATATTTAATTAAAATTGTGACTTGTCATAAAATGAATTCGGAATGCATAGGAGAAAATAGGAAATACCCCGAATTATTATTATATCTAGATATAATATTTATTAATTTTTATTATGTTCCGGCGTAATTTTAAAACATTTTTTGATGCCATGTCAGCAATATAATTCAATTTATATAAATTGTAGCAGGGTGCAATGATAGTTTATATAATTATATATAGCCATAATTTTGTACATCATGTTAATTCGAGACAATTAAAATTATGTACATAATGTTAATTCGAGCCAATTAAAATTATGTAACCAGAAGAAGAATTTAAATTCAAAAAATTAAATGCAAGTTATTAAATTGCTTTTAAGTTCGACGCGTTTATTTTTATTCTATTAATTTTTAATTTTAATTTTTATTTATTTTTTGTTTTTTTTTTCTATGTCTGACCGGGCATAACTTCGTAACGCGTTGACCGATTTTGATTATTCTTTTTTTGTTCGGTAGAGTATGTTCACCGATTGGTACCATGTCAAAAAAATTTTTGGTAGGGTGGGGGTGGGGGGTGGGGGTGAAACCTAACTTTGTAACGCGTGGGTCCATTTGGATGTTTCTTTTTTTGTTGTACAGAGTATGATCCCCCATTGCTAATAGGAGAGTAGTTTGGTCCTAAGGTGAGAGGTGGTGGTGGAGGGGGGGAGTAGTCTAACTTCGTAACGCGTGGACCGATTTGGATAATGCTTTTTCTGTTGGGTAGAGTATGCTCCCTGGTTGATACCACGAAAAAAAAATGTTGGTGTGGTTGGGGTGGGGGAAGGGGGTGGAACCCATCTTTGTAACGCGTGGACCGATTTGGATGGTTCTTTTGCTGTTGTATAGAGTGTGATCCCCCATTGCTAATAGGAGAATAATTTGGTCCTATGGTGGTAGTGGTGGGGGGGGGGGAGGAGTAGTAACTTCGTAACGCATGGACCGATTTGGATGATTCCTTTTCTGTTCGGTAGAGTATGTTCCTTTATTGCTACCATGAGAAATTTTTTTTTGTGAAATGGAGGTAGGGTAGGTTAGGTTAGGTTAGGTTCGTGTGGCTGCCCTAAAGGGCGCACTTAGACCTCAAAAGGCCCATTGTGATGCCACGGGAATCCAAGGATTCCCTCCACCTCCTCATTGGAACCAACCGGAGCTGTCGATGAAGCGCCACAGATCTGCAACGTCAATCGCCGCTAGATCACAGAGACTATCAAAGAAATAGTTTCCTAAGAAGGACTTTCGCCTGCGTGCCAGTGCAGGGCACTGCCAGAGGAAGTGTAAAATGGTTTCCTCCTCCTCCTCATCCATGCAACTTCTACAGAAGTCATTTGAGGGGATCCCCAGTCTCTTCGCATGTAAGCCAATAAGGCAATGGCCTGTGATAACCCCAGTCACTATTCTGAGGTCAGATCTACCCCTCGAGAGCAGAAAATTGGAGCGCCTTAGATCCAGTTTAGGCCAGATCTGTCTGGACGTATGGCATGTAGTGCCGTCTGTCCATCTGTGGTTCGCTAAGTTGATTGCTCTCCTACTAAGCAACATCTTACAGGTTGCCAAGGGCCAACCAAGAGTAGTCCTTTCCGATTCAGTCTCCAGGGTGGTACCACGTCTAGCAAGCTCGTCCGCTACGCAGTTTCCTGGAGTGTCCCTGTGCCCCGGGACCCAGCACAGGTGAATTAGATACCGTTCGGTCAGCTCATTTAAATACGAGCGACAGCTGTTAATAGCCCTAGATGTCGATAGGACAGAATCAAGAGATAGCAGAGCAGCCTGACTATCTGTTTGGATACAGATGTCCTTTGGAGCTTCGTTCTCCTTTAGCCACTTCAAAGCTTCCTGAATAGCCATGACCTCAGCCTGAAACACACTGCAGTAGTCTGGAAGGCGGAAGGATATGCTAATGTTCAGTGCCTCTGAGAAAACACCACCCCCCACCCTGCCCCGTAGTTTAGAGCCATCTGTATAAATTTGAATGGACTCCCCACAGGGATTGGTGTCCCCCTCCCAGTCAAGCCTAGTTGGAATGGTTAATAAGAAACGCTTGACAAAGGAGAAGCTGGGGGTGGTGTAGTCAAGATGCCCCACTTGGAGCGAAAAGGAGTCCAGAATTGTGGAGTGCCCAACTCCAGTATTGGACCACTGAGTTGTGGCTGTAAGTCTAATGGCAGCATTAGCTGCCATCTGATTACCCATCAGATCTAAAGGGAGTAGATGAAGAAGTATCTCCAGAGCATCAGTAGGAGTGGTCCGTAGCGCTCCGGTGATACAGATGCAGGCCGATCTCTGCACCTTCCTTAAAGAGTTGAGGTAAGTGGCCTTGTCCATTGCTGGCCACCAGACCACCACTCCATACAACAAGATTGGTTTAATAACTGCAACATAGAGCCAGTGAGTCAGCTTGGGTTGAAATCCCCATTTACCACCGATGGCCCTTTTGCAGGAGTACAGAGCTGTAGTTGCTTTCTTGACCCTCTCCTGAATATTAGACTTCCAGCTGAGCTTTCTATCCAGGATGATACCCAAATATTTAGCTTCCTCGGCAAGGTCTAGGCGGGTGCCATTCAGATACAGAGGGTTAACGGGGGGAATATTATGTTTCCTAGTAAAGATGACCACCTCGGTCTTGTTAGGGTTAATACAAAGCCCACGCCCCATTGCCCACCTGGTGAGCTTGGTGAGGGCGTTCTGCATAAGATCCCTTATGACAGGCAGGAATTTGCCCGAGATAGCTATAGCGATGTCGTCCGCATAGGCAACCACTCCATAGCCCTCCTCTTCCAGGATTAGAAGCAGTTTGTTCACCACCAGATTCCAAAGAAGAGGAGATAGGACTCCACCTTGCGGTGTGCCCGTGCTCACCGTTCTGATGGTATGAGCCTCTCCCAGCTTTGAGCTGATGGTCCTGCCATGAAGCATCTGACC
This sequence comes from Leptarthrus brevirostris, assembly GCA_964036015.1. Classification (NCBI taxonomy): domain Eukaryota; kingdom Metazoa; phylum Arthropoda; class Insecta; order Diptera; family Asilidae; genus Leptarthrus; species Leptarthrus brevirostris. Next base: position 103,331,699 of record OZ038371.1, read on the forward strand.
GATCAGCGACATAAGATTGGCATTCACACCCAGAGAAGCGAGTGCATCCATGATTGCCCCCGGACTGACGTTGTTAAAAGCTCCCTCAATATCAATAAAGGCCACTAGAGTGAACTCCTTGCAATCAAGGGATTTCTCTATAGTGCGCACGAGAGAATGCAGAGCAGACTCCGCAGACTTCCCTTTACAGTACGCGTGCTGGGACGCCGATAGTAGACACTGAGGAATACTACCGCGTAGATGGATATCGACTAATCTCTCAAAGGTAGGGTAACGCGTGGGCCGGTTTGGATGGCTCTTTCTTCGTTGTATAGAGTAGAAGACACTAAAAAGTGAAAAATAAAATAGTTTTTAAAAAAAAATTTGAACCGACTTCACATAAAGCGCTAAACAGCATAAAATAATTTTTAATTTTATATCTATTACGACATTTTGAAGTCGGTGCAAAGTAAACAAATAAAACAACTACAGAACCACAATTGAAAATAATACATAATACTACCTGAACGTTTCAGCTCACGGGATCATAAGAAATGACGATTAAATAGTTGTTTGGTTTGTTTGATTTGCACCGACTTCAAAATGTCGTAATAGATATAAAATTAAAAATTATTTTATGCTTTTTAGCGCTTTTTGTGAAGTCGGTTCAACTTTGTTTTTAAAAACCATTTTATATAATATTGCACTCAACATTTATTTTAAAAACAAAAGAAAAAAACACAAAAGGGTGTACCTTAATTAAGTATTTACATTTTATATTAGATTTGTGTATTGAGAGAGATTTTAAGTTTAATTTCTGGAGAAGAAGAGAGAAAAAGAGAGAAAAGAATTGAAAAGTTGTGAAAGTTTTTCTATGGAGGACATATCAAAACGTCGTGTCATCCTGTCAGTATTTAAGAGCAAGTTTTTGAAAATAGTTCAATTAGTAATTAATTAGTAGGAAATAATTACTAACTTACGCACTTACACCTAATTGGTAGATATGATTAAGACGAAAGGAAAGAAAAAGGAAAAAAGAAATGTTCAATATTTACTTTAGAAATCGTACTTATATTCGTAAGAAATGTGAATTCCGCTTACCGGATAGGTACTTTTGCGTTCGCCAGTATATCTCTTAGTGAGACGTCTCGTACGTAATATAGATGTTTTATTTTTTGGTTGGAAATTTAATGATATTATTGCTTTTATGACAGTCTACACTACGTTGGACTTTTGTGCATAAAAGACCCCGGCGTTGCAGCTAGTTAGTTACCGTCGGGCATAACTTACCTTAACGTTGATTGATTTTCGCAACTGTTTAGCCATTGAGCCTGTCCAATTCCTATGATAAATGCTAAGTTTGAGTAAATACATTTTTATTTTTTTATAGCTTATTGATATTTTTTTGCATTTGCAAATGATGATAACCTAGGTGGCCTGGAATTTAGAGACGTACAATAATTAAGTTATACATAAGCATATATTCCAAGTGAGTCTTGCCGTATAAATACCAGTCTGATTTCTTTTATAGTTTATGAGTTAGAGACAATAAGTATTACAGGATGTTTGAATTACTCACTGGATGTCAATATATTATAATTATATGATCAATATATTATAATTATATGAGCTAATTATATGAACTTATGTCTTAAATTAGATTTTTTTTCAGCACCCTTTTTCACGTTGGGCCTGTACCCTAGCCAGGTACCGGAATAGTGGTGGGTTAGTATCTGAATCATCGCATATGGAGGTAGCTTTTTCTTGTTTTTGCGAATTTCAAGATGGTTCAGTGCGACTATGAGTGACAGGTGACACCAGACCTGTTGCTCTTCCTTCTGTTTCTGTTTCTCGTTTTTTTATCCTTTGTGGCAGACCTGAAAGAAGGAGTCCACAACCTTCTTTGCAATGTGTGAATAAGATGTCCAAGAACCCAACCCCATACCGATGAGCTATGCACGTGCTGCCAGCTAGGCGTGTCACTTGGACATCGTGCGGCAACTTCACGTTGCACATTCCGCACACACATTATTTAAAACATGGAAGACACTCCAGCCTCTTCTCTCTCTTTATTTTTTTTATTATTCCCTTTTGTGTTTGTTTATTCCCACATACCTTCTCCCACCCTTTCCCATCCCATGAAAGATATTAGAAGAAGCTTCTGAGTACACCTGCAATTATTTTAGTTGCTTTCTTTAGTTTTTTTATTTTCAATTCGCTTTCAGATGAGTTGGAATTATTATTTTAAATTTTGATTTTTTTCGTTTTTAATCTGATTTAATAAATTTTTTTTACTCAGTTTTACTCAGTACGATCCCTTTTGAGTTTTTGTTTGATTCATATGCGCATTTTATTTTGATTTTTTTACTCTCACTTCCCCTCTACAGGATACAGAGAGGGATTTTTTTTGTTTTGTTGCCAGTGCAAAGCAAACATTAGAAGTTGGACTCCCGTACATTTGGCAGAGACCCTCAGTCTCACACGTATATAAATTTTTTTTTGCGTTATATCGGTACAAGTAGCTACTTCGCTGATTGTGCCTAATAGAAACTCTTTGACGGTGGGTGATAAGTACCTACAAGAGAATTTTTTTTTTAATATTTCGGTCACCAGTTGTAAAGTCTTAACTACGCCACCAGTGACCAGGAGCAAGTCACAAAAGGCTCTAAACCAGACCTACGGGACGGCAAGGTTCTCCTCGGATTCAGTTACAGGTGCTGCGTCGGCGCCCCAGCCAGACCTGTCAAAACCACCACCTAACTTCGGGTCAAACTTATCGGAGCCTGGACTCTTTCTACTCAGAGTCAGGCTCAGCCGCTAGAAGACCTGCGGAACCTTCGGTTTACTCCTCCCCCGCCTAAGGCTCTTCACCCTCCTGAAGCCTCAGTGGTCACGGCTGATCAGTTGGCGGTGCAAATGGAAGTCCTCAAAAAGGAGATGTTAGGTCTGCTAAGGACGAAGTTGGCACAGTCCATTCTGGAGAGGTCAGGTTCCGTCAGCAGCCCCGCCAGAGCTGATGATGTCTACCCAGCTCCTTCGATATGTCCAGCTTCAATACACCGACAGACTGAGGTAAGCCCACGTTGGCAACCCCCGGCTTACGAGTACGCTCCTCCTCAGCCACCTCAACATAGGCATAGGCCCGCTCCTACGAGGGTTGATTATCCACCCAGACGCCCTTCCGGCATGGCGTCTTGGGGGATTCATTTCACTGGTCGTAACCCGGCTTTCTCCGTTGACGATTTTCTTTTTAGAATAGGGCGACTAGCCTCAAGCTCCCATGTGTAAGACTCCCAGCTGTGTGGTAACATTCATCTTCTGTTGAAGGAAGAGACGGAACAGTGGTTCTGGAACCAGTCCTGTCGCGCCTCTCCGAATTTTGACTGGGAGCTTTTCAGAGCTCGTATCAGGCAAGAGTTCGGCTCAGCCGAGACAGACCTCGACCTGATGCGGACTCTGATGGAACTCCGTCAGAGTTCGGAGAGTGTTACAGATTGGATTCGCTTATTTTAAGATAAGCCAAATTCTACCGAATCCAATCTGACATATGTAAAAATAAATCGTAAAAAGTCTCATGAGTTGGATTTCAAATATCGAATTTTGTTACAACAAAGTTGCAACATATTCAAATCCAACTCATGAACACATAAATTAAACAAAAATTTAATGAGTGGGATTTCGTACATCGAGTTACGTTGCAACAAAGTTGCCATGTACTCAAATCCAACTCAGAATAAACAACGCGCTCGGGTTACCGTCGACATTCCTTTCACACGGTAGCCAAGTACACGATAAGCAAAAGAAATTTGCTTAATCAGCGCGAAAAACAACGATCTACAGCGGCTTTGCCCAATGACAACTAACTACATCAAGGGCAAAAGCTAAAAAACGAAGAAAAGCACAAAAGCTTTTCTTCATGTAGATCGGTTGTAAGTATTTCTTAAAGGAATAACTGGAGAGTCTGGATTTAACGGCGACGCAGTGAAGTCGCGAAATAGGGAGTCTGTTGTAAAACTTCAGCGGAATAAGTCGCGTTGTAAAGAGGGGTCTCAGTTTGACTGTTGTGCCGTGGAGTCAATAACAATCGCGACGGTAAAGAATTGTGAAGGTACTTGTATTCAGTAAGGACTATTTAAAAGTGTTTGGGACAAAAGTGACTCTTGTTAATTAAGAATTTAAATAGTAAATATGGATTATGACTGTGCAACAAGCGTTGTGTAAAATTAATAAGCCTATTGTATCTAATGAAGAGCTTAATTAGTGAGTAAGTTTCCATAATTGTAAAGTATAATTGCTTAGAAACTAGAATTGTGAAAGTACTTATATTTGGTAAGGACTATTAAAAGGTATTCGAAACAAAAGCCTATTGTTGTTTATTAAGAGTTCAGTTAGTGAGGCTCTCTATTAAACGGGACGACACAAAAAATATAACATACCTCCGCAAAGCCAGCTCTATCGTATCTATCAGCACCTCGTGAGACTGACGTTGTCCAAATTGTCCGTGACAGTTTACATCCAAGAATAGGGCAAGAATTTTCTACCGCTACTGTTCTATCTATGGACCATCTTCGAGAGCTGTGTCGTAAAGCTGAACGCTGGTTACAACGACGCGACCTGTACTGGATATCAACTAGACCCGACACACACGAACTCGATTTTGACGTAGCCCAGGAAGCAGAGGATTCCCCTGGTTTCCCTGTGACTGGAGTGGGGGAGGTGAGGCGTTCCCCAGACGTTGCAACTCTTATGACTTGCTGGAACTGTGGCGTAGTGGGACACTCTTTTCACTCCTGCCCCAGTGAGAACAGAAGACTCTTCTGCTACACCTGTGGACAGCCTGGAGTAGTGTCACCTAAGTGTTCCAGGTGTAACCCGGAAAACGCCAAGGCGAGTGATCGACACAGGGAACACCACTCGCCGAAGATAATGATCGGCAAGGCGATATCGACGACCCCCTGAATTTCCTTGCTAAGACACTATGCACTCAGACTAATCCCACTCATAAAGAGAGTACCACCCAGACAGCTCCTCTTTGCCTCATGCGAGGAATGTCCTTGCATGAGAGACAATTACGAGACAGTAAAAGCTCGCATTTTTGCAGAGGAAGTGACGCTTCCTCTCAATCGAAAAAGACGACGATGGAAGAAATTTAGAGAGAGAAAAAGTGCATTGAAAAAGACTCGACAGTCGTTAATCTCCACTGTTATTACCAGTCAAGATGACGGTCGACCTTAAGTAAGAGTGCAGATAGGCAGTGAATCCATCCTGGGTTTGCTCGATAGCGGTGCCAGCGTGAGCTGCTTGGATCAAGGAGCCCTCGAGTTTGTCCAGCGCTCAGGCCTAAAGCTCTCCATCTGGCGAGCGTTTAAACTCGCACCAAATATCATTTCCTCTCTCGACGTACAGCCCTCTTCTTCGGTTGAGACGAACTTTCACGTATTGTATAACACTGACAAGACAAAACTCGACACAGTTATTAACCAATTCCCATCATTCAAAGCACTGGGTTTGGGAACGACACACCTAGAAGAACATGTTATTAATACCGGCGATGCTCTGCCGATCAAACAAAAACACTATCCCATTTCTCCAGCAATCCAAAAGCTCATGTAGAACGAATTGGACCGTATGTTGGAGTTAGGGGTAATCGAAGAGTCCAACAGTCCCTGGAATTCCCCAGTTGTACTTGTACGTAAACCTGGAAGGTCAAGGTGAGCAAGGTTGAAGGACGCCTACCCCTTACCTCACATAGACGGATTGCTTGGACGACTGCAGGATACGCACTTCATCTCATCTATTGATTTGAAGGATGTGTTTTGGCAGATCTCCTTAGAAAAGCATTCAAGGCAGAAGACAGCATTTACAATGCCCGGCAGGCCGCTTTATCAATATACTGTCTTGCCTTTTGGATTGTGCAATGTCCCACAACGTATGTGTCGATTGATGGACACGATTATTCCTGGTCGTTTGCGCGAACACGTTTTTGTGTACTTGGTTGATTTATTAGTCGTATCATCTGACTTTGATTCTCATCTTAAAGCATTACGAGGAGTATCTGATTGTCTGCGCAGCGCTAAATTGACGATTAACGTCGAGAAAAGCCGCTTTTGCGTCAAGCAAATCCGCTACCTGGGTTTCATGATTGGAAATGGAACTCTGAGAACTGACCCCGAGAAAGTAGCAGCGGTGGCGGATTTCCTTATACCCCGCTCTGCTAAACAAATCAGCAGATTCCTCGGAATGACGGCTTGGTATCAGAGGTTCATCCCCAATTATGCGACCCTGGCAGCTCCGATTACGGACTGCTTAAAAAAGTGCAAACATTTCGCTTGGACTGAAGAAGCGCAACAAGCTTTTGAAGACCTCAAGCAAGCAATGTGTAGCGCACCAATCTTAACAAGACCTGACTTCTCTAAGAAGTTCTTTATCCAGTGCGATGCTAGCACCTCCGGGGTAGGCAGCGTGCTATTCCAAGTGGGCGATTCCGGTGCTGAAAGACCTATAGCATATATGTCCAAAAAGCTCAATCCAGCACAACGCACTTATAGCATTACTGAATTGGCATGTTATGCTCCTGTGCTGAGCGTAAAGAAATTCAGAGATTACGTTGAAGGACATCCTTTTACTATCATCACTGACCATGCCAGCCTGAAGTGGTTGATGAGTCACTCGGATCTCTCTGGACGATTGGCTCGATGGAGTTTAAAGCTGCAGGCTTTTGACTTCCAGATTGAGCATCGTAAAGGTTCGCAGAATGTGGTCCCTGACGCTCTATCCCGAGCACACAGTGAAACGGCAGAGGAGTTGAAAGCAAGTGCAGTCGACGTAGGCTTAAACTCGCCATGGAAGAGTATGAGCAGTAGAAATCGGCTGTGCTTGCTGACCCAACACAACTCCCTGATCTCTGTGTCTCGGACGGGTACGTATACAAGAGGACTTAGCCTGGAAGCTTTGGGTTCCATCGGGTCTGGTGGAAGGATTGATCCGTGAGGCTCATGAGTCACCTCAGTCAGCGCATGGAGGCTTTCACAAAACCTTAGCTAAACTCCGCGAAAAGCACTACTGACCCTACATGGTAACACATGTACGCGCATATGAATTAAGCTGTCAAGTATGCAAGAAAACGAAATCGCCCAATACCATCTTGCGACCACCCATGGGTAAACCCTTGGAAGTCCATCGTCCATTCCAGTCGATTTTCTTGGACCGTATCCTCGTACAAATCGGGGCAGCACTGTAATATTCGTTGTGGGGCAAAGCTTATACCAACTGGAGGACACTCAAAGCCGTCCAAATTTTAGTGTTACTCCGTCCGTCCGCCGTCCTAGACAGGAATGTCCGACTCAGTCGGTAGAGCATGCGACTCTTCTCAGGGCCGTGGTCGTGCCACGCGTTGTTGCCACCGAGCATTGAGGAAAATCTGAACTCACCAGCTTCTCATTAGAGCTTGGAGAAGGAACGATCTGACTCCCTGCTCGAGGTGGAAGTGACCGGCAATCCTACTTCCTCTCATTAGGGTATGAAGTGGTACCGGTGGCCTCCACGACAGCGTGCCAGCGCCAGATCCTGGGGTGATCTCGTGTCGCTGCGGAGTCCGGGTAGATCCTGTCTCACTGTCTCACTGTGGCGTTGAGAGGGAGACCTACGTTGTAATGTGTGACAGTATATACGCCACTATGAACGCACGTTTTTCCTCTGTAATTGCTGCCACTGCTTTCTGCTACGGAGCGGATGTCATACTTCTGACTTCTACGAAGAAGAAGACAAAACATTCCGTGACAGCAGCAGGTGCACGACAGCAAACAGAGGTAAATAAAATCTATTTATAAATAATTTCCACGTTTATCCAAGCCATCCTTACCTGGATAAACTGGTAATCCTAGTAATTTAAAATTGCAGAACGTAATATAAGCGTAAAGTACTTGTTTTTGGACCGTGATATTCCGACGTGGATATTCCAACGCTATCCGAGGAAACAAACAAAAATCAAAGTGACCTCCTTAATGTAAGGACTAGACTCTGCAGGAGACTATCACAGCGATTGCCAGACATCTAGAGATACTTAAAAGGGTAAAATTTATTTCCACTTATAAACCCGAGTGAAAAATCACAAATTTGTCATTTTTGGTTTGTAAGGGAACTTTTATTCAGGCGTACAAAAACCGCATCAACCCCCAGCCCGGCCACCGCTTGTACGTCACCATTATTAGACTCAGGCCTGGCCAGACCCCTCAACATGTATGTATACTTTCAAATTAACAGGGAAGTGCTAAGGTAACAGAATTCAGATTTGGATACTTGGAATTCTCCGACGCTGTCATAACAGTGAAGTGTTAAGGTAACAGAATTCAGATTTGGTTACTTGGAATTCTCCGATGCTGTCATTGCTACAGTGAAATGGGAAAATTTTTTGTTTTCATGCAACAAGAGCATAATTGTCTTAATTAAGAAGTTCTTTTATAAAAACTAATCGCTTAGTATTCCCCGCCGATCATTTCGCCGAACTACGTTATAAAATATCTTTTGGGGTTGTTCCAAAGCATGTAAACATAGGCAACAACTTTTTCTTCATTTTTATAATATTGCACTCAACATTCATTTCAAAAACAAAGGAAAAAAAAAACACAAAAGGGTGTACCTTAATTAAGTATTTACATTTTATGTTAGATTTGTGTATTAAGAGAGATTTTAAGTTTAATTTCTTGAATGCTGTTCGTATTTAACTGTGCATAGTGGTTTAGCTGTTGCATAGTGTTTAGCAGGTTAAATCCTAAGTTCTGACTCTGCCAAAGTCTTATTAGTACGTAGTAATAACTCCCGTATAAGTAGAGTGTTGGATGCTAGAGAGAAAAGAATTGAAAAATTGTGAAATTGGTTCTATGGAGGACACATCAGAACGTCGTGTCCAAAGATTACTATTACTAGATAAACGGCTTCGAACAAAGTAGTGAACAGTTTTTGGTTGCTTTAATATATTTCCCGCATCGGATAACCCTGCAGTCAGAACTAAAAATTTGTTTCCCGGTAGAGTTTGTGGGTAGGAGACAAGTATACTTTTCTGATGTGATTTTACAAATGTCAAATGTACTTCACTCATTAAAAGATCAGAACACATTGACAGTTTGAAAGTCTCTTACGCACACAAGTAACTATCTCAGTCTCGTGATTCACATGAATTCTTTTTATTGGTGGTACTTTTTGGTACATTTTTCTCTTCGACAATATTCGGCGGTACTTTTTTGAGAAAACGCTGTTGTTCTCTCCAGATAAGATGTCCAAGAACCCAACCCCATACCGACGAGCTATGCACGTGCTGCCAGCTAGGCGTGTCACTTGGACATCGTGCGGCAACTTCACGTTGCACATTCCGCACACACATTACAAACGTAATTGAGATTGCGTCCTGGAAGTTCTGCGGTCTTGCAGCGAATATCGTGCTTCTTTATTGATCGTTGAGACCATTTTTAAATATTGTCAAGGAGTAGGTATCGTTAATTGTTTTAACTTGTGCTTCCTCTGCTGGTGTAGCGGATGTGCTCAGTGCATCTATTTGTAATTGATTTAGTTCACTTATCAAAGTCAGTATCTTGTCTTTATATGCAGAAATTGTTGATCTCTTTTGCGTTAGAATGCTTAGAGTTGTGTGGATCTGAGATACCGTATTATTACTCTTGTATCTTGAACTAAGCTCTTTCTTTAGGTCACTGAAAGTCGTTGGCGCCTGAGCACCTAATGCCGTTTGGACATTCCTTGATAATTTAACGTTGAATACAAAGTCCAATTAATCCAATTTCCCGGTGTCGTTTAAAGATTTATGAATGTACTGAACAATTTTCAAAAATGCATTTAATTCGCTAAATTTTCCTTCTAATAGAAGGATAGCCTTAATCGCTGTGCTTAGGTCGAAATTCCTATTTCTTTTGTTTCTTTTAGTGCCGTTACTATTAAGGTACCTAGTTCTTTTGAGATCTTTACAAATTTAATTGTAATATCGAGTGCCTCTAATTTCTCAATTGAATTTATCAGGGCTTTGAACGCTCTATTGACTTCTTCTAATCTGTTTGATTTTTGTTTTAATGTTTCGATCTTAAAACCGCGACTCTGACTTTTTTTAAAGCTCGATAATGTTTTTCGATTTCGCTCATCAATTCTATTGCTCTAGCCATTCAGAAAATCTAGATGCAATTTAAAATTGCAAGGTGGGTGCGCTGGATATACAGAACTCGAAACAGTATTGGTTGGGTTGTCGGCTGGAATGGACGTGTTCGAGGGATTCGGTGTAACTGGAACAGGGGGGTTAAGGGTGTGAGAATATATTATACTTGACTGGAGTACTTAGATTAAAGTTTGGAAATACTCCCATTTTGAGCTGCCAATTGGAGTTAGGATCACTAGCTTTAGGGTTAATGGTGAGAGGTGCGGATGAGTGAGGAGTGATGATGTTGTTACTAGTTCTAAGATTCTTATGGTTAGGGTGAATACTAAATTTAGGTATGGGAGAAGGTCGTTTGGGGTAGTTAGTGGGTTTAGGTTTTTTAGTGTTTAATTTAGGGTTAGGTGTAGAGGGCTTAGGGTTAAACTTAACGTACTTCCTAGTCCACTTAGAAATTTTGATGTTCCCGAGAGTGAAGATTTTGCTGGAGGGGTTACTGATGAGCTAGACATATTTGTTTGGGATGGAGATCTTGAAGTTGCTGGATTTCCCTGCGTCTGACGAGAGTAACTTCAGGCAGCTAACGGGAGTGAATCCAAAATTCCGGGAAAAAAAGCTGTGGGCCCAGGAATCGTTGACATTATGAGGTGCACCCTTTAGAAAGAATGGAGTATGGTCGCTTGATGAAGATGAATGTTTGCTGCCTAGTCTTTTTAGTCTCTGCTCTCTATGATTTACATGCTTCTTTTAGAGTATAAATTCCTTTGTCTTACTTAATTTATCTTAGTTTGCAATTCATTAATGGCCTAATCCTATCCTAATTGTTTTACATTCATTCATCTGACCTGGTTATGGAAAATAATCATGCCAGCCAAAAGAAAAATATTGTTGCTTCAATAACGCACTGACTCAATGCATAGCGGCGAGCTCTATGGGTTTCATGTTACTCTTGCCATATGCATGGAGATTCCCGTGTGACATATGATTTAAATTGATGGCATATTGCAACAATTTGTGTTTTGATATTTAATCGTCCCGTTAATTGCGATTGCAGTGATATTATGTCGAGCTAATTCGTGAAGTACGGAAATGCAAAGAAAGTTTTAATTTCTAGGTGCTTTTGTTATGCATGATTATTATGTCATTACAAGATAGTCTATGCTCATCAATTAATTTAGAATTGCCGAATCCTTCAGCTTAGGACTGATGTTAGTCTGCTGAGTGATGTTGCATAACTTCGATAGTCTCTCCTTGAATCCTTAAAACTTTTACTTCTGTCTCCAGATTTTCTAGATTACTATATATATAGTTCGTTATGAAGTTATTAACAAACGTTTTCAGTTTCTTTTGCTCTTTCATGGGAGCCATTACAGCATTAAAATTTGGTTTTATCATTGACATCTCTTTTGAGACTAGTTCGAAGTTTTCGCCAGTTTCCTGATCCAGAGTTCGGAGTTTCTCATAAATTTTCTCCGAGTCCTCATGGTACATGGTGCCAAATAAGAACTTTCTTATTTTTCCCACTACATTCACTAATTCCCTTCGCTTTTGGAATTTAGACGTAAAACCATGCAATTCTGCTACCTGTTCCTCTATATCCCTGATATATCTTTTTATTATTCGTTGTCAATATTGGCATTTAGTCTCCGAGAATTCCTCTCGAAGCTCGCAAATTTCCAAAATAGTTTTATCGTAATAGGCCAGATACTCTAATACTGGATCCCATTCGGGGATTCCTACGGTGGTATCCACCTTCCAGCTTTTTCGTAGGTTATTACTGCTCCATTTGGTTCCAAGAATATTTATGATCTAAGGGTTCAAAAACGAATGGTGTTGCACCCACGGTGTACCACCAGACAGACCAAAGTAAAACAATTTTTGTCGATTCCATTTCTGTTTAAGGGGAGAGAAAATAAAATCTTTTTTTTAATACGATGGTCAATCTATTTTCTTCTCATTCTATTATTTTGCTATATATAGTTTTATTCGATTATAATTTTTTATTACGCGGGTCAATCTATAGACTCTGTAGCAGTAGCTACAAATTTAATTATTAATTTTTAATTGAAATATTCATCATTTTTATTATATTATTTCAATAAAATATTATAAATAAATCCACTTTGATTATATTAAATCACACTGTACAGATAAAATAACTGTCAGATATATTTTTGTCAACCTGTACACTTCGATAAATTTTGAATTGTGTGAAACACAAACACTTTAAAAAATATAATAATCATTCAATCTTTGACAATAAAATACTGTAATCTATACAGAAAAAATTCTAAACATTTATGTATTAATTGTAAAGTAGCATACAAAAATTGTAAATAGCAGTCTAGCCAGAACAACCGAATTGGTAACTTTAAAAATAAAATAAAAAGTTTTAAATCATTAACATCAAAATAGTCTTTTTATTATAAAATAAAATGTATCTGGAATATTTCTAGATACAAAGAGGAGAGACATCACTACGGAAGGGACTACACCCTGCTATATTCATAACCAACCAAGGATCCCCATTCATCCTATACAACCCTCATTGGTGACCCCGAAAATTTTTTTAAAAACAGAAGTACCCCCCACCCAAGGTAAGGTACTTTCTGCTTTAAAAAAATAAAACGCAAGAATTATGGCAAAAAATCTACAAAATTTCAAAATAGAAATACCCCCTACCAAAGGTAAGGAATTCTTTTTATTTTAAAACAAGAAGTTAACAAGAAACAAGTAACATAATTTTAATAAGAGGTGGCCCCCATCCAGGGTAAGGCATTGTAATCCATGTGTGTGCAGAAGAGCAACGTGAAGTTGCTGCAAGATGTTCAAGTGGCACGCGCTAGCTGGCAGCACGTCCTAGCTCGTCGGTATGGGGTGCGAGTCCTTGAACATCATCACACATCCACAATCAGAATTCCGCGTGCCTGTGGCGAAATAAGGTGGTGCAATCCTTCCTTCAAGTCTGCCACGAAAGGAAAAAAACGAGAAACAGAAAAATAGAAGGAAGAGCAACAGGTCTGGTGTCACCTATTACCCTTAGCCGCACTGAACCATTAAAAACAGGAAACAAACTACCCCCATATGCGATGGTTCAGATACTAACCCACCACTTTCCTACACCTGGCTAAGGTGTAGGCCCAACCTGTAAAAAATGCTGAAACAAAAAAAAAAACAAAAAAATTAAATCAAAAACATTGGGATAGAGGGAGAAGGGATGAGGAAAGCAAGAAGGGGAAGAAGCGTTAGGGAATTCCTAAAACTAAAAGAAGTTATTTATAACATATATATATATATATATATATATATATATAAAAAACATTAATATAAAAACCATACTTAATCAGGTTAACTTAGCAGTCCATTACTAATATACACACTTAACTCTTACGCTACTTGAATTCTTAATTAAATATTATTTATAAACGAAATATTAAATATTATTTATGTTGCGAAACTTAAATATATTTTGATTAATAAAAAAATTAAGGTTCGATTTATTATTAAGATCTTGTCTTAAATAAAATGATAAAACAATTCTCAAAAGATTCTAGAGATATTGAAGTATTACATCTCATTATTATATGTAGTCACTTACTGCATTCACGACAACCGATTTAAAATTTTGAGCATGGTTTAGAGATTTAAAAATGGAATTTAAATATAAGTAAGTGTGGTGTAATGAATTTTACGCTTTCAAAACCAAGAGTTAGAAGGAACAGTTTCTAAGCTATGGAAACAGGCCACGAAGACTATAAAACTGGGTCGAATGAGTAATTTTTTTCTTGCAATTAATATATTGATTTTTTTTATTCATATCAAGAATTTCTATAACCTATTGTAAAATTTGTAGTTTAAGTATTTCTGAAATATTTCAAGTATTTGTTATGGTCGCGGTCCTTGCGATGCCGATGGTCTCAGCTAAACGAGCTGAATCCTATTCCTTACTCCCAATCCTCAATTCTACTCCTAGTTTCCACTTTCTTGTCCCCATTCACGCGCTCACACATATCTAAAATCCATAAAAAAGCAAATATTACCTGCGTGAGCGCATAAAAAGACTTGGCTCTGTAATGTATGTGTGTTCGGATGAGCAACGTGAAGTTGCCGCAAGATGTTCAAGTGGCACGCGCTAGCTGGCAGCACGTCCTAGCTCGCCGGTATGGGGTGTGCGTTCTTGAACATCATCACACATCCAAAACAGAATTCCGCGTGCCTGTGTCGAAAGAAGGTTGTGGACTCCTTCCTTCAAGTCTGCCACGAATTAATAGAAAAAAACCAGAAAACAGATAGAAAGGAGAGCAACAGGCTTGATGACTCCTGTTACTCACAGCCGCACGGAACCATCTTGAAAAGAATACCAAACGCAAGAAAAATTAACCCCCATTACGCGATGGTTCAGTCACTAACCCGCTCCATCCCTGTACCTGGCTAGGGTACAGGCCCAATCTGTAAGAAATGCTGAAACAAAAGAACAAACAAAAATTAAATGTTACTTAATCATGGATAAAATAATATAACAATTTTCAGGGTCAATTTATTCATGTAAGATTTTCTTTTTTCTCTTTCATCTTTCTCGCTTTATTATTTAATTTTTGATTTTAGACCATTATGGGTACTTATAAAAGACAAACAAAAACGCGAAATATTTTACTTTCATAATTGATTATCTCTTTTATACTGATATCACATCTTTTAAATGTCAGGTCGCAATCTGGTATTGATGTTTGTGCACAAACAGAATAACCTTCACCAACAAAAATCCGGGAATGCACATTTTAAGATCACTTTTTTTTTTTGTTTCATGCTTACTTGACTCACATGCATAAATAAAAGTATATTTTGATATGAAAATAACCAAAAACCTTATACTCCAGGGGTAGGTGTATGAGTTCTCGCTGTGATGGAATAGTCGACCTTAACTTGCCTGTCATCTATTTCCATACCTGAGCACTGTTCCCTTGCAACTTTGGTATCTTCGGAGTTCTCAAAGTATAAATTTCTTGAGTTTCCATACAGTAGTTACATGGACCATTACTGCTCCTAGATTCGATGGGATTGGAGGGGCCTTTCTTGATTAGGATTCCCTTTTTCCTTTTTTTTGTGCTGTTGGGCTTTTCTCGCCTTTATAAATCGGGCCTGGATTACGCGTGCGGGAGGACGGAGAAATTTGGCAGCTGCCTGACGTAGCGTTTTATTTTTTGTATCTCGTTCGTACAACGAGCAAAATCCTGCCCCCTTTTTATATGCGTATGGGGTTTTTAGACCAATATGATCCAACTGCCGGGCGTTATACCTCCGCGCCCAGGTCGGCCATTCTCTCTAGGAGTCCGAAAAAGGGAATTTTTTTTTGGATATTTCACTCATAGTGGAAAATTGCAAAATTACCTTTTGTATACATGTGTATGTATATTTATGTGCTGTCTGGTAAGAAAAAAGGACAGGACAGTGGTTGCGCTGTGGAATGTTCTTCGTTTTTCTCTATTCCTAAGCAAGCCTGCGCAGGCTTTCAAGTTATTAGATATCGTCGGATCTCTAAAAAAATTGTAAGCAGTGGTGGCAGAAATTTGATATTATGCGCTGAAATGTTCAAATATTGCACTTATCCGAGATGGATGGCTCGGATAATTATAGAAATTATTTATAATGATTTAAAACTTACCTCTTGCAAA
This sequence comes from Leptarthrus brevirostris, assembly GCA_964036015.1. Classification (NCBI taxonomy): domain Eukaryota; kingdom Metazoa; phylum Arthropoda; class Insecta; order Diptera; family Asilidae; genus Leptarthrus; species Leptarthrus brevirostris. Next base: position 103,347,503 of record OZ038371.1, read on the forward strand.
TGTCGTTCTCAGGCAGCTGACACGAAATGTATGCCTCTTCTTACCAAAAGCACAGCATTCATGGCAACTTAAGGAGACGACAACTACAGAAGTACTAGGTAACTCAAAAATTCCCACTTCAGCACACAGATGGCGCGAAATATTAGCGAAAATGGCTCACATTACAGCTCGTTTCGTTTTATCCAGAGACCTATAAAAATTCATCCACCTAAAAACACCTGTGAATATACTTACGTGTATAAAAGGGGCATAATTGGAAGTGGCACGAAATTTCCTTTCCAATGACACATAAAGCATTAAAATTGATGAGCGGAGAGCTGAGGAAAATAATTTAATTTAACTGAATTATTTTCATAAAATTCCTCACCTCCCACATCAAAAATTTTCTTGAAGTGTCTAAAAGTTATAATAACAGCACATACGCTCAAGCCCCGCCACCTGACAGTAAATATAGTGGCGCTAACAAAGTTCAAGCATAGTATCAGCCAATTGAGAAGGAGTCGACAACAAGAAGGATGCGTAGTGCTTTGACTGCCCACTTATTTTCTTACAGAACACCTCAGACGTGTCAATACCCCTAGACCGAAGGAATCGCAATATTAGGTCACAAGAGGTTCCAGGCGTTAGACGAGAAACAAAAACAGACTTTGGACGAGGAACGGCAGAGAGTACAACCTCTTCAACATCTGACACGCCAATGTTCGAGGGCATGATGATAGGAATCACATCATTACTTTCGCACAAATCCGCCCCACTACCCCCATTGACGCCATCAGATCTGCCAGCAGTGACCACCGGACCCGAAAGACCAGTATCCGCTACGGATCATTCAACACGGCGCCGACGTTTTGCCCCAGATTTAGGTTTGGATTTCAAGACCTTCACCCTCTCGGGGGAGGAATTGGTAACCCTACCTTCCGTCTCCAAAAACGAAACAACTCCTCTAGGGGGCGGAGAGATGTCCTGTCCCGCACCAGCAAGAGCAGAGGGCATAGCCTTCGCAGGAGACACCCCAGAACCATTCCCACAGGAACCCTCAGACCCATCAACCAACAAAGACGGAGCGAGAGCAGAGCCACCCGCACCCCGTGAGACAAGAAGCTTAACGTCGGAGGCAATTGAGGCACACATCTCGCTATTCTTAGTAACAGCCTCAGACCACACCCCCAGGTCTGCCCTGACGTGCCTAACAACACGTCGGATATCATCGATGGCCGGCACAAATATACCTGCCGAAGGGTCAGAACTTAAGACTCGTTCCTGGTCAACTGAGCGTAAATCATCACAACAACAAGAAATACAGGCGACCTTGGAAGAGAGCTCATGAGACTTATCCAACAACAAACTCGAGTTGGAGTTAATTTTCTCGGTTGCAGCAATAAGCTTGTCAACCTTATCATTCAGGGAATTAACGTCGTCAATGAAAATCTCTAAGCCTGCCCATTTAGACGAAATACTGCCAATACCCTCCGCAATCTTGGAGCTATCAGCTGAAAGGCTGTCAACAATGCTCCTCATAAGCCACAAGACATGGCAGGGCTTAATTGCCGAACACTCTTCGCAAGTAAAACCCGTAGCAGACGACTTGGAACTACCCCTCAAGCAGGCAGCATGAAAAATATTGCCACAAACACCATCGCATGCAACCTCATCCCTGCTTATCCGGGCAGAGCATACCTTACACTTGCGCATCACGAGCAAAAATTATCAGAAAAAATAAATTAATATATATATATATATATACAAAAACTAGAAGATTGCGAGAAATCAATGCGTCACACACTGAAGATTAAATGCACTTCATGCACCCGACCAGCTATAACAGTAATAATACACGAAACGAAGAAATCGTCAAAAGATAAAATAAAATAAATAACAGAAAGAAAAGACAAGGAATAAAATAAAAAATAAAAAAAAATAAATAAAGATGAACAGGGTTTGGATAGTAAAAACAGAATAAATAAACAGAGAAATAAAAGAGACAGAATTGGAATGAAATACGTAAAAAGAAGAAGATTAAAGCGAAAGTGAGAACAATTAAAGAATAAATCCCATATGAAATAATGAAATAGGTTATAGATTAAAGGTAAAACAAACTAAAAACAGCGAAAGCGAAAACAATTAAAGACAATGAAGAAAATTAAAAAATATAACGGACAAAGACATTGAAAGCGAAAACAATTTAAATAAAAATTATATATGAAATAGGTTCAAGAATAAAAGGTAAAACAAACTAAAAGCAGCTACAGTGAGAACTATTAAAGAACAAATTATATATGAAATAATGAAATAGGTTAAAGATTAAGGGTAAAACAAACTAAAAGCAGCGAAAGTGAAAACAATTTAAAACAATGAACGAAATTAAGAATATAACGGACAAAAACATCGAAAGCGAAAACAATTTAAATAAAAATTATACATGAAATAGGTTCAAGATTAAAGGTAAAACAAACTAAAATCAATTTAAATAAAAATTATATTTAAAATAGATTAAAGTTAAATAAAACTAAAAACAGCGAAAGTGAAAACAATTTAAGACAATTAATGAAATTTAAAATATACCGGACAAAAACATCGATTTCAGTAGATAATCTTGGTATAAAAATGTTAGGGTAATTAAAGATTAGAATAAAATAATTTCTGTTGAACAATTATTACTAATCTAGCCTCTCGTTTCCCTTATTCTTTATTCATTGCACCACACTGTAATTTTAGTGATCTGAACTTTATACCCTATAGATGTAGGAATCTGAGACAAATTAGATAGTGAAAGACCAAGATAAGAGATGTTTTAAAGCATGGAATTACCCGGTTGAATTAAGATGAAGTTTGCCTAAGTACGAACATTCAGGTTGTGTTAATCTAGCTAACTTATAATAAATCTTAAACTCTCCCGTGTAATAGTTTGAAGTATCAGATAGGTATTTTGAAAACTAGTAAGTAAGCTAGCTCGTTGATCTTGTTTTTTGTTGTGCCTCCTTTTTTTCTATTCGTCCGAGCCTCATTGCAATGAGGTAAACTGGCCCTAACCTTTTGTTAGTTGGTCGTGTGCCCTCCACCGCAGGGGGTAACTCTGTTTAAAAAAAAAAGTAAAATAAATTTTTTTTTATTAAATGAGCCTTAACTAGGCATTTTTCTTCTCTCTCTTCTCGGCGTCCTTAATTAGGGCGGCCATCGCTGCGACCGTGGGCGGGGTCCTGACAATGGACCCTCTTTCTTTTTTTTAGGAAAAACGGAAAGGGCATCCAGAAGCCCTCTGGGTGCATGAGCGGTCGGGGAACGGGCCATGAAAGGGGAGTTATGTCACCAGACTCCCCCAACGAAAGCCGGTAAGTCTGGCAGCGCCTGCCGACATCCTTCCTCCTCCTGTTTTGTTTTTTTTAAATTTTTTTCAGATTTAACATTTTTCTTGTTTGGGTTTTTTGTAAACTCTTTTCGCGGGTTGTTTTTCCCTTCTCCTTCCTTTTCCCTTTTTTTTCTTTTCCACATTTTCGTCCTTTTCGTGTTGTTCCATTTTCCCAATCCCCAATCGGCATGATTTATGTTCGATTGTTGCGTGACCGGGGGCAGAGATGGTTTTTTTTTTCTTTTGCGAACCTCCCCCTATACTTTTCTGCAGTTGCTAGCCTGCAAGCCATGCCATCCCTGCCCAAACATCTGCTGACAGATGAATGTCCAGCGGAGGCCGTGATCCTGGCTGACTTACAGTTGATGTCATCCGGAGTCACGGTCTGCCTTGGGCAATCATCCAGCAGCAGTGTCGGTCCTAGCGCGTAACATATTGTTACTTGGTTTCAGTATACTGACTCAAATCATAAAATATTTCTAATAACAGTATAGAAAAGCAACACGTGCCTTTACAAGATTTAGTGGTATAAATATATATGAAAAGGGATTAAGTAAATAAAGTCGTACAATTGAATTTAAGAATAACCTCTATCTAGCAACAATGGGTTTAATGGACGTTTTTTTTAGAAAAAGAAATACAAAAAATATATAAAGGGAAATATAATATGGAACAAATTTAAGCATGCAGAAAAGGGGGGATAAATTTCATTTTACAATATTATTTGCGCTAGGTTTAGTTGTCAGAAAATCAATGTTTATTTTTATTTATTTATTTAAGCTTAATACAAGCTATTACGTAAAAAAATACAAAAATAAAAATAAAATACAAGCTATAACTTAATACTAATTCAACAGACTATAATAAATGAATAATAAGAATAAATACATAAAAGGTATAAGCTACAATATGAGCTATATATATTGATTAATGGCAGAGGGCGTAAGGAAGAAGAATTAAAGTAGGCGATCAGGATCAAGATGGGCGGGGTCAAGATATAGGGCTTTGTGGAGTGATGATTTACTCATATGGAAGTCAAAAGAGGAAAGGTCGTTGACTTTTCGTAACATCCTGGTAATTGGCTCGCTTTGACCGTAGTTTGTGCGATGGCGGTCGAGTCGGAAAAGGGGAGTGGACCTAAGGTTACGGGGATTGGTATAGATGGGTAAAGATTGCAGGATGGAAGGGCAGTCTATGGCACCAGTTAATAATTGGTAAATGAAGAGAATGTCGGAAACATCACGACGTTTGCTTAGCGGTTGTAAGTCGATCAGTTTCAGACGGTTTTCATAGGGAGGAAGGTTGAATCTGTCAACCCACGGAAGATCACGTAGAGCGAAGCGAATAAACCTACGCTGGACAGATTCAATCCTATTAATGTGAGTTGTTTGTGTAGGGGACCATACCTGGCTGGCATATTCAAGGAGAGGTCTAACGAAGGAGACGTAGAGAGATTTGGAAACATAAGGATTGGAGAACTCTCTAGACCAGCGCTTCACAAACCCTAGCGCGGAGTTAGCTCTGTTAATTATGCTGTCAATGTTTTGTATTCGTGAAATGCAATTGATCAATTTTCGTAATTTGGTAGTATATATATATATATATATATATATATATATATATATATATGAGCTGTTTCAGATCTGACGTGCCAAAATGAGTGGGGTGATGACAGGGGGAGGGTGATTCAAATATCAGTTCAGTTTCTCTTTTATTTTTTGATCTACCCAACACCGACATCAAACAAACGCTGAAAAACTACTATCCCAATGACCTTTGCAAAATTCTCAAAAATGTTGATCTAACTCCTACTATTCCATCTCGTCTGCAATCATCAGTAAATACAAAATGGTAACACAAAGCAACGCATTCAAAGAAAGGAGTACTTATCTGATGCGAAAACTATCCTGGTGAGTCAATAACAACTTAACAAACCATTGAACTGCATCACTGAACGCTTTCACGCCATTAAAAACATACTACCGACAGCAACATCACAAAAGCTCTATTACCAAACGTTTATCACAAAAAACTTAATATGAAAAATGACAGTACAACAAACTTTTTAATAAAAAACAGTTACCTCTTTGTAAACAATCTTCATCGTCATAACCTTTGAAAAATCGACAGTTGGTAGTATACTACTGCCTGTTTTCAATATCAACACACAGATGACAACAAAAATTACCAGTTGTATTATAATTTTCCAGAATTAAAGGAATTTAGACGAACATATGATATGGCGTGGCATTTTTGGAGAAATGTTTTAAGAGAAGTGTGGAGTTCATGGTGCAGTTCAGTAGTTTTACGTTTTGGACATTTTCGGCTTTATAAAATAGAATTTTTTTTGTTGCAATTTTCGACCATAAATTTTGTACAATACAAAACTAAATTTGGTGCAAATAAAATTTTTGCAACGATTTATTCAACATAAAAGCTTCGTTTCTTTTTTTTATGAATTAACCTAGCCCACTCTTCATTCAGAATTGTTAAGTTGGAATGATTTAGTGAATTGGTATCCTACACCTACCATTGCAGGTACATTCACTTCCAAAAGTGAAAAATGGTTTGCGATTCATTCAGCATTTTAAAAAATTTTCTCCAAAATTCATGTAATTAGTACACCCCTTTTTTATTTTTATTGCATTGCCCATCTTATTACCTTTTAAAAAAGGTACAATATGCCCAGGTTGATAAAGGAATTTTATAAGCAGAAATCTTATCGGAAAAATATTTAAAGAAACTAAACTCATATTAACTCTAAAATCCTTTTTATTGAATTCAAAGCGTATTGCAATTAATCTTACTAAATTACAAAAGCTGTTCAAAATGTCCACCGCCACTTTGGCTGTATGCCAACAATCTCCTTCTAAGTCCCTGTTTAAGGCATATTTCAGCCTGCCTTTCTTGTATTTTCGTCAATGCATTCCCAATTATGCTAACTAAATCCTCCCTAGTGTAATAGGGCTTGAATAAACTTCATCCTTCATTGTTCCCCATAAGAAAAGGTCCAATGGGGTAAGGTCTCGGGATCTAGCAGGCCAAGGAATCGGTGCACCTCCTCCAATCCAGCGGTTAGGAAATTTTTCACTTAGCATTGCGTTCACAATGTTAGCACTTGCGGCAAAATGCATGGTCCTACCAAATGGTTGCCGATGATACCAGCCCAAACATTGATACTGAATCTCTGCTGGAATGAGGTGACCTTTGTCATGTGTGAGTTAGTTACCGACCAGGTATGGAGGTTATGGAAGGTGATACCATCCCTGGTGAATTGAGATTCATCCGTCCGAAGAATTCAGTCCCTGTTGTCAATGTCGCGATCCAGAAGCCAAGTGCTAAATTCCAGTCTTCTCTCGGAATTTCCATCTTGGACTGGGTTATGGTGTAATGGACGTAATCCCTCTCGATGAATAACCCTCCAAACCTTAGATGAAGACACTCCTAATTGTCTTGCGAGTCGTTTCGTGCTCGTCTCAGGGTCTTGCCTCACGATTGTGGTTATTTGCTGCTCGACGTTGGCAGAAGTTCCCGAAGTTTCGGGTCGTCTCTCCTTGTCATGTGAAGTTACACTTCCTATTTTTCTTAACCTTCGGAAAGTCCGTGCAAGTACCCCTCTTTGGGGTGTTCGCGGGTTAGGAAATCTCCTTTGATATTCCAGTACAGCCGCTCTCTCGTTTCCGTCTACTACACCATAAATGTAAATAATACCTGCATATTCCTCAAAAGTAAAGTCTACCATTTTTTAATAATGTTCGCTTAAAAACACCCGTACTTATTGATATGTTTTTCAAGTATGATAGATTGACCCTTTTTTATAGCAAAATTTCCATCAGATACGAGTAACAGAACGCCAGGATACAAGGGTGTGAACACAAGCTAATATCGGCAATAAAACAAAATTACACTAACATTTTTATAACTTTTTTGCAGCAATAATTAAAATTAATTACCTGTTAACCCAAAACAAACATTTTCGATCCTTTATCTGAAAATTTTTGTTTATTTAAAGAATTTCCTAGCTAATAATAAGATGGGCAATCCAATAAAACTGAAAAAAGATGTGTACTAATTACATGAATTTCGGAGACAATTTGGGAAAATGCTGAATTTTAGATAATCGCAAACCATTTTTCAAATTTTTTTTTACAATTTTTTGTTTTTTTAGGTGAGATGTATCACCTCACTCATTTTGGCACGTCAGATCTGAAACACCCTGTATAAAAATAATGAATGAGCTTAAAGAAGCATTACTAAACGCCTGGGACACAACTCCTGTAAAATATATTCAAAAGTTGTACAAGTCACCTAACAGAATGCTAGTATTGAGAAAAAATCATCTTTACATCTTACCTTTTTACAGGTAAATGGGTAAAACCATTTAAATTGTAATTACAGAAATATTTATTCTTAACGGTTTTATTACTCTGAACATGTCCTTTCAAAAGGATAATAAGTTTGTGTTGCCTACCATTTTTCAGAACTAGAAAAAATCAAGGGGCGTCATTTTGTAGCGGAGTGTATTTCTGACAAATCGATAATATTGGCTGCTTTCGCTATAGGTTACATTGAAATCCTTGTGGGTTTTATAGTTGGACTGTATTATTATTTATAGGTTACACCTAATTAAGTTTTGCAGAATTAAATCATTTTCCATCATACGAACTTCATAAAGTATATAAACAGTACTTATGAAGCATTATATTTATAACTAATTTTGAAGTGAAATGCACAAAATAAAAGCTATGGTGACATTATATAGTGTTTCATCACATTTACTTTAAACAATTTTAAAAGAGATTACGTTAATTGAGGAACTATTGAATGCAAAAGACATTGAATTATAATAGACTATACGAAACGTATGCGTAAATGTACATCATTGTTCCTTCATTGGGTATATCAAAGTTTATATATATTTTTTCCAATCTAATTTTTGCACAATATGAAGGCAATAATTAGATTTCCTTTTTTGCCTTGACATTATATGATATTTACTATGTGAAGAAATTTTTGTAGCGATTGCTAAGTTACAACGAAACTGATTCACCTAATAAATTGTTGAAAATTTTTTATGAATTTTTTGAAACGGCTAATTATATTGTAGTATTTACAAGTTAAGCGACGTTGAAATAAGTGATCGATTTACCTGAATAGGAAGCATTGGTATATCATACAGTCTGCTGACAGAATTTGGTCGCACTGCTAATAATTAGAAAAATGTTTTTTTTTTGGATTACTTTGATTTTGTAAATATATAATCCTGTGCTAACTTAATAAGTATCTCAGAGAGCTGAATTGGTCCGATTGCTTTTCTGTGAGAGACGTTAACAAATGCACCGATTATATCTTAAACATCCTTTGGTTTGGAATGCATCGCTTTATTCCTCATAGCTTCAAGAATATCAAACCAACTAACACCAATTGGTTCAATAATGACTGTTTCGCAGCCATTAAAAATAAGGAAGCAGCCTTCCAGGCATATAAATTGTGCCCTTCTGAGGAATTGAGACGTATCTATAGAGATGCCCGGAATATTTGCAATTCAGCAATTAGTCGGGCAAAGTTCAATTTCGACCAGAACATCAGACGGAAGGTTTTTTCTACCCAAAAGGGTAGTAAGGGTTTCTGGTCTCTAGTAAAAACCGTAAAGAACAATTTCACCTGTTCGTCAACACCACCACTCATTTATAATGGGAATGTTTTTACTGACTCATTGGACAAGGCCCACCTGTTTGCTGCTAATTCATACTTACCACGTTCATCGCAGCCACTTCCATCTCTATCACAATGTACAAGTAGGCAAAACACGCTACACTTTCGCACTCGCGAAGTTTTTAGAGTACTTTCAAAACTCGACGTGTCCAAAGCTACTGGGCCTGATGGTTTCTCGCCCCTTGTTTTAAAATGCTGCGCCTCTGCTTTGGCTAAACCTCTGCGCAAACTTTTTCACCTGTCATATTCAACAGGAATGTTTCCAAGTGTATGGAAACTTGCTCATGTCCAGCCGATACTTAAAAAAGGAGAGGCATGCGACCCCTCTAACTACAGACCAATTGCACTAACCTCGATCATATCTAAAGTTTTTGAATCTCTCATCAACTCTCAGTTGTTGAAATATCTAGAAAACAACCATCTTATCAACGATTGCCAGTACGGTTTCCGCACTGGCCGCTCAACCGGAGACCTACTAACGGCTCTAACGGAACGTTGGAATCATTGTCTTCATAATTTTGGTGAGGCTGAAATCGTCGCTCTTGATATTTCAAAGGCTTTTGATAGAGTCTGGCATGCTGCCCTTTTAGCCAAACTTCAAACATTTGGTCTGCACCCTACCCTCGTTAAATGGATAGAGAGTTTTTTGTCAGGCCGTTCAATTCGTGTAGTAATTGACGGAGTTACTCTACGAAATAAATGCCGGAGTACCTCAGGGTTCAGTTCTTTCACCAACCTTATTTCTTCTTTTTATTAATGATCTCTTATCCCTTACTCTCAATCCTATTCATAGTTTCGCCGACGACAGCACCCTTGATTTCGCGTACTCATTTGATTCTGTTATGAATTCACGTGGAAATGCTACAGAAGCCAATCGGGAACGCATGTTTTGATCATTAAACAACGACATTTCCAAGGTCATTGCTTGGGGCAGAGCAAATCGTGTTACGTTTAATGCATCCAAAACCCAATGCTGTTTAATGTCCCTTAAAAAACGCCCAGTTCACCCCCAACCCATTTCAGTAGACGGAGTGAATATACCCAATTCACCCTCCCTAAACATCTTGGGTATCGAGATATCCAGCAATCTTAGCTGGACTGATCATATATTTGCAATCGCTAAAAATGCGATGAAATGTTTGGGTTTTCTACAGAGATGTAAGAAATATTTCACCCCACCTGACTTAGCGCTGATCTACAAGTTCCACATTAGGCCTAGACTTGAATATAATTCCCATATTTGGGCAGGGGCCGGACACACCGCACTGTCCGCGTTAGACAAAGTCCAGCGTAAAGCTGTTAAGCTTATTGGCGATCCCTCAATCTCTGAGGGTCTTGACTCTCTGGAGCATCGACGGAATGTCGGTTGTCCTCACTCTTCTATCGTTATTTCCATGGCCGTTGTTCTAACGAAATTGCTAGCCTGATTCCTTGTAGACTCATGACAACGCGCGATACAAGATCAACAAGCCGCTCCCACCCCTATATTCTCCAGGTCAAATTTGGACGTACCGTCAAATTTCGGGAATCTTTTCTAAGCAGAACAACACGAATGTGGAACAGTCTACCATCTTCTGTTTTTCGCTCGTCTTATCAGCCTGAAACTTTACATCGACACCTCCTTCACCCAAACTCCTAACCCATTTCCCTCATCCTGAATTCTTTTCCTGCCAAGGCTGTGCTTAAGCATCATAGGGCATCCCCTGAGCTTTGGCATCATCATATATAAAAAAAAAAAAAAAAAACCTCTCCATACCCTTACAGATGTTTTAAGAGAAAATGGATTAATTCAAATACCACACAAATGGCTATGAAGTACCTATTTAGTCCTCTTTCCCTGACGAATAATAACTAAATGAAGTTGGTGTGAATTATCTCTTGAGGTATGTAGCTAGTCACCTTCGCCGACTATCCCTCGCTCTTCATCTAAAAACCGGATAACTGTTGTAGGCTCAGTCAAAGATTGGGGTGGGACATAGCCCAATAAGCCCATCAATATCTCTGTGCTGAGGTTGCTTCGTCGGCATGGGATTCTCGTAACGTTTCTTCTTCTTTCTTCCTTTTCTTAGCCTGTCCCTGACGAAATTGTGCATCATTTTTTCGTCTTCCGTCCATAGGACTTATAAGAGTGCCCGCACTTCAATGTTCGGCTGAGTGAGCCAAAGGAGGTGGCAAGACCTCCCCCCAAACGGCGAGCTTAGCACGGTTAGCTAGGCGGGCCTCTCCCTTCTTCGACCGTAAACCAGCCTGCACCGCAAAAAAGTAACACTCACCCCGGTATTCCCAACCATCCCAATCCTTTTGGTCGTGAGTTCCGACTAAGTTATGCTGAACACCTTAGTTGTGTTCAAAACCCTCCTTCCAATCCATGTCCCAATGCAGCTTTTCTGTACTTATACGATAACAATTAAGCAAGCTGTTCCCAAATCTCGAAAAACGAGATCCATTTTTTATGGCATCGGAAACGCCATGCACCACCTATTCGGTACTATGGATAGTGCCAACGAACGCGAAGTCTATAGTCGCCTGGATAAGTTGGAAACTAACCACCAGGTACTCACTAAGTTGGAAAAGCAACAAATCAGCATAGTCAAGACTTCGTTTTATGTTTTTTTAGCTCTTTTTCTGAAGTCGGTTCAACTTTTCTTTAAAAATATTTATACCTATTAAATATGTATTTGGTATTTACAAATGGATATAATAGTTAATAATTATGTTTAGTTTTGTTTCCGTGGCGCAAACTTTAGCTCAGGGGCTCGTAATATTGCACCACATGTAATTACAAATCATGTACTAGCGGAATTTATGAAACGCCACTTTATTTTGTATAATAATATTATTATATAAGTAAGTGATATACTTTATATTAAGAATACTCCATGTTAAAGTGGTGCAAAGTAACCACATTTTACAGTACGGGAAAGCAGGGATACTTTGTACCATAAGGATTACATTGTTCAACTGTAAAAAAAACATAAATGCATATACAAACATACATCTTTCTGGCAATACACGATGCAGCATGTTGCAAACTATTACGTCATGTATGGTAGCAAACTATTACATCTTGTATAAGTTTCTGGAACCAAATTTGAAACCACATAATTGAACTTTTTTAGGAGCCGAAACTGAAACCAAACACTTCATTTGGTATTAGTTCTCTCATAATACTGCATGCAGTGTTTGGGGTTTTATACTATTACTGCAAACGCTTTTTCTCATACGCATAGGGTACCCACTGCATGCAGTGTTTGGGGTTTTATACTATTACTGAAAACGCTTTTCCTCATACGCATCGGGTACCCAATCTAAAGAGGAAAACAAAAATGTGAGATATAAGAAATTAATAGAAAAGTTCTAAAAAACCAAAAGTAATATCTAGTTTTATACATATTGCGTCTTTTTTAAATCAGTGCTAAATTAATAACAAAACAACTACATATTTTAACAATTAAGGGCGAGTGAGTTCCAATCTATAGCATGGTCTTCATTTTGTTTTGTTAGAAATGTTCGTGACGTCACGTGACTTACTAGAATAAGTAAACGAAGTCAAACTAAGTTCTTTCAAATTTAAAAGAAAATTTATTTTTCAGTAATCAACTTTATATTTTTATTAATGTTTACTAGCGCAAACCACTAATATTATAGGGAATTTTCAAAACAAAATCGCTGAAAATACAAGATTTCGATTAGAAGATAGTGCTTCATTCACATACTAGCTTCTTCTTTGTACTATTTTTACAGTTAAACACAATCTGAATTGTTAGCCTCTTTGTTGTGCATTATAAAAAAACATTCTTGTCATTTTTCAAAGTCAAAATTAAGCCATTTAAATGAATAATTAAAATAACGGTTGGACAAAGCCCTTCATTTATTTCGGCTAATATTAACCTCCATACCGCTAAGAAAACTTTAATTCATCTGTGTTGACTCGAAGAAACTGTTATACAAACAAGTCAAGTAGGTGAAGTAGTCGTAAATTGGAACAGTCTGACTTAATATGACTTCACAAACATAAGCATATCCAAAGAAATGGATTGGAATTCGCCCTTAATATACTATGTAGAAATCGGAGAATCAGCGTTAAAAAAACCATTGGGCCAGGTGGTCTTGAACCGAGACAATGCGCATGATACTCCATTATTCGAACCACTGGGCCACCAGCGCCGCTGCCGAGTTCTTCTTTTATTGAGAAGCCTCGAGATCCCACAACTCGGCCGTCCTGAAATGACATCTGCCCCAAGATATCCGTCTTTGGCGTCTTTTATTTACCGATGTAAGGCTACGTCATATGAGGTCTTCTCCATTCCGCTTCTGACACCACTTTGTAGGAATCGGAGAATCAGTGTTAAAAAGAATCATTGCGCATGATACTTCATTACTCTAACCACTGGGCCACCAGGCCGTTGCCGATTCTCCGTTCTAAAGTTCTTTTATTGAGAAGCCTCGATCCCACATACTCTATTAAGGGGGTTGATACGTGTAAATGAGGGAAAAAAGGTCTCCTTTTGAAGACATACTTAAACAAAGCAAAAGGAATTTGATTTTTCTGAATTTTGTTGTATGCTTAATTGAGAGACCAAAATAACTCGATTGTTGGTATTGGTCTGAAAAAAAATCAAAACGGTTTCCATAATATATTAGCTTTTGCTTCTAAACAAACCTTAGTTTTTGAAAGAACCTTGAACAATAAAAAAATCCAGCTAAAAAATTAAAAAGTCGCAATAATTTCGATTTTATTCGAAAAAAAATAATATTTTTAGCGAATTGGTTCATTTTTGTAGGTTCAACTAGAAGTGATATCAGCTTATTGAACCAATACTCCTTGAGCAATCTTCCTTCAAGTGGTAAAAAATGCTCTTGCTTTTAAACTTTAAACAACAGAAAAATTGATGAAAATCAAAGAGTTTTCTACTCATACGGTCCATACGTCTCGCCTTCTTCTTCCTCGTACACAACTAAACGATGAAAAGAATTTAGAGTCATATAAAAGATCAGCAAAGAAATATATGAAGAGACAGAGGCGGGCCGGCCCATCCAGGGGCTCCTGAGCCCGACGGCGACCTGAGTGTCTACCTAAAGCCATATATTACTTTGGAGTCTGATGGAATTGGAATATCGTAAAACCAATTAGATTCATGGTCTGAAGCTCGCCAAAACATATGAAACGACGATATTTGTAGTGTGTTAAAAAAGATTACTTTGAAAATTGTATACTAAACAAAGTTTCACAATTTCTAAGTTATATTTCACGAATATTTAAATCTGACAATAAAGGTGTCTATGAATACAGTAATTCATGGGAAAGCACGAACATTACAACAACACTCACTTAAAGAATATAAGAAACTAATCTGCAGGAGGAGATACTGACTGCTTCCTAGACTTCTTATGTTTCTCCGACTTCTTCTTCTTTTTCAACGTGCTTTTGTCATCCTTATCAGAACTACTTGCTCGTTTTTTCGCTGTAGTTACTACAGCCTCTAGTACTTTTTTTACAGCTGTGAGTTGCTTCAACTTTTCATGTTCTTCCAACTTTTGTAAAGTTTCTTGTTTTAATTTCTCCAGCTGTTCAAGTTCTCTAGCTGTTTTTTCCTTTTCAAGTTCTTCTAATCGTTTCTTTTCCGCGCGTTTTTCTTCTTCTTTAGCAATTTCTTTTCGCATGTGATCTTTAAATAATTGAAGAGCTTCAGCTCGCTTTGCCATCTTTTCTCTTGCCACTTTTTCCTTATCTGTAACTTCCGGGGGTGACATACTTTTTCGAGGGGGAGATGGAGATTTGTCTCTTATTTCAATTGCTTTTGATTTCGGTTTAACCTGTGGGGTTAAAGACCTTTTACGACGAGGTGACTTAGAGCGGGTAGATCGCCTTTCTCTACTTGACCGGCGCTTTCTTTCCCTTGAACTTCGTGAACGGGATCGCCGTGCTTTATCTCTCGATCTTCTTCTTTCCAGCGACCTTCGTCTTCTTGAACGATCAAATGATCGAGAACGTGGTCGTCTACGATCTGCAAAGCGATTTCCACGTCCACCAAAATTCCTTCTTCTAGGTGATCTTATGTTTGGCCGACGAGAAATAAAGCGATCACGTCGGTCTCTGGAACGTGATCGACGGTTTCTACCATCCGGTGATCTTTCTCGAGAACGGCGAATTCTGGGTTCAACTGATTTATCTCGTGATCTTTCTTTAGATTTTTGACGACTAGTTTCCCTTTTATTTCGATCTCGTTTATTTTTTTCTCGATCAAATGTATCATCTTTCTTAGTTTTATCATGGCGATCTTTTCCTCCATTATTGCCAGCATTTTCTTTTACCTCTACGCCAAATGCGTGAGCCATTGAGTCAGATTTATTACTTTCGATGTTTACTTCTTTTTCTTCATTATCAGTACCTCCCTGGTCTTCATAATCTAAGGCATTCATATCTATAGAACCTTCAGAAGACTTCCTCATTCGAGGCGTCAGTTTCTCTTCGTTTTTTTTATTTCGATCGGATAAATTATCATTGCTATCCTTACCTCTTTTCTCAACTTCTTTGTTTTCATTGTCTTCATAACTATTCTCATGAGAAAGTTCAAAGAAGGACTTTTTAGAATCTTTTGCTATTTCCTCGTGTCGTTTTTTCCGTTCTACTTCGCGACGTTTTATTTCTTCTTCCCTTAGTCTCTTTTCTTCTTCAATTTTCTCTAAATCAGATAATTTTATGGTTCGCTTCTGTGCTTGTTTCCAATGAGGAGGTGTGACACTTTTTGAACGACTTCTAGATCTTGATGGAGTCCTGTAACGCTATAAATATAACTCATTAATTGAATTTTATAGATATATTATTTGAACTTACGAAAACACCTCTTCCTTTGATGGCACGTCCACTTCTAGACACTGGCACTCTTTTTTTTGACCAACCGAAAGTATTACGATTTTCACGACGTCCCCTTTCTTTGGGCTCTTCTATTTTGAGATCTCGTTTTCTGTCAGATTTGTCTTTTTCTTTCCTTTCATCGTCGTTCCCTCCGCGCATTAAAAATTTGTTTGAAACCTGTCGCAATACAAATAAAATAATTGAAAATTTTTAAAATAATAAATAAATACTTCTGGAATTTCTTCAGGATCAATTTTAGTTACAGATACCATAGGGTGAATCTCCCCTTCTTCTAATTCTTCTTCTTCCACCTCTGGTTCCTCGACTTTTAATGACCTTGACGGAATATAATAAATCAAATGCACGTTAATCGAAACTCAAGTGATTACTCTTCTTTTGATTTCCTTTTGACTTTTTTTTTCTTTTCCTTTCGTTTCTTTTTTTCACTTTCCGAGGGACTTGAAGAGTTTTCATTTTCTGAAGAAGTCGCAGCACGTTTCTTCTTTTTTTTTTCTTTTTTAACTAAAACGAAAAATTTACAAAAGTCGGCTTTAATGCTTATTATGAAATTGTTTATACGAATAATAATATTGAAATAAGTTTTTCCGTTAAATGTGTAAAATATCCTAATATTGTGAACAAATATTTAAAAAATGTACTCGCTATAGTTTTATGTGAAATAGAACTAATTACGTATTATTATTTAGCTGACCTAAAGCTTAATATGAATTTCAAACTATCGCCGTATAATTTTCTGTATACAGCAAAAGAAGAATAGTGAAGCCGAATCTGCGGTTATAATAAAAGGACAGAACCTTAACATAAATCATTGATGATAACATATTTTTATGACATAACATAAAGTAGAATGTACAAAATATGAACGAAAAACGAACGGTTTTGTTTTAAATTTTTTCATAGGAATTATGCTTTTACGTCTTGTGGCCACAGATCCATAACCGGTCCAACTGTTCGATCCACGAGTTGACTTTTTTATCGTTAAAAATGTTGACAAACTTAAAAGGTTAAGATAAAAATGTATAGATCTAGTGTTCGAAATTTAAGGTACAAGTGTAGTATGTCAAATGTACTATTAAAATCGTTTGGATCAAGAGACCAACGAGTTATTGACCGTGATCTGATAGTCAACATATAATAAGACGAACAATTCTTACTAATATACACAAAATATGCACGAAATGTACACTTGACCCGAGTGAATTTGCAAAAAATTCTAAACAAACTTTCTAAAACTCTTACTACTTAGGTTAATTTGGTAATATACATTAGCACCGCTTAATGTTAAAAGCGGATTTTTGATAAATCCTTTTTTATACAAGTTGGAGTCTTCGTTTAAAACTGAAGGTTGTGAAAGGCTTTTAAAGTTTCCGTTTTATTTTGAAAGAGGAATTCTATTGCAGATATTCCACGTCTCGTCAATTATTTGATCCGCAGATGGAGTGGTGGTTTTCTGATTAGTAACTGTTGTCAGATCAGTAAATAGTTTCTATAACTCTTACACGATTTTTTTTCAGTGACCTAAAACTAAACGAAATTGTTCTTGCAAACAACAAAAACTCGAGAGGAATTCAATCCAAAACAATTTGATAATTTCTGGATTGCAAACGGCACAAAATTCACAAGAGGCAGAACAAAAGCTATGTGGCGAGGTACTGGAGATAACAACGGATGTACGAATCAACAAAATAATAACTGTGGGCATAATGGAGCAACAGCTGTGTTCTCAGTTTTGAAAAACGTAAAAAAACTCACGGGCACGAAAATTTCAATAAGAAAAGACTTGACCCCTTCGGCACGGGTAAATCGAAGGAAATTGTTGCAGATTAGGAAGAATTTGAATGACTTCACTGGCAATAAGAATAAAATCAGCATACGGGACGATAGAATGTGGATAGAAGGAAAGATGTTTCTGTTGGAGAACGACATTTTGATGCCAGAAAGCAAAACGGCATACCGATATTAATAATTTGTTCAATACAAACTTTAGTGACGTTAAGGAAATTATAGAACTCGCTAATCGAAATTTAAGCCGTTAATTTTGAAAGTGGTGCAAGTCCATTTTGGAAGTACTTTTAATTTTATTTTCCAATTTATTAAAAAAATTTAACAAGTTTGAAATATTTTTGTCGTTGTAACTTTTAAAAATAATAACCTTTAGAATGAAAACAACTCTATTCAAGATCTTACGCTTATTATTAACTTTTTTTTTAAACTGAAGTCTCAAATTTGGCAGATTTCACATTTATAGGATAGATATGTCTCATTGAGTGAAGGAAATATTAGTATTAAAAGTATTGAATTTATTAAATTTTTATCATATAATATTCATGGTATCTGCGACACGTGAAGCAAGCACGCGAAGAGAGCAAAACGGCATACCGATAACAAATAATTTGTTCAATACAAACTTTAGTGACGTTAAAGAAATTATCGAACTCGCAAATTGAAATTTATAGGATAGATATGTCTCATGGAGTGAAGGAAATACTCGTATTAGTACTAAAAGTATTGAATTTATTAAAAATTTATCATATTGTTCATGGTGTCTGCGACACGTGAAGCATTTCCCGTGATCGGTGAAACACATTGAACTTCAAATCAAGGTGCATATGTGCGACCGATAATGCTGACGATTAGCAATAAGCAAAATGGATGGAAAGGCAACTTTGAGGGGGGTGATCGAAATGGATTGATCAGTTTTGTGAACAACATTTTTCGAGGCATAACATCAAGAAAGTTCGGAGTGAGAATTATTGTTAATTAAATTATCAAGTGGTGTTTGATTTGCAATCAGATTGTATTGTATTGTGTTTTGGTGTATTAAATTAAATCTTTAGTAATAAGAAGTATATCTCCGCGTTTGGTTTAAAGTGTCCTTTTCCTGTTTGCTGCAACAAAACATTGGTCCTTCGAGCCCTTCAAGATCCAGCATCTTAAAAGAATACCGTAAGTCCTTTTCCTTTATTATCCTTAAGAGTGCAAATAAGTGTGAACAGTGATTAAAAGGATTAGTAATATCGAGGATTGGTAATATCGAGTTTTTATAAGCTGCTATAAAAAAATAGAGTGACAGACCATTAACTTAAACCAATCCGATCATGACTCAAATTACACTTGATACTTTGCTGAAAATGCAGAAATCTTTAATCGAACAGATGACAAAGTTCATCGCCAAATACCAAAAAAAAAATATCGCGAATACCAAAAAAACTGCAACAGCAAAGCAAACCCATGGATTTTATCTCCGAATAAACGGCTGGCATGACCTATGGCAACAATTTCTTGCCAATGACCATAAAATTTCACTTATAAAGTCAGCTGAAGATATTTCAAGAGAATATTAAAGGGGAACTCGTAGATACGGCAGCGAAACTTGAGAAGACTGCCCAAGCTGGGGAGCCAGAAAATAATACCTCGATACATACCAATCTACCACGCTTATCAATTCCCAAATTTTCAGGAGATTATAAGGAATGGATCAGCCTAGTTTCTTCTGTATTAAAAACTATAACTTCTCAGCAAAAAATAACTACTGATACAGCAACCTCGATTAAAAATTTGCTCGATGTCACGAACGAATGTTTGGCAACGTTACATAATTTATCGATCAACATATTGCATTGGGATCCCATTATTATTCACCTCTTAACTTTGAAATTACCCATGTTCTTATTACTTGAAAGGTTAGGGTGGTACATTTTTTTACAGTATGAAGAGTCGAAGTCAAGTAATAAAAAAAAATTAACTCATGAATCGGGTAAAAATGTTTATTTTTCCAAAGGTTAAAGGAGGCATTATTAGTTTTTGTTCTGTATTGTGGTCAATAGGATAGCTATTCAGAATTACCTAGCAAAAATTAGAATCCTCAAATACCAATTTTTAGCCATGGCACGCGAAAAGCTGATCTAAAGTGTCGATTTTTTTTTAAATTCATAAAAATGCGATTATCTCGAAAACTAATGATTTTATTATTAAGGTATATTTTGTTATTCTGGGCAGTCATGAGCTGGTCTATCAATCTTCCAACGGATATCGTTGAAAAACGGGACACGTTGTATATCCAATGATTGTATTAGATGTGAAAATTGGTACACTAGGCACACCTTTGGCACAAAAAACTATATTTAGATGGATTTTCACGGGGCCAGTTTCAGATCATGTCGAAAAAGCCAAGCCGGAAATTACAACTTTAATTAATACGATGGATTGTTCTTTCGAGATACAAACATTTTGGGAATAAGAAGAAGTACCCTCTAGTAATATTTTGACTCCTGAAGGCAAATTCCGTGGAGATTTTTATCGAAAGAGAAAGCCAGACGGGTCCTACATGGTGCGATTACTATTTAGACATTTATTCGATGAAAGCCTTGACCTCTCAAAAAAGGGAATATTAGAAGAATATAATAGTGTGATTGAAGACTATTACATTTCTAAGCAAATGGAGGAATTACCATTTAGACAACTTATAGTATCACTCGAAAGTGAAAAGGAAGATTCCAGTAAAAGTTATTATCGTCGGCATCACGGAATAGACAAATCAAGCAACTCTACTAACCCTTTAAGAGTCGTTTTCGACGCCTCTTGCAAAACTACTTCGGGTTCATCTTTAAATGACAATTTACTTACCGGACCAGCTTTGCAGCAAGATATTTCCGACATAATTACGCGATGGCGATTTCATCGTTATGTTTGGCCGACATTGCGAAAATGTATGGGCAAATATGGCTACACTCGGATGATATTGATTACCAACGGATTCTTTGGCGTCGCTTCCCAGGAGAGTCTATAAAGGATTATTGATTACAGTTACCTTTGGAGTATCTTGTGCACCGTACTTAGCCATCCGAACCCTTCATCAACTAGCCGAAGATGACAAAGCTAACTATCCTGAAACCTCAGAATGTCTTTTACATAATTTTTATGTTGAGGATGTGTTAACGGGATGCGAGTCAATTTCTAAGCTTAACACCTTAAAAAACAATTTAATAGCCCTCTTAAGGCGAGGTGGATTTCATTTACGGAAATTTTCCGCCAACCATACAGCTCTTCTCGAAGATTTACCTCCTCAAGACATATCTCCTGAGTCAATTATAATGTTGGACGGAAATAACCTTGTCAAGAGCCTAGGAATAATTTGGAACTTCAAAGATGATACTTTCCGGTACAAGGTGAAATTCGAAAATGATGGGCCATCCACCAAACGCAATATTTTATTGAAAATAGCAAAGCTGCACGATCCTCTCGGCTGGTTTAGTCCGATAATCATATATGGTAAGATCTTGATCCAGAAACTTTGGCTTGCTGGTATCGACTGGGATACTTCTGTCCCACATAATCTACAACAGGAATGGCAAGCGTTTACAAGGAAATAAAGAGCTTGAGACTACCACGCTGTTTTGAATGCCTTCCCTCTTCATCAACAGAGTTTCATGGTTTTTGTGATAGCTCTGAAAAGGCGTGCGCAGCTGTAATATATGCAAGAGTTATAACTTCAAATGGAGATATAACCACAAAACTAGGGTAGCGCCAGTAAGAACGATATCCCTACCGCGATTGGGTAGGGTGATGCACACTTACTCTCCAAACTAGTGCGGAATCTAAAACAAAGTTTAAACAACGAATATAAGTTCACTCTGTGGACTGATTCTTCTATCGTACTATCTTGTTTGGCCGGTCATCCAAACCGGTGGAAACAATTCGTAGCAAACAGAGTAGCAGAAATTTATATGAAAGCCCCCGGAATTCAATGGCGACATGTTGCATCTGAGGATAATCCCGCTGACATAGCGTCGCGAGGAGTATTCGCTTCAACATTAATAAAGCAATCGAAATGGTGGAAAGGCCAAAGTGGTTAAGGGAAAATAAAAATAATTGGCCTCTAACACAATTAGAGGAATCCCCAGAAGAGGCACTCCAAGAACTAAAGAAAGTTTACAATTTCCAACTTATAATCACTACCGAAAAATTAATAGAGCGATTTATTGGCAAAACGTCCCGTGTCAAAGAAAAGCTCTTTAATCACTCTGACTCCCTTTCTAGATGAAAACAACATACTTCGTGTCGGCGGACGCTTTGGACACGCCAACATAAGCTTCGCCGAGAAACATCCCATCATCCTTCCGCGAAGATCCAAATTAACATCTTTACTGATAGATCATCTTCATCAAAATACGTTGCATGGCGGGCCCAATTTGATCTTATCACTTATACGACGTAAATATTGGATACCAGGGGTTAAAATAACTATTAAACAACGCCTACACATATGTATGACTTGTCAACGATGGAAAAGGGATTCTGCAACTCAACTTATGGGTGACCTACCTCAGGACCAAATAACTTTGGTCAGACTTTTTTATGCGGTGGGTTTGCCGGCCCAATAACCATGAAGTTAAACAAAATCAGGAATTCAAAACTTGGGAAAGCTTACATTGCCTTATTTATCTGTTTTCCAACCAAAGCAGTACATATTGAAGCGGTAAGCGACTTAAGCTCAGACGCGATTCTTCTCTCGACGAGGCATTGAGCCCCTCATATCGGAGGACTGTGGGAGGCAGGGATTAAATCAATAAAGTTCCATTTAAGAAGAATCAGGTCAGGCCAATCTTACGTTTGAAGAGCTTACCACCGTCTTAACACAGATTGAAGCGGTTTTAAACTCCAGTCCACTATGTCCGTTCACGTCAGACCCACAAGATTTTAACCCTCTAACTCCGGGTAATTTTCTTATTGGAGACGCACCCTTAACCCTGCCCGAGCTTGATGTCAGTGTGACAAAAACATCTCATTTGTCTCGATGGCAATATACTTAAAAATTAAGACAAGACTTCTGGAAAAGAAGGATTTCCGAGTATCTTCCCAGATTGTAGCAAAGACACAAGTGGAAAATTGAAGTCCCATCTGTTAAACCTGGAGACCTCGTAATCTTCAAGGAATAAAACGTGCTAACTTCGGCTTGGAAATTTGCGAGAATTTTGGAAATTCATCCCGGAAAAGATAATAAGACTACTTAATTAAAAATATATGTAGATCTAGAATTATGTCCAAATAGCTCTCGACCTAAAACCAAAATATACAAGTGAGTTCAATAGTTATACTTTTCTTTCTTCACAGTGAAACCGTCACAAAAATCATGTCGAACGAAATGTGGTATATCATTCTTGTCCTCATGTACGCTTTAAAAGAGGCAACTTGCTTAATCGCTACTGACTGTGGTCACGAGAGGATGAACAGGACCCGTATATCTTTATTAAGTACGGAAGAATGTGACGTGAAAATGACGAATATTTCTCAAGAATATGAAGACATCCAACTGCTAGAACTGAATGAAATAACATCCCTTCACATTTACCAATGCAAAGTAAACGTTTTATTACTGTGGCATGTTCAGCCATCTTTCACTGGTGCCGGGAGGACTGAGCACTTTCATTATAGAAATATCTAAAGATGAATGCCTTCTTATTCACAATAATGGTACCAACCGCTTACAAAACAATAAATTAATAGCCGACATTCGTGTTAACGCTTCTACTCATGCCTCAGAGCTCTTGCAGGATCCGTGGATGCTAATGGGTACTGCAAAGGAACGTCTTATTCGTATGGAGTAAAATCCTGGAACGATGTCATAGTAATGCAAACCTTTGAATTCACGATTGTAGACTACTACGGCTCAGTTCGATTAAACGATAACCCAATGCATGGACATTGAATTTGGAATGAGTTTCTGGGATTTGATTCCCGATGCATCTTGCGAAATCCTTAAATATAACGTACTGTATCAAGGAAACGCTACCAGAGCTCAGAATGTAGACATTGAGGATAGCAAAGGAGACATAATTTACACGCTTAATGCTGGTGATACCATTTTTGCTCTCGAAATTATAAAAACCATATCCGTCTGCCGTTACAACGGGTTCCAGACTGAGCATCCTCGTTTGGTCATTGTACATGAATCTGTTTATGGATATTGGTTTAGCAAAAAGGCACCAAATTTAAAAAATTTGAATTTACTGACCTATATAAATGCTAAACTCGTCTATGTTGAGAGGCATGTCAAAACTCAAATCCAGTCATTATACCTGAATCTTATTCACATAAAATGTGAATTGGAGCGTGATGTATTAACTCCTTGTGTTGAATAATAATTAAACCTATTTTTATGGCACCCACGACTCATCTTCTATAGTATCGATATGACTTGCATAAATGCTGATTGCTTAACGCAGGTCTTAGAATGTGAAGAAAGATTTATGTACAATAGGTGCATCGAAAGAGCTAGGCAGGGAATTAGACATGGTTTATATGGAAATTTGAATTATGACCTTAGGGAAAATAGTTATTTTAAAGATGAATGCAGCATCCAACAAATAAGGTAAATATTTAAATGTAGAGGCGGGCTCTTCTATTCGAATGGCGTTTCGTGGAATACTCAAGGTAGTTCGTTATGCTCGTTGTGTAACCTAGAAGAAGTAGAGGATATCTTTCATTTTCTCTCCGTTTGTCCAATTTTACCAGAGATTAGACACTATATTTAAATGAGAAAATTGTAACTTTAGAAGAAACCATAAATCTTTTAAATTGAAGTAATTGGAATAATTTATATAGATATATACCTTAAAGCAGCAATTAAGTATAGAAACTTAACTTTCTTATAAATGAATATAATTGTTAAACTAAACTTTGGAATTACGAAATTATACTAGCTTAAATGTAAAAGCAAAAAGTTTAATAAGTGTTAATCAGCCCCAGCAGGCGGCATCATGCCATAGCTGTAGTTTATTTGAATTATAAATAATGCATAGAATTTTTGCAAATTTTGATATTTATTTATAATTATTATTATTTTTTAACAAAAACTTCATTTAGTTTTACATTAGCAAGCAAAACAATATTCACGTAAAAGTAACAGAAACTGGCTACTGATGATAAGTCATCAGCGGAAATAAATATATAAATACAAAGTGGACAAAACTAATTACATCGTGTGGCACTTTAGGCACTTAATTTTGTCAACTTTGTATATGATGTGCATACCAAAGGGTCATATGGAACATTACTATTTGTAAGACTGCTTTTTAATGGTTGCAAATAGTAATTTAGATGTACATGAAGAATATAATTTAATGTCTACCCCTTTCTTTCTTTTCGCAACTGCCCTTTTTGGAAGGTAGTGTGTCTTTTAATTTTTAGTGGTTTCCAAATTATTTTCGTTTAATGTCAGAAGGGAAGTTCGAAAGAATTCGAATTTCGCCATACTGTAATAACTTTTATTTTTATTTTGGTTCACCAGGGATATAATATATGAGGGTGGATGTTGCCTACTATAAAAGCCAGATTGACAGATCAATCTTTATTAGAAACTGGAAAGCTTTTCTTCCGTAAAATGTCAGACTTGCCGGAAGTCTTCCTTTAACAGAAAGTGATTCATTTGTCAACCTTACTGTGCTTTTGAGATTAATACATTATTTTGACAAAGTACTTTAAACATAATTGGTATGTGACAAAAACAAGTTTCTGAGCTAAATCAACGAGTTTCAATTGATTTTGATATAATTAATGTGTTTATTTTAGTTAGTTAACAGTTTCTGTTTTATTCCGATTACAATGAAATAAAAGAACAATTAAAACGAATTTATAAGTTCTTATATAAAATATTAAAGAAAAATAGCATTTTGACCCAAACTTACAAATATGTCATTAGAGAAAAAATAGACCATTAATAAACTAAAGTGTTACTTTTTATTTTTGGGGTCGAAAGTAAAAAAATAAATTATGATAAATTACCACTTTTTGTTGCAAACTTTGTGGTTAACTTGATGGCTCAAAAGTTATAGAGCAGTTTTCCTTCTAAGCCATATTAAATGCGGAAGTGTTTTCTATCATATTGTGATTCCAATGAAACATAATAGACATAAATAATGTGATTGAAGGCGTTAGAACGTTGAAATTTAATTTTTTAATTTTAATAGAGTTAGACTGTGATGTAACAATTTAGTAGTATACTATAATAGTGTTAATCAGAAATATATTTTGTTACGGTCGTTATTTGCAAAACATCCAGTGGTCCAGGATTACCTGACCACTAGGTTAAAATAAGTTGCGGAATGAGCACTTTTGGTGTCATGGATTCAGCTAATATGTCATTGGATTAGCAATTAGGGTAAATAAACTTTAAAATCCTCAGCCGCCTATGGAAATTGCATTTAAACTCAACCAAAAAAACGGTAGAATTTTAAAAGAATTCTACAAATAGAATTCAAGCACCGCCCCAAAGCCAGAAATTGCATTGAAATGTACAAAGAAATTAACAGTTGTGCAAAGTCGATATGACAAAACCGTTTACGCAGCGGAGTAGTGCGAGTGGGTGCGGTATGCTAGGAAAAAGATATTGTGACGTGTTGGTCAAGAGTTAGTTGAGTCTGAGCGGTTTTAATTAGTTTTGATCGGTTTGTTATTAGTTTTTTTTGCCAATTTCGCTAATTTATATAATCCGACTGACGGTGCAACTAAAAATAAAATAAAAACAAAACGAATAAGCCGGTGTCTTTAGAACGAATTTACGTGCCCTAAGTGTGTTCTGAGGTTTAGTAATTCCCGAAAAGAATTGAAAAAGAAGAAAACGTCAAGGAAATCGAAGTAATAGCGTCAAAAATTTTTAACAGTAGAAACATTTGGAGGTTGGATTCTGAAAAGGGGGCCATCTGATTTTGTGCAGGTGCAACATCCACAGCGATATTACGCTATAGCTTAATACTCAGTTTTCTGATTTTTCTTTATTACGCCGTATAAAAATGTCAAATGCTCCTAAATTTAATTAATCAATTAAATAATATCGACGCATCGGCAAAGAATTAAATACTTGCGCAAAGTAAATGCACCTCAATGTGAACTATAATTTGGAAAGTGAAAGAACAGACAAACCTATCGAAAACTGTTAAATACGAATTTTGAATGTTCTTAGTGAAATATAGATAAGATTTTCAACGAAGAATAGGGTACTGTGAATATTAATCCTTGCCATAGTTATACGGTTAGAAAAAAAAGACACTGGAAGATAGAACTTTAGTTGAGGCAGAAGCTCTGCTGCCGCCATTCCTGTCGAAAAACATTTTGAGTTTAGTTTTTGTCGAGTGGTGTCACCCATTTACAATTCCTTAATTGTTTGCATGCTTTGCGTCCAAGAGACTTTTATTATTCGCTAATTATTGCAAGAGTATTTGAATAACAACTGAGTTCAGTGTTCTAGATAAGTACAGTTCAATTACTTTGCCGGTTATTCTAGATTTTAAGTTGATTCTAATACCAATAAGTTGAGAATGGCATGGATAAATACCAAAACTTTAAGTACATTTCCTATTATATCGTAAGTGAAGAAAGATGCCAGTTTAAATTTCGGCGGCGTTATACTTGAAATTATTAGCTAAAGGTTCAGTATATTTATCAATGAGGTATAAATTATGAATCCCTTAAGACATGAAAATTTGAAGTGCTAGCTTGTCCTGATAATAAACCTGCAGAATTTATTTGTTTAAAATGTTGGAATAAATCACGAAAATGTGTGTACGATTTCACAATAACCTCTTAAAAGCAGAACAAAAATTACAAGAGTTAATGTCCTCACATCAAAGTATTACCGAGGATAAAAGTAACACTCCGAAGGACAAATTGACAAAGACAGGAATCTAATAAGTGCAGCAAAATTTTAACGTCGAAATAAACATGGGACTAACAGATCTTAGGGACTATGTGAAACTAGAATTTAAGATATTGAAGGTGTAAAGTTAAAAGTAAAGAAAAAATTTTTTTATAGAAATTTAATTTGAAGGACTAAAAGAGAGAAATCTAGGAAAGAAAAAAAATTTGTCTAAGTTTACAAATTTCGTAATGGGGTCAAAATCACCAAGGTGGCAAATTTGGTTCTGACACCATTTTTCCTAATAAAGGTTTGAAATAGTTGGGTCACAATTATTTTTAAATATCGGATTTATTTAATTTTATCTAAACCCTTCATTGGTTTTCTGCAAAATGATGTTAACACATTTTTTCTCATGAAAATAGTGAAAATGTCATTTTGGGAACGCGTCCCAACGCATTTCTGTATTTGAAATGTTCATAAAACAATGAAATACTAATTTAAAAATAAAATGTTCAATCATGTTTGATACACTTGTATTATAGTAGCATAATCACAATTATAAATAAAAGAAAATGTAAGTAACATTTATTTTACGTATAACTTTGTCCGGCAAATTGTAGGTTACTTCGTAAACGCACTCTATTCTGTCAAAAAGTAGTGCCCAATCACGTCAAGTGAGGCGCTACTGTGCAGTCGCACGATGAAATCTCTCGAGTGTACACAGCGTTCGATTGATTTACCATATGGCGGTTTTCAATTAATTTTCTTGGTAAGATTATTTCAGTTATATATTTTGGTACCGTACATCATAACGGGAACGCCTCAAAATCATTAACATTACGATAACTGAAAATAATTAGTGTTAATTCCATTAAATAACGCTGTTCTATTTCCGCCAGTGTTGTATATTGGCGCCCAAGATGGCCAATGACTATTTAAAATAACGGTCATTTCGAGAACGTTGCTGAATATGGCGTTATGACATTTTATTAAAATAAGAGAATATAGGACATAGATTTAAATATATTTTATTTAATATTTATTTTAGTACCGTATTTCCAAACTAGGCTTTATCAAATTTATATTTTTAACAAAAATATTTAAGTCTCTTTGGAATCCTGGATAAAATCCAAGCGCAATTATTGATACTAACGTGTACATCGTAAGTTATTTTTTGGATTTCCATGACGTGTAATTTTTACAAAATTTCACATTTCCAAATTCGTCACCTTGGTGATTTTGACCCAATGAGACATTTTCGATAGAAATTTATGTCGGAAGAGTTAAAAATGAAAAGTTTTTCTGATAGAAATTTAAGTTGGAAAACGATTTTATATGGAAAATTTTGATGACAACAAAGAAAAAGAATTTCAGCTATTTTGGTCTTTTCATTAACGAATTACGTATATATATATATATAGGTTTACCCATTGATTCAAGCTTGGATTGAGTTATTTAATTGTTATTGAATTGCATTAAGATAGAGTTGTTGAATTATAGTCTAGTTTCCATTTATAATTCAGGTTATTTTGAGCTCCATTCAGATTACTTTATCTGTCGCCTATGTATCTGAGCCTATGTAAATGGTTCCCTTGTTGTGAGGGCGTGATACTTAATTGGCGGAGCAATTACGAAGACGAAAATCTCACGGTTAGAAAGTAAAACAACAGATTACACTATTACTAGATTTTATTGATTAAAGAAAAAGGTACGAAGAACCGGTGAAGGAACCGCCGAACTCTATCGATATATGCAGACTGACATTTTAATCATATCGCTGGTTGCCTTTGTGGCTCATTGAACGATAAGTGCAATTAAGACGAAATGCGATATCGAGAAATGCATTTCTAGCAATTTCACGGAAAGAGCGTGTGTGGTGTGATAATGCGATGTTAATGAAATAGAATATTATCAAATTGCTCAAGTAATTAAATTAAAGCGAGCAATTGAAATGAAATTGAATAAAGTGCTGACTAAGAAAGTAGCAGGAAATAATAACTGAGCTTATCGAATTCGTGGCTTTACAACACCCTGACCCTCAGTCAAAGAAAGTGCGCTCTCACCGTAGAGAGAAAACTCGATTTTGTAAAATATTTTTCGTCCGCTTATTTACTTATCAAGAATAAAAGTTCACCTGGTATAATGGAACACCGATGAGAGTTTTTCTTGATCTTCTCTCTCTCTCTCTCTCCTCATCGCCTTCTTTTCCTAGGGCGGACATGACAGCGATGGGTGGGACTCACAATATAGGGCGAGTGGTCCTCCTCCCTTTACAGATCTTAACAAGTCATCCAGATTATAGAAACCCCCTAGATGCAAGGGTGGATGGGGCATGGGATAAATAAGGGGAGTCATACCACCAGACTCCCCCAACGTAATCCAGTAAGTCGGCAACGCCTGCTGTAATGCCTCCTCTTTCCTTTTCAGGTTTTTTTTGTTTTCGCGATTTTTTCCCCTTTTCAAGTTTTTTTTTCTTTTCTTAAAAATATTTCGCCTTTCTGTTTCGTCCACCTTTCCCAATCTCGTGGCATGAATTTTTCTTTTGTTGTGCGACCAAGGACGGAGATGGCATCTTCTTTACTTCTCTACCGCGATCGCAAGAGATCCAGCATGCCAAGTTTCTGCTGACAGATGACTGTCCAGCGGATGCCGTGATCCTGAGTGACATCAGCTGGTGTTAGAACCTAAATATTTCTGAATTATGATTTACTGGTAGTGAAGCTTATTATAAGCAATAAAGTTCTAATAAGTCGATACTTATTTATTTGTTCAATAAATTGAAGATTTCATATATATACATATGGGAGGAGGAGAATTTAGCAGTTACAGGGTAATTATTATATTTCAATATTTGATGCTGCTTAGTCCAGTTAATTTTTAATATTTTTTTTCCTGGAGCAACCTAGAAAACATGAAACTGGCCCCAAATAACCTGCCTAAAGATTATATCAAAATTGCCTACTATTACCGAAAGTTTACATATTCCAAATGAATTTACCAAACATTGTTTTTTTTTTGGATAAGTTTATTCTTCAAAATTTTGATGAAACCAGTTAAGATCGATAAACAGGGTTTGACCAATACTTTAAAAACTCGATAATAAGTTCCGTATATTAATATATTATTTTGGAAAGAAAATAAAGCAAGGATTACATCTTACAAGAGGAGTGAGTACCAAACATGTTAGTCACGAATTCCTTCCAGTTTCATTTATGTTATAGGGCAGGGCCTCCTCAATACTTAGCTAAAGCGGCAAAACGCCATCCGTTTTTATTCTCGAGAAAAATCGATTTAAAGTTTTTTTTACTTTATTTTTATTTAAATTATCGAATTATTTAAATAAAAAAAATTAAATTAAGTCATTATGAAATATAACTAATTGTTAAAAATCATCACAAAATTACGATAATTTTGTACTAATATCACTTTTGATTCGAGAATACACACGCTAAAAATTTTAACTGGCATAAACTATTATATATTAACATATGAAAAGAAAGCCTTACATCTTTAACAGTTCAGGGTGTATGACGTCGCCTAAAAAAACTTTAAGTCGATTTTTTTCGAGAATAAAAATGAATAATTTGTTCCAAATCTTTCAATTCTTCCTTAAATGTCTGCCATTTGTTTGCTATATTTTCTAGTAGATTTTGATCCCATATGGGTCCATTTACTCATAGCTCTTGAAACATAATTTTGCCTGAATAATTGAAGGACCTAGCCATCCTAACGGGTCGAATAGCTTGGAAGCCTCACTTAGTAAACTGCGTTTGATATATTGCTTGCTTTTTGTGTCGATTCCAACCTTAAATTGAAATCAGTCTGTAATTGGATGCCAGAGAACACCAAATGTTTTTATTGGATTATTTAAATCGAATTTTATTGGAGATGAACTTCTACCCACTTCGGGTACATGTCTTCAGAACTCTGAATTGTTGCTTGCCCACTTCCTGAGTTTGAAACCTCCGCCATTAAGCATGGCAATTAGATGTTTCTGCATCTGAATACCTTCTTCAATGGAGTCGCATCCTGATATAGAGGATTTAATATATATATATATATATATTAAAAATCTTTTAATGTGCTACTTCCGGGTATTTAATATGATCATCTTGAATTAACTTCCGTAGGGTCTTAAATGCGAGATAAGGTCATATCAGTCAGTTGTCAGTTGGTATTTTTTAGCTGGTTCGATCCGAAATCTTTTCCGTAAAATTCGTTGAAAATTACGGTCATCTGGTGCAATTCTTATATGCATATACATCTTTTCAATATCGCTTATAAATGCTAGTTTGTGTTGTCTCCAACGCATTAAGATGTCAGCCAAATTTTGTTGCAAGGTAGGCCCTGTCAGTGTTATATCGTTTAGGCTTATCCCTGCGCTTGACTTCGCTGAGGCGTCAAAAACAACTCGAAGTTTCATAGTAGAGCTGCTTACGTTGATTACTGCGTGGTGAGGAATATAGAATACGTCAAAGGACTTATTTGTTTCAAATTTCTTTCCATTTGCAGTAATCTAGCAAATGCTGTTCCATTGGATTTTCCCAAATCCTTTTTTTCTTCAGGATCAACTGGGATTCGCACGGTATATCTTCCACTTTGGGACCTCATTACTGTTGTTTCATCAAATTTTTTCACAGTCTATTTCTTCCTGTGTTTGCTTTCATTTAGGCATGATCTCTTCAATCTCCCAGAGTTTTCTTAACTGCATCTCGATTTCTGACTGTGCTACGAGACCATTTACGTTGATTTCTTTTTTGTGCTTGTTGCTATTGCTTACTTTTCCTGACAGAATTGAACCATTTTCTGTCCGCTAAGCCATGGGTCTGATCGATTACCTTTTGCGACACCATCAAGTATAGTTTTGCCAAAAGCATCTGCTCTCAAAATTATATCTATCGGTCCAGGTTTGTCATATGTTGTGTCCGCCAGTAACAGATTTTGGAAATTATTCGAAATTCCATGGCACACCTGTGCTGCTGGTAGTACCTTTGTAAGTTTGGCGAGCACTAATGCGGTTGCAGTTAACTGTAAGTTTGATGAAAATCTTGGTAATATTGTAAGTTGTGCATTGCTCTTTGCTATTCTGCTAAAGCTGTTCCTAGATCTTCAATCTTCGCATGAATCTTTACTCTTGAAAGATTAAGATGTTGTGCAGCATCTTCTATCACAAAGGATGCCTTGCTCAATGAGTGCTCTTAGAAGTTCTGCAAGACCAGTTTTTGAAATGACTTTTACCATTGCTGTTGTTAGAAGTACAGGTCCATTGATTGAGCCACCTTTGGTTATTTGGGACTGATATTGAACAACACTGCCTTCTAATTTCGCGCTGCTTTGATTATAATTCCCTGATGTTGCTACGTACGTCGAGGTAGGTTGTTCTTTAGATTTGGTCGGTTCTTTAGATTTGGCCGGCAAATCCTACAAGATTTCCAACTTTTACACGCTTGTTCATCGTGATCTGGCTTTAAACAGTTTTGACATAGTTGATACTTTTTTACGTGCAGTAACCGATCTTGGGTGGACATTCCAATGAATTGCTTTTAGTTGTATATGTCATGCTGCATGTAGGACAAAACTTTTGCTTTATTGTTTCATGAAATCCTTTTATACCCATGCATTCTCTTCTTAAGTTAACAGGGTTTTGTGTTCTGGACGATATATAATTCTTATTTGCTGGTGTTACCCCGTAATGTTCTTTCTTACTGCGCTCGTTAACTGCTTCTTAACTCTAGATTCGCATTTCCAGGAATTGGAACATATCTTCCAGTGGTTGGACTTCTTTGGGCGCTGTCAAACCTTGCTCAAATAATTTTTGTCTAGTTTTTTGAAATTATATGTACTATAAATGGATCCCAACCTGCCGTATCTATCTCAAGATTATTGATGTGGAACAAGCATTCCTATGTGGTATCATGTAACTTCTTAATACCACTTGCAGATTCTACTGTGAGCACCGATTGCGCCAGCAAAATGTTCAGTGGGTCGATACCAATAATCTTGTGTTGTTATATCGATGGTTGAGCAGCTTCCATGGAGTTTCGTAATTCGCATCAGTCACTTGCAGATGTTGGTATTCGTATATTTGATTTTTTTATATATTCCTTTTCTTCATCTAACACTGAAGCATAGGCCATTATTTCGTTGTGATTTGCCGTTATCTCTGCCTAATAATTTATTAGTGTTTGCTGTTTCATCTGCCTTAGTATATTGCGTTCTGCTCGATCATATTAATTTATAATTTTTCTCGTAAGATTTTTTTTAACTGTCTTTTGTTTCTTGAATCTTATGGCCTTAGTCTCTGCCTGATCGTCTGCTGCTTTTCTTGTCTCTACATGATCTTCCATCTTCACTGCGTTCCCTCAATGCAATACTTGGGTGGGGGTGAACCTAACTCCGTAATGCGTGGACCATTGCTAATAATGAAAAAAGTTGGTCCTAGGATGGGGTAGGAGAGGTAGTCCAACTTCGTAACGTGTGGACCGATTTGGATGATTCTTCTTTTGATGTGTAGAATGTTTTGTCCCACTGGTACCACGACAAAAATTTATGGGGTGGATGATTCTTTTTTGTTGTATTACATATGATAACAAAAATTGTATCTTGTGGTGAGAGTTGGAGGAGGGACGGCGCCTAGCTTCATAACTTCATAGACCGATTTGAATGACTTTGATTCTGTTATACAGAATACGTTTCCTGATTGATAAATTATAAGAACTTTGTGCCTAGATTTACTACGATGATTCTCTGAATACGATAATTTTCTCTTGCTATGTAGAGTACGATGGCGCACTAGTACCATGGTAAGAATGTTGTATCTAAGGTGAGGGTATGAAAGGGTGATCATGACTAATTTCGTAATATGTTGCCGGGTTTCCTGACTTTAGAGTGCGCTACCGCTGCAACTTTTGAAATTGCTGTATTCGTATGAGCAGCATTCTTCGAGTCGTATATATGAAGACACTTAATCTATCTATCTATCTATTACCACATTTTGAAGTCGGTGCAAATTAAACAAAACAACTAACCAACCACAATTGAAGATACTATATACAACTACCTGAGCGTTTCAGCTCATGGGATCATAAAGAAGGACGATTAAATACTTTTGTTGTAGTTGTTTGGTTTGTTTAATTTGCACCGACTTCAAATGTCATAATAGATATAAAATTAAAAATAATTTTATACTACTTAGCGTTTTTGTGAAGTCGGTTCAAGTTTGTCTTTTAAAATTTTTTTTTGATCTTAAATTGTTTAAAATAGGCGTACACAATTTTAAGTAGATATGATGAATAGAATAAAAGATATGAGCTGTCAAATTTCGTGCCGGCTTATCGCGTTATACGGCCTCTGTGTTAACTTTAAATGCGTTTTTCTTGACCGATTGACTTGAATTAAACTGCTAATGAAAGACACACCTGCGAAAATCGCATGTCTAAGTTTGAGTTTGGACCATTATGAGAAGAATGAAATAAAAGCTCTAATTTTTATTTTAGACTACTGAGAAGATCTGAATATTGTCCACTAGCGGAGCCAATAAAGATTTGATGTTCAAAAAAATTATTTTTGTAAAATTTTCAATCGGACTTTTCATTACACAGCAAAAATTCCCCAAAAAATTACCTCTTTTTGGTTACTACACTAGGTTGCCTCCTTACGGGAAATTAAAAAAAATCAATTTTCAAATAAATACAATTTTGTAAAGCGAATTTTTTCTTTATACTATTTTGTAAAGTGGGATTTTGGGCAATATTTTGTAAAGTGGATTTTTTTCACAAACCGGAATTTTGTAATATTGATATTTTATAAATCGGTATTTCATAGGGATCCTGTCTAGAGGAATACAGCTAGCAATTTAATTAGAACAATGTCCGTGATAATAGCGATAGAAAAGTCAACACTGTCAGAGATTGAGGGGCGCCAATAAATTTAACATTCTTATTTTCGACCTTGTCTAAAGCGGGCAATATGGTATGCCCGACGCTAGTCCAAATATGGAAATTATATTTTAGTGTAGGCCTGTAGATCAGCGCAATGTGTTAGATGAAACGAACTATTTCTTACATCTCTGAGAAAACCCCAACATTTTATCGCATTTTTAGCAATTTTTAAGGTATAATCGGCCCAGAGAGTTAACAGAATTGAGTTTTGAATGCGTTAAATAAAACGATTTGCTCTGCTCAAGTGAGAATCGCAGAAATGTCGTTGTTTAATGACCATAACATGCATTCTCGATTGATTTCTGTGAGTTTATTATAAAATCAAACGAGTAGGCGAAAGCAAGGGTGATGTGGTTGACAATCTATCTATCCGTTTTAAGCGATGAAGGTTCAAACCAAATGCTTTGTTATGTGAGCAACAAGAGGGCAAATGCGGGTTGAGCAAACCAAGCGCAAGTCTGGCAGGCTGGTGAATTTCAACACCACTGCATATTCCACAGTTCAATGTACAATACGGCTGTCAAAAAATAAAGTCAAGTCTAGAATTACCACAAATGCAGTTTCGTTTCTAGAATTACCACAAATGCATTTTTGTTTTTTGATTTGCTTTTTATATCTCTTTTTTCTCATCACTCGCGACAAATATCTGTTCATGGAGAAAATCTTACAAGTAAGAGTTGTGTAGAAAGATCTATGGCCAGGCTGGTGATGATCTCATACAAAAGCGATAATATTCTGTGTGATTTGGCAAACTTCTCAAGTGGATATTTTTGTTTGTGATTAATTAAATGTAAATTAAACACATAAGAAATACCAATGTCGCATGTAAATTGAATCTGTAATACTAAAATATCATTAAATATAGTTTCTGAAAAAATACACATTTTAAAAGAAGTGTAGAGTAATCATGAAAAAACAGTTCCACAAAATAAAAATTGCAGCTGAAAATTTGTTAAGATCGAATCGGCCCGAGAATAAAAATGATGAACGGAGAAAAGTTGAATAACACGCCGAAAAATACAACGATGTATTGGAAAAAAATCTATAAAAAATTCTCACCATATGCAGGTTCGGAGCAAGATAAGGAGAAACGAATTAAAAAATTCAAGAGTACAGATTGGGACAAGCCTTAGAATCCTCGAAAGATAACAATTGCTCGTTATATAGTGACGAATGAAATTCACACAGAAAACGAAGCTACCAAGAAGCTTAAAGTTATTTTAGATACCGATGTTCAATAAATTGCTTCGCATAAACGTACAGTTTCTAGGTATTTACAGGAGTTTAACTCGATCAAAAGAGCATATGGGAATATGCAACGCTCCAATGAAAACAGTGCTAAATTAAATCAGCTTAAGCTGGATCAAGAGGAATGTGAATCGAAAGTAGATAAATACGTTTCTGAAAGTTCTACAAAATATGCATATTGGTAAGGTACTTTCACATAAGCTGCTTACAAATCTTTTTTTAAAATTTAAATATTTTAGCGCCCATGTTTCGGATTAACTCTGAAATATGGAAGGTTCCCCCAATATGGAAGCCACCTACGCCATATTGGAGCGGAACGGAGAACCCGGATTCGATCTGGCCGGCATGAAAGAGGTTTTTCGTCTGGTCAAGAACGCGGAGTTAAAAGGTGCGAGAATAAAAAAAGGGAAAAAGAAAAAGCGAACCACGAGGAGTGCAGTTTTGGCTTTGAACAAGAAGTCGTGTTAGTGAAAAGTGAAAAACGTGTTGCAAGGGAATTGTACAGGGAAGAATCAGTGGCACTGAACTATTTACATTAAATCAAAAATTTGGTATACCATACAAGCTTGAAAGAAAGCATGATTAGGATAAAATGTTGAATTTGCTATGGGTCCATCTTGAATGCCAAATTATTAAGTAAACTCAAAAAAAAAAAAATCAGAAAATCAAATTTACACTTTGCATACGTAAGCTACAATTATCAAATCTAGCAATCATTTAGAATATATATCTTGAAAATCTTCGAAAATAATAAAATCTTCAATAAATTTTCGGCTCAATATTTTTAACCATAAAGAATCACAATTAATACATACGTACTTATTTTGGATTAGAATTAGAATTAATCCTTCTAACTCAGAAGGCGCACTTCATAGGCAGAAGCCTAGAATCATTTGACCTATTCGCCAACATATAACAATATACTGAGGCGAATGAGGCTCCTACACCAACATGCAAAAAAAAAACACTAAAAAACAGAGATCGTTAAAGCAAATCCTTGGTGAGAGTCAGGTTAAAAAGAGGACATATACTCACTACTCTATACATGCGGTTTATAATAATAATAGTGTTTCCATTCAAATACAAAAGAATCAAAATGCAAAACAAACAAAAACGAGAAACTAAAACAAAAACCAGTGCGAGCAAAAGACTGAATTATAAATTGTATGTACTTCTTTTAAGTGTCACTTTGTCCACACTAGTATCAAAAACGTCTCCAACATCATTAGTAGACCTACACATGCGGTTAATAGGCTCGAACATGCCGTAATTAGTGCGCGAAAAAGCAATCTGTAAAAGTGATCGATTACGTAGGGAATAGGACAGTTCTCTTGGCAAAACTTTGGAAGCAAGTTCAACACTGTCTATCTTTCCCTGCAGAAGCTGATGCAAAAATATCAAATCTGCAACCCAACGTCGCTTCTCGAGTGTAACAAGCTGCAGTAACCCTAAGCGCTCCTCATAAGAGGGTCATTCCAAGGCAAAGAACGCAGGGCCGATCGCACAAATCTACGCTGGACGGACTCGATACGTTTAATGTGGGATCCGTAAAACGGAGACCAATCCTGACTAGCATATTCAAGCAGGGGTCTAACCAGTGACGTTATTTGAGGGCTTGGAAATTCCTTGGACCACCGAAGAATAAATCCCAGCATAGAGTTTGCCCTAGCAACGAAGTTATTAATATGGGAGATGAACTTCAATTTAACATCAAGATACACCCCCAAGTCCCTCACCCGTTTTATACCAGTACTCTCAAACATCTACTGAAAAGTATGGAAGCTGTGAGACCTCGAAAAGGACATAACCTGACATTTCTCAATGTTCAGCTTAAGACTGTTGTTGTAGCACCACTCATAGAAAATGTGCAACTCTGATTGCAAAATCTCACAATCAGCATAGATTTGATTGGGAGAAAAATCTTAATATCGTCAGCATATACTAGCCAACGTCAGAATAGTTCGGCCGCTTTGTTTAAGTTTCGAGAAATGAAATAAATTCTTAATTTGAAATAACTTAATAAGTATTTCATTCAACGAAAATAATTTATTTTATATACACAAGAGTTTCATAAATGCATGCCGCAAAAAGTAAAAGAAAATATCTCAATAGTTCGGCCACAGGCTGCAATGCGTCAAAATAGTTCGGCCACGCAGATTTACCATTGTGTAACATTCCCGTTATTCTTGATAACAGCCTCACAGCGCCTAAACATGGTATTCACAAGTGTTGTACATTCGTCGGGGCCAATTGTGCTCCAAATCCTCTGTAATTTTTCCCGGAATTCACGAATAGTCCTGTGTTTGTGCGCATTTACAACGCTAATTTTTATTGGGTGTCTAATTTAGTCCGAATTTGACTTTCAATGCAAAAAGATGCCTCGTGGTAAAGCATTAAGTTGTGATATAAGGCAATTAATAATTGATTCATATAAAATTGGCAAGTCCTGTCGTAAAATTGCAATTGATTTTAATATTCCACGATCAGGATATTATAAATCTTTTTAAAAGGACCGGTAATATCATCGGACGACCTTCCTCAGTTAGTGAAAAAAATTTACGTTCTTTAAAAAGAGTAATTATGAACAATCGTCGTGTGTCAGCCGCTCAGCTATCAGTAAAGTGGAATGAATCAACAAAAAAGAAATTTTCGGTCAGCACAACTGAGAGAGCTGTGAAAAAGCTAAAATACAAATTTTATAAGGTATGATTTCACATTGTGCGATGACATTTAAGCTTTGATTATTTTATTAGGCAAAGAAGAAGCCCCTTCTAACACCTGTTCAAAAGAAACGGCGATTAAAATGGGCCAAGGAGCACCTCAGTTGGACCCATCGGCAATGGAGCTCAGTCATTTGGAGCGAAGAGTCGACTTTTGAAGTGTGTTTCGGAGACAGTCGAAAAAGTGTTGTTCGAAAAAGATCTGAGGCCTTCCATAGGGATTGTTTGAAGAGAACTGTGAAACTGTGAAGCCAAAGTAATGATTTGGGGATGCATGTCCTCCAGAGGAGTTGGAAATCTTCATTTCGTTGATGTTCTAGTTAATGCCTTAATTAATTACCTTCAGATCCAAATCTGCAAACATCAGAAGGAGAGTATTTGTTCCAGCAGGATGGTGCACCCTGTCATACGGCAAAATTGACCAAAAAATGGTTTACAGAAAACAATATCCCCGTGATGCAGTGGCCATCTAGTAGCCCTGATCTTTCTCCAATAGAGTCTCTTTGGGGCAAAATGAAAAGGGAATTGAGAAAGAATCCAGCAAGAAATATCACTGAGCTGAAGGAAAAGTTGCAGAGAATTTGGAGCACAATTAGCCCCGACGAATGTACAACACTTGTGAATACCATGTTTAGGCGCTGTGAGGCTGTTATCAAGAATAACGGGGATGTTACACAATGGTAAATCTGCGTGGCCGAACTATTTTGACGCATTGCAGCCTGTGGCCGAACTATTTTGAAGTGAAATTGTATTTTTTAATTATTTTTTCTGAATTTCAATTGAGATATTTTCTTTTACTTTTTTCGGCATGTATTTAAGAAACTCCTGTGTATATAAAATTAAATAATTTCGTTGAATGAAAAACATTTTAAGTTATTCAAAATTAGAAATTTATTTCGTTTCACTAAACTCAAACAAATCGGCCGAACTATTTTGACGTTGGGTAGTATAAGAATTTTACATCTTTGAAGCAAATACGAAATATCATCAATAGACAATATGAATAACAATAGACCCAGATGGCTGCCCTGGGGAACGCCAGAATGAGCAAAAAAATCATCAGAGAGTACACTACGAAAACGTACTCTATAAGTCCTATTAGATAAATACGACTTAATCCAAACAATAAGCGAGGGAGGGAAACCCAACTTAGCCAATTTAAAAGCAATGGTAGAGTGAGACAGCCAATCAAAGGCCTTACTGAAATCAGTGTAAATGCAGTCAGTCTGGCAACCATCCGTGAATCCACCCAGTGCAGGAAACAAACTCGACCAAGTTTGAAACCGTGGACCTACCCTCAAGAAAACCATGCTACCTAGTGCAGATTAAGCCTTTACACACTTCGGATAATTGGGAATGTATTAACAGTTCGAAGAGCTTAGGGATACAGGGCAATTAAGCAATCGGCCTGTAATTGGAAATGTCTCTTCTATTGCCACTCTTGAAAATAGGAATTAGAAAGGATATCTTCCAAAGTGCTGGGAAATGGCCCCGCGAAAGAGACTTCCTGAATAGAAACAGCAAAGGCCATAATAACACCGAAGAACATTTCTTTATGACTGCAGCAGGAACCCCATCAGGACCACTAGAAAAGTCAGTTGGAAGCGCAGTAATATGCTTCAACAAGATCTCCTTCGTGATAGATGGAACTAATACCACTATCCGGGATGAAATCAGATGATTCAAATGCACCCTTAAAAGATTCAGCAAATAAGTTACAGATAATATTAGAATTATTACTAGAAATCCCCCCGAACTCCATAGTCGATGGATAGTTCACGTTGACATATTCAAAAAATGCACGGGGGTCAGAGAATAATCTGTTCTTTAAACTTTAACTTCATAGAGAGAGCGAGAACGGCTTATAAAATGTTCATGGCAAATACTAAATTCTTGCCAAGAGTCAACACTGCCAACACGAAGGTACCTTTTCCCAAGTCTGTTCTTCTTATTCCTAAGAGACTTCAATTCTCTGTCAAACCAGGGAGGAGCGGAGTCTCTACCCCTAACCCGAACTAAGGGAACAAACCTCCCAAAAGCTTCATACAAAACGTCGTAGAGACCTGATACGTTACTGTCGATATCGTCACCAGATAAGCAAG
This sequence comes from Leptarthrus brevirostris, assembly GCA_964036015.1. Lineage (NCBI taxonomy): Eukaryota > Metazoa > Arthropoda > Insecta > Diptera > Asilidae > Leptarthrus > Leptarthrus brevirostris. The sequence continues at coordinate 103,389,089 of OZ038371.1, forward strand.
TCTGGAAGTCTATCTCATCAAAATAATCGTTCAATGCCCCAAAATCGGCCGCTCTAAAGTTAAAATGATATTGGCTATCGAGGTTATCGACAAGCACGTCCAACAGACAAATAAAAACCAACAAGCAGTGCAGGGTGAAACACGTCAAGATTTGTCAAGGCAAGGAGGCTGGGTTCAACAAAAGTGAGCGTGGAGTTCGTAGAGAACACCAGATCAAGCTGTCTTCCCATATTATTACTCACATTACTCATTTGGCATAGCCCCAAGCCAGCCAAGGTGTCGAGGAATAATGATCAACATCCACTACCCATCGTACATTAGGTAAGTTCAAGGTAATTTGGAGGTCAAATCGATATTTTGAACGGCACTTGCACTTTTATCCCGGAGATTAACAGATAGTTAATTTCACCATAAACATGGCCTTGAAGGGCATGGTCAAGGTCACTACCTGAGCGTAAAATTGTATGCTCTTTTGATTTCAGTGATAAAAGTATGGGGTTTAAAAAAATTAATAATTATTATTTTGACCTTGTGGGGGCCCCAAGGTCAAAAGGGAGGGATCACTCAATATCATATCTGACCGTAAAATTTTCCGCTTTTTTGATTTCTGGTGTCAAAAGTATAGGGTCCCATTTGAAAAATTTTATTTGACCTTGAAATGCTCACCATCGGATAGCCAGGGAAAAATCCTGAAACTTTTGTATTTCACATTTTTCTCTAAAACGCTCTCTCGCCGATATATTCTGCCGTTCCTGGACTTTTGGATCACCCTGTATAACAAAAAATCAAGAAGAGGTTCCTCGAATCAAATGAAATCTTTACTGAAACTTGTTCCAGCTCCAGTTGGTCAGAAAATGAGGGAGTGTCACAATGATTAGTATTAAGAAAATTCCTGCAAGCTATGAGAACCCGATGCAGCATGCATATCCCTACGGAAAACCTGATAAGAGCCATTAAGTAGTTCCGCGTCCGAAATACCCTGGTGTAACCACGTCTCAGATAAAGTTATCACATCAAAATCGCAGTTGGTAGATGAGAAATAAAAATTATTTGTTTTGGTCCTCAGTCCTCTCACATTCTGGTAGTAAGGAGAGAGCTTGTCCCGTTTTTTGAACTAGGAGACTGAGCCGCTCCTGATCTGGTGCGGCGGCGAGAATTGGGACCTTACCAAAAACATCCTCGGGCCAGAAATTATCACTGAGCAGAGTATCAGCCACCTGAGTGGGAGTTGACAACAAGAAAGATGCGTACGGCTTTAACTGCCCACTTATTTTCCTACAGAATACTTCAGACGTGTCAACACCCCTATACTGGGATAGCCTTACAAGCCTCGAACCATCTGGAGGATGAGGTTGCTTTTTCGTCAGGGGGATGATTTTGTCGATTCCTTTCATCCTTTTTTTATAATCCTTTAATAATTGTGCTTCCTTTTTTTTCATGCCTTCGTGCTTTGGTCCTAAGGACTTAAAGAGTGCCCGCATAAATGTTCGGGTGAGTGTACCGAGGAGTGTGAGGCAAGATCCCACACCGATCCGGCGAATTAAGCACGGCTAGCTAGATGGGCCCCTCACCTCTTCGGTCACTGACCAAGCCTGCACGGCTGCTATGACGCCCACCCTGGTATTCCCTAACCCCTCCCTATCCTTTTTGGTTGTGAGTCCAGACTTAGTCGGGGTTCTCACAACCCTCAATCAAATCCATGTCCGCATGCAGCCATCTTGAGGTTGCCAGTGAACATGGGTTTCTAACAAACAAACCTTAACAGCTTAAAGCGCAGCGTGCCTGACTCTTTTAAATGCTTTTGAAATAACAAGAGGGAAAATTTCAGACTCACCAAAATTCTGAAGACAGTGATTCCAATGCTCCGTCAGCACCGTACTGACAATCGTTACTAAAGTAGTTATTTTCAAGATATTTCATCAACAGGAGAGTTGATGAGTGATCCTAAAACTTTAAGATAAAACTGAAGTAAGTGCAATTGGTCTGTAGTTGGAGGTATAGAAGCAAAATATGCTAAGGAAGTAAATGAACAAATTAAACAAACCATGCAAAATGATGATGTTAAAAAACCAAACATCAATCATAGAAGCGACTTTATCGAGCTGTCGAGTTGCCCACAGCAGTTTTCTCGCTGGAGGTTAATTGCTGCCATTCATCAATTTTTATGACCGCTCTTGGTAAATTTTATGAAGTAAACCAGAGAGGTAATAAAATGTGATTCGACTGGTGGTGGTGGGCTATGTTTCATGGATTTCTCAACCATACAAATATTATTGATTACAAAATATGCTGAAGGTGGTGCACTCCTTGGACAATACACAATTTTACCCCTCAATATAAACATTGTCATACTTTAACAATATGTTTAGTATTACTAATACTATTGCAAGCATGTTGTATCCTATTTCACAGATCTTCCCTAGAACTAATAACTGAACTATAAAAATAGTTTTTAAAAAAAAGTTGAACCGACTTCACAAAAAGCGCTAAAAAGCATAAAATAATTTTTCATTTTATATCTATTACGACATTTTGAAGTCGGTGCAAACCAAACAACTACAACAAAAATATTTAATCGTCATTTCTTATGATCCCGTAAGCTGAATCGTTCAGGTAGTAATATGTATTATTTTCAATTGTGGTTCTGTAGTTGTTTTATTTGTTTAATTTGCACCGACTTCAAAATGTCGTAATAGATATAAAATTAAAAATTATTTTATGCTTTTTAGCGCTTTTTGTGAAGTCGGTTCAACTTTTTTTTTAAAAACTATTTTATTTTACACTTTTTAGTGTCTTCTACTCTATACAACGAAGAAAGAACCATCCAAATCGGTCCACACGTTAGACGTTTGTTTTAACCCCCTACCCCACCCCCATTCCACTCAACTGTTTTTCTCATGGTATCAATCAAGGAACATACTCCACCGAACAGAAAAGGAATCATCGAAATCGGTCCACGCGTTACGAAGTTACTACCCCTCTCCCTCCCCCACCACCACCATAGGACCAGATTATTCTCCTATTAGCAATGGGGATCACACTCTATACAACAGCAAAAGATCCATCCAAATCGGTCCACGTGTTACAAAGTTAGGTACCACCCTCCTCCTCCCCCCACCACAGCAATATTTGTTTTCTCGTAGTATCAACCTAGGATCATATACTACTCAATAGAAAAAGAATTATCCAAATCGGTCCACGCGTTACGAAGTTAAACTACCCCTCCCCCCACCCACACCTTTCACCCTAGGACCAAATTATTCTCCTATTAGCAATGGGGGATCATACTCTATACAACAGAAAAAGAACCATCGAAATCGGACCACGCGTTACAAAGTTAGGTTCCACCCCCACCCCCCTCCACCCCAAAATTTTTTTCTCCTGGTATCAACCACGGAACAAACTCTACCCAACAGAAAAAGAATTATCCAAATCGGTCCACGCGTTACAAAGTTAGACTACCCCTCCCCCCCCCTCCCCCTACCCTAGGCCAAATTTTTTTTCTCCTATTAGCAATGAGGGATCATACTCTGTACAACAAAAAAAGAACCATCCAAATCGGACCACGCGTTACAAAGTTAGGTTTCACCCCCACCGCCCACCCCCACCCTACCAAAAATTTTTTTGACATGGTACCAATCGGTGAACATACTCTATCCAACACAAAAAGAATCATCAAAATCGGTCAACGCGTTACGAAGTTATGCCCGGTCAGACAAAAAAAAAATAAATAAAAAAAAAATAAAAATACGCGTCGAACTTAGAACCTCTTTGTTTTTGGGAAGTCGGTTAAAAATACATCTTAGCGCTGACCTGTTGAAAATAAAGCTCGACCATATCTAAAGCGCCCACCTCCGGCAAAAAGATATTACTATCTCACGATAACCGCCAGCCGAAACAAGAATTGCAAATATGTATATCAGCGCCTTTATTTTACCTTATCGGGCGAAATATTCAAAATCAAAGATCTTTGAAATAATTCGTAAATTTTTTCCTTTTTTTTGAAAATAGAATAAATAATTTTTAAACAATTTTCTAAACAATCAATTTGATTTTTCTGTATTTTTGGTGTTTCTTAATTAAAAAGGCGTCTGAAAAAGTCTTTTCTTTTAATCCCATAGTTTTTTCCTCCAAATTGAGTACGTACCTTTTTTTAACCGACTTCCCAAAAACAAAGAGATTCTAAGTTCGACGCGTATTTTTTTAATTTTTTTAAAATTTTTTTATTTTTTTTATGTCTGACCGGGCATAACTTCGTAACGCGTCGACCGATTTTGATGATTCTTTTTTTGTTGGATAGAGTATGTTCCCCGATTGGTACCATGTCAAAAAAATTTTTGGAAGGGGGGGGGGGGGGGGGGGGGTGAAACCCAACTTTGTAACGCGTGGTCCGATTTGGATGGTTCTTTTTTTGTTGTACAGAGTATGATCCCCAATTGCTAATAGGAGAAAAAATTTTGGCCTAGGGTGGGGGGAGGGGTAGTCTAACTTTGTAACGCGTGGACCGATTTGGATAATTCTTTTTCTGTTCGATAGAGTATGTTCCGTAGTTGATACTAGGAGAAAAAAATTTTGGGGCGGAGAGGGGTGGGGGTGGAACCTAACTTTGTAACGCGTCGTCCGATTTCGATGGTTCTTTTTCTGTTGTATAGAGTATGATCCCCCATTGCTAATAGGAAAATGATTTGGTCCTATGGTGAAAGGTGTGGGTGGGGGGGGGGAGGGGTAGTCTAACTTCGTAACGCGTGGACCGATTTGGATAATTCTTTTTCTATTGAGTAGAATATGATCCTAGGTTCTACGAGAAAACAAATGTCGCTGGGGTGGGGGAGGGGGAGGACGGAACCTAACTTTGTAACGCCTGAATCGATTTGGATGGTTCTTTTGCTGTTGTATAGAGTGTGATCCCCCATTGCTAATAGGAGAATAATTTGGTCCTATGGTGAAGGTGGGGGTGGGGGAGGGGTAGTAACTTCGTAACGCGTGGACCGATTTCGATGATTCCTTTTCTGTTCGGTAGGGTATGTTCCTTGATTGATACCATGAGAAAAAAAGTTTAGTGGAATGGGGGTGGGGTATGGGATTAAAACTAACTTTTAACGCGTGGTCCGATTTGCATGGTTCTTTCTTCGTTGTATAGAGTCGAAGACACTAAAAAGTGAAAAATAAAATAGTTTAAAAAAAAAAAGTTGAACCGACTTCACAAAAAGCGCTAAAAAGCATAAAATAATTTTTCATTTTATATCTATTACGACATTTTGAAGTCGGTGCAAATTAAACAAATAAAACAACTACAGAACCACAATTGAAAATAATACATAATACTACCTGAACGTTTCAGCTTACGGGATCATAAGAAATGACGATTAAATATTTTTGTTGTAGTTGTTTGGTTTGTTTGATTTGCACCGACTTCAAAATGTCGTAATAGATATAAAATGAAAAATTATTTTATGCTTTTTAGCGCTTTTTGTGAAGTCGGTTCAACTTTTTTTTTAAAACTATTTTCAAAGTATGTTAGAATTAAATATTTGATAAAATTTGTGTAATCTTTAAGTTTGAACCAGATTAGACAATGGTGATTTCTTCAGTTTGTCAGCTAAATTCAGAACCATTTTTAGGCTAATTGAATTTAGGATAGCTTTGTTATTGTGTGACGAGTTGCGTACGACATAACTCCAGTTTTACAACCTTCAAAATTTGTCATTCTTTATAATTGATAATGCAAATACAACAAGAATGAAAACATTATTTCCAAATCTTTTAATTATTGTAAAACTTTGGGCTTAATTATCTTACTTTTAACTTTTGTAAAATAGTCATATTTATATGATTTTTATAAGATTTTTTTTCGGAAAACAGGTTTATAAAATTATATTTCAGTAAATGGATCAAGGTATGTAGCATAAGTAAATCTAAAGCAAACCATTATTAAAAAATTATTATAAATTATAATTATATAATATTTAAACTATTATTTTGACTGGGGGAATAACACGTAATGCAGTGGCGTACGTGCCTTTACTGTGTGCATGTGCCGTAACTGTGTGCATGTGCCGTAACTGTGTACACCGATAGTAATGCGACCACAACCTTCTCGTGGTGGCTGCTGAAAACAAACTTCTGGCACGGTCATGTCTTTGCCAGGTGTGCTGAAAAACTCTCTTAAATCAAATACTCAATAACAAAGATGGAGAAAGTAATACAACTCGGACGACGATATACGTCCAAACGTCGGTTGGAGCTAAGACGTAAACAAACAACAACTAGGGGTAATGGACTATTCCTCGATGAAGGTGATTGAAGCAAATTAAAACAATTATCCGTTTAATTAATGCGTTAGGCCTCTTAGACTCTATATCGCGCAACACGAAAAAAAAATTTTTATTTTTCAATTCGCAAGTGTTTGAAAAATTTCCTCGAGGAGGAACATTCTGTACTAATTTAAGTGCACATTAGCTGTGTTTTTTAATGAGCTGTATAGATCTCCGCCATACAAACTGCTGAACCAGTTCTTGATCTGGTTCACTATCCCGCGCAAGGGAATTTAAGGAATTTCCCTTGAAAATAAAATGCTGCCAACTTCAATTTCAATGCAAATGTCATTTTTATGAATGTGCAATATAACGAAAGAAATTAAAATGTTGGTTAATATTTTATATCTTCTTTAGCTTTATCTTTGGCGTAAAATAGAAACTTACAAATGCTTAAAACTGACAAATATGTAACTTGGGAAGTCAGCTGCAGCTTTAATTTTAAAAATTTCCCTAATCGTTCTTTTAATGATCTGATGAACCAGTTCATTAAAAAAACACGGCTATTGAGAAGAAAGTGCTAAGTACAGGTGAGAATAGTTAAGAGTAGCTGTGGATATTGAACCTAGATTCAGTGCAACGGGGTTAAAAAAGAAAAATGTTCAGAGTTACACTAGGAATGAGCGTGGTATTTGTGTTTCAATTTTGGGCAATAGTGCTAAGAGGAACTCGCAATTTTAAATTCGAAGCTTAAGCCAGTTTAGTCGAGGGAACGGTTGATAGGTTAGTGATAGTTCGTACTTACACCAACTTCCGCTGATAAGTTCGGATAGACATAAAAGTTATCCGCTGTTTTAATCTGTATGATGCGAAGACGTTAATTGCTCGCGTGGGAACGAAAATTAATTCAAAAACAAAATTTTAATTTTTATCCCTTCACGGTATAAGAGCTGCAAAGCAAAAACAAGAAAGAAAAGGAAATTTTAAGGAGAATTGTTTCAATCATGGATTATTGATTTAATAAATTAAAAGTCTAATATCCACTGTTGACCTTAAAGCAACTACTGAGAATGAGGTGATTTCTCTGATTTGATCGCGTACTGGAACTGACAGTGACTCGATTGTTTACAGACGGATTGATGCGCGGCGTGGACTGCGGGGTATGTCCTTTTCCGCTTTTTTCAAGATTCTTGTTCCGGACATTGCTGGCTAAAGTTATTAATTTTTAAGATGTAAAAATGGCACAATTTTTTCCACGATTCTTTAAACTAGAATAACTTTTTTCATGAAAAATTGTAGCTTTTAAAAAGAGCTTTCCAATGAAGTTTGTTTTACTTTTTTATGTTGAAGGGTTCATGAGAAATCATGCGCGCAAGCTTTTTACCCCTAAATTCACCCTCCTTCTTTACACCCTTCTGCGCCTTATATTAGAGGTACTTTTTTTAAATAGCATAAAATTAAAGGCAAAGAATCCAAATATACCAAAAAAAAATCCTCAAGTACAAGGGTAATCATGAAAAAAAGTAATAAAAAACTCATAAAAAACATGCACTTTTAGGTACTAGGTATCCTTAAGTTCGTCTACTTCTTCAAAAAACTTGTCGCAGATATTTCGCTCTGCTACTCCAACGTAACTGGACTACGCTCGAAAACGACTCGTCTTCTGTTGGGCACGTTTGAATCTTGTTTTGACGTTGTGTGTTTGACTCAAATATAGCTTTGTGGAAGGATGCTGACGCTGTACGCCGTGACTTGCCCTGTGCGATTGTTGATGTTGCTGATGAGGATTTGTTGGAAGTCATTTGTGTGCTGTTGCGGCTCCTCCATAAAAACGTTTATATCGCCACAGCTTATATTCCACCTGGCTTGCCCCCGGATATTTATGAGCTGTTTGATGCTGCATCTAAGCATCCCCAAATCAATTAGATTAAGTAAATTGTAATTCCACATAGTCAAGTAAGCATGTATTGTTTTATTTCATATGTTTATACATTTAAGGTAGGACAATGAGAGGAATAGCCAAGATATTTAATAGTAAGCTTTATTCATGTAATTTACCTCAATTCATTCACGAGATTTAACACCTTGCACATCGAAGTACGTTTGCCTGAGTCATTAACCTCATGCAATGTTCTAGTATGAATTTAACTTCAGTTAATATTGCATTGTAAACATTTTTGAATATGACCTTGTTATGTTGGACTTTAGCTTTTGTTGCACTAAGCAATTATTAATTATTGTTAATGTTAGCGTAAATTTTGTATTTAAGATCGATTTAACAGTAATTAAAGCTCAGTTTCTTATTGCATGTCGAGTGTGTTTTAATTGATAGTTCACGTCAGTTTCTTACAGAATTTTGAATATTTTTTAATTGATCGTTATCTTCGGGCGAGTGCTCTGTTTTAATCTAAATAATAATTCATTCCTTTACAGTTCTGGTATTCGGTTCAAGTGCCGTTTATAAAAGTAAAAATAAAACAACTTCATAGCCTTGGTATAGCGGTTCAAGTGCCGTTTGTACCTCAGCGTTGAAGGCTATTTTAAAGGAAATATAGGCAGGGCAAAACAGTCCTGACTTAACATTTGGTGACCCCGACGTGATCAAGTGAAACGCTTGTATTACGATCATCGTTTAAACCAGCACATTTTGAAGCAGTGGACAATGAAATTAGGGAAACTCCTGACGTACCGCGAACACACTCCTACTTCATTGATTATTACAACTCAGCTAAGGCAATTTACGAAAATTATCATGAGGAGTTCACTAATAAGTTAGAACTACTTGTGCAACAAGACACAGCTTCCGCCAGCCCAAAACAAAATTACAGTGAGCAACCTACAAGCAAACCTTGCGACAAAAAAATAAAGGAGTCGCTGCAAGATAATAATGCCTCATCAAATTTGTCATGCTCTGAAGATCAATCGCCACAGATTGCCCAGATAATGAGAAGACAATCAAGGTAACATTATGAATTTAGAATGAAAACCATCAATCAACAATGGGCGCCATTAGAAGAATGTGACCACAGATTATGGGAGCTAACCGAAGACCCCACCCAGGAGGGCTATAATGCCGAAGAATACATTAAGTTACAAGAAGATGTCAATAAATGTTTGATTTCACTAGCCACTAAACGTGATAGTTTCGACACACTCGCAACGCATTCATCAGCTATGAATTGAGGCTCAATGTTGAAACTCCCCAAACTAATACTTCCAAAATTCGATAGAAACTACTTGAAGTGGACCCAGTTTCACGATTTGTTTACGCAAATAGTACATAATAAACCAATGCCAAATTGTCAGAAGTTATGGTACCTCAAGGCCAATTTGTCTGGAGAGACAGAACGGTTAATTAGACATTTTCCTACTTCAGAAGAAAATTACACAGCGGCTTGGCAGACTCTAAGGGATCGGTACAACAATCGCAGGTTACTGTTAACAGCATTAATCAATAAGCTGCTATCTCAGGCAACACACTGTAATGTGAGCCAGTATTTACAATATTTCGCGCCATCTGTGCGCTGAAATGTAAAGGCACTTACACACCTGGTTGTAAAGTTACCAATTATTTATGTAGCTGTTGCCTCCGACAGCTGCCATGGATGCTGTGCTTTCGTTAAGAAGAAGCACATAACAACCTGACAGCCGCCGGAGACAACAACTACTTGAGGTAATTTTCATTTTTTTTACGATTTAAATTCCTTAATTATCTGAGCCATCCATGCTCAGATAATTCAATTTACGTTTATAATTTGCAGAATTATATCCAAACTCGGTGAAAATTGGCAGGTATTCCGCCAGACGCAACCTGCAGCGGCAATATAAGCCCACGCCAAACCCATACGTATTTCAAACGGGGAGGTGAGCAAATCACATAAAGAGACGGAAAAAGCTGAGGCAGTTATACCAAGGCGAACATCCGGGGGAAATATGTGAAGGCCCCTGTGCTCCAATCCCTGGCCTCCAATTAACCTCACACGGTGCCCATAATTCGCAGGCACGCCGCGATATCAGATTAGGGACACGACCGGGATTTACATACAAAAAGAACACAAAAAAAAAAGAGAAGAAAAATAAGAGAAAAACCGAAGCAGGCGAATTCTCCGCACTAAGTGCCCAGCGGTACGCCAAATAATAGGACAAGCTAGGGCATCCCCTCTCACCCTGGAAGTGGCCCAAGTTAGCAGCCAGCAAATCACCCTGGATTAAAGGAAACGCGGAAACAGGTTCTTTAGTTTGTCATATATGGATTAAATGCATGTGTTAGAATTAGGGCTGTAAAGAAAAGAAGGGAAGGTGTACCTTAAGCCTTTCTGTAAAAATGCTTAGGTAAAAACCATCAGTTCGTAGGGTTGGAACTGTTAGAAAAATTCTGAATTGCCTTTATCTAGCTTTGCACAGTGATGCAACTATTGCACCCTTTTTGTTAAATCCTAAATTATAAATCAGTTCAAGTCGTGTTAATAAGCAGTGATAACTCCCAAGAACCTAGTATGTTGTTTAATTTTAAAGAAGAATGAAAGAAAAAAAAAAAGATGCAAATTGGGTCTGAAGATGAATTAGCAAGTGACGTGTTAGTCTTTCAATATTTAAGTCAAGTTCCGAAAATGTTTTTCAATTAGTAATTAATCAGTAGGAAGTAATCATACCCAAAATTTTCAAGCGGTTAAGCACTTACTCATATTTTCATATTTTAAGATAAGATAACGACGTAAAGATACGACAAAAGAACAATGTACTGAATATGTTTCTAGATTTTCTTTTAAATTGGGTTGCCCGGGTATATCTTATTGAGACGTATCCTAACTAGATATATAGATGATTTGCTTTTCTAGTGATATTCTTATAATACTGCATCGGGATTTTTGTGCACAAAAGGCCCCGGCGTACAGCTTGTCAGCTACTTTCTCGTATAGCCTAGTTTATCGTAGAGTGATTTTCAAGACTTTGATTCATTGAGCAACCTTATTCTCTTGATAATTAACCAGTTCAAATAGTATACCTTGCTTTGAAGCTTATTAAACATTTTGTTTGTATTCGTTGTAAATGATGGAGTTATAGGTGGCGCGAAGTTTAGAAATATAGGTCAATTAAGTTGTAAGTAAATACATATTTCCAATGTACATTATATTATAAATGTAGGTTTGATTTTTTGTGGTCGTTTATTGATTAAGGTCGTTAACCTACATGATGTTTGGATTATCTCCTTTTTTTAAATCAATATATTATGATTATTTGAACTAAATTTGTCTTTATTTCAGGTAACCTCATGAAGCTTCTCCCTCCTCTTGTCCCCAGCATCCCTCCCCCCCCCATCCTTCCTTTTGTTTTGAATTTTATTTTTATTTTTATTTTGTTTGCTTTCTTTACAGGTTGGGCCTGTACCCTAGCCAGGTACAGGGAAGGAGTGGGTTGATAGCCTGAACTGTCAGTAAGGGGGGGTGACTTTTCGTTTTGTAAGATTTTCATGACAGTTCAGCGCGGCTAGGAACAACTGGTGACACCAGACCTGTTGTTCCTCCTTCAAGTTTCTGTTTCTCTCGTTTTTTTTCTTTTTGTGGCAGACCTGAAGAAAGGATACCACAACCTTTCTTCGCCACAGGCACGCGAACTTCTGTTTGCGATGTGTGATAGGATGTCCAAGGACCCTGACCCCATACCGACGAGCTAGGACGTGCTGCCAGCTACCGCGTGCCACTTGGACATCTTGCGGCAACTTCACGTTGCACAAAATCCGCACACACATTACAACACGCGAACGATAGTCGATCCGCCGCTGTGATTAAATCGTTACATGACACCACGCAAGAATGCCTATTAGGATTACAAACTTTATACGTGCCTACGGCAGATTGCGATCCTATTCTTTTGCACATACTGACGAAGAAACTAGATAAGACCACATATGCGTTATATGAACAATCTTTGTCTAACCCGAGAGAGATACAAGGTATCAAAGTGTTCTTATCATTCCTGGAAACCAGATTCCAAGCACAGTTCTTGGTTCCAAGAGCAAAAGTGATGAGCACCAAAGAAGGCAAGGCAACATTAGATCACTAGCGTGAATAGTATCATCTACATCTGGTCGTTCACTATGTTTGTCGTGCAAAGAAAACCATCTTCTCTATTCTTGCAACAATTTTCTAAAATTGAGTCCAGCCAGTCGTCTCAACTTTGTACGTTCTCAGAACTTGTGCTTTAATTGCTTCAAAACTGGCCACAGCAATAGTCGGTGCACACTTCAAGGATGTACAAAGTGTAACAAAAAAACACAACACACTCGTACATCTGGAATCTTCAGAAAAAACGGAAAAATCTGATGGTACACCAAATAAAGGTACCACACCGATGGATATGCCAACATTAAATCTTGGCAACACATGTCATCAACCAGCTGTGGTAGCAACTATCATGAACCAAAAACCACGAGGTTTTGTTCTTCTAGGCACAGCGATAGTCAAATTAATGAACGATAAAGGTAATACAGTCGATTGCAGCGCCATTCTTGACTCTGGCTCTCAAATTAATATAATAACAGAAAGAATTGCCAAGAAGTAAATGTTAGCACCAACTTCAGAAATGATCACCATACATGTTGTTGGAAACAAGAAAGGGAAGATTCAACACAAGAGTAGAAGCCATCACAATCATTCGATACATTCGCATGGGGCATACCAACGAACATCAGTGTAGCTGATCCCAAGTTTAATGTAACCGATTCAGTGGATTTGCTTCTGGGAGCAGAATTTTACTATCAATTACTGTCAATTGGACAAATCAAGTTGGCAGATGATCTCCCCACACTACAAAATACGGTTCTTGGATGGGTCTTGACGGGCAAAATTAGCCAATTCCCAACATCTAACGCTATTTGTGGTAAATGTACAGAATGTCTACAATCAGACCAATTACTTGAAAGATTTTGGAAACTGGAAGAAGTAGCACCAGCAAGAGATAACTTCACTCAAGAAGAAAAACAATGTGAGACCCAATTTAATCAAACTGCTCGAAGAGATAACAATGGGCGATTCACTGTGACCTTACCATTTCGTGAAGACCCTAAAAAACTTGTCGAATCCAGAAGCATTGCTCCAAATAGATTTCTTGCATTGGAGATTGTCCAAGGACGCATTGAAATCTCAATATGTAGAATTCAAGGCGGAATACATTAATCTGGCCACATGAAGGAAGCAGTAGGTGATATCACTCACGATCCACATTACTTTCTACCCCACCACTCGATGCATATTCATATTCATTCATATTCGATGCATCAATGAAAACGACATCTCAAGTATCACTAAACGATATTATGTGTGCAGGACCAACGACTCAAGGTGACTTATTTTCCATACTGCTGCCTTTTCGGTTACCACGATTTGTGTTTACGGCAGACATTCAAAAGATGTTCCGCCAAATTCTATTAGATGACGCTGACCAGAAATACCAATTGATTTTCTAGAGAAACGATCCAAATGAATCGTTAAAATGCTACCAATTATGTACCGTCACATATGGTACTAGACCAGCACCCTACCTGGCGACGAAATGCCTTCAAAGGCTAGCTCAGGATAACGTTAATAAATACCCACTCGGAGCAGAGGTTCTGAAGAACGATTTCTATGTCGATGATTGCATTTCTGGGTCCAACAGCCTCACAACAGCCGTAGCAATGAAGAAGGAGCTCACCGAACTTCTCTACGGAGCAGGCTTCCGACTAAGAAAATGGTGTGCTAATCACACTCGCTGACTACAAGGAATACCGCTAGCGGATCAAGAAATAGACCTTGATTTTGAGAACAGCACAGAAGAAAGAGTGAAGACATTAGGACTAACTTGGCTACCAAAGTCAGATCAATTCAGGATTAAGGCCTACCCTAGCGAGAGATCCAGGATCACGAAGAGAGTAGTCACATCCGACATCGCCAAATTTTTCGATCCCTTGGGTATACTTACTAGCTAGAGTAGTAGTTACAGCCAAGATATTTTCACAACACCTTTGGCAACTCAAAATCGATTGCGATGCTGCATTGCCAATGGAGCTTCACACCAAGTGGGTTAATTTTCAAACTACCCTTTCAACACTAAATAACGTAACAATTCCCATTCCAATTCGGCTTTTCGGATGCCTCGGAGAAGGCTTATGGCGCAGCGATATATATTCAGTTAATCACTAAGGATGCCAGAGTTATCGCGAGGCTTCCGTGTGCTAAATCTCGTGTAGCACCACTACAAAAACAAATTCTTCCGCGTTTGGAATTATGTGCAGCGCTATTAGCGGCGCAACTTACAAACCGAATAAAGGAAGACCTAAACCTAAAGAAAACACCGACATATTTTTGGTCAGACTCCGAAATAGTGTTATCATGGATTAGACATTCGTAGCCAATAGAGTGGCTGCTATTCAAGAACTAACTATAGCCACACAATGGCGCCATGTCAAATCAAAGGAAAATCCAGCCGACGTACTTTCCTCTCTGGTCTGGACCCAGACAAATTAGAGACATGCCACCTTGTGGCCAGCCCCGTATCAAAACAAAACAGAATGTCAATTAGAAAGGAAGCGCACAGCACAGATGCATCAAGTGTCATATATAAGATCAACCGTACCTAAGGGGAGTTGTTTAAGCAGCCTAACACCATTCCTAGATGACAAGGATATAATTTGAGTTGGTGAACGCTTGGAACAATCATCTCTTTCTTGCGATGCTAAGCATCCTATGTTACTACCCTACTATTGGGATACCCTATATTGGGATAACGCAACTAATTTCGTGGGTGCACGAAACCAACTACAAGAAATATCTACCACCATATATTCTCAAGAGGCCAAGGAAAACATAGCCGAAACATGTAGTAAACGGGGCATTGATTTTCATTTCATTCCTCCGAGAGCACCACACTTCGGTGGATTATGGGAAGCCGCCGTCAAATCTGCAAAACATCTACTTCTAAAAACAACGTCAAGTGGATCTTTGCCTTATGAAGAAATGGAAACACTAGTTGTTGAAATAGAAGCAGTCCTATATTCCAGACCTTTAACTCAAATGTCACGTGATCCGAATGATCTAACTGCTATAACTCCTGGTAGCTCGCAAGGGCGGGAGGGTACAATTGCTACTAAGGAAAAACATGTCCACGTAAAACAAGGCTATAGTTGGTTTAGTCCAACTTCCTAACCCGTGGACCGATTTTGATAATTCTTTTTTGTTAAATAGAGTATGATCTCTCCTCCCACCTACATACCCTCCCATCCACCCGCACTTTCATTTTATTCAATTTTTTTTGTAGTATAATATACTACATTACATTTTAAGAGAAACTGTTTAACTGTTTGCACCTACAGTTGCTATAGTCCAACTTCCAAACCCGTGGACCGATTTGGATAATTCTTTTTTTGTTAAATATGGGGTCATCCCTCCTCCCACACTTATTTTTTAGTCTATTTTTTTTAATTGTATATTTTGTATATTTAGATTTTTCCTTACCTTACTTTTTTTCACCTACTTTACTTTAGCCCGTGGACCGATTTCGCCACTTCTTTTTTTTGTTAAATAGAGCAATATCCCCCCCCCCATCTGCCAACCCCACTATTATCTATCTACACTCTATCCGCAGACGTAGGCGCGCACACCAGCTAGTAGATATTAAATTAAAAATTATTTTATGCTTTTTAGCGCTTTTTGTGAAGTCGGTTCAACTTTTTTTTAAAAACTATTTTATTTTTCACTTTTTAGTGTCTTCTACTCTATACAACAGCAAAAGAACCATCCAAATCGGTCTACGCGTTACAAAGTTAGGTTCCACCACCCTTCCCCCACCAAAATTTTTTTTCGTGGTATCAACCAGGTAGCAACTCTACCCAAAAGAAAAAGAATTATCCAAATCAGTCCACGCGTTACGAAGTTAGGCAACTCCTCCCCCCCCCACACCTAGGACCAATTATTCTTCAATGGGGGAGCATACTCTATACAACAGCAAAAGAACCATCAAAATCGGTCCACGCGTTACAAAGTTAGGTTCCACTCTCCCTCTCCAAAATTGTTTTTTCTCGTGGTATCAACCAGGGAGCATACTCTACCCAACAGAAAAAGAATTATGCAAATCGGTCCACGCGTTACGAAGTTAGGCTACTCCCCCCTCCACCACCACCCCTCACCCTAGGATCAAATTAATCTCCTATTAGCAATGGGGGGATCGCACTCTATACAACAAAAAAAGAACCATCGAAATCGGTCCACGCGTTACAAAGTTAGGTTCCACCCCCTTCCCCCACCAACATTTTTTTTTTCGTGGTATCAACCAGGGAGCAACTCTACCCAAAAGAAAAAGAATTATCCAAATCAGTCCACGCGTTACGAAGTTAGACAACTCCTCCCCCCCCCCACACCTAGGACCAATTATTCTTCAATGGGGGAGCATACTCTATACAACAGCAAAAGAACCATCAAAATCGGTCCACGCGTTACAAAGTTAGGTTCCACTCTCCCTCTCCAAAATTTTTTTTTCTCGTGGTATCAACCAGGGAGCATACTCTACCCAACAGAAAAAGAATTATGCAAATCGGTCCACGCGTTACGAAGTTAGACTACTCCCCCCTCCACCACCACCCCTCACCCTAGGATCAAATTAATCTCCTATTAGCAATGGGGGGATCGCACTCTATACAACAAAAAAAGAACCATCGAAATCGGACCACGCATTGGTATCAACCGCGGAACATACTCTACCTAACAGAAAAAGAATTATCCAATTTACCCTAGGCCAAATTTTTTTCTCCTATTAGGAATGGGTGATCATACTCTGTACAACAAAAAAAGAACCATCCAAATGGGTCCACGCGTTACAAAGTTAGGTTTCACCCCCACCACCACACTACCAAAAATGTTTTTTACATGGTACCAATCGTACTCTACTCAACAAAAAAAGAATCATCAAAATCGGTCCACGCGTTATGCCCAGTCAGACATAAAAAAAAAAAATACGCGTCGAACTTAGAACCTCTTTGTTTTTGGGAAGTCGGTTAAAAATAGAGTATGGTGTCAAAGAAGTACACGTTGCTGGTAAGCAAAGGGACCCGGAGATCGAGTCAAGTTGACTACAGATTTCCTTGAATCTTGTTATGTCTTATTCGTTGTTTTAGATAATACATATTGACACCTTTGCCTATTTCCCTCCCACAACCTATTTAATTAACTGTTTTCACTTTAAATTGGTAGATTCGATTTCGTCCCACACCCGCCCGACAAGCTAGTGCCGGCAAATTGGAGGTGAAAATAGTGGTCGAGTCAAATTAAATGGCGAATACGCATTTTATTGTATGGAACCCATATAAGCGAAGAGGAGGAATTACCCGGTGTAAATTCCAATATCGTTCATTCAACCTGAGGCAAAATTGTTATTGTCCAAGGGGCCTGGCACCCGAAAGCATGTGAGTCTCTGCATTTAGCATCTCCGAGATGTGGCAGATACAAAGGAAAAGGAAGCTTAAAAAGAAGCCGGAGACTGCTGACAAGTCGTAGGTTACACCAGCAAACGAAAAGGCAGTGAAAGGCAGAAAAAGAAATAGGTCAGATATATTAACTAAAGTTGTAATTACGTTGTACGAAATAATTGTTAGCGAACTCGAAAACCCAAAAACCTATGATTATGACCGGAAAAAAAATCAAATAACCAAATATGCAAATATGCATAATTACGTGATTTCTATGGCTAAGGCAATTTTTTTCTATAAATTTTGTTTGGGTATTTTTTCAATTGGCGACGCGAGTGGTAGTCTATTAAGAGTTCGGAAGTCAGAAAAAACGGGAATCCATCGAATCACAGAAAATTAAATGTGATAAAGACATCTCGTAAGTTTTGTCCTTGCTCGTTCGATTTTCGTCTTTTAACATGTGTGTAAGTAGTCAACGAATAAAGTTCATTTTTAACCGACTTCCCAAAAACAAAGAGGTTCTAAGTTCGACGCGTTTTTTTTTTGTTTTTTTTTTTTTTATGTCTGACCGGGCATAACTTCGTAACGCGTCGACCGATTTTGATAATTCTTTTTTTGTTGGGTAGAGTATATTCACCGATTGGTACCATGTCAAAAAAATTTTTGGTAAGGTGGGGATGGGGGGTGGGGGTGAAACCTAACTTTGTAACGCGTTGTCCGATTTGGATGGTTCTTTTTTTGTTGTATAGAGTATGATCCCCCATTGCTAACAGGACAAAAAAATTTGGCCTAGGGTGGGGGAGGGGGGAGGGGTAGTCTAACTTTGTAACGCGTGGACCGATTTGGATAATTCTTTTTCTGTAGGGTAGAGTATGTTCTGTGGGTGATACCAGGTGAAAACACTTTCGGGGGGATGGGGTGGGGGGTGGGGGTGGAACCTAACTTTGTAACGCGTGGTCCGATTTCGATGGTTCTTTTTCTGTTGTATAGAGTATGATCCGGTATTGCTAATAGGGGAATAAAGTGGTCCTATGTTGAAAGGTGTGGGTGGGGGGGAAGGGTAGTCTAACTTCGTAACGCGTGGACCGATTTGGATAATTCTTTTTCTATTGGGTAGAATATGATCTTTGGTTGATACTACGAGAAAAAAAATGTTGCTGGGGTGGGGTGAAACCTAACTTTGTAACGCCTGAATCGATTTGGATGGTTCTTTTGCTGTTGTATAGAGTGTGATCCCCCATTGCTAATAGGAGAATAATTTGGTCCTATGGTGTTGGTGGGGGTGGGGGAGGGGTAGTAACTTCGTAACGCGTGAACCGATTTCGATGATTCCTTTTCTGTTCGGTAGAGTATGTTCCTTGATTGATTCCATGAGAAAAACAGTTGAGTGGAATGGGGGTGGGGTAGGGGGTTAAAACAAACGTCTAACGTGTGGACCGATTTGGATGGTTCTTTCTTCGTTGTATAGAGTAGAAGACACTAAAAAGTGTAAAATAAAATAGTTTTTAAAAAAAAAGTTTAACCGACTTCACAAAAAGCGCTAAAAAGCATAAAATAATTTTTAATTTTATATCTATTACGACATTTTGAAGTCGGTGCAAATTAAACAAATATAACAACTACATAACCACAATTGAAAATAATATATAATACGTTTCAGCTTACGGGATCATAAGAAATGAGGATTAAATATTTTTGTTGTAGTTGTTCGGTTTGTTTGATTTGCACCGACTTCAAAATGTCGTAATAGATATAAAAATTAAAAATTATTTTATGCTTTTTAGCGCTTTTTGTGAAGTCGGTTCAACTTTTTTTTTAAAAACTATTTTATTAAGGGTTATGCTGGTCTTATTTCTTACTTCGAACAACGCAATATCCATATCAAATTGACCAATTTATAATTAGTAAAGGTCGCTGACAAAATTTATTTATTTTTTATTTTTTTATCTAAATTTGTACTATACTTAGAGAGTTGAAAAAAGGTATTCATTAATTTTTTAGATGTTTAGTTGTTTTTTTAGCCGCCATTTTGTATAGGTGCCTCAGCCTATTTTGCATTTTACAGAGGTTTATGTTAAACGCTGTAACTTCTTGGTTTTTAAAGATATTAAGTTCAAACAAAAACCATGTTAAAGAGCATAAAATGTACAAGTATATGTTTAGGCCAACTTAACTTAGTTGTGAAATATTCAGGAAACATTCCTTCATTATGTTGTTTGTAACAAGTGTTTAAAATTTCGTCAACGAGACTTGATTAGTTTTTTAGTTATAAATGTAAAGTTTATTTTATATAAATGTTTTTCGAAAATTTTGGATTTTTTCCTTCTGAGATATTTCAGATTGAAAATGCGCGATTTTCGAAAAATCGCAATATTTGAAGACTCATTAAAATTAAAGGATATAACTGAAAGGCCTGAAACTTTTTTGAGTCTTAGTTCTATATTTAACATTTGTAATTTTAAAAGAGCAGGTTTTTAGTTTGAAAACGTTAATATTTACCGATTTTTTTCTTGTATTTACAGTTAAGTTAGCTAAATATTGCACATTTTATGCTCTTTAACATGGTTTTTGTTTGAACTGAATATCTTTAAAATCCAAGAAGTTACAGGGTTTAACACAAACCTCTGTAAATTGAAAAATAGACTGAGGTACCTATACAAAATGGCGGCTCAAAAAAGAACTAAACATCTAAAAAATTAATGAATACCTGTTTTCAACTCTCTAAGTATAGTACAAACTTAGGTAAAAAAATGAACAATAAATAAATTTTGTCAGCGACCAACATTGGTCGATTTGAAAAGTCATAAACAACGTAGATTATATTCATACATGCCTACCCTTTAAATAGCTTTGTACGACCTCAAACGAAAGAAAAGTTATCGACTGCTAAAAAAATTAAAAGCGTATTTTTATTAAAATATCTTACCTTTGATTTGCCTTACTAACTCCCCACAGTTCGATATGACCGCATCCTGCAGAGGTCGAGAGTTTCTATCCACAGGTAGTTGCTCCAATTGGCGTACTAAATCATGTCCAGAGACGACATGTCCAAAAACTACATGGACACTGAAAAAAACCCGTCTGTGAAATTTTGAACTATTAAGAAATGATATATACTTACTTATCAAGATGTGGAGAAGGCTGTGTAGTACTACAACGAGAAAAACAAAAGAACAAGAATATTTTGTTTTACAGTGTTGATCAGTGTTGAGGGTCATACATATTTTTGTCAATTTTATATTTGTATCGAAAAAACATTTACAATGAGACGAAACGAAACAAATTCTGGGCCTAGAGTGGTTTGGAATTTGTCACAAATTTCTAAAGGAATTGACAAAAGTTTGTCGTCATTCAATACTCACGATGGATGCTGAGACAAGTCTGACTCTCATACATTGTGGCTATATATAAAATTTGTTCTTTATAAGTTACAAAAAAATTAAGTTCGTAGAAATAAGTTAATCTGTAAACGGAAATCGTACTAGTGATTCTTGTATTAAATTGATTAAGGTTGCAATTTTTCTTCCTTACGCTTGATAGACAAATTTAATCTAAATAACTTATTTACTTAATGAAAATTGAACACATGAATGCATTAATTAGTTCTCTTTTGTTTTATGGTTAAATTTCAGTCTAAAGCATTTGAAAACTATGTCATTAATACTGGTGAAATTAAAATATTTTGATTAATGAAAGCTTTGTGTAAATTAAAAAATAGAATACATACTTCTTCATGGCTTTATTTACTTGCAACGCTACTGGGAATTTAAATATAAACCTTCCATTTAATTCCTTCATGGTTACCACCGTCAAGTAAAAAATAAGAAAATGAGCGACATTACTTACTTAGAAACTTCTAAAATTACGATTTTTGATTACACATAAAATAACGTAAAAATATATGATAAGGGTCCGAAGAATGAACTATTAAATAAATTTCTAATTTTTTAATAAAATATATAAATTTCGAGAAATCGTGCACACCGTTTTATAATATAGAATAAGCACAGCCTAAAGAATTGTTATATGAGCTGACATTTATCATTAGAGCTGACATACCCAAGACAATTTCAGCTAGTGCACCAGCATTAATGCTGATGCCCAATACATTAATGCATGATCTTTTATACCGACCGACAGATGTCGACGGGCTAATTGGGCTAGTATGGAAGACCTCAGTTAAAAAATACCAGCACAGCAACACGGGTTGCTTGTCAGACGTCAACCATGAGCGAAGGAAAATACATTGAGGTTACGTGCATTAAACAAGTTGACGTTTTGGTTCGCTTAATATTGCCAATAATTTATTGCTGCAATTAAAAGAAAGATAATATACTATCTCTGCTACTCACTTAACAGCCAGTTAGTTTTCATTGCTAGTTGGTGGACTTATTGTATACTTTATGTGTATATTGACGTGGAAGTTCAGAAAAAGTATGTTGGCAAAGAACATATTATTCTTATGATGTATCATACGTACGAAATTGATTGGCTTATAAGTTGGATATGATGTCATAAGAATGGTGTGCTGAGAAACTGTAAAGCGTATGCAAAAAAAAAATTATCCAGCACATACCTATAGTGGACTGGCCATAAAAATTTGCTGAATTAATTTTCGTAGAAAGATCATAAGAAAAAAAAAGTCGAACCGACTTCACAAAAAGCGCTAAAAAGCATAAAATAATTTTTAATTTTATATCTATTACGACATTCTGAAGTCTTTGCAAATTAAACAAACCAAACAATAACAAAAGTATTGAATCGTCCTTCCTTAAGATCCGTGAGTTGAGACGTTCAGATAGTTTTATATACACTCCGTTTTATATTTATAACCCACCTAACAATTTTCAATAAATTTCACCTTAAAATATCTTTTCCCCAAATCTAATACAAAACGGATTGAGAAACTGTGTGCAATGATTTTTCTATGAATATTTTTCCATTACCGTTATTTTTGCTGCAGTTCTGGGAAATTCGTCATTCTTGTGCGTTTCATATTTATTACCCACATAGTGATTAGTGCAGTTAGAAGTCGACAAAGTGAATGAGTTTAGTTGTTGTTAATAAGTGTGTTTCCTAATAAACTTATTACTTAAAATGCCGCGTGGAGTGTCATTAAATGACGTTGAAAAGGGAAAAATTTTAGCGTACAGAGAGATAGGTTTGAATATTAGTGAAATTTCGAGAAAACTTGCTCGCAGTCGCCGTGTAATTCGAAACTTTTTAAAAGATCCAGAGTCTTATGGAAAAACGAAACGAAAGGGAAGAAAAAGAAAACTTTCTTCGCGGGATGAGAGGAAAATTGTACGGGCAGCAAGCAATTCGACACTAAGTTGCAATAAAATGGCAGCTCTTGTCCAAACGATGTTTCAAAAACAACGGTTTGGAGAACGATTGAACGTGCTCCTAACATATGTAGAGGTAAAATGAAGATTGCTCCACGACTATTAGATCGCCATAAGAAAGCTCCGATAGAATTCTCAGAAAACAATATGGCTACAGATTGGTCTTCTGTGAGAAATACTGGTTTTCATATTTCTTTATTGTTTAAGTTCAAGTTTTATTTCCAGGTTATATTTTCTGATGAAAAGAAATGGAACCTAGATGGACCAGACGGATTTAATTCTTACTGGCGAGATTCGAGGAAGGATCCTCTGTATTTTTCGAAGAGGAATTTTGGTAGCGGTTCTGTGATGTTTTGATGAGCATTTTCTGCAGCAGGGTGTTTGGATTTAAAATTTATTTCATCGTGGATGAACAGTAGAGATAACATCCAAGTACTCGAAAAAAGTTTACTGCCATTTCTGGCAGAACATGGCGAAAAAAACTGGAATTTCCAATAGGATAATGCCAGAATTCATACCAGTCGTGAAACAATGGGTTGGATGGAGACAAATTCCATTACTGTGATGGACTGGCCGGCGTGTTCACCCGATCTGAACCCCATTGAAAACATTTGGGGAGTTCTTGTCAGACGGGTATACGCTGAAAATCGCCAGTACCAATCATTGGCGGAATTGAAAGCTGCAATTCTTGATGAATGGCGGAAACTCGACCCTGAGTTGTTAAATAAAATGATCCAGTCCATGAAAAAAAGGATTTTTGATACAATAAAGTCCAAAGGAGGCCCTATTAATTATTAAGCTTTTGTTACTTTTATATTTAATTAAAATAAACACTTAATTTTGTTGGAAACTTTATCTGGGTTATAAATATGAAACGAGTGAAAAAGGGCTATAAGCAGGAACTGTTGCAAAAAAACGAATCCATGCAATAATTTACATACAAATCATTTCATGTCGAGGCTTTCCGCGTTTAGCAATCAGTTACAAACGCATAACTACTTTTCGGGTGGAAATAACTTAAAGGTGGGTTATATTTATGAAACGGAGTGTAGTATCTTCAATTGTGATTGGGTCGTTGTTTTGTTTGTTTAATTTGCAGCGACTTAAAATGTCGTAATAGATATAAAATTTAATATTATTTTATGCCTTTTAGCGCTTTTTGTGAAGTCAGTAGAAATTTTTTTTAAAACTATTTTATTTTTTACTTTTTACTTATCATATATACAACTCGAAGAATGCTGCTCATACGAACAAAGCAATTTCAAAAGCACACCACGCCAACACATAAATTTTTGTCGTCGTACCAGTGGGACAACATATTCTACACATCAACAGAAGAATCATCCAAATCGGTCCACACGTTACGAAGTTAGCCTACCCCTCCCCCCATCACAGGATAAAATTTTTTATTATTATTGTATCACACTCTATACCACACCAAAAAGGAATTATCCAAATCGATCCACGCATCACGAACCCTCACCCGACAAAAAATTTTTTTGATATGATACCAATAGGGGAACATACTCTACCCAAGAAAGAAAACATCATCCAAATCGGTGCACGCATTTTTAAGTTAGACTACCCCCCTGCCCTTCCCAACTCGGCGTTACGACCAAATTTTTTTCATTATTAGCAATGGGCGATCAAAATCAGAATTATCTAAAGCGGTCCATGCATTAGGAGGTTAGGTTTCACCTCCACCCCACGAATACACATGGTACCAATCGGGGACCATACTCTACCCAACAAAAAAAGAATCATCCAAATCCCCTCCCCCACCCCACCCCAGGACCAAACTTTTTTCATTCCTAGCAATGGCGGATCATACTCCATACAAAAAAAAGAATCATCCAAATCGCTCCACGCCTTACGAAGTTAGGTCTCACCCCACCACACCAAGACTTTTTTGATATGTTACCAATCGATGAACATACTACCTAACAAAAAATCACCAAAATCGGCCCATGCGTTACAAAATTATACCTGATCATACATAAAAAAACAACAATACGTGTCGAACTTAGAACCGCGGTTAAGAACGAGAGAACATCATATAAGGAGGATAAGATTGCCAAATCAGATAAGTACCCTGCGTCTAATAAGTTAAAAATGTAAACAATTTCTTTTATAGTTACATTGATTATGGGTTTTAAATAGCAAATTCTCCTCTGTACGAACTTTACAGTAGACGGTAAACTCATTTATTTTAGTGAGCATTTTATATTGTCTTTCAATAACCAGTTGCTGTTAATATCTGAAAATATGTATCCTGTACGCATTATTATCAGCATGAAATTTTGTTTTTTAAATTTCCTCGACAAGATTGAAGGTGGAGGACGTAATAAAGTCGATGAACCTCAGTAAGGCCCCAGGGATTGACGGAATACCAACGAAATTACTTAAGAGGCTACATACACCTAGAGCTAAGAAAAATTGGTCGAACTTTGGAACTAGTTTTTTTGGGAATGGTAAAAGAGAATGAAACAATTTTTTTTACTAGAAATGATTATATTGTCAACATTTATATTGCAAACATTTTGAAAAATCTTAAATATTGACAGAGCTACTTCGTTTGGAAGTGAAGTATGTTTTTCGCTAGTGCATCCGCGGGGTCCCCTCTCCAGCAAAAACCAATCGTCCGAAGTGAAAGAAAATTAAATATTTTTGAGTTACTAATATACATATATATAATTCATTGACGATCGCAATTTATAAAAATTATTCCTGCAAAGATAAATTGGCAACACGCAAACGTTATGTACTGAAATTTTGTGAAAAACCCCTTTATTCGTAATTTGTTTAAACAAGGTTTCTACTTAACTAACGAGATATGAGGGGTACCGTATTGAAAAATACTATTCTGAGAAAAACGCGTTTAAAGTCTAACATAAAATGCTACTGCAATGCAAACTGAGCTGCAGTGCGTAATAAAACGCTTTGTAACTCCGAGAATTTTAGAGATATTCGCTTGAAATTTTTAAGAGTTACCCCTAAGTCTACATTCTACAAGAAAATGTAAGAAAAAAATAATTTTTTTTCGAGGTATCTAGGTGTATGTAGTCCCTTAAGGCGGATTCCACTGTTGTGGCTGATATTTTTCTCCCGTAATCCATGAGTGTTGGGAAACCGAGATTCTAAAAAAAAACAAAGCGACTTGAGGAATTGCATCCTTTGGCGTGGTATCAATCTTTCACCTGCGATCTCCAAATTGATGGCAAAAACCATCTTAATGCGAATCAAGTAAATAATCGACCGAACTGTTAACGATGAACAGGCAGGTTGTCGTAAGGGTTTCTCCTGAAGTGTTCACATCAACAATCCCAGAATTATCATCCAGCGAATGGAGGTCCCCTTAACATCTAATGTCCGTTGATTTTGAGAAAGCGTTTGATTGCGTTGATCGTGAGTACATATGGGCCGATTTACGCAGAAGAGGTATCCAACAAACATAGTCATATAGTTTAAATGTCCAAAGCCCTGAGTAGAGAAGGTCACAGAGGAAGGCTTAAGATCAACGCTTTTAAAACTAAACTTATGAGCTCGAACTGCAGGAGACATGATGGAACTTATCTTGAAAAGCAGGCATATCTAAATATGTATAGTTTTCTGTGCATTCTTTGAGAAGGAAAAAATGCTAACATAGAATTAAACGATTTTTCTAACATTTTCTACTACGCTTTGCTTTATGCAAATAACACTGTTTAAGTGCTACTAGAAAGTACTTTCACAGAAAGAGAGCAATAAAAAAGTAATCCCAAATTTGTCCAATTTATTTAAGCAGTCCAATATTTCAGTGGTTACAGCTATTTTTTGAAAAATAAATAGAAAAATATTCCAATAGCTATGCGACTTGATTAAAATAATCATGCAACTTAACAATGGTAAACGAATTACTGAAGAAAAAAGGGATCACTCGTGTAATACACCACAGAATTAATCCCCAATGTGCCAATGCAATTCAGATGTCAATCGCTTTCAAAAGTAAACATGAGTTCGCTTCACTCAAAGTGCTGTGCACAATTTCCTGGCTACGTTAATTTCGGTCAGCAGCACTGAAATCAAGTGTAAACAATAAACATACTTAATGGGAAAAGCTTAAGGGCTGAACCACATTCAGAGACGCAAGTACCAAGCCGCAAGTACCAAACATTTGACAAATTAACTAAAGTATCCAACAGGAAACCTATAGATGCAGAATGTAAGTTGGCGTTAACAGCACTACCTTCAAACAGCATCTTGCAAGACTCGAATATATTATTTCCTTATTACTTTGTCGCAGATGCCACCTTTCCTTTAAAACGCAACATTAAGCGACCGTACCCAGGAAAACATTTACATAGAAATAAGGAAGTTTTTAATTATAAACTTTCATCAGCCGGCCATCCAAAAAATGTCAATAAGATTCAACTCTCCGTTGACAGCTAATTATAAAATTATTTTACATTTCCTCTGTTCACATACTCTGGTATCAGTATAAAATTTTAAAATTTTCTGAACATGGGCATTTGATACTGGTACCAAATGATACTTGCTACCGCGAATGTGAACGCTTTCATACATTTTCGTTGCCTTGTACTTAAATTTTAATACTTGGTACTTGCGTCTCTGAATGTGTTTCAGCCCTTACAGCCAACCCAAGCGAGTGCAGTGATAGATCTTCTTTTACCTACAACAAGCACTTAACTCACCTAAAGACCCAGCACTATGCGGCCAACTTTCCGATACTTTCTTTAGCAATAATTAAAATCAAATAAGAATTATGCATTTATGAGCATGGTCAAAGTCCCCACTCTAGCATAAGCATTTTAGAATAAGCCAATTTGTATATAAACCCTAGCTTTATTCAATAAATTGAATCAGTCTGAAAATCTGTTCTGATTGAGTGGAGCTACAGTTTTATAGTAGTGGCTCTTCCAGGGTTTCATACAGGTGGCTACGAAAAAGTACAATATACCGAGAAGATTGGAAGGTAATCATAATCTACCACACTCGAATGACCTTTTTACTATCCAAACACAAAAAGTCCGCTTATAGTTGCTGCCACGTAAACTGATACTTCAAAGCCACTATATTATTCTTAATTTTAGAAAGCATTGCTCACCGAAAAAATCTAGCTGTCGACACAGTTTTCATAGCGAAAGTATTAAGTGGTTTTTAAAATTGTAAATATGAATGAAATCTTTCAATAAAAAATTATATTTATATTTGTTCTACAATGTTTGCAAAGTTCTTTTTTAAATATTTATTTGTAGGTTATTATAAATTTTTCTACTTAATATATTGTTTTGATAAGACAACATAAAAATAATAATCTACTTGATAAAGGTTTGGGGTTTTTGTTAAGTAAAAAGTGTTTTCTGTATCTGGTAATGAGCTTACACATTTTAAATTTTAAACGAAAATACTTTGATACCATAATGCTCTAATTACATGTTTTTAAATTTCTAAATGCTTTATATGTTGGCCTTATTAAAGTAATCAAATAACCACGTACAATTCTAAAAAATTATTAAGCTCGCTTGATAATTTCCTAAAATCTTTTAACAGAGAATAAAATACAAGTGAAATGTCAGTAAATCTTCTTCGAGAATAATTTTAATGGGTGTAGAAATTTACATGAACAGAGTTACCTTCTTCTCGAAGCGTAAAGCGTAGAAGAGTAAATGACATTCTTCGGTTTTCGCGCACGGACGTGCGACAGCATGGTTTCTGCTGGAAATTGTTGATGATTTGACAGTGATATAATAAAGGAAGAAAAAGTATTTCAAGGGCATGACCGTTACTACCCTTGGGGGTGGATTGTCTGAGTTTAAACGTAAATTGTTTGTCAGAAACAATAATAATAATTTATTTATTTAGCTTTAATTTGATATTATTGCATCCTTTCATAAAAATTAACTAAATAATTAAAATGTTCAATAATAGCTCTTTTAAATACATTTAAACTAAAAATGGGGTTAATTTTGGCGGTTTGAGGGGGTGGGCACTGATAAACACCTTTCTTTAAATGATATTCGGCTTCAGCGACCCCCAAAACGGTGAGAGGAGTTGGTCTTACAGGTGCCCGAACTTTTTGCATACTCGTTCGACTCATTGACTCCACTAAATTGTTAAATGTGGAGAAAACAAAATGTGTGTAAATTCTGAATTCATAATGTCGATGAAATTAAATATTTAGAAGTTATTTGGTAAGCAGATAAATTTTAAAAGTCACGTAAACTATACATATATGGAAGAAATTATCAAAAAAGTACGTTTTTTAGAAGAATAAGAAATAATTTGTCAGAATTCTTAAGTTTCCTGATAATGCGCTGAGTTCAGCTTTTGACCACAAAGATAAATAAATGCCCCACTACGCATTTGGAATTTACACTGTAACAGACTTTGTTCAGCCGGTACACAGCAGTTGCATTACTGCGGCGGTAATGACTTGTCAATGAATGCTGCCTTTACTTTTTTTGTTGATATTTCGAAACATTAAAAAAATCACGTTCGCTTATAGTAAGTTTTAAGTAATTGCAAATAGTTAAGTGTTGTAATGTGAGACATTTGACATTAACGAATTAATTTCCACAGACTTTACTTCCACGTGAATGTGCCTTTTTTGTAAAACGTCATTTCTACGTGAACGTGCCTTTCCTACAGCTCTGGCCCTACTTTGGGCCACGAAATAAAGTTGACACTTACGAAAAGAGGAAGCTTAGAATATAGAACTAATAAGGAAGTGATATAATTTCAGAAAACTTCAGCATATTTTTTTAAGTGGTGGAATGACCATTTCTTGTGTGAATTAAAAATACCCTCAATGAACTATTTAATAATTAACCCAGTTGCTTCCAACTATTTGTTATGTAGATTTTAATCTTTTAGGAATTAATATTTATATATATTTCATCGCACTTTTAGCGATATATGCAAATATATGATCAGTCCAGCTAAGATTGCTGGATATCTCGATAACCAAGATATTTAGGGAGGGCGAATTTGGTATATTCATTCCGTCGACTGAAATGGGTTGGGGGTGAACCGGGCGTTTTTTAAGGACATTAAACAGCATTGAGTTTTGGATGCATTAAACGTAACACGATTTGCTCTGCCCCAAGCAAGGACAATAGAAATGTCGTTGTTTAATGATCTAAACATGCGTTCCCGACTGACTTCTGTAGCATTTCCACGTGAATTCATTACAGAATCAAATGAGTACGCGAAATCAAGGGTGCTGTCGTCGGCGAAACTATGAATAGGATTGAGCAGCAAAATTGGCAGCAAACAGGTTGGCCTTTTCCAATGAGTCAGTAAAAACATTCCCATTATAAATGAGTGGTGGTGTTGACGAACAGGTGAAATTGTTCTTTACGGTTTTTACTAGAGACCAGAAGCCCTTACTACCCTTTTGGGTAGAAAATACCTTCCGTCTGATGTTCTGGTCGAAATTGAACTTTGCCCGACTAATTGCTGAATTGCAAGTATTCCGCGCATCTCTATAGATACGTCTCAATTCCTCTGAAGGGCAGAATTTATTTGCTTGGAAGGCTATGAGGAATAAAGCGATGCATTCCAAACCAAAGGATGTTTAAGATATAATCGGTGCATTTGTTAACGTCTCTCACAGAAAAGCAATCGGACCAATCCAGCTCTCTGAGATACTTATAAAGTCCCGCCCAATCAGCATTTTTATAATGCCACACTAATCTTTTGGTGGAATTTAGGTCAGTGGTTGTCAGAGAGGAGATGGAAAATTGGGCGGAGATAAGACAATGGTCCGAATTACGCAAGGGAGCAGTTACCGAAACCGAGTATTTTCTGGATGTGATGTTAGAAATAGATCTAAAAGATGCGCGTTGTGACCCAAAGTATCAGAAACACGAGTCGGACACTCAACCAGTTGCTGTAAATTAAGAGACTCACTAAATAACTCGACGTGTCTTCCAGACGGGCTTGTGATAGAAGAAAGCCTGAACCACTGTGTGTTGTGAACGTTGAAATCGCCAGCAAGAACGATTTCAGAAGAGGGGGATATTTCCAAAATCTTATCAATATCGGAGGACAACTTATCAAAGGAACACACAGGGTCAGTGTAAGACATATTCGGGCTGCGGTATAAAAAACAAAAATGAATGATGTGCCGATAGAGTTTAATTAGGATTAGTAGAAGAGAATTGAGGGAGATGGGAGAATGGCACATCATTTCTAATATAAACTGCGATTCCCCTCTGAGGAGAGAAGAGCGGCGCTAAGTGATAACCAGGGATGTGATACTAATTAATATCAGAATCGGAAGCAACCTTGGTTTCGCTTAGTGCAAAAACAGCCGGATTTTCCGCGATCAAGTGGCAGTAAACCGAAAAATGGTTACTTTTCAAGCCACGAATGTTGCAAAAATTAAATAAAAATTTTTGCATACTCCCGGTCTTAATTTGCCCAAAACATAACAAATCAAAAACGTACACAAACACAAGGACTGACGATCAGCAACTATAATTTACACGGACGGGTCAAAAACAGCTAACCAGACAACTGCGGCCGTTATAATAAAAAATCCAGCAAACCAGCAAGAGAACGCTGCGCGAAGATTTGTGCTACACCATGAAAGCTCAGTCTTCGAAGCTGAACTTACAGCCATCTACAATGCAAAAAAATAGCACAGCGAACGACACCGAAGCTACTATTTTTACCGACTATAAGAGTTGAGTAGAAGCAATGCGGAATATCAAAAATGAAGAACCGTTGTTAAAATGGAATGAATGAATGGCCGAAAAAGGGCAAATAAAGATAGAGTGGATCCCAGGTCATCAAGAGATCCCAGGCAATGAAGAAGCTGACGCAGAACATGAATCGACATATGGCCTTCCTTAAATGATGTGCAAATAAGATCATACAAGAAAGAAAGGAAAGCCTGGATTGCCAACAACATCTTCTTAGGCATACACTGGAGAAAAACGACGCCACCAGTATATCCTACTAGTATGTCTAGGGTAGACACTAAGAAACTGATGCGTGAATGCATAATTACAAGAAGTATTCTGCATGTGAATATCCCGCCCCTTGATCAACCTCTGAACCCTGCAAATTTTAAGGATTTAAAAAAGATTTTGCAAAAACTGAATACATATTTACAATCTTATATGAATCGAATTTCCCTTTTATTAATACCTTATTTGTAGAGCCATAAGTGAAATTAAGCTTAGAAATAGGAAAGTAGATAAGTTAAATTAAAGATACAAATTGGAAAAACAATTTTCGATCCAAGAAAAAATACATGTCTAGGAATAGAAAAGCAATTGAAATAAATAAGAACGTTAAAATAAAAATGTATATATGTATGTGCTTGCTCCTTGAAAATGAAATGTTAAAAGCAGAAATATAGAAAATGTTAAGCTAAATAAAATAAATAGATAACTAATAATAAATAAAATCAATGTACATGAATATTAGCAAATAGGATTTTACTAGGCGCTATATGGGCTAGATCCCGAACGCGCATAAGTGTAATTATTGTATGTAACTTATGTTAGATATAATTAAAGAATTTGAATTAAAAATTGAACTATAAAATAAAATAGTATAAAAAAAAGAAAGTTAAACCGAATTCACAAAAAGCGCTAAAAGGCATAAAACAATTTTTAATTTACATCTATTACATTTTGATGTCGGGGCAAATGAAACAAAAACAACTACCCAACCATAATTGAAGTTAGTGCATAAAATTACCTGAACGTTTCAGCTTACGGGATCATAAGGAAGGATGATTAAATACTTTTGTTGTAGTTGTTTGGTTTGTTTCATTTGCACTTTAGCGCTTTTTGTGAAGTCGATTCAACTTTTTTTAAAAACTATTTTATTTTTAACATTTTAGTGTCTTTTACTCTGTACAACAAAAAAGGAACTATCCAAATCGGTCCACGCGTTAACAAATTAGGTTCAAACCCCTACCCACATCCCCTTCCCACTAAAAACTTTTTTCCGTGATATTAATCAGAGAACATACTCTACCCAACAGAAAAATAATTATCGAAATCGGTCAACGCGTTACGAAATTAGACTAACCCTCCCCCTCCCCCCACCTTATTCTCCTATTATCAATGGGGGATCACACTCTATACAAACGCAAAAGAACCATCCAAATCGGTACACGTGTTACAAATTTAGGTTCCGCTCCCACCCCCACCAACATTTTTTTCTCGTGATATCAATCAGGAAACATACTCTACCCAACAGAAGAAGAATTATCAAATTCGGTCCACGCGTTACGAAGTTAGACTAACCCTCCCCCTCCACTCACCTTATTCTCCTATTAGCAATGGGGGATCACACTCTATACAACAGCAAAAGAACTATCCAAATCGGAACACGCGTTACAAAGTTAGGTTCCGCCCCCACCACCACCAACATTTTTTTCTCGTGGTACCAACCAGGGAACATACTCTACCCAATAGAAAAAGAATTATTCAAATCGGGGATCGTAATGTGTACCACAAAAAAAGCACCATCCAAATCGGTCTATGCCCTTACAAAGTTAGGTTTCACCCCCACCTCACCAAACATTTTTTTGACATAGTACCAATCGGAACTTACTCTACCCAACAAAAAAAGAATCATCAAAATTGGTCAATGCGTCACGAAGTTATCCCCGGTCAGACATAAAAAAATATACACGTTGAACTTAGAACCTCATTGTTTTTGGGAAGTCGGTTAAAAAAGTGAAAAATAAAAAAAAATTTAAAATAAGAGCACATAAATATCAAAATAAAACTGTAAAAATAATATCAAATAAAAAAATAAAAAAATGTTGAAGAAATAAGCAAAAAAATTTTTTTTAAAACATTAATTGAACAATGAGATAAAAAATAAGAATTGTAAAAAAGATGAGAAATATAGAAATGTTCAATGTAATATAAGTTGAAAGATAATAAATTTAAAACCACAAAGCAGAAAAATTAAATTAAACAGAATAAAGAATCAGCAAATAAATAAGAAAGCAAAAATGCCAAAGTAAAAAGAGTTAACAAATTGTAACTAGAAAGTATGAAGTAAGAATTGACCTAGTCGCTATATGAGATAGTACTCGAACGCGCGTAACCTGAACTATTATGGGTGTTTTCGATTTAGCTTCGTGGTTAACACTTGTCCTTTGAAGAAGCAAATGCGTGTCCCAGATTGCGGTGCAATGACTCGAGTTTTTGAGTTTTAGATTTTGCCACCGAGACATAACACCGGGGACAACTGGAGGTACTGTGACCCTGCACCAAAGTGTCATCTGCTTCCAAGTGCTAAACCCTGTGTGGGAGTTTATTAGTGTCACCCGCTGTAAAACTACAATTGAAAATTATGGCGATTTTAGTGCAATTTTCCTCTTTAAAATAAAAAGAATGGAAACAGTAAAGATTTTTCGTTTTTTCTCATTCTTATAACAGGACAGTAAAAATAATTAATTAAATATAAAAACTCGCAACACGCAAGCACAATGCCCGTTACTTTTACTTATCTACTTCATTTGGGTTAGTAGTATTACAGCTGTTCCTGGTCCAAACCAGGGGCAACCGGTGCTAGCACCAAGGGTAAAATGTGTCAAAAATGAACAATCCGAAGCAAAACTCGAGTCATGGCACCGCAATCTCAAACACGCATTTGCTTCTTCAAGGGACAAGTGTTAAGTGTTAAGTCATACAAAAATAAATGAAATATTGACCATTGGTAAAATGGCCGAACTGTCATCTTTTCCGGGCTTGTATCTAGAGTAAACTGTGCTTTATTTGCACGTTTTGTCGTATCATGAACCATGGAGTTTTTTATATTTATAATTATTAATGATTTGATTTTTTTTTATTTCAGGGAATGTGGACCATCGTGCAACAGTGAAACTATTTTTCAATGTTTTTACGTAATTGTAAACCAATAATAAATAGGAAGTGGATAAACGGACGGATCCCTGGCAGGGAAGCTCAGGGAAATTACTCTGCTCTCATCTCTTTCTCAAGAATTTTTTTTCCCTGCTTCTTCCCTGACTCACCCCTTTTTTCCCAGTACCATCCGATCACTTACTTGGTCTGTTCACGTACCTGCAGGAATTACTGCAGAAAGTCGTTTTTGTACTCAGTTTGACAGCAGATTTTTTCTAACGTCACCGCTTCCCCCGCCTGCAGGAAAGTTCAGGAATTTGCAGTGGCTTTAAACTGTCTTACTTTTCCTGATGTGAAATAGATGAGTTGTGTATTTTTGAGTTTTTTTTGTGTCACTTATGGCACTCTTCTACTTTTTCAGGAACTTTCAGAAAAATGTTTTCGTACTTTTGACAACTGCACCCCCACCACATAAAAAAGGAAAATGCAGTAATTTTCAGCTGCAGAAGTACGTGACCAGACCTTATGTACTACTATACGGCGGGGGAGCGGGCGGCAGCGCCCCTGTTTATAAAGCAACAAAAACTTGATTAATACACCTCTTCCTCCCAGAAATTCTAATAAATTTTTGACGTAAAAGCAGGGAAGCAGCAGGGAAACAGATTCCTCAGAGAGAGCAAAATAATTTCCCTGAGCTTCCCTGACAGGGATCTGTCCTTTTATGCACGACCTAATAAATATGTACACCAAAATCTTAAAACATTTGATGCCGCAGTTTTCTTTAAAAAGTTGTAGAAAAATATCCTTCTTTTTTAAGTAGTTACGTTGGTATATATAGCACCTTAACAGCTGCTAAGAGAAAGATTTTTGCAAGGAATCCAGAGGTTCAACACTTAATGTCTGTCAAAGTATAGGCCAAAAATAAAGGGCTCTATTCTGAAATTTTGAATCGGAAACTGCACTACTATTACTGCTAAAAACTTTTTTATATTTTAACTTTTAATTCATTATTTGGTAACAGCAGACCTAGTTTTCATTTTTATTTTGAAAATATTTCTTTCTAGTCCAATTTAATTTCGTTTATATTTTAATAGAGTACCATTAACTAGTAGTTAGGCAACTAATTTTACGTCTCTCAATTTGCGTTTAACTATCTGTATGCTCTCCATTCTAAATAGTTAGCTAGTTGCCATAAAAAAAAAGGAAATTATTAACATTTTAACGAAATTTAATTTGTCTATCAGCAAATTGATGAAATAAAGCAATTGCCGGTGCTAGTACCAATTCCGAATTAAAAAAAAAAGCCAGTATGAGTTTGATTCCCTTTCTCTGACAAAAAAATATCTATAAAACTCACATAAAAAATTGTGACCCATTTGTGTTTTTACCCCTATTTGCCATTGAAAGCAAAAAAGGTTTATCATGTTTGAGTGCAAAAGTTTCATCTAGAAAAAATAAAAAAAATTAGACGATGAGTTTTGCAAACTACTTTTTTACCTTCGAATGTTCCGCCGTATATTGATTCACCGCCTGTACCGTTGCCCGCTGAGAAATCACCGGATTGGATCATGAAATCCTTTACAACACGATGGAATATTACACCCTTATAGTGTAATGGTTTCCCGGTTGTAAGCCCAACATCTTTTTCCCCCGTACACAAACATCGAAAATTCTCTACAGTCTTCGGGGCAACATCACTAAAAAGTTCAAAAACAATTCGACCCGCCGGTAATCCACCCAGAGATATATCAAAAAAACACCGTATTCGAGGAACCTCCAAAGAATTTACATTTACCGTCATGCTGATTATTTATAGTATTTCATTCTAAAAGGAGAAAAATTTATATTTATTCAAAAGAAAAACCACATTTCTTTACCCACGATATTGGCTTGACAGCGTCAAATACGCACCATATTTATTTTCGGAAAGTTGTGAGCCCTTGTTTAAGAAAAAATTTTAAATTTTTTCGATTACTTAAATGTAATAATTTTAAATCCATTTGGTTTTATTTATATTTTTATTTAAATATGTGGTATTTAAGTAATATATTAATATTTTATTATATTTAATATATTAAGGCGGAAATAAGCGCCATCTGATAGTAAACTCTGTATCCTTGACATTTCCTAAGCCGAGACTCATATTATAAATATATGATATTGCCATGTAACAGCACCTTTTCGGTATCCATGCACTGATTGTTCTTTTCGAAAAGGTCTACGTTCGGCGTCAAACCACATGTACAATTTATAACTAGAAAATTTTAATATTTTCCCTGTAAAATGGTGCAGAGTGTATTTGAAGTTTATTAAAGCGATTAGTTTTTCTCTGCTTTAGAGTCTACTTACAAGAAACATTTTGGAAACGCGCTGAAAAGTTAAAAAACTCATTTAAGTGTATTCTGTTCTAAGCCTGACACAAGTTTCCAATAGAAGATTAGAAAAGGGCAGTATCGCATATTGTTATAAAATTGTGCTGTATTATTCTGATAGGAGTTGTTATTTAATCCTAGCTAATTTGAGAAACTTGCATACTTCCGTTATCCAGTGCTTCATAGCCGTGAATATTTGACGTTTCAGAATTTGGAGTACTCTCGACTTTTCGGAAATTGTGTAACTGTGTTGCTGTCAGTGTGTGAACTTGTGTGATTTGTGTACATCTGATCATTGACAGAACTGGTCTTCTTCTTTTGGCTGAAAGTAAATAGACTGACCTGAGCTCACTTTAGTGATCCACTTAAAATGGAAACCTAAACAAAAGTTATGCAATCGTAACTTTTATAATAGACTTGTCTGGCGGCATTGAGCATTGGGTGCGGAAGAAGTGCCTTTTTGGTTTGGATAAATAGGATTGAAAGTGCTTCAGTCAATTAGCCGTTGGATTTTAGCTCCTACAAGCGAATAGCACGGAAGCTGAGAAATGTCCTCAACCACGACAGTTGCCGGGAATGAAGAAGCAAGTGGTTCTGCCTCTGTTTCTTACGCGAATGTTTTACTGAACGTAGAGAACATTCAACCGATCAAATCCACTCCAGGAAAACCTAATTTAGATCAGGACAATAAAGAGAACATAAAATGTGAGAACTCGAATGTACATCAATCAACGAAACGGAGTGATGAAAATACACCATCTCCTACTGCTGAGAAAGGCTCAACACCCGATAAAGTGAATGTGTCGTTTGAGGCGGAAGATGCGACTGGATTTACTCCTGTTATGGCATATAATCGTAAGGAGCGGAAGGCCCGGCGACGGGAGAGACAAAAGGAAAAATTGCGCGGAAATAGAAATTCTGAAGGTCCTCGCACAAATAGCGCTAATGGGGGGAACAAGCAAAATCAACGAAATTCTAGAGATCGGAAAGCCAAAGTGGACAAATTTGAAAAAGTTGTTGAGCCTTCTGCTGGTAAAGATTCCTCTGCCGATGAGACTGCCGACAACCGTGATCCTAAAAAATTTGTGGCAGCACCGCCACCGAAATTTAACCCTTGGAAGGTAAGTAAATCATTTTTAATTTGATTTTAGCTTATTTTTATTGCACTACGTTTCTATTGTTAGAGTTTTTATATTAAACCTTCATTATGAAAAAGAAGCTGTACCAGTCTTTAAGGATAGTCATATTACGCCGAATACTTTGAACTTAAATCGAACCATAATTAGGTTGCGAATTTTAAACAATTTATTCCATGGTATAATTGCAAAACAGTTTCGAAAAATTGTTCAAAGTCTTCCCATTTCCAGCTCACCACGCCGTTGGAATACTTACTGTGATATGCCTTCTTTAAATTATCTAAATAACTTACTTATGCTTTTATTTATTTTTATATAATTTACATGTTGCCCCATTAGTTTAATTCTAACTCAATTTAAAATTTTATATGCTAACCCCACATGACTAGATCATGCAAAAATTGGGGTTGATCGATTTACTGGAGAAAGAATAAGGACTTCAACCTCAAAGCGCATATGCGATTCGATAGTTTCTATCAAAACGCTAATTAATAAGTTTTGGCAGTTGCGTTAAGTTGACATTACAGCCAAATTTGTTTAATCAAAATATTGCTTATCCGAAAATTTATATTCCATGAAATGGAAACCCGAACTCTTTTAACTTCCATTATTGATTATTCTTCCAATCTCATAGAAGTTTAAAAGTCGAAAACGTAAATAAAAATTCCGGCCCAGCTGCGTTACCCCGGGACTTCACTAGTAAAAATGTTAAATAGGAGAAGTTACCAAATACCAAGAGTACGTGAACAAGTTTGAGTAGTCTTGGACAAAAACTAAAGCAATAACTGTCAAAGTGACAATTTGTGGCTTTACAACAAAGCTTAACAAAAGTACTCAATTTATTTCTTCGGGTAAATTTGGACTAACATTTTTAAGTAGGGGAAATGTTACTTCAGCAAATTTTCTCCCATTTCATGAGTACGTGAACGCGTTTGGGTAAAAATATCATAATGCATTTACCCAAAACTAAGTACGTGAACAGACCTTATGTGGCTGCATTTCTTTATTCATTCCGAATGAGCGGAACGCGCCAATGTGTTTCTTTATTCGTTCGGAATATTCTATTCCTAATTTTCCGTGTTTTTTTATTAGCACCGGCGCGTTCAGAACGCGTTCTTTTTGTACCGAAGTTGTAGATGGATTAAACGGAATAAGACTCAAAAAACAATTTAGTATCAAAAGGGAAGGAAAAGAAAGTCATAATTGTAAATAAATACAAAATTTATTGTTGGATTATGTCTTTTGCGTTCATTTTAAATAATATAAAAAACTGAAACCTCAAAAATTATTTATGGAATAATTGCTTTAACCTGACTTCAACTTTCAATTGAAAGGAATATTCCTACGTACGTCAACTTAGAAAGTAACTCACCGCGATAAAGGTTTTGAGTTCATTAAAACTGTTAGAAGAATTTGAGGAGCTTATTAATTTATAAATTATATAATTTTTATAAATATAATAGTTTTTATAAATTGTAAAATCTCAACGCGCGTAAGCTTTTCCATGTTTCAAACTTTCAAAAATTTTTCCAGGTTATAGCCCGGTCAAAGATTACTATTACTAGATAAACGGCTTCGAACAAAGTAGTAAAAAAATTGTGGTTGCTTTTGTATATTTCCCGTATCAGGCAACCCTGCAGTTAGAATTAAAAATTTGTTTTCCGGGAGAGTTTGTGGATAAGAGACACGTATACTTTTCATATATGCACTTACAAATGTCAAATGTACTTCGCTCATTAAAAGATCAGAATACATCGACAGTTTACGCACATAAGTAACTAACTCAGTCCTGTGATTCACATGAATTCTTTTTATTGGTCGTAAATTTTGGTACATTTTTCTCTTCGACAAAATTTGGCGGTACTTTTTTGACAGGAGTGATTTTCTCCGGATGAGAACAGAATTTTGACAGGAGTACCTGTACTCTTTATTTGCATGTTTATTCTTATGACTTTAAAATCTGGATATATTTAATTTTACTGTGTTGCGAGTGTTACTTTTTTAAGACTAGCTGGGTATTTTAGTGAGCCGGTTATCTAGAATTAAGTAATCTTTGGCCCGGTATTGTGTTTATTTAGCGGCGGACCTTTTTTCACGCTAAATTTTTGCCAGCAAAGTTATTTGTTTTAAACTATAAGTGGCTACTTTTGACGATCAGCTGTCGTACATTTCTGTTTATATTTTGCGTTTCACAGCTTAGTCAAATAAATTTGTTGACCGAAATGTGTGATGATTGTATATGGACGAAGATATGGCCCTGGTCAGATAAATCTGAAGCTAAAACATACAATTTGGGAAACAACTGCCATCTACAGGTGAAAACTAAACACACTTTTAGCTGCTAAAAACACAATACCGCGTTTTCGCTAAATATTAAGCGACGAAATTTCACAGCTAAATTTCCACACAAAATTTAGCCCTGACATTTATCGCGGAGATTATAGCAGGGGTGGTCTAAACGGGCGATTTTACTGACATTTCCTCTATCTTGACATAAAAATCCCTAGTGAAGACTTAGAGTTATAGTTGAAAGTTGCCCAATTTTTGCGTCATGGTTGCTTTCCCAGCAGAAAATCAGTCACCGTGGGTAGTCTATGCAAAATGTACCCTTATTTCAAAATGGACGCAATTTTGTTTCAATCCAAGCGGTAATTATTTTGTGATTAAAAAAGTTATAATTACTAAGTATTTTAAATAGTTTGGAATTGATCTCGTGAGTATTTTGTTGAATGCATTTTAGTAAAATGGTATCAACAATCTATTTTCGAAGACTACCCAGTGAAAATTCAATTACGTGGAATTTGTTCCTTTGTTCCAGTTGGAATTGACGTGACAATTCCCCTTAACTAATATGCATAAAGCCTAGGACATCGGTATATAAAATTCAATTTACTTTCGATATAAAGTTTCGAAGCAATTCCACGTCGAATCATCATGTATATTCCACGTGATTTTTTTTTCTCGGTTTAATTTTACGTGACATTCAGTTACGGTGGCTACGGTATTGCTACTTTGTATTCTGCTCAAGGCTTAACGGTGCTGGAAATGATATTACGAAAGATCCCGGCGACCTGAATGTATTTTTGTCTTTGTTGAAAGAGTGCAGAGTAATGTTGGCGCTTCGGAGTCCACCCAACTTGTGGTTTCACTTACAATAGTAGTCATCGGATGCACCTAAGCGTCCTCTCTCGAATGCGATTAATTGTGAAAATTGACTCGTGCTAAGTTAGCGCTGATTTTTTTGAAAAACAAATATTTTATTAGAGTTCCTTATAGAAATTTTGAATAGTTCTGGGAAATTACAGGTAGAACGCATAGGAGAAAAAATCCGGCGCCAACTTCACGCAGCGCCTATTTTTTTCGCAAAAAAGAGTTCTAAAATTTTTTTCCATGTATTTTAAAGAGTTCTCGAGTTCCCGACAACATTTAAAAATAGTTCCGGAAAATTAAGAAAATTATAATTTTTTCAAATTTTCCACCTGCCAAAATGTAAAACTAATTTCCGAAGAGTTCTGATAAGAGTTCTAGATAGCGCTCGTCGAGTACTATAAAATATTCTTCATGCATTTGGCCGAAGGAGCAAAACTGTGGCTGCTATTAGCAATCATAGGTTTTTGAACCGGCAAGCAAGTTCATGTGAAAAAAATAAAATCGATTCCCAGAAGAGTTCTGATATTCTGATATTTTTCGCTGAATTTTGAGGAGTTCTAGAGTTCCTAATAACATTTGCAAATAGTCCCGAAAATTAAGAAAATTATATTTTTTTTTTCAAATTTTCGGCTCACCTGGAAAATGTAAAACTAATTTCCCAAGACTAGATAGCGCTCGTCGAGTACTATAAAATATTCTTCAAGCATTTTGCCGCAGGAGCAAAACTGAGTTCTGATATTTTTTTCGATGCATTTTGAAGAGTTCCTATTAATATTTAAAAATAGTTCCCGAAAATTATAATTTTTTCAAATTTTCCACCTGAGATGATGTAAAACTAATTTTCCAAGAGTTCTGATAAGAGTTCTAGATAGCGCTCGTCGAGTATTCTAAAATATTCTTCAAGCATTTTGTCTGATGGAGCATTCAGTGAAATCAAAGCCTGACCTCAGCAGTGGTTTCATCAGGACAAGCACGCCGACCTAATGGGAGAAGCGTGAGTCCTGATGATCCCCCCACGAGTGCAATAGTGTGTGGTGTGTGTGCTTACCCTTCTCCATTAGTCCATGTCCCCACATCGTCATCGTCTCCAAAGGAAACTCGTTCATGTGGACATTTATCATCAGAAGAGGAGACACACTCCAGTATGGCTTTCCTCACGAAACTCTCCCAAGTCATGTTGCCGCGCTTCAGCGCCGAGTATCTTTCGTGTGATATATTCCCAATAAATTTCCCTTCAAATCCACTAGGCATTTGATGAATTTCTTGTTTAGTTTGGCGCTAGTCTGCTTATTGAAGCTGCTTAAATCGTAGTTCCTGCGAATGTTGGCCTCTCACTTTGTGGAAGCTAGGCATATCCCGAGAAGCGTTTTAACAAGGATCTGCTGCGGGTATACGCAGTGCGTAGGTGTTCGCAACTGTTCGAGGCCTCCCGCTACTTCCTCCCGGACAGCATCCGTAATTTGTAGCCTAAGGGCTGCCAGTAGAGCTTGGGTGCTGGCGGACCTATCAAGCAGGACGTCTTCAGGTCGCAATTCTACTGTGATGGTGGACTCCGCTCGGGATGTGGACCACGTCCTACCATTCACCTCCTCCGGACTCCGTGTTGCAGCTGATGCTTTCCTTGAACTGTGGGCCTGTGATTCAGATTGAGATGTCGGTCCCGATGCTGTCGTCTCTGGTTGTCTTGCGGTCCTCCGGGTATTGTATTTCTTTGGAACTGTCCTGGTTTCGTTTTCCGCATCGGACATTTCCGGCTTGTTTTAAGCCACTGACTCAAGCACTGGCGGTGGAGCTCATGTCCACAGCTGGTCAGGGCGGTGTCGTCCGGAGTGACGACCTCCTGACAGACAGGACACCTTTTAGGTTCCGCAGCCGTAGCTCCGGGTGGCGTTCGTGCCATATACATATTGCACGTACTGTATATGCAGTGCTAAAAAGGGGCTCCCGAGCCACAACTAAACTATAAGATGTCAAAATATCGATAATCAAATTTATTTTACGAGAAGTTCAAAATTATGCATAAATCACCGAGGACTCAAATACTGTTACCGCAATTGAACCCTTTATGGATTCACAAAAAGGTTCAGAGTCGTGGTCTAATCGTATCAAGGATGTGGTTCAACAAAAAACTTTGCAACGTTGTGTCTGCAAAAAAAATCAAAATATGTCTTGCAAGGGTTCAAAATATATTCTGAAAGGATAACTTTGAAGTTAAATTTTAAACACGAGACTATAAATTCGAAAACTAATAGTCTCAAAAACAAAACTGTAAAAAAAATAATGAATCTGAGTGGTTCTCTCCGCTCAGTAAGTCAAACAACGCCTACCGGGAACAAGGATGAGGACACCACTTATTATCGAATGGGTTGAGGACATCAGGTCTCCAAGTCAGTTGGTCGGCTAAAGAAAAGCCAGCCACCGACCTTCTTCGGAGACGTGATGCACTCAATCCATAATGTGACGCAGTCGTACCTCCTGAGGGAAAAGGAATAGAAGGGAATGATTTAAAAATGTGGGTAAAGAAAGAAAAAGAGAAAACAAAAGAACGAAAAAAGAAAAAGGAAGGGAAAAGTTAATCCTAAGAGTGTCGGAAGAGCTTCTCCAAGACAGACAGCTGGCCATCGCTCGGAGAATCTCTGCCGTTGGGGTTGAGATGGCTAGGTCCTCGGACAGACCATAGGCTACGCATCAGCCTGAATCAGCGGTGTTATGGTTTATCGGGGATTGTCAGTAACAACTCGAAAACACACCACCTTGGTTATAAATTTTATTTAACTTTTAAAAATAACACTACACTTATTTATTTAATATTATTTACAGTATATTGGCTTAAATTTAATTTTTTAACACCACGATTATTATTTTAATTAATTTTTAC
The DNA here is from genome assembly GCA_964036015.1 of Leptarthrus brevirostris. Taxonomy (NCBI): domain Eukaryota; kingdom Metazoa; phylum Arthropoda; class Insecta; order Diptera; family Asilidae; genus Leptarthrus; species Leptarthrus brevirostris. Next base: position 103,433,504 of record OZ038371.1, read on the forward strand.
TGATAACCAAACTATTTAATTATTATATTTGTTCGTCACACTAATGTAACTTAATTAATTTTTTACAACACGAGTATTAAAGTAATTAACTTTTTCTGATAACCAATTTTCCAACCAACCGATCGAACTCTACTTTTACCGCAGCGATCGCGATCGATTGCAACATACAGATTTGAATGATTTAACGCACACACACTCCAATTGCGATTGACGATAGACGCGGTAGAGTGCGATAGATCGTTATCTATAGCTGCATGCTACATTCGATCGCTCTATCGCGCAGTTCAAAATGAAGAATTTTACTGAAAAACTGATAGAAAGTGTTAAAAAACATCCCATTTTATATGATTTATCACATAGTGCTTATAAAAATGTAAAAAAAAAGATAAAGTGTGGGACGAATTAGATGTGGAGCTGAATGTCCGAAAATAGTGTGGAAAATTCTCCTTAAGTACAGCGATCCATATTAATTTTGTGCGTCCATGTCCTCTTCCTGTATTGTGAAGTATGAAAAACTGTCTTGAATACATACATATGATGCATGAATACTTACGCATTTTCCTCTTCCTCACATAAAGCAATTATAATAATTGCTTCTTCTTCTTCTAAGCACTTACACATTTTCATTGAAGAAAAATGTATTTTGTTATTTTTCAATTTATTTGCAACTGCTTTGTGCGACGCCTGTATATGGTCGTCGAATTGTGGTAGTGCTACACGGCGCGTTTGATGTAAAAGTATTTTTCATATTAGGGCGACTTTATATTGACTTCATATTCAATTGTATTGATTTGGTTCGAGGAAGAGTGGTTATTCGCTTTTGTGACGTCTGTGGAACGGTGTATATTGGTTCCAGGGGGCCGTCAGCAGCGGGTTTGTTGGTGGTTACGTTGATTGGATCTCTTTAGGATCGCTGGAACCACGTACCGAATTGCAGCATATATTGCCACGACCAACAGAATGAATCCTGTTAAAGAGATTGAGGTTACTGAGAGTACATGAGGGATTTTATTCCCAGAGCTTCATTGATATTTGGAAAATATTCGGGTTGCGAGATACTTATGTTATGCCTGTTTTCGGGCTCATAGTAAATTGTATGAGGGCCGATTTGAAATTGACAGGGTTCGTTGATTAATAGAATTCCCTGACCTGACAGGCGGTAAGGGAGCAGCTGGTGAGTACATGTTATATGTACCACTGTGGTTTCATTAATGAAAAAAACCACGAATTGGGCTTGCTTATTTTAATCAGAGTATCTTTGGGTGGAATTTGGGCCTTCAATGTGCATCTTGGGTTTTCTTCTAATGGGTTGAAGAGGATTTTGATAACACATTCTTCTGACATTGTTGCTTTGGTTACTGGAGTATTTAACCTGCCCGTGTAGGTATCTTCTTTTACCTCTTTTGTTATTTTTCGGAACTTTTTCATGTTCTCCGGTTTGAGCAACAGGAATTCCTGGGTTTGAATTTGGCTGGCAACATGTGAGTATTCGATGTCCGGGACCAAACTATGGTTTGAGTCTACGTGTATTGGGAAGCATAGAATTTTTTGTAACTTCAATTTTGGGATATTGTAAATTGGCAATTTGATATGTAGTTTTTCTTGTAATAAGTGTGTTCGGAGTGATAAGTAGTTCTGTGGATTTGGCCAGTCAAATGTGACTTGTGGTAGATTTCTAATAAAGAATTTTCGGAGATCAGGTGGTTTTGATTGTTACGGCTGGAGACTATTATGTTCAGCAGGGCCTGTTGCCGGAATTCAATTTCCGCCATTGGTAGCAATTAGCTCGAAATTATCTCTTGTCTTAATTGACGTTCATATAGTTCGTCGGTAGTATTGAGCAAATTATTTATTTTACCACTAATAAGACGTTGCCGTTCAGCCAGGGATGTCAGGGGTTTTTGGATTTGAGAGAAGGTGGTTTTTACCACGCTAATTTGCTGTTTCTCTAAATCCAACAGAGCTTGAGTGTTTGTGTCTAGTTCTTCGAGACGACTATACACTTCATGCTCGTTTTCACTGTCCATTGTGCCAAAAAGGTAGTGCATGACATTTCCTATTCCATCGAAGATGGATCTAGGTTTGCGTAATTTTGACTTTTCTTATGACGCTAGTTCTTCTCTTAAGGGGTGGTGGGGGGTAAGGTATTTACATTTTTTTATTGTTTCATATGATAGTACAACATCTTAAGATTGTTGTGTCACAATTTTTAACAAATTGGAGAAAACCTAACTAAGATATAGAACCATGTGTTCGTTGCTCCGTTGTTTAATATTTAATATTGGATTTTCTGGTATACAAAACTTTAAAGCGATTTTCTGACATTTGTCATTTTTGAAGTCGGTGAACAGTTTAAATCAAAATCTACTCAACCGATTCTTTTGAAATTTTGTATACTTCTTCCTTACATAAATGACCAGGTATTGCTGGGATCTTTTTTTCATAAGTATTAATTTTACAATAACAAATTGGCCCATTTTTTAGGGCGAAAATCGGTGTTTTCGCTTCTAAGTGTCACCAAAAATTGAAAAATCGAAAAAAATGTCCTCCTAGCAGTACCTCAGGAAAGCGATTATCTAATGATACCATTTTTTTTTTAATTTCGGATGATCCAGTCATGAGTTATAGTGTTCACCGGCGAACAACTTTTTTTCGAGGCGCCTCCGAAGATTTGCTACCGTCGGCTTAATTATTTATATTTTGCTCTAAAAATTTAAGGAAATATTGTTCAAATGTTGTGCTATAATGTTACGATCAATTAAATAAATTTGTTTTACCTGTAGCGCATAAAAAATTCTTAAAAATGACCCCCCCCCCCCCCCCCCAAGTGTCGTGATAGGCCATGAGACTTCCAAGGTCTTCGAATACAATCCCACTGTTGTTTAGCGGTTTTACCGTGTAGGGTTCTGCGACACATTTTCTATGTGGAAGCAGTAGGGTTCCAATAATAATTATTACGGCGGACAGCATCCTATCGGGGGAAACGAAAATGGTTTTAGTAAATTGCCTTTTAATTCTTAGGATGTTACTAAGTGTTGTGTTTCCCCGTGTTAGTCGTATGTACTTAAACTAGTTTATATATGTATGTGCAATCCCAATACAATTTTGTTTATTCATAAAATGGTTTTAGACGGTTGTTATGAACCGTAACTGTTCTTTTACCAATTGGGATTACCATGTAAGGTCCTACCCAGTCTTGAGAGAGTTTGTGTTTCCTGCTTTCACTCTTGAGTAGTACCTTATCCCCTATATGGAAAGTGAGGGGACCAACAGCTTTATCACAATACTTACTTATACTTCAGAAGGTGATAGTAACTTTCGTGATCATACACCGGCTCTGCATCCCTTTTTTAGATTAGAGGGGACATCCGCTGTGAAGCCGTATATGCAGTCCATTGGGTTTAATTTGCCTTCGTGTACGCTATTATTGTACACGAATGCAGCGGTTCGCAAGAATTGACCCCAGGATTTGGGATTGTCGTCCACTATTGTACGTATATACTCTATTAGTCGTCTATGGGCACATTCTAGTGCTCCGTTAGACTGAGGGTGGTAAGCAGAAGTTTGTAGCTTCTTTACCCTTAGAAGTTTACATACCTTTTTGAACAAATTACTCAGGAAATTACTTCCCTGGTCGGTGACTATTTGTTTGGGGATGCGATAGCGCGTGACGATCTCGTCGAAGAAGATTTGTGCTACTGTTTCGGCCTCCCCATTAGGTATGGCGTACCAATAGACAAATTTGCTGAGGTTATTCTGGAAAATCAAGATGTACTTGTTTCCGCACTCCGTTTCCTCGAGTGGACCGACTTTATCTAAATAGACCTTTTCTAAAGGTTGTTCTGCGATATCCGTAGCGAAGATTTCTTTGTTTGGCACCTAGGGCACCGCTGAATATATTTATTTATATATTTGAGCATGTGTCTACACCAGTACTTTCGTTGGATCCTCTTATAAGTTTTAATGACACCCTGGTAATACTTTCAGGAGTCTTTGGTTTACTTATGTGTATGGGATCCGTAGCTGGGGTGACTATGGGGCTTGTTTTCTTATTCACATCACTTGATCTCGTTTCGTCTCTGTCGGTTAACGAGTGAGCCTGTGTCTTGGGGCTGTTTGTATCAGCGTTTTTAGCCTGAGCCCTGGTCACTGCGTGGCATTGCCGGCGACTTTATCTAACTCGAGAGGTATTTTCCTCTGAACTTGAGCTGTTACTGTGTAAGTTTGGCTGCAGTTTTCTTCCCGCGGAATGCGACTTAACGCGTCTGCATTCGTGTTATACTTCCCAAGTTTGTATTCGATAATATAATCGAATTCGGAAAGTTTGTGGTGAAATCCCAAGACACGGGAGGTAGGGTCTTTTACATTGAAGACACCTTTGAGAGGTTTGTGATCGGTGTAGACCGTGAATTTACGGCCTTGAAGGTAACATATAAAGTTCCTTCTAGCCCAGAAAATGGCTAGCAATTATTTCTCTATTGTAGAGTAGTTGCGTTCGGCCTTGTTAAGTGTGCGGCTGGCGTAAGCAATAGGCTGGTCACTTCCCACTTCACCTTGGAATAGGACCGCTCCTAGAGCCTCATTGCTGGCGCGTCCGTGGTTAAATTGAATGACTTTGAGAAATCGGGATATATTAGGAGTGGAGGTGAAACTAATGAAGTTTTGATTTCCTCAAAAGCTTCCTGACACTTCTCGGTCCAATTGCAGAGCTTTCTGTTATGGTCTGCCAATTTTTTTCCGTAGATGACTATGCCATCTAGGTAGACGAAATATTCGAGGCCTTGTATACTTTTTAGGACGTAGTTCATCAAGCGGTGGAACGTAGCCGGGGCTCCTTTTAGCCCAAACGGCATACGTTTGAACCCATAGTGCCCATAGTTGGTGGTGAAAGCTGTTTTAGGTAGATCATTTTGATCGACTAGGACTTAATGGTAGCCGTTGTCGAAATCGAGGTTAGTGAAATACGGTGAATTACCTAATTGGTCAAGAATGTCCTCGATCTGGGGTAGCGGAAAGGCGTCGCCGATCGTCTTTTCGCTTAATTTCCGAAAATCGACGACGACGCGCCACTTTTTTTCACCGTCTGGTCCCGCCACCTTTGAGACGACTAGGAGAGGGCTTTAGCTCGGTTGGACTATGTCGTTGTCCAACATTTTTTTGAACTGTTCATTAAAGACATTCCGCTGTGTTTCTGGTAATCATCTTTTGATTTATGGGTGCTTGATCTTGCACCAAGGGAATGTTGTGGGTGATGGCTGTTGTATACGTGAGCCGTGAGAAAAAATATATCATCGAATTCATGACAAAGCTTTTCAGTTTGAAATTTTTCGTCCGCGTTTAGAGATTCATCTTTGTTGAGTTTTTGCCCTAACCTGACGTGACGCGGGTTTAGACGAGTATCATCCGGTTCTTCGTAGTCCGGGAATATATATTTAATATGTTGCAGAGCGGCCATATTTTCGGCGCTTTGGCTTCTGTCTTTTACATTTTTAGTTTTATTTAACCTACTCACCATTTGTTTTCGGCTCTTTTGCCTTGTTGAGTTTCCTTAGTTCAGAATTTGGTCTTGTGAGAGTAGGTTGAGGAGGTTGTTGTCAAAAAATAGTTTAGTTTTGCCACAATTAGACAAGATGTGTTTGATTGTCAATCTTTATTGACACTCGATACGATCTGGTGGCGGAGTTCTGCAGAAAATATGTTGATGGGTAAGGATTGTATGCCCAACCTTACTCTCCTAAGTACTCTTACTTGCCTGGCCTGGTTATAGCCTGGCTTCTGGGTGGTAGGTGGGTGGAATTGGCGCAGTCTTCGTATTTCGGCGTTAGCGCATATTTGTAGGAATTTAATAGTAGGTGGATGACTTCCTCCACTTGGGGCGTTCTTGGGTTACTGGCTAGGCAGTCGGTTCTTTCGTTGCCTGAGATTTGTATATACCCAGGTATTCAGACCAATTTGATGTTATGATATCCCTCCATCGCTCTCCGAATTTCTGTTATGATTAGTTCGACGGCGTCTAGCACCGCTTTGACGTCCGTATAAATGATGGCATTGAGGTTTTGTTCCATACATTTTTTCATGGCATAAAAAATGACCACCATTTCAGCCTCATAGGCAGTGCAGACGTTGTGGAGTTAGAGTGCTGTTTTGTTGGGTTGATCGGATAGGTCATGTGTATCTTTCCTGCGGCTAGCGTGAATCCTTCTGTGTGCTATGTACATATAGCTGAAAGTTCGTGTTTGGCTTGGTGCATTGAGGTATTGATAGCGGTGGTGAAAAGCGATGGTTGCTGTGGAGAGACAAATCATTAGAAAATCAATAACATTCTATTCTGGTAGTTAAGCAATCGTTAGAAAGGAGAGTCTCCAAAATCGGTCAAGAATTGCGGACTCTAACGTGTACACACATACCAACGAACGAAGACGTATGTCATTTTCAAAGGCAAGCTTAGACTAATAAATTAAAAAAATATCATTTTTTATAGGAAGATCTTTTCAAAAAAAACTATATTAAAAGCTGATTACTTGTAACATTAGGGTGGGTCAAGCTGGCACTGTCACATACTAAAAATTAAAAAAGCGACACGGCAAAATAATGTGCTATTTATGGGCTAATTTTGTGCCCAAATAAAAAATTTTGTGCTCGATAATTAACGCGGCAAATTACAGTTGAGTTTAAATACCTTTTATTTGACGACGCTGTAGTTTTGAGCAGAAGACGTTACAGTTTTTTTAAATTAAAAATTTGAAAATAAACGAGTATGTTTTTATTTTAAGTGTTTGACTAGAAGATAATTCAGATATTCAATAAATGGAAGCATATAGCATATTTAACTGAGCAAGCAATTCAAAAATGTTTTCACTGTTACAGGAATTGTTTTAATTAATAAATAGACTGGAAAAGTGTAACGGAAAAATAGATACATACGTCCGAATATAAGACGACCGGTTTGGTTCCGACTTTTGAGATTATGTTTTTTACTTTAGTCTTTGCGTCTTCTGGACCAGCATCTCCAATCAATAGCATGCAATAGTATACCATATATCATCTTTTCGTGAAAACGATTTGTGTTTTACCCATTTTCCATAAGTTTTGCGAAACCTTCACCATCCATATGAGCCAATAATGGCTTCAATTTGTTGATCATTCCTGGTGGTGTGTATTTCCTTTTTCTAATGCAAATTGGCAGCATGTTTTCAACGTGAAGAATTCGCTTTAGTCTAGCTCGATCCTGCAATGGATTTGTCATTTCAACTTGTGAAATTGTCAGTATTTAACAAAGTTATGTTCAAATGTTCACCCTTTTCACAAAAAACTACTACAAAAATGTGGTTTTTAATTATAATGCCATTTCTGAAATCGCGTAATATTCGAAAAACTAACTGGGAACACAAATCACTTCCCTTTCACTTCGCTTATTTGACGTTTGGTCATTTAGCCAGCCGTTCCACTTTTCGTGTAAACAGACTGGATGGGCGAGGAACATTGAAATCTTCCAATTTAAGGAGCTGTGTGAAGCTGGCCCCCCAAAATTCGAAAATTTGAAATTAAAATAGTCGATTCGATTGACCACCGAGTGACCACTATTGACCAGCAGTAATTTTGATTGACCACCCTCCAGTCACGAAATATACGAAAAAAATGTTTTCAAGGTCATCATCAGTGCTGCCCCCCGAATGTTATATTTACTCGTTTTTATTACTAGATTGGATTGGTCATCAATTGACCACTTTTGACCACCCATTACATTTTTTGACCAACCGCAAAAAACTCCCCATAAAAAAAAATCCCCATAATATATTTCGAACCCGGCTATTCTAATTCGACGGGGTGGTGAAACGTGGAAATCACTTATGCTGAGTGCCTTTGTATGTTTAGAATAGACATCAACAGCTTTTGAAATTTGACCAACCCAAAATAAAAAAAAGTCAAAAAATCGGTATAGCTGAAACATCTAATTTTAAGTTCTGTATTCGGTTTTCAATGGGGGGTCAAACGTTGAAATCGCTTTAAATCTCTGTCTTCTTATGTTTAGACTAGGTACTAACTGAATTTGACGTTTGACCAACCGTCAAAATAAAAAAAAAACGCAACAAAATCGGTATAGCTGAAACATCTAATTTTAAGTTCTGTATTCGGTTTTCAGTGGGTGGTTAAACGTTGAAACCGCTTTAAATCTCTGTCTTCTTATGTTTAGAATAGGCACCAACTTCTTTCGACGTTTGACCAACTGTTGAAATTTAAAAGAAATGCCGGTGCATAGGGAAAACGTCTTTCAGCGGTTGATCAAACGTGTAAATCACTTTGAATGAAGCAAAGCAGGAAAAACTACAGACGGATTAATTTCAAACGTTCTGTGGCTGTTTTCGGGTATGGTCAGACGTGGAAATCAGTTAATAATAGTGTTTTCATAAATTTAGTATACTTACAATTAACGCCGAAGAATTCAGATTTTTCGACTTACTTTCAAGCAGCATTTTCATAATCACAAACGCAGAATTCTATAATAAAGACAATGTTTCCTTAAGCTATGTGAACTTGGCACCGCCTTTTTGAATTTCGAAAATAATTTTTTTTGCAATCGTTTGTCCACTCATTAGTGTTATTTGTCCAAGCTTCATTTCAAAATGGAGGACAAAGGACTTTTTTTTGCATTATTTTTTACCAAAACCCCAAAATTGCGAAAAAAAAACTTTTTGTACTCCATAGGTCGGTTGTCCACGGTTTTTTTCCTATTATTTTTGCAGTTATTGATAAAGGATCTGCACAGGTTGAAACGTTTGTGGCTCTAATAAAGATTCAACATCGAAGTACCCAACAACAAAACCATCTTTTATTATTCTTAAAGGAAAGAGGAATTGTCGGAAGAAAAAAGTGACACTATACAGGGTGCGCTAACAAAACTACTATCCCAATGACCTTTCCAAAATTGTTAAATATGTTCATCAAACATCTATAATTGCAGGTACTGCGAAATTAAAAAAATATTTTGCCTTTTCACAAATTTTCTTCCAAATACATGAAAAACTTTTCTTTAATTTTTATTAAATTGCCCATCTTATAAACAACCTGATGTTTTGTTGATGTTTTGTTTCTTAAAGAATACTTTCCTTTCTTAACCAATGCAATACGCATATCCTAGTCATAAATAGAACTTCCAATAGAATAAAAAATGAAATATTAAAATTTTTAAGCAATAAAGTAAAACAACCAGAAACATTTTATCAAATCGAACTATGCTATTTTATATATGAAATTCAGAAATTTATTTATTAACTACATATTTATAAATTTATATTAACAAAGATTAAACGTTCAATACAATTAATCCATTAACGAAGCAGAATTCAGATTTTTCGACTTACTTTCAAGCATCATTTTTATAATCACAAACGCAGAATTCTAGTAAACTAGTAACCTGTGTTCACTAAACAAACATGTTTGACCCTTTCTCTTCGAAATTTTATGCATTTTACGAATTTCCTTACTACATCTAAGAAAGCGGTTTTCCTAATCACCTCTGCACCTTGACATGTTGTACCTTTTTGCAAAGATAATAAGATGGGCAATTTAATAAAAATTAAAGAAAAGTTTTTCATGTATTTGGAAGAAAATTTGTGAAAAGGCTGAATTCTAGGTAACGGCAAAAAATTTTTTTAATTTCGCAGTACCTGCAATTATAGATGTTTGATGAACATATTTAAAAAATTTTGGAAAGGTCATTGGGATAGTAGTTTTGTTAGCGCACCCTGTATAGTGTCACTTTTTTCTTCCGACAATTCCTCTTTCCTTTAAGAATAATAAAAGTTGGTTTTGTTGTTGGGTACTTCGATGTTGAATCTTTATTAGAGCCACAAACGTTTCAACCTGTGCAGATCCTTTATCAATAACTGCAAAAATAATAGGAAAAAAACCGTGGACAACCGACCTATGGAGTACAAAAAGTTTTTTTTCGCAATTTTGGGGTTTTGGTAAAAAATAATGCAAAAAAAAGTCCTTTATCCGCCATTTTGAAATGAAGCTTGGACAAATAACACTAATGAGTGGACAAACGATTGCAAAAAAATTATTTTCGAAATTCAAAAAAGGCGGTGCCAAGTTCACACAGCTTAAGGAAACATTGTCTTTATTATAGAATTCTGCGTTTGTGATTATGAAAATGCTGCTTGAAAGTAAGTCGAAAAATCTGAATTCTTCGGCGTTAATTGTAAGTATACTAAATTTATGAAAACACTATTATTAACCGATTTCCACGTCTGACCATACCCGAAAACTGCCACAGAGCGTTTGAAATTAATCCGTCTATAGTTTTTCCTGCTTTGATTCATCCAAAGTGATTTATTTACACGTTTGATCAACCGCTGAAAGACGTTTTCCCTATGCACCGGCATTTCTTTTAAATTTCAACAGTTGGTCAAACGTCGAAAGAAGTTGGTGCCTATTCTAAACATAAGAAGACAGAGATTTAAAGCGATTTAAACGTTTAACCACCCACTGAAAACCGAATACAGAACTTAAGATTAGATGTTTCAGCTATACCGATTTTGTTGAGTTGTTTTTATTTTGACGGTTGGTCAAACGTCAAATTCAATTAGTACCTAGTCTAAACATAAGAAGACAGAGATTTAAAGCGATTTCAACGTTTGACCACCCACTGAAAACCGAATACAGAACTTAAAATTAGATGTTTTAGCTATACCGATTTTGTTGAGTTTTTTTTATTTTGACGGTTGGTCAAACGTCTAATTCAGTTAGTACCTAGTCTAGACATAAGAAGACAGAGATTTACAGCGATTTCAACGTTTGACCACCAACTGAAAACCGAATACAGAACTTAAAATTAGATGTTTCAGCTATACCGATTTTGTTGAGTTTTTTTTATTTGACGGTTGGTCAAACGTGAAATTCAGTTGGTACCTAGTCTAGACATAAGAAGACAGAGATTTGAAGCGATTTCAACGTTTGACCACCCACTGAAAACCGAATACAGAACTTAAAATTAGATGTTTCAGCTATACCGATTATGTTGAGTTTTTTTTTATTTTGACGGTTGGTCAAACGTCAAATTCAGTAAGTACCTAGTCTAAACATAAGAAGACAGAGATTTAAAGCGATTTCAACGTTTGACCACCCACTGAAAATCGAATACAGAACTTAAAATTAAACATTCAGCTATACCGATTTTTTGACTTTTTTTTATTTTGACGGTTAGTCAAACTTCAAAAGCTGTTGATGTCTATTCTAAACATACAAAGGCACTCAGCATAAGTGATTTCCACGTTTCACCACCCCGTCTAATTAGAATTGCCGGGTTCGAAATATATTACGAGAAATTTTTTTTTTATTTTATGGGGAGTTTTTTGCGGTTGGTCAAAAAATGTAATGGGTGGTCAAAAGTGGTCAATTGATGACCAATCCAATCCAGTAATAAAAACGAGTAAATATAACATTTCGGGGGCAGCACTGATGATGACCTTGAAAACATTTTTTTCGTATATTTCGTGACTGGAGGGTGGTCAATCAAAATTACTGCTGGTCAATAGTGGTCACTCGGTGGTCAATCGATTCGACTATTTTAATTTCAAATTTTCGAATTTTGGGGGGCCAGCTTCACACAGCTAATTTAAGGTGGTAGAAACTCGGCGGTTTGCAGCTTGGGAGAGCTTTGTGCATTAAGCAGGAGTGTGTTTGGAAATTTATTATTAGTGATAACACCGACAAAATTCACTGCTCACATAACAATCAGTCGTCCGAAATCAAAGAAATGGAATTTTTTTAAATTAATAATATATATAATTCATTGACGATCGCAATTTATAAAAATTAATCCCACAAAGATAAATTGGCACCACACAAACTTTACGTATGTCAATTTTGTGAAAAAAATCCTCTTTATTCGAAATTTGTCTAAACAATTTTAATTTTTTTCTTTAAGAAGTGAGACCGTCACCGAATTAACAGAGGTTTTCTACGTAACTGTAAAAAATTTTAGGAGAATCTATCGATCGGTTCTCGAGATATGAGGGGCACCGTATTGAAAAATACTGTTCTGAGAAAAACGCATTTAAAGTCTGAGCCAAAATGCTACTGTAATGCAAAGTGAGCTGCAGTGCCTGATAAAAGTCTTTGTAACTCCGAGAATTTTGGAGATATCGGCTTGAAATTTTTAAGAGTTACTCCTAAGTCTACACACTACAAGAAATTGTAAGAAAAAACCTTGACTTTTTTCGAGGTATCTAAGGTACATATATGTAGCCCCTTAAGTAATTCTTTCGACAGAATCAATTACAAAATTCTTACTTAAAAGCTGGGTATCTTCTTATTTGAATGATCGCACTTAGCGAGTCAGATTTCGGGGCGTTCTTTGTAATAAAATTTGTAACTCGGCCGGGGTTTCTTAGGTGACCCATTTGGGACCGCTGCTCTTTATTATATACATCAATGACGTATGTACTGTTTTGACAAATTCAAAAATTCTTTGTTATGTTGACGACGTTAACATTTTTCGGTAACCCGAGTTCACAAGACATATCAGAAAATGTACTGAGTTGAAATAGTGGCAACAGCGTGCTGAGAAAGAGAGATGTTTGCATAGAAAAATTATGTGAAAATAAAACAGATAGGAATAGAGCTGTACTGCAAATCTCTTTTGAACAGATTATAGAGACCTTTTTAACGATGAATCACTTGTTATTTAAAAAAAATATAAAATGCTCTTCATTGCTATCTTGACTCCCCAAAATTACACCGAAATCATGTGTGCGTCAAAATACTTTGTCCTTGTGTTTAATTTCAACTTATTACTGCTAACTATTTAAAATGTTAATTTACGTAATCAATATTTCTTAGTGGAATTCCATTTTTAATATATTAACACAAAATTGAAAACTTTAAAAATTGTCTATCCCACTAATTTACCTATATAGGTGACCGGGCTTTCGCCTCCCTCCCGTATGCTCGTCGACGTAGTCGGTCGGAAGATGCCGCACTGTTTGAAAACAAAAAGCCTCCCTGGGGAGTCATTACGAAGTTACCATGCTCTATTGATAGAGTCATGGCAGGCAATGAATTAGCCAACGACCTTGCTAGGAAGGGTCCACTCTACATGATTCCAAGCTAAACAAGTTCCACTGGATTCATCTTATTTTATAATTTCTTAACATGGCAAATACAACGTGAAATGCTTTAGCGACCTGTGCCGTATCCAGGACAATATAGTCTAGTTATAATAAAAACAGGGCTGTTATTACAAAAATTTAAATTCATAGTAAAAGTATGGATTGAGCACTGCCAGATAGGTTAAAATAGCTAGGTTAAGTATAATATGTAACACATGAGGTGACTGTTAAAGAAACCATTCTTCACCTTCTTTGCAAATGATTGACTATATCTAGCGCCAAGAGGAAACGGACAATATTTTTAGGAGAACCTTAATGCAATCTCAGAGATTCAATTATTTGCCCCTCTGAGCGGTCCACATCTCAATTCTCCTCGCTCAACTCTAATTTTACAATGGAATTAGGGGCTTCATAATCGGATTCTACGAGGTTTTTTTTCATCAAAATGGTGCAACTCGGCGTTAACTGGAACGCAGTTTGTCAGGTTCGCGCTCACCACTGAATAAATTGTGACATCTGCATCCTGCCTGCTACAAATAAAGGCAAACATTAAAAAACCTAATCTTTATCCCCGTAGACGTAAAGTGCGAATGCCTGAGAAGTTGTACACAATTATGCCAGTCTCCCTTAGTCGCGGAGTCTAATCATCATCCTGCAATCCAGGTTATCTTCTGTTTCGAGGCCCCTGACTGCTCCCTATTTCACTTGGGGGTTGCTCTTTTCTCTTCAAGGCAGCTTACTTCTCTATTCTTAATGACTGGCTTCTGGGCTATTACTGGGCGAATGTACATGTTTTCGCCGAGTCTGACATCGACCAGGCTGTTTGCTTATTTTATAAAGTGCTCTATACATGCTTTATCCAATGTGTACCGGTATCCTCTTCTGGTTCCCCCCGCTCGTTTCAACCCTGGATGTACGGCCCCTTACGACATCTTAAAAACCTATAGAGTAAGTCCTGGAAAAGGTACTGCTCCTCTAGATGCAACGTGGACTACCAGGCCTACCGCGACCTTTATCTTCGGTACTCTCGCGAATTGCAGACGTCCTACAACTGATTTCTGTCGAGAATGCGATACACTGTATTCTAGCCCCAAGAAGTTTTGGAGTGTTATTGCTCTAAGCGACACTCTGACGAATACCCTTCCTCTCTCAGGCTCGGTGATCTCTTACATCGTTCTGTGATTCTTACTGTAATACTGTTTTCCGGATTTTACCCATTTGACCAGGCTTGCTCACACCTCCCTTGAACCCAAGGACTTAGTCTTCGACGACGCCATGATCGCTGAATGCTTGCGAAATTGCGTGTGTTCCCGATGCTATCCTTCGTCTTTCTTGCAAAAGTGCTGTACTTCTATTTCTCATATTCTCTGTTATCTATTAAAGCTGTATCTATGCTGCGGTCGTTTCCCCTCGCATTGAAAAGATTCTCCGATAATCCCTCTTCACAATAAGGGTGACAAGGCTGACATTTCCAATTATAGACCCATTGCTAATTTGTGGTATGTTGCGAAGATATTAAGGGCCTTAGTCTCAGTGCTTTGCTTTCACTGCAAATCCTTTATTGGCTCTTTTCAGCATGTCTTCATCAAGGGTAAGTCTACCACCACCAACTTGCTCGAATTCGTACATCACTGTCTGCTCTTGATTGAGTCAGGTTTTCAGGCTAACTGCAGCTTCACTGACTTCAACAAGGCTTTTGACAGAATTGACCACGAGGTACTCGCTTGCAAGCTTAATTTTCTTGGTTTTCCTCCACTTTTCGTCGATTGGCTGTCCTCCTACTTGTGCGGACGCACTCAGCGTGTTCTGTTTCGCGATGCCCTATACAAAGAAATTGTTTCAGGGCAGCATTCTTGGCCCTCTACTCTTCATCATCTTTATTAATAATGTCTCATAACTCCTGGCTGGCTCCAGAATATTGTGTTACGCTGATGATGCAAAAATCTTCCGCGTCGTCTCGTTCGCCGATGATTGTGCTCTCATAAATTGCGATATGCGTCCTGAGTAGGCCAGATAAGGTCAAGGATTTGGGGGTAGTCCTTAATTTCCGCCTATCCTTCGAGAACCACGTAGATTTCGTAGTGAATAGGGCTAATTCCGTGCTCGGATTCGTCGAACGGTAGTCCAAGGAGCTCGACGACCCCTACTTAACTAGGCTCCTGTATTACACCTTGGTCAGACCCCTTCTGGAATATGCTTGCGTGGTATGCGACCCTTATTTCGCTGTCCATATCAACCGTATCGAGGCCATCAGCGCAGATTCTTTAAATTCGCTCTTCGGGTCCTTCCCTGGCGCGATCCTTCTTCCCATCCTCCCTATCATGCTAGACTTGAACTGATCTCGCTCGACTCACTCGAGATGAGGCGCAGGATTTTTAAAATCATGATCTTTTTTTTGTATGATCTTTTGCAGTGGACGATCAACTCTTCCGACCTTCTCAATGATGTTGGTATTTCCATCGCGGCCTGGTCCTTGAGGAACTCCCACTTTTGCCATGTTCCATTTACCGAACACTTTACGGAATGCATGAGCAGATTGCGTCGATGTCATACCTCCTTAATGAATGCTTAGCCTGAATCGAACTAGGTTATTCTAGGCAGCAGTTGAAATACCAATTAAGGCTTTTTTTGAATAATGTTTAGCTCTTGTTATTGGCTTAATATTTTGTAATTTTCGTTGTACTTAGTAGCCAGTTTGGGTGAATCTGTTTATGCATAAATATATAAATAAATAAAAATAATGTAATATATTTTTATTTTTTAGGTAACAAAGCAATCTAGTCCACAAAGTTCTTTGCCTTTAGATAAACGAGTTTTACAACCGAAGCAGCAAACAAAACCCTGCAGTAAATATAGAATAAATTATAATTTATGTTTAACATCTAATGTTTTATAATCTACAGGCCCGAAAATTGATACTACTCCAGAAAGTCCAATAGTGGTTAAAGCATCAAAAGATAGGAAGAAAATTAACAGGAAGGTAATCTTGAGAATTGTATTTGATTGTTCCATTGCGAGAAGAGTTCAAGTTCAAGTTGTGAAATAATTTCTATTTATCTTTCCATTATTAAAAATATGTATCATTAATACTGACAAAATTCCCTAACTATGTCAATACGCTATCGTGAAAATGAAATTCGTTACTTTAAACTTAAATGTAGGTGCTCTTATTTCAAAATCTTGATTACAAGCAGGCTATTTGCGAAATTTAATAATGCTAATAACTTAGAATATTAAACTAATAAGGAAGTGCCATAAGCTCAGAAAACTTCGGCATACTTCTTTAAGTGGTGGAATGACCATTTCTTATGTGAGTGCACCATTGAAGTAACACAAATTTAGAATTTTATTAAAATATGCAAATACTCTCGATTAACTATTTAATAAGTTGCTTTCAACTATTAATCACGCACATTTTAATCTTTTAGGAATTAATATTTATATGAAGAGAAAAGAAAATTATTATCCATTGTATCGTGCGTGCCCCTTCTTAAAACATAACCAAGAACTGCCTTTGAACGATTAAAAATGAAAATATTTCAGATGTAAACAAACTGGAAATTGTATAATAATAAAAAATTTTATTTATTAACACTTCTTTTCCAAAATTTACACTTTTGTTTTGTCCTAATAAAGACAATTAACAATCATAAGTTGGTCATAAGCTAAAACCTCTCTACAAAATGATATTTTTGGGGAATTCCCGCGATTATTGTCACAGCACAAAGCAGAGCACTTTAATGTGAAATTTACTTATACATAACACTTTAAGTTGCTAAACAATTTTTTAAAACACTTTTTATTATGTTCTGTCTATTTAGTCAAAGAAATCTAATATTACTCTTCTAATTTGTATATAAACTCAAAAAAAACTTTTCTCACAAACGTTTTGGACAGAAATAACTGAAATCCAAATTTGACAGCTCAACTCCCCTGTCTTCCACCTTTCCGACGAGCAAAATGGCTGGTCTCACGTACACGGTTCATACACGTAATGGCCTATCCTGTTCATTCCATAATCTAAGGTTTATAACAAATAACTACTTGAGAAGCATAACACTGTACATAAAATGTTTTTGCAATGGAACATACAGTATTGTGCTTCTCAGGTAGTGAAATGTATGCTTCTTCATGATGAACAAAGGAGTCACAAGCTATTTGTCGCAACCTTTTATTTATAAATTTAAACTTTTTGTTTTCGGATGGAGAAGCGGTGAAGATGATAGTTAAAAAGATAAATAATGGTTTTTATATATTTGTAATATTAAAAAAGGCAGCCGAGAACAGGGCTCTAAATGAAGTAATGAGAAACATCTTTATCTCCCACAATTTTTTAATTGGACTTGAACTGAAACACATATTTGGTCATTTTTGATACTCATCAAAGCTCACCTAATATATCACTTCAAATTCGACAACTTCTGGTTGTGCATAATTAAGGAATACACTTCAAGTTGATGTGAAATAAATTTATAAAAGCTCTTTTTGCAAAACAATTTAAAAAAGTTAAATATGTTATTAGTGATTGTTTAGAAAGTCTTTAACTTTTGTGTCTGTACCCATTTTGTGTACATATAAATCGATTTCCTGCTAATCGTCCCATTTTAAGGTTCACACTTTCTATTTTACGAATACTTTATATGGACTAACTAACTATAACTAACTAGATGTTACCCGAATCAACGAGAATGCCAAGGTAGCTTATATACAGCTTCAAAAGAGGCTAGCGTTCATACCAAAAATAGGAAAAGGATCACATTCTTTTCCATTTTTCCGTACACATATTTTCTTATCTATGGTGCGCTTTTTGAGGAAACTAATTGAACGTTGTTATGCAAAATCCACAAGGACTAACAAAATGAATTAATTCTTTTAAACTGTAAGGACTGTTGACTGTTGTTTTGCATAATAAAATAAAGTCTTATTGCAAAAATGGTCCAACTGAGTTATGACGTCAATATCTATATCAATATCATTTATCTTGGAGAAAATATTTGAGATCATGAGGACCCATTGGGAAGAAAATACTATCAGGTTGTACGACAATTCCTATTTTTCCCAATGATAGATATTAAAACGCTTGAAGAATTCGATACGCTATTCGCAAAACTGGTTGATTTCATGGAAAAAGAAACTGAATATACACCGAGAGCTCCTGATGCTTTAGAAGAGAAGAGCAAATATCCCAAGTACGTGCCCACCCCAATAATCGAATTTCAAAGAGGACCAAAACCAATAACTATTGACGAGTATCGACAAAGAGCGAGGCCCGCAGCACCAAAGCCAGAATACAAGCAACTCAAATAGTAAAAGAAGCGAGGAGGAAGGAGGAGGCAATCAGAAGACAACGCGCAGAACTACACCGGCTCAACCCGATAGCCGATCGTATATATTCTACTTCATTTATAGTAGATACAATAAAAGTTAATGTTTAAAAATAAATATTATATATTCGATAAATAATAAAATACCTATGTACATATATACGATCTGTAATAGATAAATTTCTCTTAGATAAAGGTAAACAATATTCAATAAATAACAACGATATTTTATGTCTTCAAATATAAATATATAACTAAAAGAACAAAAAATTTTTCTTTGATGATGAATGGAACTTTTAAGAGAACTAACAAACGATACAGAAAAGGCATTAGGTAACTTTAAAAAGGGCAAAAATCGACCCTTCCATTTAGAAACATTAAGAAGCAAATTAGATAAGTTACAAGAAATTTGGAGTTCTGAATTAAAGATTAGATTCTCCAAAAGCCTCAAGAGAACTAAGAAATTTGCTAGAACAGGCAATAGAACCAGATTCCGAAATGGCAAACTTTGATCTAACTACGACTATGAAAGCCATCCCGATATTGGAAGGGAAATATAGCGAATTGAACGCGTTCACAAAAATAGTTGAATATATGCATAAAACTCTAAATGATACCGCAAAATTGGACTTATTGGATTTTGTTTTCAACGTTAAATTATCGATACCTTGTCACAGAAGAGATCCACTGTAACTTCTTATAAAGATAAAATACTAAACTTAGTGAGTGAACTCAATCAATTGCATTCGGCACATCTGCAACACAAGCGAAGAAAGCGGCAGTAAAAACGATTAACGATACGTATGCCTTAACGGTATTCAAGAACGATCAATACAGTAGCACTGTATTTGCATCACGACCCAAAACTTTCCAAGAGGCGATTGATATTGCGCTCGAATAAAAAAAAACGAACTGCCACCAGTTAATAATAGCAACATAATGCATTTTTCGAGGAACAGCAATAACTATAAATCTCGAAAATGCTATAGACATAATAATAGGTATAATCAGAACAATCTTAGGACTAATCAAGATAATAATAATAGGTTATATAACAACAATTACACTAGGCACAATAATTAATTAATAATTATAGAACAAATAACAATAATATTAATAACCGTAATAGCTTTAGGTATAAAAACAACTCTAGAAATAATATCAGAAATAGTATCACAAGTGAAGCACATCGCAAGCGAAGCACATCGCAAGTGAAGCACATCACAAGTGAAGCTATAATTTCGTTAGGAGTCATAAAATTAAAACTACAAATTGGAGATTTCGAAGCAACAAATTTATTCCGCATAGTCGGTGATGATTTTCCAATCAAAATTGACGGGATATATTACAGGAATTTTTATGCAAAATAGATTATGAAACTTTCACCATATCATTCAATATTAACGAACAAGTAGTTGTCTTACCAATGAAAACCTAACCATTGAATATTGCACAAATGAAATTGCCAGCAAAGAACAGAAATGATAGTTCCAATTGATGTTAAGCGAAAAGAAGACCCTGCATAGTGCTCAGCATAGAGATAAAAAAGGGTGTTTTTGTAGCAAATACTATAATACCAACAAAAGTAATATGCCATATAAAATTATTGAACACAAATGATAAGGAAGTAATGATACCAACCTTTAAAGTAGAAACAGAACCCTTAAAAAATTATTCCGTACTATCAGGAATAAGAAAAAGAAACGATACTGAACGCATAAACAAACTTCTAGAGAAAATAAACATTGATAATGAGGAAATTGAGGCCAAAACGAGTCTGCTAGAGGTTGTAAAAGAATAAAACGATATATTCCACCTTAAAAATGAAGTTTTAACAACAAATAATTTCTGCAAGCAAAAATTGCACACTGTTGATAACACACCAGTATACATAAAGAATTATCGATTTCCACACGCTCAGAACGAGGAAATCAAGAAACAATTCGAAGAGTTAGAAGCAAAAGACATCATTGAGCCTTCAATATTTTTCGACCCTCGACATGGCACCAAATTGAGCTTGAAAAAACTCAAGACCACTTACAGCATTCTCGACCGGATAAGGTAATTTCTGATTCAAAAGATTACCTTTTGGATTAAAAGTATCTAAAATAAAAAATCTAAATCTAATACTTTCCAAAGAATGCTAACCAGCGCTCTAACTGCACTTAGCTCTGAAGCATTTCTTTATGTAGACGATATTACTGTCTTTGGTTGTACCATTAAACATCACAATACGAATTTAAGAAAAATATTTCAAAGATTGCGTAAATACAATCTCAAACTTAATCCGGCCAAATGACAATTCCTCAAAAAAAGAAGTTTTGTATCTAGCGCATCTGATAACAAATGAAGAAATAAAAACAGACCCTTCCAAATACGAGGTAATCAGAAATTACCCAACGCCCAAAAATGCTGATGAATTACGCAGATTCGTAGCTTTCTGTAACTACTACAGACTTTTTATTCCGAATTTTGCAGAAATCGCAAAAAAATTAAAATTCTAAAGAAGAACACACCGTTTACATGGGACGAACCTTGTTAAACAGCATTCGAAACATTAAAAGAAAAATTAATACAACCACCAATACTTCAGTATCCAAACTTTAACAAACCTTTTATCTTAACCACCGACGCATCAAATTATGCTCTAGGAGCAGTTCTCTCGTACGCAAGTAAATCTTTATCGAAACATGATATCTGTAAACTTATTATTGAAAAAGAATTACTAGCGATACACTGGGGTATCAATTTCTTTAGACCTTACCTCTACGGAGAAAGATTTATTATGGTCACCGACCATAGACCACTAGTATCATTATTTAGACACAAAAATCCTTCGTCAAAACTAACACGTATCCGACTAGACCTAGCGGATTTCAATTTCGATATTGTATTCAAAAAGGGCAAAATAAACATCAACGCTGACGCATTGTCAAGAATAAATTTAGACTCCGACACTCTGAAAAATATGGTTTCGAAAGAAAGAGACCTCACAGTGAACAAAGTATTAGCGCTAACAAGGGGCATGATAGAGAAACAAAATTCATACAAAGGTATTGGAAACGTTCCCCAACCACAGTTAAAGCCTGATCAACTTTACACTTGGGACTGTACTTCCATATCCGATGTCAGGAATATAAAGAAGTTGAAATTTATTATGTTGCGCAACAACAACAACAAAAATAACAAGAAGACAAATATCGATATTGTACGTACAGATAACGAAATAATACTACATTGTAGCGATATTCCTGATATGAATCTAGATTCTATCACGGAGAAGCCACGACGTAGCAATAAACGAATTAATGGCGATAATTCTGATATGAAATACGTTTCTATCATGAAGAAGCTATTAAATGCTACACAAGAAATGAATATACACGAGCTAGCTCTATCAAATAAAGATAATATATTTGGATTCATCCAGAAAGAGAAATTTAAAAACATATTTAACACGTTGCAACAGAAAGAAGATAATAATAATCGCACGAAACTTAAGATATTAATATACGAACCCCCTAAAAGAATAATCGACATCGAAACGCAAAGTCGAATAATAGAAGAATATCACAGCTAACCACGTGGAGGTCATTTAGGAGTCAGGAAAACCATACTAAAACTAAAACAACCTGCTGGAAAAATATGAACATCATGGTAAAGAATTACGTTTACAATTGTAGACAATGTGCACTTAACAAGCAAGTAAGACATACGAAAGAGAAAATGATTAAAACCGATACACCCACAACGAGCTTCGAAACTATAGCAATGAATATAGTGGGACCATTGCGAATCTCCAACAATTTTAGAAACATACTCACTATGCAATGTGAGCTAACGAAATTCGTAATAGCATCACCTTTAGAAACTAAGAATGCTAATACTGTAGCTTCCACAATAGTAAATGATTTTATCCTAAAATATGGACACTTTAAAATCTTAAAGACAGATCAAGGTACGGAATTTACAAACAAGCTAATGCAGGAAATATGCAAATTACTAGAAATAACGCAAATTTTCAGCACTCCTTATCATCATCAAACAATGGGCATTGCAGAGCGAAACCATCGCTTTCTAAATGAATACATGCTATCATTAACGTACGATTTAGAATGGGACAAATGGATACCATATTATACTTTATCTTACAATACTACACCTCATGTAGATACAAATTACACTCCTTATGAGTTTATTTTTGGCAAACTACCGTATTTACCTTTCGACATAATTAATAACAACAGCACTGTTTACAATTTGGAGAACTACGGAACGAATTAAAAACTAGACCACAAATAGCCAATGCGAAAGCAAGTAGTTTGATAGAAAACACAAAGCTAAAACGATTTGAAAAGCAAACTACAATAAATCCAATAAATACCAGAATAGGTGACTTAGTCCTCTTGAAAAATGTAAATCGCAAAAAACAACATAAACCGTACAAAGGCCCATTTAAAGTTATCGAAAGAAAGGTACTCATTCAGTAATCGAAATTATTGGCACATTGAAAGAAATTCATAATAACAGACTAAAGAAATACACTATAAAATAAAAAAGAACTTTTTATAGAGTGACAATATTAAGATAAAGACACATTATAGGTATACAGGATATTATAAGGATGAAATTGTCAAAACAAAAATATGTAAAAATAGAACTATAAGGATGAAGAAATATAATGTAAAATAGGAATAGTATTACTATCTGTATACAATCGTAGATATTCATGTTTCGTCTTAACCTAAGATAAAGACTCAACACAAAGGGTAAGGGTGGAGTGATCATATGCAATCAATGCATGTAGAAAATTTAAGTATTTAAGACCGTGTGAATGAAGAGAAATACAACAGTTGACTCTAAACTCAAAACGCTGTCTTTCGGCGATATAAGCAATCCTTGTTCACTTAGAAAATTAGGTGTAAAAAAAATTTGTGACGCCACACTTCAGTACGTATCCCGTAATGTGACGCGCTGTCATAGGCTTCCTCGCTCCATATTCAATAAATGACATTACAGATACTGCTGTCTAGTTCGGTGTTTGGTTTAGTTGGATCAACATCTAATTTTTGGTTACTTACGAAGGCGTGTAGCAGCTAAAGAAAACCTAATTCTTTAGTGCTGCTGTTGAGAAAGAGTCAAAGGAGCTAAGGCTTTCTTGATCAGAAACGCCGATCGCGTAAAGAAATTGTAATATTTCTTTCTCTGCTTATGTTTGAACATGTTGCGCGCTTTGACCAACTCTGCTGCTGGACGATTGCCCAAGGCAGGCTATGACTCGGAATTTCATCAACTGAAAGTCAGCTGATGACACTCGGGGTCACAGCCACCGCTGGACATTCGCCTGCCAGCAGAAGCTCGAGCAGGATGGGGGATGGCATGCTGGATCGCTAGCTATTGCGACAGAGAAGTGGGGTGGTTCGAAAAGGGATGCCAACCTGCTCTTGGTCGCGTAACGAAAAGAAACATAAATCATGGAAAAAAAATTAATTCTGAAAAAGAAAGGAAAAAAAACAGGAGGAAGGATTGACGACGGGCGCTTCTAGACTTACCGGCTTTCGTTGGGGAGTCTGGTGTCATTGCTCCCCTTTCATGGCCCGTTCCCCGACCGACCCTATTTTAAAATCCCTGGAAAGAAAGAGTTCCACTCACCTCATTATGAGGACCCCGCCCACCGACGTAGTAAGAACCGCCCTAGGAAAGACAACGAGGGGAGAGAGAAGAGATTAGAAAGACCTTAAATCAGGCCCATATAAAAATTCATATATTGTCACGTGATTATCATCAAACTACTCTTACCATAAGCATACATTTTTGCAATTTTCAAAAGGAACAATATACTCTTTCAAAATGATTATACAATTGACCTATTTATCAAAACCAATCCTAATATGTGAACTTAAGCCACTTAAAAAGAAAATTAAAATTAAAAACTGGAAATCCAAAATCCAAAATTGTAAATCTATCAAACACAGATCGTAAAGATTTAAATGAAAATGATTGTGCAATCTGGAGATCTACTACACTAATAACACAGGTCAACATGGTTTAGTTGTTGGAAAGGTAAGGGTCATTTCCGAAGTAATTTGCTGCGTAGAATCCGAATTCGGGTCAGAATTGGCCCATCACGTCAGGATTTTGAGATATTTGAGGTTATGTACCCGAAAAACGGCGTTTTTTTTCTACTTTTGAGGTTATGTACAGGGTGCAAAAAATGTTTGTGTTCTGTCTCTCCAGTTACATCATTTAGTACCACTCTTACCCTTTAATTTAAGAGTTCAAGAGATCAATTACGATTTTTTTCCGCAAAGTTATGGCTATTCGAAGTTACGAAATATATCCCTTCGACGTCATAAGCATTTGCATTAAGCCTTTGAGAAAATAATTACGAATCAATGTGAGTTAAATAAATAATCTAATGTAGGTTAAGTGAACAATGTAAAGTTCACTATTTAAGAGACCTGTTCATCAAGGTAAAAATACAGTTTATACTTAAAAGCCAACGCTGCCTTACGGCGCATCTTTTATTCAAAACTGTCTCTTAGAAATATCGTCGTATACTCTGCCTAGCATTTGCTACCACTGCTGAAAGCGCGTATCCTTCTAAAGTGACGCGATAAAGTTAGGGTTTTCCTTTGCAATTAAGATGACAATTGCGCGTATTCATTAAGTGACGCGCTAGGAATATGACTGTACAGAAACGATAAAGGAAAAACACTACATGGGGACCCTGCATCTGTAAAAATCGACCCTGCAACTGGCCTGAGATTGTAGTGCTTACAGCAATCAACCCTGTAACGATAAAATCAATCCTGCAACGTAAAATCGACAACGCAAATGTGAAAACGATCGTGCACCTGATCTAAGATCCAGCAATTAATGACAAAATTAGCGACACAAGATGAATTTCATGCACTATTTGCGAAACTCACGTACCAACTCGTTGGAAGAATATCGACGCAGAACAAAACCTACGAAACCTACAAAATCTCCAAAATCTACCAAACCTACAAAATCTACGAAACCCAAGTCAGTACAACCAGTAAAACGACAAGAGAAGCGTGGAGGCAAGAAGGTGGCTCTGAGAAAAAAGAGTGCGGAACTCTACAGACTTATCCCCATCGCCGAAGGACAAAACACTACAATAGAAATGGGGAACTGCAGCTCCACGAATGTACAGCCGAGTTTCTTCTCCACATAGTTATATACAATAAATATAATAGGAACTATGTTAGGAAGCAAATAAATAGAACAAATAACGTTTAAAAACTATTATATAACAATAAGCAATGTTTACATATTAAACATAACAATAAATGGAATTTTAGAATATTAGATAAAACAATAAATGGGATTTTAACATATCTTAAGTATTTTTTTGAATGCATAACGGTTGAAATCGAAAAATTTGTGTCAAATTTTAAAAAGAGTCAGAGTCATGGTTTTAAAGCCGATGCACTAACCCTAAATTTTTGTTTATATATATGTTTTGTTTTTTTTATATATGATGATGCCAAAGCTCAGGGGATGCCCTATGATGCTTAAGCACAGCCTTGGCAGGTTAGGAGGTTGAGTGAAGGAGGTGTCGATGTACGCCCCGTTTGAAAGTTCCAGGCTGATAAGACGAGGGAAAAACAGAAGATGGTAAACTGTTCCACATTAGTGTTGTTCTGCTTAGAAAAGATTCCCGAAATTTGACGGTACGTCCAAATTTGACCTGGAGAGTATAGGGGTGGGAGCGATTTATAGATCTTGTATCACGCGTTGCCATGTGTCTACAAGGAATCAGGCTAGGAATTTCGTTAGAACAACGGCCATGGAAATAACGATAGAAGATGAGAGACAACCGACATTCCGTCGATGCTCCAGAGAGTCAAGGCTCTCAGAGATTGAGGGATCGCCAATAAGTTTGATAGCTTTACGCTGCACTTTGTCTAACGCGGACAGTGTGGTGTGTCCGGCCCCTGCCCAAATATGGGAATTATATTCAAGTCTAGGCCTGATGTAGGATTTGTAGATCAGCGATAAGTCAGGTGGGGTGAAATATATCTTACATCTCTGTAGAAAACCCAAACATTTTATCGCACTTTTAGCAATTGCAAATATATGATCAGTCCAGCTAAGATTGCTGGATATCTCGATACCCAAGATATTTAGGGAGGGCGAATTTGGTATATTCACTCTGACTTTAATGAGTTGGGGGAGAACCGGGCGTTTTTTAAGGGACATTAAACAGCATTGAGTTTTGGATGCATTAAACGTGACACGATTTGCTCTGCCCTAAGCAAGGACCATAGAAATGTCGTTGTTTAATGATCTAAACATGCGTTCCCGATTGGCTTCTGTAGCATTTCCATTTCCATTGAATTCATTACAGAATCAAATGAGTACGCGAAATCAAGGGTGCTGTCGTCGGCGAAACTATGAATAGGATTGAGAGTAAGGGATAAGAGATCATTAATAAAAAGAAGAAATAAGGTTGGTGAAAGAACTGAATCCTGAGGTACACCGGCATTTATTTCGTAGGAATCAGATGTAACTCCGTCAATTACTACACGAATTGAACGGCCTGACAAAAAACTCTATCCATTTAACGAGGGTAGGGTGCAGACCAAATGTTTGAAGTTTAGCTAAAAGGGCAGCATGCCAGACTCTATCAAAAGCCTTTGAAATATCAAGAGCGACGATTTCGGACTCACCAAAATTATGAAGACAATGATTCCAACGTTCCGTTAGAGCCGTTAGTAAGTCTCCGGTTGAGCGGCCAGTGCGGAAACCGTACTGGCAATCGTTGATAAGATGGTTGTTTTCTAGATATTTCAACAACTGAGAGTTGATGAGTGATTCAAAAACTTTAGATATGATCGAGGTTAGTGCAATTGGTCTGTAGTTAGAAGGGTCGCATGCCTCTCTTTTTTTAAGTATCGGCTGGACATGAGCAAGTTTCCATACACTTGGAAACATTCCTGTTGAATATGACAGGTGAAAAAGTTTGCGCAGAGGTTTAGCCAAAGCAGATGCGCAGCATTTTAAAACAAGGGGCGAGAAACCATCAGGCCCAGTTGCTTTGGACACGTCGAGTTTTGAAAGTACTCTAAAAACTTCGCGAGTGCGAAAGTGTAGCGTCTTTTGCCTACTAGTACATTGTGATGGCTGCGATGAAGGTGGTAAGTATGAATTAGCAGCAAACAGGTTAGCCTTGTCCAATGAGTCAGTAAAGACATTCCCATTATAAATAAGTGGTGGTGTTGACGAACAGGAGAAATTGTTCTTTACGGTTTTTACTAGAGACCAGAAGCCCTTACTACCCTTTTGGGTAGAAAAACCTTCCGTCTGATGTTTTGGTCGAAATTGAACTTTGCCCGACTAATTGCTGAGTTGCAAATATTCCGCGCATCTCTATAGATACGTCTCAATTCCTCTGTAGGGCACAATTTATATGCCTGGAAGGCTGCTTCCTTATTTTTAATGGCTGCGAAACAGTCATTATTGAACCAATTGGTGTTAGTTGGTGTTCTTGAAGCTATGAGGAATAAAGCGATGCATTCCAAACCAAAGGATGTTTAAGATATAATCGGTGCATTTGTTAACGTCTCTCACAGAAAAGCAATCGGACCAATCCAGCTCTCTGAGATACTTATTAAGTCCTGCCCAATTAGCATTTTTATAATGCCACACTAATCTTTTGGTGGAATTTAGGTTAGTGGCTGTCAGAGAGGAGATGGAGAATTGGGCGGAGATTATACAATGGTCCGAATTACCCAAAGGAGACGTCACCGAAACTGAGTATTTTTCAGGATGCGATGTTAGAAATAGATCTAAAAGATGCGCGTGGTGCCCCAAAGTATCAGGAACACGAGTCGGACACTCAACCAGTTGCTGTAAATTAAGAGACTCACTAAATAACTCGACGTGTCTTCCAGACGGGCTTGTGGTAGAAGAGTGCCTGAGCCACTGTGTGTTGTGGACGTTGAAATCGACAGCAAGAACAAAATCCAAAATCTTATCAATATCGGAGGACAACTTATCAAAGGAACACACAGTGTCAGTGTCAGACATATTCGGGCTGCGGTATAAAAAACAAAAATGAATGATGTGCCGATAGAGTTTAAATCTAATCCAGACATAATTAAATTCTGGGTTAGTAGAAGAGAATTGAGGGAGATGGGAGAATGGCACATCTTTTCTAATATAAATCGCGATTCCCCTCTGAGGAGAGAAGAGTGGCACTAAGTGATAACCAGGGATGTGATACTGATTAATATCAGAATCGGAAACAACCTTGGTTTCGTTTAGTACAAAAACAGCCGGATTTTCCGCGATCAAGTGGCAGTAAACCGAAAAATGGTTACTTTTCAAGCCACGAATGTTGCAAAAATTAAATAAAATTTTTTGCATACTCCCGGTCTTAATTTGCCCAAAACAAAACAAAACCGTCCACAAACACAAGGACCGACGAACGGGATCCACAAATGCGAAGCAAAGCCGCCTCTGGGAGAACAATGCCAGCAGCAGTGTTATGCCTGCTGTGCTGAACTTTGATCTCGATAAAGGCAGCCAAATGCTCAGTAGTGGAGACCCGTTAAACGCATTCAATGCAGCACGATTGTACTACATTGAATGTTGGATGGAAATAAAATATATTAAAAAGGAACGGACTCACCAGACTGTGCTTTAAAATAGAGAGAAATAAAGCCCCTCACCCCGGCTAAGATGGCAAGACACGGCGGCACGTCCGTCCCCGTCAGTAGTTCAACTCAAGTAGTAGTTGCCAAAGTTCAGGGGATGCCCTATGATGCTAAAGCACAGCCTTGGCAGGAAAGGAATTAAGGATGAAGGAAACAGGTTAGGAGGTCAATCAAGAATTTAGAATCCTGATAGCTATAATAGATGACTCAGAGACACCCGACATACAAACATCTCAGACAAACTAGGCACCTTATTAGAAACATCATTGCAAAATAAAACAAAAGAGAAAAGCGAAATGGCCTATTGTGTTCTAAGTTCGGCTACGAAAGCCATCCCTATATTTGAAGGGAAGTTTAGCGAATTAAACGCGTTCCTGAAAGTAGTAGAGTACGTTCACAAAACCTTAAGTGACGCAGCAAAATTGGATTTCGGTATTCAATGTAAAATTATCTGCAACCCAACCATCCAAACAGCTTTAGGTGCTCAGGCGCCAACAACTATCAATCATTTAAAAAAGATCTTAATTCAAGATATAAGAGCAATAATACGGTATCGCAAACCCATACAACTCTAAGCTATTTATAGTTCAACAGTTTCGGCTTATAGAGATATTATAGAATACTTGTAGAATTCTAATTTTAGTGAGTGAGCTTAGTCAATTACAGATAGATGCACTTGGCACATCCGCTACACCGGCAGAAAAAGCAACAGTTAAAACTGTTAATGACACATACGCCTTAACAATATTTAAAAATGGTCTCAACAATCAATATAGAAGCACATTATTCACTGCAAGAAAGCAGAACTTTCAGGAAGCAATCGCAGTTACGCTAGAACTGGTAAAAAGTGAGCAATGACCAGTAAATACTAGCATTATGCATTTCAGAAGGCTAAAAAATCAAAACATATACATATAACAATAACTGATATAATTATAAAAACTTAAAGCTATATATATATATAAACTATAGCAATAATAATAAGCAAAATTATAGAAGCTACAATAATCAAAATAACACCTACAGGCCCAACAATAACAGCAGAAATAATAACAGTAACACTTTTTTTTAAGGAGGAGGGGGACTCCATTTACGGACGGAGTGCCGGACTCCTACCCGGGTGAACTACCGGTTAAAACCCCTCCCAGGTCGAACTCCGCTACCAAGCACTATTTCTCCTCTCTTTCTAACAGATGCCCCACTACGTTATCCGGCGACAAACGTCCGAGCACCTCCTCGACAGCAGCTCTACCATCCGCCCGGTGGCCGCAATGGAAGAGCGTGTGTTCTGCGTCGTCCCTGCCACCCTTGCAGTACGGACACTCGCGTGTCTCGTCTCTCCCTACCTTACGGAGATACGACCGGAAGCACCCATGTCCGCTAAGGAACTGCGTGAGGTGGTAGTTCACCTCTCCGTGCTTTCGACTGACTTACGGTTCAATCCGCGGTAGGCGTCGCGCTGTCCAATGCCCCTTAGATTCGTTGTAATATGACTCTTGCCACTTGCCCATGGTGCGTGGTCTCTCCTCGGCGGCTCTCGCTCGCCCGATCCCCGCTCTTCTGCTGAAGGTGGCCCCCCTTTCCATCGCCAGGAGTCTAATGGGTATGACCTAGAGGTGGATACCGCATCGATGTATCGATGATTCACTTTTAATATATCGGTATTTTGAATCGATGTTTTCACCGCCCAATAAATGCTATAATAGATATTTTTGCATCATATCATATCATAATCAGATAATATCGGAATTCGAAACAACTGCAATAAATTAAAAAAAATCATCTCTTTTTGAAAATCTCGCCATTTTTTCGTTTGCGCTGACTCTGACATTTCATTTCACGACCACTCTTGAGCTTAAAGTGAGTTGAAGCCACCTATAAGGGCATCAGAGGCCACATTATCGCTAGGTTTTTGACGGTTTTACCACTTTTCTCAAAGATTTGATAGGATGAAAATATACGCGCCAAAGTATCGAACGATTTTGAATTTTAAATTGCAAAAAGAAGCTGCATCCATATACAAAAATGTTTTGGGCAAAACACAAAGGCAAGGTAAAAAAAATGAAAAGCTGATCTTCGTCAATGCTTTCCAGTAATTGGCACTTTCAATATACTTCTTATGACATTTGAAAATTTGACATTGTGAAAACAAATGCTCCAATTTTGAGAAGGATTCATCGATTTCCAGTGTATTTTATTTTTTTTTTATGACAATGTTCAAAAAGCCAATGATTTGTGGAGCAAACACGATGATATTATTGCTTCTTATTCTTTAGAAGTTTGGGAAAAGTCGAACTGGAACACCCTCGCATGGACAATTTGGCCAGAATTTGATATCGGAGAGACGGAGACGGAGTTGGATCAATACGTTGAGCGGCAGACCAACATGCCATCGGTCCCGGGTTCGAGACCAGATGACCCCGTGACCCCGTGTCTAGCTCGCAGCAATGCAAAAACAAGACTCAAGCTTCCTCACTTCCCTTACCCTAATTCCCTTCCGGCCAAAAACCATGCTAACGCATCAAAGGGTTGTCCCCTAGGATTTGGCCACATCGTATAAAAAAAATCTATTGTTGGCATATCGGTGCCTTCAGAGAGACTTTTTCACTTGTAGCAGTCTTTTTCACTCCAGTATAAATGATCAAATTTGGAATTGACTTGCCAAGTGAAATATGATTTCACACTTTATTTGACGAAATAACATATGGTGTTATCGTATTTCAATTTGATTTTTAATTTTGTTTACATAGAGTTAATTTTGTATTATATGGGAAATTTCAAACGAAATTTAACCACAAATATATAGGTGCGTAAAAAGCTGTCTTTAATATATCCATAGCAACTAAACGTTTATTTTTGGTTTGATGACAAACCGGTCATGAACTTATGCAATCACCCAATATTTTGCAAAATTAATTCTGAATCTAAATATTATAATAATATAATAATTTGATATTTCACATTAATTTCTATAAATTAAATTAAATTTTATAAATGTACTTTTAAGCATCGATAATTCTTTTACAATTTAACGATACTCCGCGGTATCGCAACTTTCCGATACATTGCAATACCATGTATAGGTAATTTTGCTTTTGATTCACATCTTTAGTATGACCCCAGCAATGACGAGGACCGTCGCCTCGGAGACAGTCCGGTAGGCACAAGCTAGCCTCAGAGCGGCTCGGCGCTGTATAGAAGCCAGCTCTCTTCTGTACAGCTCCAGCCAAACCAATCCAAGCACCATCCCAGATCTCCGCACCATAGATCAGCACCGACTGCACCGCTGTCATTAGTAGCCGGCGCTTGCTCGAGCTAGGACCGTGGGTCTTAGTCATTATCCTGCTTAAGTTCGCTACCATAGCCCCGAAGGTGAGTTTCGAATCGATCATCACCGCCAGGTACTTAGTAACGGGCTTCGTCTCCACACGCTCTTCCTTGACCATTAAAGGCAGCATGGTCTTGATCCTCCTGTTCGTCAGAATGACTATCTCCGTCTTGCTAGTGCTAGAGCCAGCCCGTGACTAGCCATCTATGCATTGGCCCTCCTCATCACCAGGACCTTGGTCGCCGTGTCTGGCATGCATAAGGGGCGATGTGACGACAGAGCCGTCACATCGCCCTTGCCTTTCCTGGTCCTGGAGCTTTGTGGTTGCGCACGGAGGCTACCGCAACACCCAGTTTCTCCTCAGTGAAGGGCGGGATGTCTCCAATCTCCACTTCAGGGGGATCGTCACGTGGGGGGTGGGGTGAGAAGAGCGCATCGACGATCCTGATGGTCGTTTCCACGCTCACTAAAACTCGGGGCAGGCGCCGTTCCCAGCTTCCTGGCTTCGATCTTGTAGCTAACGCCCCACGGGCCAGCATTCACCTCCTAACCTAATTTTCCCGGCCGCCGGATCCTGTCGGGGGCACCGCCGCCAGCTGTGCGCCACGAAGCCCCGAAACGAACCTAACCTCCCAGCATTCCACTGCCGTCGCTCTTGTGGCACGCTCCGGGCCTTTCATGGACATCAAAAACGGTATGTACTGGTGATCACTTCCGGTGTAATCCTCCAGTACACTCCAGGTCTCCCCCCGAGTTTTTATTAAGAAATTAAAATAATGCATTCATTCTCTGGGCTGCTGTCACTCGCAGCAATGCAAAATCAAGACATTCGAGTTTCCTCACTGTCCTTACCTTAATTTCCTTCCGACGCAAAAAATGGCAAGGCCTTGCCAGGGGCTTCAAGAATTTTGTCATTGGATTCATTTCTGGACGAAGAAGCGTTACCACATTTGGGTGTCCTATATCTCCGTCTCCGTTGCGAATTTCAGAATACTCATAATGTCGCACCTAGAGGCCTCCTCTAGATCCTTGAAGTAAAACAAAAATTCAAAATAAAATATGTAAACCTCGAGCAACGTAAAAAATATAAAAAATTTAACACAATCGACGTTTACAATAAAGAAGAACTAAACTCCTTTGATTCGTCTTCAACAGCAGCATCAAACGGTTACCTTTTCTTTAGCTGGACGCCTTCGCACAAAAACGAAAACTTGATGTTAATGCAACATAACAACGGTCGGTTTTAACTTCAAAAAACAACTACAACAAAAGTCTTTGATACTCCGTCCTAATGGTCCCGTGAGCTGAAACTTTTCGGTAGTTTTATATAGTACTATAATATCTTCGATTGTGGTTGGTTTTGGTTTGGTTTTGCGTGTTAAATTTGCACCGACTTCAAAATGTCGTAATAGATATAAGATTAAATATTTTATGCTTTTTAGCGCTTCAACTTTTTTTAAACTATTTTATTAATTCAACGTTTACTGATCATTGGTAAGCACTATTTCACAACTTGAACACTTTTTTCGGTATATATATATATATTTTACCGTCTTGTTCTTTAATATTTTATATTAATATACTACGTCTATTAAAATATGTTATATATTTTTTAATTCTCTCTTTCTAATTTTAAATTTTTCCTACTTAATTTTAATCCAATAAAAATTAAACTAATTTATAAAGGCGTATTGTAGGCTAGTGATTTTTCAAATGTTGGAGATTGGCCACTTTTAGAAGGAAAAAATAAAAATGGATTTAATGGAAAGAAGCCGCATACTTTAAGTATAAATAAATATAAATTACAACCTGGAACTAGTGAATCAACAAATCCAGTAGAGAACAAACCAAATTTGACAATAGCTGCAATGGCCGCTACAACAAGCATTGATACCCCAATACCCTCATCTAGTTTACCGCCGTCGACAAATGCTACGAATATTTTAGTATCGCAGCCAACGACATCAAATGGAGTAACGGGCTCAACAAACAATTCAAACTTATTACATAAAAAGGTTCCAAAGCAAAAATGGCGGCCTTTGCAAATTGATGTATCGAAAAGTTCGAGATCTAGGCAACCTAAGAATAGGCGTGGTCCTCTTAACAGAGAAGATCATGGAGATGGTGGTTATGATAGGATGGGCCGAAATCGGAGATTTAGAACTACGAGTTTTCGAGGGCGATCCTCGGCATCTCGAGGTGGGTTTTCTCGTCAGGGACAGATAAGAGCTAGCGCTATCCGATCTTCTAGAGTGGGGTATGTACCTGATCCTTCAGAACCGCACCCAATTGTATTGATGGGAACTCATTATTATGGCGGCATT
The DNA here is from genome assembly GCA_964036015.1 of Leptarthrus brevirostris. NCBI lineage: Eukaryota > Metazoa > Arthropoda > Insecta > Diptera > Asilidae > Leptarthrus > Leptarthrus brevirostris. The sequence goes on from OZ038371.1 coordinate 103,468,283, forward strand.
CCATCAACACTATTCGAGTTGGATGCTGCTGATGTTAAAGATGCAGCCAGAAAACAAGTGTGAGTTTTATTTATTTTTTATACGACTATGCCTTGACAGATTTTTTCTTTCAGTGAATACTACTTTAGTGAGGAGAATTTGACAGGAGATTTCTTCTTGCGTCGCAAAATGGATGCTGACGGATTCATTCCTGTGACATTAATTGCTTCTTTTCATCGTATGATGTCTATCGGTGCAGATATAGCAACCATTATTAATGCTATTAAGGAATCTGATAAATTAGAATTGGTGGAAGGATTTAAAGTGCGCACAAAAACAAATCCTACTGTATGGCCAATTCAAGACAGCGCACCAGGCAATAATCCCGAAGAGGTTCTCAAAACGCTAGGAACAACAATTGTGTCTGAACCGCTTTCGAGTATTCCCCCACCACCAATTCCTAGCAAATCACACATATTGCCTACACTACAAAGTAAGGAATCAATTAATAAAGTAGCTGTAACTGATGACAATCCGATTAAAACTTTTGTAAGTCAGCTATCACAGGAAGTTGAAAAAAGTAAAATTGAGGCAAAATTAACGGAGAATTTTAATTTAGAGAAAAGGAATGGGAAGCGAAATAACTATAACAGTGGTGGTAATTTAAACATTGACAAGAGCCCGAGTACAAAGATTAAAAGTAAACCAAGTAGATCAAAATCTGAACATGGTGATCAGTCGGTAAGACGTTTAAAAGAAAATAATTCCAACAGTCAGAAGTTAGACCAAACATCTAAGGGCGTTTCAGAATCTTGTGATAATAATAAACAAACAACTATAGGTGAAAAACCCAAAGCGAGTGGAGAAATATCTCCCGCTACTTCGGATGGCATACCGTCTGTGTGGAAGGAAGTTAAGCGAAGGACAAAGCAAACATCTGGTAAAGATTACATAAGGGAATTTCCAACCGCTCAGTCTAAACCGCAAGTAGAGAAAGAGGAATTGGATTTCCAGTTCGACGAAGAATTGGAAATGCCTACTGTTGGGCGAGTAAATAATTTTACAGACAGATTTTGGTCAGATGATGAATCAGATTATGAATTTGCTGATCGTGATATTAACAAGTTGCTTATTGTTGCTCAAGTGCAGCGTGTGCCTAAGCATGAAGGCTACGATCGCACAGCAGATTTTACCACAAGAACTAAAATATGTCAAGACTTGGAGCAAGTAATAAATGACGGTCTTTCTAATTATGAGGATGATTTATGGACCGTACAGAATCCTTCGGCTAATTATAGAACAGTTAATGTTATATCGCAAGAAGCATTTGAAAAATTTGCAATTAAACCTGCAAAAAAGGCAAGCCAACAAGTACCTCCACCACCTCCTCCACCAACTTATGTTGATGAAGAAATACAAGCTGACTTAAATAGTTCCAAAAATAAGGGTCAGCGTCGAGCACGATTCTTTGCTGCACCAAATAGTCACAGTATAGATCCCAGAACGCCTAGGAAGCGTAAAACAAGACATTCAAGTAATCCTCCAGTAGAGGGACATGTTGGCTGGGTTATGGACTATGTGGAACATCGCCCGCGGACATCTAGTGTAGGCAGCTCAGCAGGGACAAGTCCTACAACTTCCAGTTATGGATCATCAGTGCCTCAAAGTCTACCAGTTTTCCAGCACCCTTCACATGCCCTTCTTAAAGAAAACAACTTCACTCAACAGGCTTACCATAAATATCATAGCCGGTGCCTTAAAGAGCGCAGACGATTGGGTTTCGGTCAGTCACAAGAAATGAATACGTTGTTTAGATTCTGGTCATTTTTTCTTCGGGAAAATTTCAATAAGACAATGTATGACGAATTTCGGCAGTTGGCTTTGGAAGACGCTGGCACAGGTTTCCGATACGGCTTAGAATGCTTATTTCGATTCTATTCCTATGGTCTTGAAAAGAAGTTCCGACCGAACTTGTACAACGATTTTCAACAGGAAACTATAGCTGACTATGAACAAGGTACTTTTTTCCTTTTAATTTTAATGTCATATTAGTTTGTTTCTGTAATTGAAGGGCTGAGGGAAAAATAGTGCTAATTAATATTTGATCGATTTTTAAAAGTAGTAAAGATTTTAAAAGTATTTTGTTTTTTTATCATAATGCTGAAGCATAGCCTTGTCAGGAAAGGAATTAAGGGTAAGGGAATTGGTTGGAGGTTGAGTGACGGCGGTAACGTCTCGCTTGAAATTTTCGAGCACAGAAAACGTACACTGCTCCACATTCGTGGAGTGATAGAAGAGAAAGAGGCAACTGACATTCAGACAGAGACAGACAGAGATTGTGGAATCGCAAGGAAGTTTATTATTGTTTGGCGGTATGATCGGTCCGTGTCCAAATATGGGACTTAAATTCGAATTCAAAAATTCAAATATTAATTATCAATTATAAGAAGGAGTATAACAGCTATTACATAAATGATTTCTGGTACCAGCCCATATAGCGTATCTACATCTAATTCTTTTTCTTATTTCTAGTAGTTATTAACCATCTTCTTTTCTGTTATATTTTTGTACATCATCGCATTTGCATAATTAGGCTTTAGTTTAATTTATTTTAGTTTTTTTCAATTCAGTTTTATATGATTTTTAAATTTGTTGGTTATAATTACCTATTCTTAGACTATTTTGTCTAAATCATATAATTTTACATATAACTTTGTTTACTTATCCTTATTTCTTATTTCCTTGTACGAATTTTAATGTTGTGTTTAGTTTGTTTGTTATCGGTATCATTGAGAAATCCATGTACACAGGCTACCACATGATGGCAGCATGCGTGCATGGATTCGATTGAGGGTTAAGAGCACAACTAATCGGCTCGTCCCAACTTAATCGTAGCTCACAATTAAAAGAAGTGGGAAGGTTGCAGGAATTACCGGGTTGAGCGTAATAGTGTCGTGCAGGCTTAGTTGGTGATCGAAGAGGTGAGGGGCCCGCCTAACTAGCCGTGCCTAGCTCGCCGGATCGGTATGGGATCTCGCCTCACACTACTCGATACACTCACCCGAACATTATTGCGGGCACTCTTAAAGTCCTGATAGACCGAAGATTATATAAAAAAAGGAAGTACAAAATACTAAGGATTAAAAAAAGAAGGTAAAAAGAAAACTGAAAAAATTATGCCCCTGACTAACAAGCAACCTCAGCCTCACGATGGTATGAGGTTTGTTGGCCTACGACTATGTCAAGCCCGATATTATATATAGTTCCAATTGTCACGGACAGTTTCCCGGAACTAGAACAGAGAGAGAGAGAGTGTGGGAGGAACTAGGCTATAGTCCACTACCCCAGCTGCATCGATAATGATCAGAAACAAATAAAGGGAAATTCAAGTGACAGATAAAGAATTCAAATATTACGCAAAGATAAGGAATTTACATATCGAAATCATCGCCAGTATTACCGATCATGCAAATATTGAAAACTTCAACTAAAATTTAGAGCTCAGGGAGTCTTTTCTGGCAAAGATCGAGTTAATCCTTCTTCACAGAAGGCGAACTTCTTGGGCTGTTGCCCAGAACTATTGACCGCAACACTCAAGGTGAAGCCTCTGTGGATACCACGATATAATAAAGCATCGAAACTCGAAAAAATTTCGAGTAAGGAGCACCAATTAACTTCAAAGTAATTCACTTAAAGTTCATGTCCACTTAAAGTGAAGAATCCACACAGTAAAGGCGCGCAGAAAACATAACGGAATCAATAAAGCTACCAAAGGATTTTATAGCTCATGGATGTAGTCCACTAAGTACGGGGGAAGATTGCCAACCTAGCTTACTCTCTTTCTTTTCTTCGGTCTTTGCTTGCTTTAAAAGTTATTATATAGTATGTCATGCTATATCTAGAGATAGTATGCACTAATAAAGAATAAAAAATTAAGCAAGTCCAATTCCTAAGTTTTTTTTTTTTTGTTTTTTTTTTTTTTGATAAATCTGAAGACTAAAGAGAAGCTACATATCTTTCTATTTTGAAGTGAATATCCAAATATTACTTATCTTAAATGGGAAATATTGGAGAGCTAGGGATACAAACTAGAATAGTTGTCAGCACTATATTAAGTTTGTTTATCGTTAATAATGTATACTTAGTACTTATTCTTAGTTCTTCAGATGGACTAGTGTATATTTGTCTTTCTACTTGACTATTATCAAACTCTATTAACTAGACAATTCAGTTATCGTTATAAGTTTATATCGTCGACTTAGCAGTGAAAGAAATAATTCATTAAGTTTTCCTTCATCGTTGGAATATACTTATATGTATAATTGTATATATATACATCGGGATCGGATCAACCAGGGATTATCAAGAATTCGTAAAAAAAACCAAACTTTAATACAGTGTAACATTCCCCTGAAATTCAATTGGAAGCAAGCTAATAAATACAGGAAAAAAATTTAACAAGAAAGACTTATCTAATTTGATTGGCTATTTTTGTTGCGTCAATCTGTGATTTTGGAAGTTTGCACTTTTGTGCTATTCTTTCACGGGAAGCTGAGGATTCGTCTAATCTTGAATTTCTCAAGTCCAAATCAGATCCAGCTTTGAGACCGCATAATGTGTATCTTCTGTCCGACAACACTTTTACTGTATCTTCCATAATCAGTATAATTTCGTTCTAATTGGTTCTCAGCATAGCGTAAACAAACATCTGTTAGTTGATCTAAATCGATTTCTTGATACGTAGGATAATTACACGAATCACATTTCCTTTTAGATTTTAGGTCTGACGATTTTTGTGATAAATTGTCTTCGATGTTATATTTTGCACTGTAATCAGTTAGTGGCTCAGTTTGTTTAACGTCAAAGCCAGGTACCACAGCTAAATTTGCTCTTAAATCGAATATGTTGTTTGTTAACTTCCTTTATCTCATCTCTATGCGTTTGGACTGAACGATTCGTTTGAAGCATTTCGTAAATAGATAGAGATATAGAGTTAGTTAGAGTTATAGATAGATAAATAGAGTTAGACTTAGCTGAGATTACTATAGATGATTTTTGTTAGGCAATTTTTTTTCCCGCTTCACACATGAAAAATTCGACTTTATCTATTGGAGAAGCTAATGCATCCAGATTTTCTCATGTGTCAATATGTGCAATAGCTTCACTACCACTTATTAATAAAGTCTTTAAAAAAATGGAGTAAATATTATGCATTTATATTATATGTAAACAAAAATAAAGCTAAATTGATTGAGATTAAAACGGTTAAAAAAAACGGGGGAAAAATGCTGAGTGAATGAAACTGACGAGAAGTCTACTCCTGATATGTACCAACTTGGTGTCAAATTATTACCGTGTTAACTTTGAGTGTGGAATACTCCGTCGAGGGCGATTCAAAACTGCTGCCCTATGTGTCTACTGACGAGACAAAAAAAGGAAATTTTAATTCGTGAGATGAAAGAAGCAGAAAACCTGCTTTAGGTTGAGGCATAAAACAACTTTGTGCTGGTAAAGATGCTGAGGGCTCGGAGCTATACCGACTAAAATTAGGTTTGGTAATAAGACACACCGGTGAACAACCGAATCACCGCAGAGACTAGTCTGACTGCTCGATTAGAGGGGAAACATTTTTTTAAGTGATGGTACTAAGGGATGCATGAAACATGCTTTGGGTTGAGACGCAAAACAAGTTTTTGCAGCGGTAAAGTTTGCTCAGGGCTCGGAGCTATACTGACTAAAATTAGATGATGGGAAGGATATGCATGCGACAATCGTCATCTCGATTTGCCAGGTCAGATCCAGCAGACGTACTCCTAAAGAGAAAGCGGCCGATGAACCTGAGCTCAACCTCGGTGGTGGTTTCACCAGGACTTGCACGACGTCCTGATGAGAGACGCATGAGCCCTAGTGATTCCCTTCCTCCTTCAGCACATGTAATCACTTCTTCTTAGTCTCCAAAGAAACTCAGTCAGGTGGACATTGTTCATCATTAGAAGTGGACACACAATCCAGTATGGCCATGCTCATAAAACCCTCCTCAGCTGTGTTGTCGGCTTCAGGGTCGAATAACTTTGGCGTGATATATTCCAATTAATTTTCCGATTAAAATTGCGTCGGTAGACTTCTTGGCCTGGACGGAAGGTATTGGGCCTACCTCTGGTGTTATAATTTCGTTCGCCCTGGTCAAATACGCGGTCAAGGTTAGCTTTAACACTCTCTCTAATAAGGACGATCTTATACGACATGTCTATTTGCATATCCGTTTCTACCCATGTGCCAAGCTTATGTAGGAGCTCGTAGCTTGACTTGATATGAGGAAAATCATGTCGCCTTGTGGGTGGAGCTCCGTAACGAACTCGCGACAACGCTCAGATGTTCGTCCCAGCGGTCAGGCTTATCGGATAAGTAGGTGCGGATGTCGGCGAGAATGGAGCGATTAACTTGTTCCGCAGCATTGGCAGTATACACATGATGTATTCCATAGCGGTTCATCAACAACTTAAATTAGTGGATTTAACCTGTGGACCATTGTCCGTGACAACTGTATCTGGTACCCCAAAAACATGGAATATTTCTTCCTCTATATATTTACTTATAAGCGTAGAGCTTGACTTTCGCAAAGGCTTGAGTTGGGGAAACTTGGAGAAGTGATCCAATACAATGAGGATCGACGTGTTTCTGCTTCTAGATTGGGAATAAGGGCCGAGAAGATCTATATATAGTCGTTGTTTCGACTTTGGTTGCTGTTGGCGTAGTTCGTGAATGGACGGAGTACGGACTTTGGAGCCTTGGTCTCTTTGCAGATCTGACAGTTGTTGATATGCTCGGAGTTGTGGTGTCAGTTTAGGCCAATAAAATTTTCGACGTATTCTTTCTAGTGTTTTGCCGATTGGAGTAGATCATGGGTCTGACACATTGTCTGCTCGACGAGTCCCGAGGGAATCCACAGCTTCCAGGCCTCATCCTCCGCGACAGAGTCGCCGGTACGTGGCAGCTTACGGATGCGGACAGAGTTTTCCAGTATGTGTACATCGGGAAGTTTGGACTTGTTAGTCAAAATGTATTCCTGCAAATCCCTATATTCAGACGATTCGAACTCCGGATAGTCGAGATCTATAAGTGGAGCTATTTCGATCTCCGAAAGGTTGGGTTTATTCACCCTGGAGAGTGCATCAGGAACAACGATCTGACTTCCACGCCGGTGTCAATCTCGAAATCGAATGCCTGCAGCTTCAAGCTCCAACCGACCAGATAGGTCCTCATGGACTCATGAGCCACCTCAAGCTCGCATGGTCTGTCACGATCTAGAAGGGCATTAGTTCTATATACGCACGAAATTTGTTCACACTTAGGATCGCTGCTAGACATTCTAACTCCTCACGCTGTAATTCCGCTGGGCGGAGTTAAGTTTTTGCGACATATATGCGATGGGCCTCTCGTTGCCTTCTTCACCTGCTTGTAGACGGACCCGTAGCGTAGTTCGCAATGAATTTTCGGTACCATCCTGCCTTACCCAAAAAGCGACGTTCTTGCCGTACGATCTTCAGGACGGCATACTCCACGATCACGGATACCTTATCTGGATCCGTTTTGATGCATCCGTTTCCGATTATATACCCGAGGTATTTAATCTCTGCAAACACTCCTCCACTCGTGAAGGCTGGTCAAGTGTTCGGAAAAATCCTTCGACACCACGAGAAGGTCATCCAAATAAACGAAGACTGTCTCTTTAAGGTCTGGTAGTAATACTTTGTCCATCAGACTACACATGGTTCGCGGCGCGTTACAAAGTCCAAAGTGCATCACTGTGAATTGATATAATGGATGTCCTGACACAGTGAATGCAGTCTTTTCGCGGGAATTGCTTTCCAGTGGTATTTGCCTGAAAGCATCTTTCAGGTCCAGTCCTGTTATGTATCCAATGGGTGGAAGTCTTCCGAGGATGCCGTCAATGTGTGGAAGAGGATATGCATCCTTCGTCGTTACCGTATTAACCTTCCTCACGTCCAAACATAGTCGGACCTTTCCGGGCATTCTCACAAGTACCACTGGGAAGCTCCACTGGCTTTGGCTTTTTTCAATTACGCGAGATTCTTCATACGCTTAAGTTAAGCGTCCATCAAGGTCTGTACGGCCCAGCTAGGTAAATGTCGTCTGTCAGTTTGCGAAAGGTACGGATAGGGAACAAAAAGTAAATAAAAAGTTACGAATTCTGTCATGTAACGTTAATGGATTAGGCAACAAAATAATGTATCCAAGTTTTTTTACTTTAATAAATGATTTTGATAGTTATACTAATAGAGACATTCATTCCTGAGGAACAATGTAATAGGTTTAGTGAATTTTTTGGCGAGTTTAGAGTTAAATAGATTCCCGCATAAGAAGTTGGTAGAGCAAGTGGTGGTTATTTGATAGCTTACAAAAAATATTTTAATTATTGTGAATTTGTGGATATTAGGGATGTGCCGATCATAAAAGTTGCAATGAATCGAGATATAATGTACATTGTGCCGGTGTATCTTAACTGCAATAAATGGGACCAAGATTTTAAAGAATTAAAAGAAATGTTAATGATGGTAGTACCGGAGAAGTTCTTAATAATAGGAGACATGAATGTACGAATAGGGAATGAACAGATGATAGATGAAAACCTTATGCCTTTTAGTATAAAAGTAAGACAGTATAGAAAATCTAAAGATGAAAAAGTCGATGTACGCGGTACAAAGTTGCTAGGGTTTTTAGATGAAAATGGTGGGGTAGTACTCAACGGTAGAACAATAGTAGCCGTATCTTGTTTGTGTATGGCCATCTTGCGGTGTTTCCTTTTCATTGTCAATGTCTTTCTCCAGAGGGAGTGGAGCTAACTTATGTATGGGTCTTCGTAATATTCCTGTAGCGGTGCGCACGTCTGCCACTCGTACATAACCATCTTTTCCCTTATGAATCTCTACAATTCTAACTAGTGGCCATTGCCTTCCTTCCTTTAATCTGACCAGCATACCTGGTTTTGCATTCGGTGATTGGTGCTTCCACATACTCCGATACTTTAATTCGTTTAGATACTCTAGCGACCAACGTTTCCAAAATTGTTGTTTTATATCGTGGACTAATTCCCATCCCATGTTTGGCTGATTTCACGGCAGCCTCCCACAACCCGCCAAAATGAGGAGGGCGCGGGGGAATAAAATGGAAGTCGATTCCCTTCTGGCTGCACATGGAAGTAACTTTTTCTTGCCCTTGTTGAGAATGGATCACCTCAGTCAATTTTGCTAGATGATTTCTTGCGCCTACAAAATTGGTGGCGTTATCGCAGTATAAGTTGCGGCAATGTCCACGTCTGCCTATGAAACGTTAGATCACTCACAACCTCGAGGTGGACAGCTTTGGTTGCGAAGCAGCAGAATATTCCCACATACGCCTTATGCGGTCGTTTTCCTTTGATTTTAAAATGAATCCAGATGGGTGAATCCAGATGGGTCCACAAAAGTCGACCCCACTGTTGATAAAGGGTCGTGCTGGCTGAACTCTGGCTGCTGGTAGATTGCCCATTATTTGTGTCATCAATTTGGGCCTGTTCCTAGCGCATTGAATACAATGTTGAACTATTGAACGCGCAATACTCTTTCCCTTTATGGGCCAAAAACGTTGTCGAATTGCTGATAGAAGTCCTTGTGGTCCTGTGTGATAGTTCTCTTTGTGATAATCTGACATGATGAGCTTCGTTAGTTCGTGAGAATGTGGCAGTAGCATTGGATGTTCGGTCCCATGTAAGAAAAGTGGTCCATAAAACCAGAGATTACATGAACTTAATTTTTCCGGTGATAGGCCTCTGGAGAGAATATCCGCTGGATTGTCTTCTGATTTGACATGTCTCCATTGTTGGGGAAGAGAAATTGTTTGAATCGCAGCTATTCTGTTGCCTACAAAGGTCTGATAAGAGGTAGATGTAGAGTTGATCCAATCTAGCACGATTTCTGAGTCACACCAGATATAACTTGCTGCTTGTTCGAATTTTAACGATCTCTTTACTCGTTGTAGAAGCTCTGCTCCTAGTTTGGCTGCTCATAACTCAAGTCTGGGCACTGATAACTTCTTCTTAGGGGCAACCTTGGATTTGGTGCAAAGAAGGCGGACAATTACCCTTCCTTGGCTATTTAGTGATCTTATATATATTGCGGCGCCAAAAGCCTTCTCTGATGCATCCGAAAATGCATGGATTTGTATGACCCGAGGAATACTTCCTGCAAATACATGCCTTGGAATGCGAACATCATTTAATGTCGAGAGATTCTTCCGGAAGGTCATTCATGTCGTGTATAATTCTTCTGTTAGCGACGCATCGCAGTGCACCTTGAGTTCAAATAGATTTTGCAAAAATATTTTTGCCTTTATGACAACTGGAGCCATGATTTCCAGAGGGTCGAAGATTCGAGTTATTTCTGATGCCACTGTTCGTTTTGTTAATCTTTGCTCTTCATTCGCAGTTAGTTTTGTTTGAAATTGATCAGTTTTCGGTAACCATGTCAATCCTAATGTTTTTATACAAGAAGTTTTCTTGTCTGTAAAGTCTAGTATTATTTCTTGATCTGCTGGTGGTATGTCTTGCAATAGTTGAGCATGGTTGGCGCACCATTTGCGCAATTTAAAACCAGCTTCCTTTATGATTGCGATTAACTGTGCTTGCATATCACTCGCAGTTGTGAGACTGTCTGCTCCTGTAATGACGTCGTCCACGTAAAAGTCTTGACGGAGGACCTGCGAACCGACAGGATATTTGATGTTTTCTTTCTGGGCTAGATGCTGCAAACAGCGAGTAGCGAGGTATGGCGCATAGGTTGTTCCGTATGTAATAGTGCGTAGTTGATAGCACTTTAATTATTGCTTTGGGTCGCGTCGCCACCATATAAGATGGTATCTTCTGTCTTCTTTCTGGAGAACAACTTGTCGGTACATCTTTTCTATATCTGCTGTGAATACAAAGCGAGGCAGACGAAAACGCAACAGTATTGAAAATAAGTCATCTTGGATGGTTGGCCCCTTGGGAAGAATATCATTTAGTGATATGTTTGCAGAGGTCTTCGCTGAGGCATCGAAAACGACTCTTAGTTTAGTTGTGCTGCTGCCAGGTTTTAACACACAATGATGGGGAAGGAAGTAATTGTGTTTTGGTATTGAATTTATATCAACTTCTTCCATGTGTCCAAGATCAAGGTATTCATCCATAAATGATATGTATTGTTGCCGCAGATCATTGTTTTTGTTGAGTTTTCGTTCTAAAGCATAGAACCTTCGCAAAGCAATCTCCTTTGACTCTCCCAAAGTCTTTGGATCTTCTAAAAATGGAAGCCCAACCATAAATCGCCCATCTGGATTTGTTTTTATTGTTTGATTGAATATCTCTTCGCACTGCCGATGTTATAGATGTTTCTTGAGTTTCATCAGAATCTTCTATCTGCCAAAATCTCTCCAATAGAGACTCTATATCCATTTCATCAGTGCAAACTCCGCACATTGCTGTGGACTCTGTAGTCTGCTTAAGCCTTCCAGTAACAACCCAGCCGAGGACCGTATTTTGAAGCGTGGGTAAATCTTGTCCTAGCTTGATTTGCCCAATAGATAATAACTGCATGAAGAATTCAGCACCTAAGAGAACGTCAATTTGATCAGGCTTGTAGAAAGCGGGGTCAGCCAGTTGAATATTCTTTGGTATGGCCCAGTTCGATCTCTTTAGTGGTTGACTCGGATGCGGTGAAATTATGTTGGTTAGAACGAATGCCTCCACTCTAGTTGAAAAGCCATTTATCCTTGAATTAAGCTGAATATTCACTCTCTTTTGAGTTTTTTGACTTGCTTGACCAATACCTTGAATGTGCATAGATGCATGACATGGTGAGATGCCGAGGAGTTTCCTGACTGCTCGTTCAGTTATTAGGTTGAGTTGAGAGCCTGAGTCAAGAATGGCTCTACATTCTACTTCGAGTCCGTCGTTGCTTAGAAGTTTAACGCGTGCTGTACTAAGAAGAATATAACTTTCCTGATTGGGTTTGGTGAGTGTAGTCAATGCCAATGGATGTTGATTAGATTTCATGTTGACAGCTGAAATGTAGCTGGATCCTCTTTCCTTAACTGAAGTTGCGGAAGTTACCTTAGATGTTGAGTCTCCTGTCTTTGTTGAAGATTCATTATGTATAAGAGTGTTGTGCTTGTACATCCTCTTATCGAACATTTTGATGCACTATGGCCTTTTCGTAAGCAATTGTAGCACAAATTATGCTTTTGTAAGACAGTCAGCCGAGTACTTGGTGTCATCTTCAAAAAATTATGACACCTGAAAAGTGGATGGTTTCCAGAGCAGGTTACACATTTTGGATTGGAAGCGACGGTTGACGCGAGTGCTGACGATTTAGAGACTTCTTGAATCCTTCCATTTCCCTCTGATTTCTTGCGTTTATGGCCCAAGGCTTTCAGGGACTGAAAGCGTGTTTCAAGAAATTCGAGAAACTGTTTTACTGACTGAAGACCCTTCGGATTTGTTAATGATTGTTCATAGAGCGTGTGTTTGCCTCTATCTAGTTTCTTGTATAGGTTGTGTAGCAGCAAGGGATCCCAGTTGGCTGTTGGCACTCCTAAATTTTCTAGCCCCAATAAACATTCTTGGGTGATATCGTGCATTGATTTGATTGATGTAGCAGATGGTGCATCTGTAGCATTAGATGGTTGATTTAGCAGTTTATTTATGAGAGCAGCGACTAGCAATCTCGGATTTTCGTATCTTTCTTGAAGAAGCTTCCAGGCAGCATTGTAATTTTCGTCAGATAAACTGAAGTGTCTGATCTACTTTTCAGCTTCTCCTACCAGGTTCATCTTCAGATACCACATTTTTGGCAATTACTTAAGGCTTGGTTATGAACCATTTGGGAAAATAGGTCGAAGAATTGTCGCCACTTTGCATAGTCCCCGTCAAATTTAGGCAAAGTAATTTTTGGTAATTGTAGTACTGCGTTGGTAGTTGCAATTTGAATAGAAGATGCTGATGCCTGGTTCTGCTTCTCTAGTTTTGCCGACAACTGTACCAATTTAGTTTGCACAACTTCTTCAAGCTGAATATGTTCTGATGGGTTGTATTCTGTTGACATGGGGTCATCTGCTAGTTCCCATATGGTACTGTTATACTCTTCTATCTGAGACCAATAATTTTGAAGTAAGTTGAGTTTTAACTCGCAGTATGCTCTTGGCTGTTGTATTTCGTCTAAATTTTCAAGACTGGGTAACAAACGGTGCAGACTTTGAATTACCGCTCTTTGTCTGCGGATAATTTTGATAATTTCTGCTGGTGGGCTCATTGCATTGTTGACTGAGGACTTATCTTTACAATTGGTATGATTCCTTGTAGTATCTTTAGAGGATGTTCTTTCCACTTCATCTGTCTTTGGTTTACTGGTACCTTCTTTAAATTGTTCAATTCTGTTTGAAAAGTACTACGTATAATCTTCATATATTTGGGCCATTATCTTGTATTTATTTGACGTGAAATACGGATGGTCCAATGGTGGAGACGGCATATTCCTGATATCTTCATCAATTGAATCAAAAAGTGACCAGGCTGAATTCAACCGCCGTAATCTTTCTTGATAGTATGATGCTGTTGTCTTCCTCTCATTTGAATCTTTTTTGTAGTTGGAAATTACTCGCTGAATCTCCTGTGAATAAAGCTCTTGTTCAGATGCTAATTCATCCATGGCCCTTGGAATTGTTGCTTGCACATTTGTAGGAGCCATGTCTCTTGATGATTGATTTTGACCGCTGATGCGAAGGATGATTTGAATGCGATTTTTAGTGATTCAATTGCTACACCTGAATCACGTCGGGGTCACCAATGTAAAAGAACTCTTTTGTTCCTTGTTAAAATAAGTAAGTCAAGGTGTTACACCTTGGCTTCTGATGAGTGATGCAGCGGATCTTAAACCACTACACACAGAAATTCTGAAAGGGAAAGTTTGTTATTAAGGTAACTAAATAAAACACTTTGTTTGTTCCCAGTTAAATCAGAACTCAATTTAGTCTTTATTGCTGATGATATTTATACAGAAAAGTTGCTTAATCATAAGTTTAATTTCTATCGTAAATCTATATACTCATTACATTATGAACATAATTTAATTGCCTACGCTTACAAAATATTTGATTAGTAAAAAGTTCATTGATCGGCATTTATGCAGTGAGTGAACTCGGAAACTTGACACTTCTCTGAGTGCACTCACCTTATAATGCTGATCAGGTGTCTAGAAAATTGCTTTGTGAAATAATTATTTTCTTCGCTTAGATGTTTTACTTAATTTAAGAATACAAGATTTTACACCAACGGCACATGGAATAAACTCGTGGCAAGGGCTGACGTTTCTTTATCTGATAAGCTTAAGGTTTTTGAAGCTGTAATGCGATCTGTAATGTGCTATGGTGCTTAAGTGTGGGGCTACAAAGAGTACGAGGTAGTTGAAAAGCTATTGAGATACTTTGTCAAAAAGTCGTTAACAATACCCCAAATTACATGATATATCTGGAAACCGGACTTAAGAAAATATTCCTGTATACCTTAAAACTACATCTTAATTACATAATTAAAGTTTTAGAATTAGATGATAGACGGTTACCGAAGAAATTAGCTATTATGTGTATTCAGCGAAAAATGTTTTGGATGCATGAGCTTATAGAGCTTAGCCAGTGAGTGGGGTGTACGGTGAATTTCGATAGTTGTAGTGCAACAGACTGGGTACATCTAAAAACAAAAATTTTGGAACTTGTGAAGACTACTTTTGAAGAGTAGGCAAAGCGAGCGCTAAGGCTTCGCAATGTCATCACGTTTATGGTACCCTGTCTTTCGAAAACATTGACAACTACTTACATTAAATCAGCCTATAATTACAGACAAGTTTTAGTAAATGAATACAACTGCTAGGGTCGAATATCATATCCTTGTAAAAGAGTTAGAATAATTTTTATACATATTTGAATTTGAATTATAAATGTAAATCCATATGAACTTTTCTTATTTCTATTAAAAAATATTACTATAGTAGTATCATCAGGTATGCCAACTGACTGTCGTAACTTGCTTGCTCCGCTTTTCATACAATGACTTACGAGAGGTCCTACTTTGTCCAGGTTACTGGTTTTTGCAATTCACTTTCTCCCAATATACAACGTGCTGTCTGTAAATTTAAATTGGGTAGTATTTAAAATTATTTTTTTTTGTCACCTTAATTCTTTTACGCACGCTTTCTTTTCACATTTTTCTTTTAGAATTTTTGCATATTATGATAAATGTCTTTTAGTGATTTATTTTGGAATATTTATACTGTTTTGATGGAAATTTTTGAATTATTATTTTGCTTTTAGACCAATATTACCTTCCATATATTGTACTATTATAAGATTATGGATCTTGTAAACATTAATTGTTGAATAAATGTTATGATGATGATGATGAAGATCAGACAGCTCTCCTCTTAACCCAGCTAGTAAGGCTTGCACGCTTGGAGATGGGGGCTGACTTACTTGTTCAAGGCTTGACTCCTGCGTTCGCAAGCTGGATGGTACTGCCGGAACAGTCCTGTTCAACAGTTGAGTGGGCGAGATCACAGGTGTTGTGGGCTGCCTTCGGGCTTGTGACCTATTCACCATGCCTTTCGTGTTGGTGCGTGGCACGAACCTGCTGCTAGCTTGGCACGAACCTCGAGCGAACAGGCTCATCTACATATGGGGCAGCTAGGTTTCCGTTCCAGCCACTGAGTCAAGCATTTCCTGTGGAATACATGCGCACAAGAAATGAAGACAGGTATAGTGCTCGGTTTGAAATCGCCGCTTTGGCACACTGAGCAAAGGGGTAGAGCGGTAGCTCCAGCGGTTCGTTCCGGTGGTGAACGCAGCATTGTATCTTGTCTAGAGTATTCCCAAACGAAAAGCTAAGCCCACTTGACAACGGGCTAAGGCAGGGAAAAATTTAAAAAAAGCAAAAATATGTGGGAAAGTTTTTACTTGTCAAGGTTGAATGAAATAGAGGAAATTGCGAAGGGTATATAACCCAAAAGAGATCGTTAAAAAAAGGAAAAGCTAAAAGCAACTGCATGCAAAACTATCAAAATTGGTGGATACCTACAAGCAAAAACTGTAGTAATGTTTTAGTAAAAAAATTTGGTATATAAATAGGTGGTCACCCTCCTCCCTAACCACTCTCTCTCTCTCTTTAAACCGGACGACCGCCGATGAGCCGTTTCTCCGTCAGGTGCAGGTGATACAAAAAGTTAAGGGGAAAGGAATAGATCTGAAGTCAAACCTAGCCCAAATTTCGGCTGACTACTTTGAGTAGACAGACCTACCCACAGAAGAACACCGGCTATCAAGCCAAAAGCTTCTGATTCCGGAATAACTCTGAGTTCTCGAGCCAGTCGTCCTTCAGACAAGAGTGACTATAGGGATGGGAATCGTTCGACTAGGTTTGCTAGCACAAGGAGAGGGATCCGGGACAAATGTTTGCCAAGACATGTTGAAACTTATCCAAGGATATTCAACCGGCTATCCTATCCAAAGGAAATTATTCCATGAAGCGTTTTAACCTCTGTTCCACTGACCTGAACTCATCCGTTGTACTGTCAACCCGTAGTCGCCGAGGCATAGACAATTACAAAAAGAAAAATTTAGACAGGCAAACAGGTAGCATATCATGCGTATGACTACTAGGAAGTCCGTTCAGGAAGGTCAATATCGAAAAGTGGAAGGGCTACTCGTTCAGGATTATGCCCAGGGAAAGTAGAAGTATATCAGCCCTGAAGATGAACGATCAACTCTTCTACATTGCAAAACTATCAAGGAAAAAAAAATTCATAAAAAGGATACAAATAAAACGGACGCGAACATGGCACCGACTAGTAAACAACCTCAGGCTGCGACTAGTAAACAACCTCAGCCTCCAGATGTCATGAGGCTTGTAGGGTCTGCTCCCACCCCAATCTTTGACTGTGCAGGGGCCTTAAAATTCTGCAAAGTCCCTATATCACGGACAGTTGCCCGGAGCCAGACTAAGAGGAGAAGAGAGGAAGGAGGCTATCTAGTAAAAGAAAACTCAGAATCGTCGTATACCTATTGATACTTCAGAAAAAAAAGCAGGACTTACTCTATCACGGTCAATTGCATAGCCATGAAAGTAATTGTGTTTCCCTAAGAACTCAATTTAGTCTTTATTGCTGATGATATTTATACAGAAAAGTTGCTTAATCATAAGTTTAATTTCTATCGTAAATCTATATACTCATTACATTATGAACATAATTTAATTGCCTACGCTTACAAAATATTTGATTAGTAAAAAGTTCATTGATCGGCATTTATGCAGTGAGTGAACTCGGAAACTTGACACTTCTCTGAGTGCACTCACCTTATAATGCTGATCAGGTGTCTAGAAAATTGCTTTGTGAAATAATTATTTTCTTCGCTTAGATGTTTTACTTAATTTAAGAATACAAGATTTTACACCAACGGCACATGGAATAAACTCGTGGCAAGGGCTGACGTTTCTTTATCTGATAAGCTTAAGGTTTTTGAAGCTGTAATGCGATCTGTAATGTGCTATGGTGCTTAAGTGTGGGGCTACAAGGAGTACGAGGTAGTTGAAAAGCTATTGAGATACTTTGTCAAAAAGTCGTTAACAATACCCCAAATTACATGATATATCTGGAAACCGGACTTAAGAAAATATTCCTGTATACCTTAAAACTACATCTTAATTACATAATTAAAGTTTTAGAATTAGATGATAGACGGTTACCGAAGAAATTAGCTATTATGTGTATTCAGCGAAAAATGTTTTGGATGCATGAGCTTATAGAGCTTAGCCAGTGAGTGGGGTGTACGGTGAATTTCGATAGTTGTAGTGCAACAGACTGGGTACATCTAAAAACAAAAATTTTGGAACTTGTGAAGACTACTTTTGAAGAGTAGGCAAAGCGAGCGCTAAGGCTTCGCAATGTCATCACGTTTATGGTACCCTGTCTTTCGAAAACATTGACAACTACTTACATTAAATCAGCCTATAATTACAGACAAGTTTTAGTAAATGAATACAACTGCTAGGGTCGAATATCATATCCTTGTAAAAGAGTTAGAATAATTTTTATACATATTTGAATTTGAATTATAAATGTAAATCCATATGAACTTTTCTTATTTCTATTAAAAAATATTACTATAGTAGTATCATCAGGTATGCCAACTGACTGTCGTAACTTGCTTGCTCCGCTTTTCATACAATGACTTACGAGAGGTCCTACTTTGTCCAGGTTACTGGTTTTTGCAATTCACTTTCTCCCAATATACAACGTGCTGTCTGTAAATTTAAATTGGGCAGTATTTAAAATTATTTTTTTTTGTCACCTTAATTCTTTTACGCACGCTTTCTTTTCACATTTTTCTTTTAGAATTTTTGCATATTATGATAAATGTCTTTTAGTGATTTATTTTGGAATATTTATACTGTTTTGATGGAAATTTTTGAATTATTATTTTGCTTTTAGACCAATATTACCTTCCATATATTGTACTATTATAAGATTATGGATCTTGTAAACATTAATTGTTGAATAAATGTTATGATGATGATGATGAAGATCAGACAGCTCTCCTCTTAACCCAGCTAGTAAGGCTTGCACGCTTGGAGATGGGGGCTGACTTACTTGTTCAAGGCTTGACTCCTGCGTTCGCAAGCTGGATGGTACTGCCGGAACAGTCCTGTTCAACAGTTGAGTGGGCGAGATCACAGGTGTTGTGGGCTGCCTTCGGGCTTGTGACCTAGTCACCATGCCTTTCGTGTTGGTGCGTGGCACGAACCTGCTGCTAGCTTGGCACGAACCTCGAGCGAACAGGCTCATCTACATATGGGGCAGCTAGGTTTCCGTTCCAGCCACTGAGTCAAGCATTTCCTGTGGAATACATGCGCACAAGAAATGAAGACAGGTATAGTGCTCGGTTTGAAATCGCCGCTTTGGCACACTGAGCAAAGGGGTAGAGCGGTAGCTCCAGCGGTTCGTTCCGGTGGTGAACGCAGCATTGTATCTTGTCTAGAGTATTCCCAAACGAAAAGCTAAGCCCACTTGACAACGGGCTAAGGCAGGGAAAAATTTAAAAAAAGCAAAAATATGTGGGAAAGTTTTTACTTGTCAAGGTTGAATGAAATAGAGGAAATTGCGAAGGGTATATAACCCAAAAGAGATCGTTAAAAAAAGGAAAAGCTAAAAGCAACTGCATGCAAAACTATCAAAATTGGTGGATACCTACAAGCAAAAACTGTAGTAATGTTTTAGTAAAAAAATTTGGTATATAAATAGGTGGTCACCCTCCTCCCTAACCACTCTCTCTCTCTCTTTAAACCGGACGACCGCCGATGAGCCGTTTCTCCGTCAGGTGCAGGTGATACAAAAAGTTAAGGGGAAAGGAATAGATCTGAAGTCAAACCTAGCCCAAATTTCGGCTGACTACTTTGAGTAGACAGACCTACCCACAGAAGAACACCGGCTATCAAGCCAAAAGCTTCTGATTCCGGAATAACTCTGAGTTCTCGAGCCAGTCGTCCTTCAGACAAGAGTGACTATAGGGATGGGAATCGTTCGACTAGGTTTGCTAGCACAAGGAGAGGGATCCGGGACAAATGTTTGCCAAGACATGTTGAAACTTATCCAAGGATATTCAACCGGCTATCCTATCCAAAGGAAATTATTCCATGAAGCGTTTTAACCTCTGTTCCACTGACCTGAACTCATCCGTTGTACTGTCAACCCGTAGTCGCCGAGGCATAGACAATTACAAAAAGAAAAATTTAGACAGGCAAACAGGTAGCATATCATGCGTATGACTACTAGGAAGTCCGTTCAGGAAGGTCAATATCGAAAAGTGGAAGGACTACTCGTTCAGGATTATGCCCAGGGAAAGTAGAAGTATATCAGCCGTGAAGATGAACGATCAACTCTTCTACATTGCAAAACTATCAAGGAAAAAAAAATTCATAAAAAGGATACAAATAAAACGGACGCGAACATGGCACCGACTAGTAAACAACCTCAGGCTGCGACTAGTAAACAACCTCAGCCTCCAGATGTCATGAGGCTTGTAGGGTCTGCTCCCACCCCAATCTTTGACTGTGCAGGGGCCTTAAAATTCTGCAAAGTCCCTATATCACGGACAGTTGCCCGGAGCCAGACTAAGAGGAGAAGAGAGGAAGGAGGCTATCTAGTAAAAGAAAACTCAGAATCGTCGTATACCTATTGATACTTCAGAAAAAAAAGCAGGACTTACTCTATCACGGTCAATTGCATAGCCATGAAAGTAATTGTGTTTCCCTAAGTCATCCAATCCCTAAATTAACAATACGAAGAAATCATTTAGGGTTGAATGTACACGAACATACAGTAGAAAATGTTTATGTTTAAAGATTAATACCAAAAAAAAATCATAAAATCATATACTGATAACATATTCCATTATGTATCAGTCAGTTAACATTATTGATTATCATTAAAGCACTCTTAAAGTTAGTTAATCATGATTGAAATTCAGAATTCAAATATTACTTGTTTTCCCAAATATATTGTCCATAATTTTTGAATTCAAAGAAAATACATTTTCAGTATCAGTTAATTTAATCTTTACAAGCTAGCAATACGATCTAAACACTCGAAAAATTATTATTAGCTGACCAATTACCTTGCAAAAAATGGAATTAAAAAGTTTAGTTTAGTTTATAGACGCACAAGTATTTAGAATAAATCGCAGGGCATATTTAGTTTTCGGTGAGTACACCTTCCAACAAGAGCTTCCCAGCACGTTGTGCTCCATCAAGTAAGGTATGCTTCATCGAGCCAAATTGTGGCAAAATTCTATTCTGCGATTTTATGTAAAAATATGGTGGAGTGGTGATGACGATATTCAATTCGGTATCCTCCCACTGTGTTTTTACAAACCACTTCTACACCATTACTGGATAGAAATTCTGACTCTCTAATTACTCTGAAAGTTTTTAATGTTTTCGAGGCATGTTATGCGAATTATTTCATTGACCGTTAATTGAATATTTCCTATTATACAAAAGCTTTTCTGACAAGCCATTTGACCTATGCACCAGAGGTGAAAGGTTTTGAAAATACACATCAGCACAAAAAAATGGAAAGGAGATAGCTAAAAATAGTTTTTTTAAAAAAAAGTTGGACCGACTTCACAAAAAGCGCTAAAAAGCATAAAATAATTTTTAATTTTATATCTATTACGACATTTTGAAGTCGGTGCAAATTAAACAAATAAAACAACTACATAACCACAATTGAAAATAATATATAATACGTTTCAGCTTACGGGATCATAAGAAATGAGAATTAAATATTTGTGTTGTAGTTGTTTGGTGTATGGGATCTTATACTACAAGTCTTCTTCTTTCAAATGCCGTTGAGTTTGCTCAAATATCTTTTTTTTCGCCGTGATATCACATTTTGAAATTTTCATGTTCATGAATTTCTCGGTGTATGAAAAGTATATGGTCACCTTATTCAAGTTACCATAAAGTTTTCGTATACCGAGAAACTCATGAACATGAAAATTTATCAAATCAAAAATCAGGCGGATCGGGGAGATCAGGAAAGTCTTTTGCAGGTCTATAAATTCCATCGTTTGATCGAAACTCTAGTATTCCACAGGATACTGGTACTCCAGCACCGGTCAAAATTAATATTTTTTGATTCTTTTAAAAGTCCTATAATTTCATTAATTGTATTGACCTGTCGTAATTTTTGTCGTCTTGGAGATTCGGCCAATATACTCGCAAGTATACGCCCTAATGACATATCATTTAAATTTGGCGATACTGTTGCTCCATTTGTAAAAATAATGCGAAAATATATCACGCGGATTAACACCCGAATTAATTTGTCTTTGCACCTACGTTATGGATTTGGAGATCGGTTTCCATTCTTGTCCGGATAACTTTGAGAGACTACTTAAATTTGAAAAATCTGAATCACTTGTTTCTCTATTCGTTACATATTTGTCGTCAATAACATCTTTATCTGCGGCTATTACAGTTATTGCTGAAGTATATTATTTTGATCAAGGTACATACTACAACTAGTTTTGTACTGAATTTTATTGCCTTTACACTGGGTCTCACTTGACCAGGTGATCTGTTATAGCTATCCGAGGTTAGCTCTTTTGGTTGTGATGAACTAATGGAATTGTAAAATAAATGTACTTGATCATGTAACGATTGCTCGGCTGCATCTGTTGAGATCATTTTATTGCTGTTCGATGCCTTACTGAACAATGTATTATTTGATGTGGCGGTATCGAATTTACGACAGCTATTATCATCATCTGAAACCTGAAACTTTTGCATTTTTATTCGGGTAATTTTCTTAGCTAAATGAATGGACAATTTTATTGCGTTTTATTAAAATGTATAAACACGTACAATTGTTTTATGTTAATATTTTCGAAACTGTAACTAGTCTAGCTCCTAAACGACTTGTACGCCCATTATGAAACTTGGCAAGCATTATCTATACACTATTAGCTATTTTTAGAAAAAAAAATTAAATGGAATTTTGTGAAATTCAAGTTTCAAAAATTTACATGTTTTTTTCCAAAAAATATTTTTTTTAAATATCCAAAAATGCATTTAAAAAGCTCATTAAATGAAGTATACATTTGACTACTTTATTTATTTTATTGTAACTTTTTAAAACTTGGTAATGGGATTCGAAGTAGCGCATACCTGCCGGTTAGTCAAATTTTTAAAGCCCTCTAGCTCGATAACCAGACTTTATACTGTAAAATAAAAATATTTTGTATCTGGATCGAGGACATATATAGGTAAAACATAATCAAATATTACTAAAATCGGAAACATCACAATTTTTTACCTGTCCGCTTTACGTGGAATGCCCCAATAGTCATCTAGATCTAGAAAAATATAATTCAGTAAAACTTCGTTTGACAATGTTCTTTTATTTACCCTATAGAGCACACTTTTTACTCTTGTATATGAACTTCCTGTCGGAGTTTGCTTCATTGTAAAAACAACTATCTGTAAAAGTTAAGAAGGGGGGGGGGGGGTCTAATCACACACTTTCATAATATATCGGCTTCAATTAACTTAAGCTCTGCACTCAAACAAAATATTTTTTATATTATTTAGTTCAAAATGTCTTTGTCTTTTTATTTTTTGGAGTAAATTTTCAATTATATATCAATTTAATTTTGAATTTATTTGAAAATCGCTTTTAGTTTTTCGTCTTTCTGTTTTTTACTTATTGATTTAGCGCTGGTGTAGCTATCCTCTATATTAGTTTTTTCTTCTTCTTTCCGCTATCACTTAATTTTACCAAACGCTTCTTTAATTTATAAATTGTGTTTAAAGAAAATTTGGTTTCTTTTTCATACCAAAAATATCTCTAGGAATAACTTCAATAGTTACTCACGTACATTTCCCTGACTGATACAAAAGTTGCGTCGTATCTGCCACGAGTTTTCCCTCCGAGCGTATGACTGCAATTCTTGAAAATTTATCTGAACAAATTAATATCTTCTTCCTTTTGACAAGATGGCAGAAAGCAGGAGTGGCAACCACAGAAGTTCAAGGGTGCCTTCACGCAAAAAGGTGCAATAACTGCCTTGCGCCACCAACCCTTAGATGCGCGGATTATTTACATGGGCTCAGACTACAGGGATAGGGTCGGAGTAAGTGTAATTGATCTTTTGTTAGAGGGTTCGCTTGCCTCTCCTTTTTTAGGTATTGGCTAAACATGATCAAGATTCCATACGACTGAAACACACCTGTGGAGTATGATACGTTAAAAAGTTTACGTAAGGGTTTAGCCAAAGCACAGGCGCATTATTTTGAAACCAGTGGCGAGAAATCATCAGGTCCAGTAACTTTGGAGACAAGTCGAGTCGAGTTTAGAGAATACCTTAAAGAGCGTGCAAAGTGCAGCGGCTTTTGCCTGCAATTGCATTGCAATGAAGATGGAAGAGGCTGTGATGAAGATGTCAAGTACGAATTAGAAGCAAACAGTATGTACTTTGCCATTATTAATGAGTGGTGGTATTGAAGAACAGGTAAAATTATTCTTGACGGATTTTACGAGGGACCAGAAGCCCTTTCCACCGGTTTGTGCAACAAATACCTTCCGCCTAACATCCTATTCGAAATTGAACTTAGTTCAACTAATCATTGATTTGCATATATTCCGTAGAGCAGTCATTATTGAGTCAATTGGGGTTAGTCGGTTTCATGTATTTCAAGCAAAGAGAAAGGCAATGCATCCCAAACCATAGGATGTTCAAAAACAGAGATATTTATTAAGTCCTGCCCAATCAGCAATATTATAATACTAATCTTTTGGTAAAATTTTGATTTGGAGAATTGGGCGGAGATTATACAATGGCTCGAATTGCGTAAGGGAGCCGTGAGCGAAATCGACTATTTGTCTGGATGCGATGTTAAAAATAGATCCAAAAAATGCGCGTTGTGAACGAAATTATCAAGATTGCGAGTCGGACACTTAAACGTCATTGCAATTTAGACGCCAAATAACTCGACCTGTCTTCAAAATTTTAAGGATTTTGAGAGACGAGCTTGATGGTGACCTCAAACTTGACCTAGACCTCGGTTTTGAAGTTCATTGAAAGGTCAATTTTAAAAAAATTACCTTCGAAATCGTGGTCAAGGTCAAGTTTGAAGTCGTCATCAGGCTTGTATTGGTAATTTTTTCGATTAGAGGTCATTCCTTCAAAGAAATCGAGCAATTGGTTACTAAGTTAGTTAAATTAGACCTCTTAATTAGCTTTAAAAAAAGTTTACCTAAAAAAGATATTATTATTATTACATAAGATATTATTTTGATGATTTCTGTTCAAATTTTCAACTTATTAAACTAAACTAAACCTAACTTATGTTTAAACGCTAATCCTTTGATCGACGTCAAAAAGTGAGAAAAACAATTGCTTTTTTTGCGAATAAAATTTAAATTGTAGAAATATCTCCATTGCATTGTGCCCGTATGGAAGTCATGTCGAGTTTTTGACGAGTTCTTTAATTTGACATTTGAATCTGTGTTTATGAATAGGCCCAGACTTGAAGTATTTGGTCTGAACCCTCACCTATTAAAATGTATACATAGAGGTTCTTGTAGGCTGGAAATACGTGGGCACGACACTTATTTGTGTTAAAAATGGTTTTTCTAAATTCAAATTGAGTATCTATGCTTGAGCCGTGTTAATTGCCATGCTCTTTTCAAAAGGAACAGAATATATGATATAAAGTTACTTCAGTTCAGTATCCATTACCGCATCCACCGATAAATATTTTAAATGTATACCTCCACGTGCGGCATTTTTATTTATGACCTCTACAGTTTCATAAGTTGATGCCAAAATTGCTCTTTCACACAGCCATTCTTCATTCTCCACATTGGCTTGGAGTTCAGGATAAACTTTGCTGAAGTTGTTTGTATTCAATTCGCCAGTCCCTTTTATTTGCTACCCATGTCAAGAGGGGTCCCGAATAAAATAAAGCAATAGTCCACCATCGCATTCGCCGTATTAAATTTATAATGACGTCACATAGCCTTCGGGTTTCAAGTAAGCTCCCAGCTCAATTTCATCAAATTCGGCTTGGTAGTTTAGCCGTAAAGACGAAACAGCCATACAAACTCAGTTTCGCATTTATTATATTAGTGTAATAAACATTTTTGTAAAAATTCCGTGTTATTTCTGATTATTTCTTTTTATTTAAAGTTTTTAATAGAAAAATTTAAGTATTGTGAAGTTATGCTAGAGTCTGATTCGGGCTTTTAGAGTAGAAGCTTTGGTTCGGGATTTTATTATTCAGAAATTTTACGGGATTTTATGCTGCGGGCTTTTGTTGTTCGGGATAATGCGACTACTTAAATGTCGAGATTTTTATTCGGAATATTAATTCGTGATTTTTATTCGGAATACTAATTCGGGATTTTAAGATTCGGGCATTCGTGGGTTTATAGTGGAATTAAGATTAACATACAAAATATGGTATTTAACAGGATTGAGTTTTGAGATTTGCTCTGCCCCAATCTGCCCGATGATCGCAGAAATATCTTTGTTTAAAGATCCAAACACTCGTTCTCGGTTGATTACTGTAGAGTTTCCATGAAAATTCATTCCAGAATCCAAACAGTACGCGAAATCAGAGCTATTCATCGACAAATCTTTGAATAGGATTTAGAGTGGGAAATAAAAGATCATTAATAAATAGAAGAAATAAGAGCTGACTCCTGAGGTACACCAGCATTTATTTCGTAGGGATCAGTTGTAACTTCGTCTATTATTACACGGCTAGTTTATTTAAAGAATTTGATATTACAAAAATTAATCCAAAGTAATTTGAATAAAACTAATGCAGTATATGCTTACTAGATAATAATGTTGTGTTTCAAATTTTATATGAACGTAATATTTTAAATTTTTTTTTCTTTCAGGTCAGTTATATGGTCTTGAAAAATTCTGGGCTTTCTTGAAATATTATAAATATTCCGATAAGTTACAAGTTGATCCAAAGTTAAAAGAGTATATGTCAAAATTCAAAACGATTGAAGATTTCCGAGTAGTTGAACCAGAAATAAATGAAATGTTACAAGGAGTAGGAACTTTGCGAAAAGGAAATGATGCAAAACGATATCGTAGTATTTCAGAAAGCGAAGGTGTAACAGTTGCTGGTAAACGCCCCAACACAACTATCTCGAACAGGAGTGATTATGTGGGAAATCAATCTGGCAACCCTAATCATAATCAAAACCGGCGAAGGACAGGTTCTTTCGGGTCTGGGGGAACAAGGAGAATACGAAGTGGATCATTGGGAAATAAGACTCAGGCCATCACAAAATCAGGCAGTGTAGAATCAAATTATTCGGGTAGCCAAAAGTGGCGAAGTGGACCGTCTACAAGTAAATATATATCAAATTCAAAACAAAAAAGCAATACAAATTTAGAAGAAACAGTACAAAAAGAAAAGACGAAAACAGATCAACAAATAAATTCGGAAAATAGAGAAAATAACACAGAAAAATGATGTATAACGTGCCAAAACTAATTGACTAAAAATATTAAGAGAGTAAATAGCTAATCAACGAATTTTATTTGTTTACAATTTATTGAATTTAGTTCGCAGTTACTAAATGGACATACTCAATTCAAGCAAAATTGTTTTGTTTTTTGTTTTATGAGCTTATTTTTACCAATATCCAAACGCCGATAAAATCTTTCAAAATTTATGTGAAATCAGTCATATTATCTTTTTTTTATTGCCTTAAGGTAAGCATTTATGTATAAGCTTAAAATATTATCTTACTACGATTTGTACGAATGTTAATATTTAATAAGTTCTGCGGAAATAGTTGATTTACTACTGAGTAGGGTAATGAGTGTGTATTAATAACTTTGAAATGTAAAAAATAAATTCTTTATCGATTCTAACGTAGAGAGTAATGAATTGTAAATAAAATATATTTTAGATAAATTAAAAGTTTCAGCAAACCAGAAAGAATTTTTAATGTAGGCTTTAATCAAATCAATGATCTGAAACATTAGACTCACAATTTAATTTTTGTTAAGTTTTATGAGGATTACATTATTGTCACACTTTTGGTTTTGTTTTTTAAAGGTTAATTTAATATTATAAATTTTTATTTGACTTTACTGAACTGAAAAAATGATGCTTTTGAATTTGAATATATATGATTTGAGAGATACAAACTGCAATTTGTTTTTCGCATAAATATTATGTTGAGGTTACGTTGAATATTTTAATAAATTTTCAAATATAAACAAAAGTTAATGTGTCTACCAAATATAGTATAATTAGAACATTGGACATTTATTTTAAATCATTTATTTTTTACAATTACTCGATAAAATTGCTTTTATATCGAAATCTCAACATTAAAATATTGAAGTAGTCGGTTTATCATTTTGGAGCCGGTAATTTATTGAATTACTATAAAATAAAGTTTGTGATATTACTTTTATATCTAATACAATCCAGGCTAACTGTTATGCCTGCAAAAATTGTTTTACGCAAGTCTAAATTAATATTTGTTAACACTGAGTACCCTCTATTTTTTTAGATAAACAAGATACTTAAGCTACATAGCTATTGCATTTAATAAAAAAATCTTACTTAGGCCCTTAGCAGAAAACTTTTTTTCAACTAATTACTATTATTAGAACATTTTCTGTAAAATTGTATGCAGATTAGCCACAACTTATAAAAAATTCTAATTATCAAAAGATGTGACAGTTCCACAACAAATTAATGTAATAATCAAAAATAACTTAATAGCAAGAGAAGAGTAGCTCAGGATAGAACAGATCAGGTCAGCTTAGGTCAATTAACAGTAGAACATCGTGACATCAGGCAAGCTAGAGTACTTTAGAATAACTTTGCCAAACGCAAATTTGCTAAATTTAGATCAGTTTTTTTTTTGATTTCGTGAACTAGAACAACTCATCAAACACGATTAGTGTTAGTTTTTCTAGCTCGCCAGTTGTTTAACCGCTTTAAAAATTTGCATTTTAATATTTTTCTTTTTGTTTCTTGTGAATCGCAGTTTTTGCCTTTTTCTAAACTAAATGGACTTGTTAAGCACGATTAGTTATAGTTTTTTTAGTTCCCCAGTTTTTTCATTGCTTATATTTTAATATTTTTTCTTGCTTTGAACAGATGTTGTTTTGTTTTGCATTAAAAAACTCGTATGCCCCGCTTTTTGAATTATATTAGTTAGAAAGGGTGATAAATCCATCTGATTTAACGAAATTTTCCGGTTGGGATGATAGTTATTTTATTAGATAGATATTTTATTAGTGCCGGGTGTCGCACTATGCCGCAATTTATGTTTTATACATTAATTTTTTATTTGAAAAATCTTAAAAATTTCCTTGATCGCGATGTTTAGTTGTAAGAGGTTTTATGAACTATATTAAATTATTCATACTGCAATAATTTCGTGTAGCGTATTTCCAACACCTGGATAAAATACTGATTTTTCACAATTTCTTTAACCTTTATGTTAAGTGTAGGGGGCCTACTATTAAGTTCAATAAATCATTTTCGTTTTCCGGTAAATTTTATCGGAAATCATATTCAGTAGATCGCCGATAATCCGAATTAATTGGTGCGATATATGGCACGGATAATCGGAAACAGATAATCCAACGACATTGTATATTGCAATTTTATATATGCACATGATGCACAAGATGTAGACAACTTGTTTGTAAATTAAAATAACATCATAGGGCACCACCGAAGCTTTGGCAATATCATATAAAAAAAGTACCCAATATTTCAATTCATATTATGTTATTGAGCAATGTCAGGTCGATAAATAGCAGTGATGTAGCTATATCGACTGTTATAAGGCAACTTTTAAGTGATTTGGTTACTTAAACGGTATACTGAAAAAAACAAACCATTTCATTCGAATCTTTCTTTTTGTTAATTTTAAGCTGAGAACCGAATAATCATGCATATCAATGTAGAATCTAATAAAGCGCATTTGCAGCTCGGGAATGTATTGAAAAGAATATAAATCTTTTATTGCAAATTTTATTAAACAGTTCGAAAAATATAGTTTATTTTTCTTATTAAAACATGTAATTTTTTTTAACTTTGATCATTTTGAGGGTTAGGTTGTAGAAGAATTCGACGAAATAGCTTGATAGTATAAAATTACATTTTTCGTCAGGCTTTCGAGGTGTCGTTAAAAAGCTGGCATAGATTTAAATATGGTTTTATAAATTTAATTATTTAAAAACTAATTAATGCCTTATTTTGAAATCGCCTAATTTAAATTGAAAAAACCATATCCGTTCCTTGTAGATAAATCGCATAGAAATAATTTTGATCTCTAAAGTATTGATCTGATATATTTGTTTTTGAAGGTAGGAGTATGAAAACGGTTGAGCAAGAGTCCTCGCATTTGACCGAGTTAGTTTTTTTTAAAAAGAAGAAAAATAGGTACGTGATTACTTACTTCTGTTCAAATGATCACTAGGTCTGTTTGCTTTGTCACGTTACTGACCGTAATAAAGTGCTTATCATTTGTTGTGCTTGATCTACAGACCCGTCCAAAAAATTAGCATCACTACGCCATTTTCACAATTTTCAATCTTCAAAGAACCAATGCCATTTGTCACTTGCCAAGCGATCATTTAAGTTTACATTCCATTCCAAGTAATTAAAACGGTAAATTATTTGTTCTTCAAAGCGTATCAGTTAGAGAAATAAAATAGTAAATAAAGGATGCATTTCGGAAATTTACTTAGAAATTATTTGTTTGTTTGTGCATGGATTGAACATTTTTTGTAGTGGTGGTAATTTTTTGGACAGGGTCTGTAGGTATTAATTCATATTTAAAAATGTACCTGAGAAATTAGCGCTAATCTAAATTATCAATGATGGTAATATTTTTACTTAACTGAATATAATAGTAATATTGTATTCTTTAATTCTTTATATTCTTCTCTATCATCGCTAATGCCATTAAGAAGCTGTAATAAGCATTACATGAAAATAATTACTAGTTGAAATTGTTACTTTCGATATTTAAAGAAATAATTTAAAATAAATAAATAAAATAAAGAGGAGGATGCGGATCTGGAATGTTCACAAAGAAACTAGTACACCACTACTTTTCAAAAGTGTTAGGCCCGCAAATTTAATCAGTTGCTTTTTGGTGAAGATCAAATACTTTTGGTGGCTTTTTGGCTAAGATTAAATATTTTTAGTTTTCTGGTTGTTTCGTTGGTAAAAACGTATACGCATCGATGTGTGTTCGTCGTACAAAATTTACTGCGTAATGCAACTACCCGAAAAACTAACAGTACAAGGCTCCAAATTTGTTGAATCACAAATTTTATTTTGCAACGAAAAATATAAATTGAAATAAAAATATAATCTTTCTATATGCAACAATTTAAAACTTGTATTCTTTTTTTAGACAAATTTTCTTTCTTGATCTTGAAGCCTGTGAACATATGACGACCATAGGTTAGGTTAGGGTGGCGGCTATCAGCCCTACAGCCGATCAGCCTCACATAAAGCTATAAATGGTCCGTTGTGTTACCACATCCGTGGAACCGTGCCTGATTGCCAGGTTTATCTAAAACCAGGAGCTGCTTCAGCCCGATGCCGGCTATATCGCCCATGCCACCTAAGAAGCATACGCCCATTGCATTGTACCTTCTTTTTGGTAGGCCCGGGCATTCGCAGAGTAAGTGCTGATGGCTTTCCACCTCTTCCTCATCCATACAGCTCCGGCAGAAGTAATTCGTGGGAACGCGCAGACGTTCGGCGTGTCTACTGAAAAGACAGTGGCCAGTAATAACTGCCACAATGTTTCGGAGGTTTATCCGGCTTCCGTTTAGCAGGAACGCGGTTTTTCTCAAATCCCATTCAGGCCATAGCTGCCTGATAGGCTGCATGTGGTTAAGTTACTCCATCTCTGCTTAGCGAGCTGAGCTTTTCTATGGCCAAGATCTCCGCTTGGAATACACTGCAGCCGGTACCTACTGCGTATGCTTAGGCAGTCCGAGAATGACGACCATAACCAGTTGGCCTCCTGTAATGATTGCCGAGGAGTACGTTTGTTTAGAATAAAAGTGCCCGCCCCCCGTTGTGAATTTCAGAATGCTTCTCATTCTAATGTTAAAAGCTTTTAGATCTTTCAAAAAGGAGATGTCAAGCACATAGATATCGATTGAGGTGCCTTGTGTTAGTCAACAATCAATGAAATAAAACTTATGTCCACAATCTCGCAATTAGCTATGAGGCATATAAAACTAATTAATTAAATAACAATGAAGCACATACAATTTCAAATAACTTGGCCATCTTATCTGTTATTGCACTTCTGCACGTCAGCGTCACATAGTCCCTTTACGGCAGGGTATCGTGATTACCAATTTGTCGGAAATAGATTTTTTAAGTTAAACGATGCATTTTCCAATGAGTCAATTAGCTTACTCCATTTTATATTAAATTATTACAAGCTCTCGACATTTTTCATTATCAAATGACTATGTTTAGTAGCTTATAATAGGTATGTTTCTTTAATCAAGTTTCGAATCCCTCGTGTGCAAGAACTTACCCTAACTCAGCCATTTTATGTTTCATTACTTTCTTGAAATTGCGAATTTTTCTGATATCACTGCTCTCCATCATGAAATGATTTACGCGAACAATTTAGCTTGCGCACATCCAGCATTTTTCGTGCATAGTTTCTCGAATGTCAAAATGCGAATTGTTTACGGACGCATAGATTAGTTTTCATCTTGGGCCACAAAAACGTTCAAACATCAAAGTGATTACATTGATTAATTAAGATTAAAAGTGTACATAGTGAAAATACTTCTCAAAGGTGGCATGAATCATAGAAATTTAATGGCAAAATGCAGTTAACCCACTTTATCTTTACTTTTTTCTAACGAATTACCATTCATTCATTTAGTTTTTTACTTTTTCATTTCTTGCTAAAATTTCTTCCACCCTTCGAGAAACTTACGCAACTTTTACCCGAACTTTTCATGCCACAGAAGAAAAGATGCGTTATGATCATTCATTCAAAACAACCTTTCGTTAAAAAATAAAAAATTATCTTTTTTGATTTTATATATATATATATATATATATATATATATATATATATAGGTATATCGTAACTTTTAATCACAATAACCTTTATTATGAACCTAACTCTATTAAAGATCTGAAAGATCTGACGCTTATTAATATTTTTTTAATGTGAAGTCTCAAATTTGGTAATATATATATATATATATATATATATATATATATATATATATATATATATATATATATATATATATATATATATATATATATATATATAATAAATAGTTGAAAATTTTTTGTGAATAGGGTATTTACATTTTTTGTAACTTCAATTGCATATTGTCAAAATCAATAGTTCTATAAACTTAATTTCAAATATTATAAGTGTTCTTATCAAAACGAAACTTTAATAAACTTGAGCTTACATTTCAAACGAAACATATATGTTAATGATTTTTGATTTTGGTTCAAACGAAATCTCATTTGACTTGACTTTTTCGTTCTTCAAAGAGCGCCACGCCACGTTCACAATTTTGGTTGTAGGACAACAAAATGAATGTAATTTTTCATTTCGGTAAGTTCAATAATTGTCAAATTGAAAAATGAGTCACAGGTTAGATGAGATCCATCACTTTGTAACATTTTTTCGGCAGGTGTTTCTAGTGTCAATTTGCGAACACGGATTCGTCTAAACCTATCAAAAACCCAATATACAACTCAAGAAGAGTAAAAAGTTTGAACACGAACAGTATTTACCTTATAATAAAATAAATATTATAATAAATACTACTTGATACCTTAGAGCTGTTGACAGCACTTAAGTGAAAAATGTGAAGGAATTTTCAATTTCCAAGTCGCACATGTGCTATTAAATCTTTACGCACTTAATATGGAAACTTTATGATTCTGCTTTCGTATGCTAAATTTCTTTCTAATGAGGGTAAATAGAGGGTACAGTATATCATCTTATTTTTACTTTTTTAAACTGGAAATACACATCGTTACAACGTAAAATAAATTTGAAGATATAGTTTAAAAACTTCACTTAACTTAGCAAAAAAATATATGCGTCTCCATCAAGTTCAAATTCCGATATTTCCTTCAATATTTTAGTATGTCGAATTGTATTACGTTATCATATTCGAAATTTCCATCTAAACTTTTCAAGTTCAAGAGGTTAATTTAATGCTTTCAACAGCTTTGTATTTTTTTACAATAGGAGTGCAAATAAAGTGAGATCAAACATACATTTTATGGGTCTAAGAAGAGTTAATCTGAAACGATAATAATTATCCTTCTCTTTTTCATTTGAATTAATAAACAGTAAACAAGACTTTGAACGCTGCAAAAGCATCATTTTATTTAATTGAAGAAACACAAAAATTTAAGTAAATTAAATATTTAAAAAATTTGACTAAATATTAGTAATCACGTCTTTTTTCAAGGATCCTCTTTTCCTTAATTTCTTAAATTTTTTATTATTCTTTGTTATTTATAAAACATTACGCAAGGCTGTTAAACAGAAATACTATATGTATATAAGTTAGTAAGAACTATTAAGAAAATAAATATGAAAAAAACAAAATGTGAATAAAAAATAAAAAAATATAATAAAACGAAAACTTACAAGCAAAAAAAGAAAAGGAAGTAATTTAAACATTTAGAGTATATTAACTGGTTTATATGAAGTTTGCTGACTTTGATGTAAAGAAATTTTTTTAAACTTTCGGTCTTTACTTAACAGTTTGATTTGCTAATGTATTGAGGTTTTTATGAAATTATGATTGATTTACATCATTTAAGAAATGAAATATTATTATTACACCTATCCTTAATAAAGTAGTTGTAAGAAATATTTTGGTTTTATTCAATATCCGTTTTTAATCCTGCCACAAAATTGAGTTTTTGGCAAGCCATTATGTGTTTATTCATTCATAGGTGTTTGACGAAATCTAATAGTTCGGAAAGAAGTAATTTTTTACGATTTTACGCAAATTAAATCCAATACTCTCTTGTTGCGCGCTGTGACCAACCCTGCTGCTGGACGATTGCTCAGGACAGGCTATGACACCGGGTAAGTCAGCTGATGTCAGCCAGGATCTCAGCCTCCGCTGGACATTCGTCTGTCTGGGGGTTCAAAAAAAAAAACAGCCTAGTTAAGGCTCATACAAAAAAAAAGAAAATTAAAAAAAGGAGTTACCCCCTCCGGCGGAGGGCACACGGCCAACTGACTAAAGGCCACACCTCGTTGCAAAGAGGCTCTGATGGTATATATCTGGTGTCGCATACAATTTAACGGCTAACTTAACTTCTGTACAAAAAAAAATTTTAGTTCCTTCTTTCCTTTTCTTAGCTAAAATTAACTGAACTAGGCTGAGCAAAATGTTGAAAATTTGTAGAGCGATCAAATGTACTAAAAACTCATGACAGCAAAAATGCGCATTCTTTTTATTTTCTTTATCATTACAAGCTTACGAATAATGTTTATATTTCAGCAATTTTCTAGGTTTTTGCAGGCTTACGAATAATGTTTATATTTCAGCAACTGGTTTTCAGTTTTAACACGGTTTCACTTCTCTACCACTTTCAATTCAAGGAAGTGAGAAAACACTAACCAAAAATTTGTTGACACAACGGAACTGCGCAACGTTCTATTTAGTACGGGCGCAATGGGGGGGTCATGTATGCGATTTGGGGTCCCCGCGGTAACTTGTCATATTTTTATATTTTTCGGCACGGAGAATCGATTTTTCGAGGTTACCAGGCTCAAAAATTTGTCGTTTTCGAGATATGGCCCGATTTTAGTCAAAATTTGTGGTTTTTCTGAATTTTCCAAAAAAATAAAAAAATTTAAAATTATTAACCAACTTTATGTGAAAGATCTTTTGATTTTAAACAATTTATGTCTGACGCATTTTTTTCCTAAAGCCCTTGGTTTAGCTGTAATTTGCAAAAAATGCCTTTCTTATAGAGTATTTTAAATGGGATAAGTTATATGGGGCAAAATTCCTCAAGTGCACCAGGTGAAGAAATTCGCTGTCTCCGATTTTGTTCAAACTTCACCAAAATATCGCTACTGGTATAAGTAATTATCGTGCTAAAGGATTTAAAAAAAATTTTGTGCAAAAGTTATAGGGTTGTAAACTTTTGCATTTTTGCACTTTTTCTCGCGATCATATCTTTTTTGAAAAATCATAACTATGTATCGCCACCATTGCAGTAGAATAGTGATCTTTAGTGATTTGTAAAGGTCGTTACATGCCGTTCCGAATAAAAATATAATTTTCCAAAAAACAAAATTTAAAAAAAAAATTTTGACTTTGAAAAATATTTTTTGGTTTTTTACACAATACTTGATCATAAATTTTTTTCATATTTTTTCAACAGAAAGTGTCATCTCAGCTTTAAAATCATCTATCATTTATAGTGGCAAAGCAATGTTAAGTGTAAATTTTTGATTTTTGAAAGCCCGCGCAGTAGTATTGTTGCAGTCCTTTGAAGGTGAAGAATCATACGTGGAAAAACAAAGGTATAAGAAGAGTGACTTCACAAATTTATAAACAGTTTCTGACCCTTCTTGTCATCATAAAAGTATGTGGATCATGCAGAAACAAAGTGAAAGTAAGTTTGACTTAATTTTTTATGATAATGGGGATACAGTGAGAAATTGACTCCCGCTCTCTAAAAAAGTACGAGATATGTAATGCTTAAATTGTAGAATAAGGAAAAATATTCGATACGTATTTGTTTGTTTGTATTTCCAAATTGGACGAGATGCAGTGCTTTGATATTCACTGCCAGGTGATGTCATTTCCACGTAGTACATCTATATATTGTAATCTTGAAGCTAGAATATCTCGGAAATTAACGACTTTTGGGGCAAATGAAAAAATACACCTATAAAATATCTTTTCATTTACTTTTTTATATATCTCGTACTTTTTTAGAGACCGGTAGTCGATTTCTCACTGTATCCCCATTAACATAAAAAATTAAGTCAAACTTACATCGGGCACTCGTTCTGTGTCATCATCTCCAGATGAAAGTGCACCTTCTTCTTCAGAAATCACTTTCACTTTGTTTCTGCATGATCCACATACTTCTGTGATGACAGGATGTTTTACGAATTTTTCAAAGTAAAAATTTTTTTTTTTAAATTTTTTTTTTGGAAACTTATATTTTTATTCGGAACGGCGATAGTTATGATTTTTCAAAAATGATATGATCACGAGAAAAAGTGCAAAAATGCAAAAGTTTACCATAAAATTTTCTTTTTGAAAATCCTTTAGCACGATAATTACTTATACCAGTAACAATATTTTGGTTAAGTTTGAACAAAATCGGAGACATCGAATTTCTTCACCTGGTAAACTTGAGGAATTTTGCCCCATATAAGTTATCCCATTTAAAATACTCTATAAGAAATGTGAGCCATTTTTTGCAAATTACAGCTAAACCAAGGACTTTAGGAAAAAAATGCTAAAGACATAAATTGTTTAAAATCAAAAGATCTTTCACATAAAGTTGGTTAATAATTTTAAATTCTTTTATTTTTTGGAAAATTCAGAAAAACCACAAATTTTGACTAAAATCGGGCCATATCTCGAAAAAGACAAATTTTTGAGCCTGGTAACCTCGAAAAATCGATTCTCCGTACCGAAAAACATAAAAATATGACAAGTTACCGCGGGGACCCCAAATTGCATACATGACCCCCCCCATTGCGCCCGGACTAATTTCTTCTCGAATCAGAATAAAATTTTTAGGTCTTAACAGACCTTGCGAAAAATGTTTATATTTCAGCAATTTCTAGGTTTTTACAGGCTTACGAATAATGTTTATATTTCAACAATTTTTAGGTTTTTACAGGCTTACGAATAATGTTTATATTTCAGCAACTGGTTTTCAGTTTTACGACTTGCGAAATTCACTTCTCTACCACTTTCAATTCAAGGAAGTGAAAAAACACTAATTAAAAATCTTTTGATAAAACGGACATACGCAACGTTCTATTTCTTTTCGAATCACAATAAAATTTTCACAATTTAATTTCTAGGTCTTTACAGACCTTGCGAAAAATGTTTATATTTCAGCAAATTTCTAGGTTTTTACAGGCCTTGCGAATAATGTTTACATTTCAACAATTGCCTTAAGCACATGCAATGATAAAATGGTTTAAAAAGAAAAGTTAAACCGACTTCACAAAAAGCACTAAAAAGCATAAAATAATTTTTAATTTTATATCTATTACGACATTTTGAAGTCGGTGCAAATCAAACAAACCAAACAACTACAACAAAAGTACTTAATCGTCCTTTCTTATGATCCCGTGACTTGAAACGTTCAGATAGTATTATTACTTTCAATTGTGGTTCTGTAGTTGTTTTATTTGTTTAATTTGCACCGACTTCAAAATGTCGTAATAGATATAAAATTAAAAATGACTTTATGCTTTTTAGCGCTTTTTGTGAAGTCAGTTCAACTTTTTTTTAAAAAACTATTTTATTTTTCACTGTTTAGGGTCTTCTACTCTATACAACGAAGAAACAACCATCCAAATCGGTCCACGCCTTAGAAAGTTAGGTTTAACCCCCTACTCCACCTCCATTCTACTGAAATTTTTTTTTCATGGTATCAATCGAGGAACATACTCTACCGAACAGAAAAGGAATCATCGAAATCGGTCTACGCGTTACGAAGTTATGCCCGGTCCGACATAAAAAAAGAAATACGCGTCGAACTTAGAACCTCTTTGTTTTTGGGAAGTCGGTTAAAAAGAAAAAGTTCCATAACGGAACGGATTCACCAGCTAAGTGTTAAATTCCCTTTTATATCGGTTGTTCTCTCCCTGTTACCTGGATTCCGAACGCGACATATCAAAATCAAGTGCGTTCAACCTTCTCGTCTTTTTTTCCAAACATTTACCCCAAGTCCACTATCTTCGAGAAATTGTTAAAAAGTTTTACTTAGCACACCACAAATTGCGTATTTAGAAAAACGAATTATGCTTTTATGCAACACTGAAAAAACGTTTTACGCGATTGAATAACACGAGCAAGTCCCAAAATAAATGTACCAGTCCGGTTACGATTTTTGCTTTCCGCTCCCCGTGCGAATTTAATACCTTTTCAAATTTACGGGTTTAACATGAACTATAAAAACTGCTAAAATTCTAATACGAAATGGGCTTCAATTTGTCAAATCAAAATCTCTTAACTCAAATCACACACGGCTTATCTATAACTTTATTTTCACTTTCCGAAGTCGGAGACGGCTTCAACTTTTCACTTTCACTTTAGCACTTAATTCTATTGTCTTTTTAACCGACTTCCCAAAAACAAAGAGGTTTTGAGTTCGACGTGTATTTCTTTGTTTTAAATTTAAATTTTTTAAATATTTTTATTTATTTTTTTTTATGTCTGACCAGGCATAACTTTGTAACGCGTCGACCGATTTTGATGATTTTTTTTTGGTAGAGTAAATTCACCATGTCAAAAAAATTTTTGGTAGGTTTGGCGGTAGGGGGTGGGGGTGAACCCTAACTTTGTAACGCATGGACCGATTTGGATGGTTCTTTTTTGTTGCACAGAGTATGATCCCCCATTGCTAATAGGAGAAAACAATTTGTCCTTGGGTGGGGGGGGGGGGTAATCTAACTTCGTAACGCGTGGACCGATTCAGATAATTCTTTTTCTGTTGGGTAGAGTATGTTCCGTGGTTGATACCACGAGAACAAAATTTTGGTGGGGTTGGGTGGAACCTAACTTTGTAACGCGTGGTCCGATTTCGATGGTTCTTTTTCTGTTGTATAGAGTGTGATCCCCCATTGCTAATATGAGAATAATTTGGTCCTTTGGTGAGGGGTTGTGGTGGGGGGAGGAGTAGTCTAACTTCGTAACGCGTGGACCGATTTGAATAATTATTTTTCTGTTGGGTAGAGTATGCGCCCTGGTTGATACCACGAGAAGCAAATGTTGGTGGGGTGGGGGAGGGGAGGGTGGAACGTAACTTTGTAACGCCTTGTCCGATTTGGATGGTTCTTTTGCTGTTGTATAGAGTGTGATCCCCCATTGCTAATAGAAGAATAATTTGGTCCAAGGTGGGGGGTTGGGTGGTGGGAGGAGTAGTCTAACTTCGTAACGCGTGGACCGATTTGGATAGTTCTTTTTTTCTGTAGAATATGCTCCTTGGTTGATACCACGAGGAAAAAAAATGTTGGTGGGGTTGTGGTGGAGAAATGGTGGGGGGGGGGGGGTGGAAACTAATTTTTTAACGCGTGGACCGATTTTGATGGTTCTTTTGCTGTGGTATAGAGTGATATCCCCTATTGCTAATGGGAGAATAATTTGGTCCTTGGTGAGGGTGAGGGAGGGGAAGTAACTTCGTAACGCGCGGACCGATTTCGATGATTCCTTTTCTGTTCAGTAGAGTATGTTTCTTGCTTAATACCATGATAAAAAAATTTCAGTGGAATGGAGGTTGAGCAGGGGGTAAACCTAACTTTTTAACGCGTGGACCGATTTGGATGGCTCTTTCTTCGTCGTATAGAGTAGAAGACACTAAAAAGTGAAAAATAAAAAAGGTTGAACCGACTTCACAAAAAGCGCTAAAAAGTATAAAATAATTTTTAGTTTTATATCTACAACTCCTCTCAACTCCTCTAGTCCCCACACGCATACCTCCAGAACAACAGCGTAACTGACTAACTTATCGCGCCACTATTCCCAATTGCCGGAAAACACACCTACACAAGCGCATCTTCCATTCGCTCCCATCAAACTTTATACAGCTTATAGCGGCGCAAACGGTTTTGCCTCGCCAGATGTTCAAGTTAAAATTGTATTTTTTTGCAATTTTGCTGGCTTGGATCTGTGTTGAAGTTTAATTTTTTGCATTCTCCTTGCAACCCGACCGTTTTTGGTTGAATTTTTATAGTTTTTCAGTGTACGGCTGAGGATTTTAACTTGTTGGTGTCGCTATGTCTACCGTTGGGAGGCGGGGTTTGATTGTCGGTGCTGTTATCTTAACTGTTGCATTCTTGATCGAAATAAAATTTTTAGACGCTTTAAGCAATTTTTAGATACGGGAGTTGAGGAATTTTATGAAAATAGTTTAATTAAATTAAATTATTTTGCTCAGCTCTCCGCGCACTAATTTTAATGATTGAGGTGTCGTTGAAATCGGAATTTCATGCCGCTTCTAAGCATGCCATTTTTATACACGTAAGTATGTTTACAGGTGTTTTTAGGTGGATAAATATAAATATATATATATATATATATATATATATATATATATATAAATCCTAGAATTAACCCTTCTAACCCAGAAGGCGCACTTCACGGGCAGAAGCCCGGAAAATTAACCTATCCACCCGAATATAACAAAATATTGAGGTGAATGAGGCTCCCACACCAGCAAGTTGTAGAGGCTACTCTTTAATGCAACCTTGTCCACATTAGTACTGAAAACATCACCAACATCATTAGCA
Organism: Leptarthrus brevirostris; assembly: GCA_964036015.1. NCBI lineage: Eukaryota > Metazoa > Arthropoda > Insecta > Diptera > Asilidae > Leptarthrus > Leptarthrus brevirostris. The sequence continues at coordinate 103,509,451 of OZ038371.1, forward strand.
AACCTACACATGCGGTTAATCGGCTCAAACATACCGTAGCTAGTGCGCGAATAAGCTATCCGCAAGTTAGAACGGTTTCGAAGGGAATAGGACAGTTCTCTAAGTATAATTTTGGACGAAAGCTCCTCACTGTCAATCTTCCCCTGAAGAAGCTGGTGTAGAAAAATTATATCAGCAACCCAACGGCGCTTCTCGAGAGTAGTAATTTGTAGCAGTTCTAATCGCTCTTCATATGGAGGTAGAATAAGAGGGTCCCTCCAGGGCAAAGCACGAATAGCCGCTCTCACAAATCTACGCTGAACGGATTCAATACGTTTAATGTGAGATCTGTAAAATGGAGACCAAACCGGACTAGCATACTCGAGCAATGGTCTAACAAGGGATGTATACAGATGGAGTCTTATGTGAGGGCCAGGAAACTCCCTGGACCAACGAAGGATAAATCCCAGCATAGAAGTGGCCCTGGAAGCGATATTATTAATGTGGGGGATGAAGTTAAGTTGTCTATCAAGGTACACGCCCAAGTCCTTCACCCCTTCCACCCGTTGAATACAAGTACCATCAAACTTGTACTCAAAAGTACAGTAGTTGCGGGACCTCGAGAAGGTCATAACCTGACATTTCTCAATGTTTAATTTAAGATTATTATTGCCACACCAGCTATAAAATATGTGTAGATCCGACTGCAAGATCTCGCAATCGCCAAAAGATTTAATTGGGAGAAAAATCTTTATAACATCCGCATAAATAAGAATTTTACTTCTTTGAAGCAAATAAGTAATATCATCAATAGATAAGATGAATAGCAAAGGACCAAGATGACTACCCTGGGGAACGCCTGAAGGAGCCACAAAAGCATCGGAGAGAACGCCCCGAAAACGCACACTATAAGTCCTATTAGATAAATACGACTTAATCCATGCAATGAGTGGGGGCGGGAAACCCATCCTGGCCAATTTGAAAACGATAACAGAGTGAGACAGCTTATCAAATGCCTTACAGAAATCAGTATAAATGCAATCCGTTTGGCAGCCATCCAGAAATCCACCCACACTGCTAGAAACAAACTCCAACAAGTTGGATACCGTGGACCTACCCTGAAGGAAGCCGTGCTGCCGGCTAGAAATTAAACTCCTACACTCCATGGATAACTGAGATTGGATTATCTGTTCGAAGAGTTTTGGAATGCAAGACAATTTAGCAATTGGTCTGTAGTTAGCAATCTCTCTCCTATTTCCACTCTTAAAAACAGGGACTAAAAATGATGTCTTCCAGAGTGCAGGGAAACGGCCCACCGAGAAAGATTGCCGGAAAAGTAAAAGTAAGGGATGAAACAACGCTGAAGAACACTTCTTTAAGACAACAGCAGGAACCCCGTCAGGACCATACGAAAAGTCACCCGGAAGATTTACAATATGTTTGGACAAGATCTCCTCCGTGATAGATGGAAGAGGTACGGAGGGTGCATATCTATTCCTAATGTGCGAAAAGTTGCTATTATCTGGACAAAATTTTTGCAACATTCGTGGCTTGAAAAGTAACCATTTTTCGGTTTACTGCCACTTGATCGCGGAAAATCCGGCTGTTTTTGCACTAAGCGAAACCAAGGTTGTTTCCGATTCTGATATTAATCAGTATCACATCCCTGGTTATCACTTAGTGCCACTCTTCTCTCCTCAGAGGGGAATCGCGGTTTATGTTAGAAAAGATGTGCCATTTTCCCTTCTCCCTCAATTTTCTTCTACTAATCCAGAATTTAATTATGTCTGGATTAGATTTAAACTCTATCGGCACATCATTCATTTTTGTTTTTTATACCGCAGCCCGAATATGTCTGACACTGACACTGTGTGCTCCTTCGATAAACTGTCTTCCGATATCGATAAGATTTTGGAATTATCCCCCTCTTCTGAAATCGTTCTTGCTGGAGATTTCAACGTCCACAACACACAGTGGCTCAGGCATTCTTCCACCACAAGCCCGTCTGGAAGACACGTCGAGTTATTTAGTGAGTCTTTTAATTTACAGCAACTGGTTGAGTGTCCGACTCGTGTTCCTGATACTTTGGGGCACAACGCGCATCTTTTAGATCTATTTCTAACATCGCATCCAGAAAAATACTCGGTTTCGGTGACGTCTCCCTTGGGTAATTCGGACCATTGTCTAATCTCCGCCCAATTCTCCATCTCCTCTCTGACAACCACTAACCTAAACTCCACCAAAAGATTAGTGTGGCATTATAAAAATGCTGATTGGGCGGGACTTAATAAATATCTCAGAGAGCTGGATTGGTCTGATTGCTTTTCTATGAAGGACGTTAACAGAAGCACCGATTATATCTTGAACATCCTATGGTTTGGAATGCATCGCTTTATTCCTCATAGCTTCAAGAACACCAACTAACACCAATTGGTTCAATAATGACTGTTTCGCAGCCATTAAAAAGAAGGAAGCAGCCTTCCAGGCATATAAATTGTGCCCTTCAGAGGAATTGAGACGTATCTATAGAGATGCGCGGAATATTTGCAATTCAGCAATTAGCCGGGCTAAGTTCAATTTCGACCAGAGCATCAGACGGAAGGTATTTTCTACTCAAAAGGGTAGTAAGGGCTTCTGGTCTCTAGTAAAAACCGTAAAGAACAATTTCACCTGTTCGTCAACACCACCACTCATTTATAATGGGAATGTTTTTACTGACTCATTGGACAAGGCCAACCTGTTTGCTGCTAATTTTGCTGCTAACTCGTACTTGCCACCTTCATCGCAGCCACTTCCATCTCCATCACAGTGCACTAGTAGGCAAAAGCCGCTACACTTTCGCACTCGGGATGTTTTTAGAGTACTTTCGAAACTCGACGTGTCCAAAGCTACTGGGCCTGATGGTTTCTCGCCCCTTGTTTTAAAATGCTGCGCCTCTGCTTTGGCTAAACCTCTGCGCAAACTTTTTCACCTGTCATATTCAACAGGAATATTTCCAAGTGTATGGAAACTTGCTCATGTCCAGCCGATACTTAAAAAAGGAGAGGCATGCGACCCCTCTAACTACAGACCAATTGCACTAACCTCGATCATATCCAAAGTTTTTGAATCACTCATCAACTCTCAGTTGTTGAAATATCTAGAAAATAACCATCTTATTAACGATTGCCAGTACGGTTTCCGCGCTGGCCGCTCAACCGGAGACTTACTAACTGCTCTAACGGAGCGTTGGAATCATTGTCTCCATAATTTCGGTGAGTCCGAAATCGTCGCTCTTGATATTTCAAAGGCTTTTGATAGAGTCTGGCATGCTGCCCTGTTAGCCAAACTTCAAACATTTGGTCTGCACCCAACCCTCGTTAAATGGATAGAGAGCTTTTTGTCAGGCCGTTCAATCCGTGTAGTAATTGACGGAGTTACATCTGATTCCTACGAAATAAATGCCGGTGTACCTCAGGGTTCAGTGCTTTCACCAACCTTATTTCTTCTTTTTATTAATGATCTCTTATCCCTTACTCTCAATCCTATTCATAGTTTTGCCGACGACAGCACCCTTGATTTCGCGTACTCATTTGATTCTGTAATGAATTCACGTGGAAATGCTACAGAAGTCAATCGGGAACGCATGTTTAGATCATTAAACAAAGACATTTCTATGGTCCTCGCTTGGGGCAGAGCAAATCGTGTTACGTTTAATGCATCCAAAACTCAATGCTGTTTAATGTCCCTTAAAAAACGCCCAGTTCACCCCCAACCCATTTCAGTCGACGGAGTGAATATACCCAATTCACCCTCCCTAAAGATCTTGGGTATTGAGATATCCAGCAATCTTAGCTGGACGGATCATATATTTGCAATCGCTAAAAGTGCGATGAAATGTTTGGGTTTTCTACAGAGATGTAAGAAATATTTCACCCCACCCGACTTAGCGTTGATCTACAAGTCCCACATTAGGCCTAGACTTGAATATAATTCCCATATTTGGGCAGGGGCAGGACACACCGCGTTGTCCGCGTTAGACAAAGTTCAGCGTAAGGCTGTTAAACTTATTGGCGATTCCTCAATCTCTGAGGGCCTTGACTCTCTGGAGCATCGACGGCATGTCGGTTGTCTCTCACTTTTTTATCGCTATTTCCATGGCCATTGTTCTAACGAAATTGCTAGCCTGATTCCTTGTAGACTCATTACAACGCGCGATACAAGATCTACAAGTCGCTCCCACCCCTATACTCTCCGGGTCAAATTTGGACGTACCGTCAAATTTCGGGAATCTTTTCTTAGCAGAACAACACGAATGTGGAACAGTTTACCATCTTCTGTTTTTCCCTCGTCTTATGAGCCTGAAACTTTCAAACGAGGCGTACATCGACACCTCCTTCACTCAACCTCCTAACCCATTTTCCCCAACCTTAAATCCTTTCCTGCCAAGGCTGTGCTTTAGCATCATAGGGCATCCCCTGAGCTTTGGCACCATCATATATAAAAAAAAAAAAAAAAAAAAAAATCGGATGATTCAAATGCGCCCCTAAAATATTCAGCAAATAAATTACAAATAATCTTAGAATCATTGCTGGAACGTAACCCTAATTCCATAGTCGATGGATAGTTATCAACCCTTCTCCTCATATTGACATAATCAAAAAATGCACGGGGGTCAGAGAATAAGTTACCTCTCAGGTTCTGAAGGTATTCTTCATATAGGGAACGAGAAAGACTAATGAAGTGTTCATGGCAGAGAATAAATTCACGCCTAGAGTCAGCACTGCCCATACGCAGGTACCTTTTCCAGAGTCTATTTTTCCTATTCCTAAGAGTTTTTAATTCCCTATTAAACCATGGGGGAGAGGACTCTCTACATCTAACCCACACATAGGGAACAAACCTCACGAACGCTTCGTACAAAACTTCGTAAAAACCAGATACGTTCCTGTCGATATCGTCACTAGACAGACAAGTAAGGAAGTCAAAATTCATAAGATATTCATTCAGAGCCTTGAAATCGGCCATTCTAAAATTAAAGCTATATTCGCATTCGAGATTATCGACACGCACATCCGAGATACTATGAAAAGTGACAAGCAGAGCAGGGTGAAATATATCAAGGTTCGTCAAGGGAATGAGACTGGGTTCAACAAAAGTGAGCATAGAGCTCGTAGAGAACACTAAATCAAGCTGTCTTCCCATATTGTTACTCACATTGCCATTTGGCACAAACCAATGCTAGCCAAGGTGTCAAGGAACAGTGATTGTCCCTCAGTCAAGTTATGAGGAAGATAGTTATCGTCATCATCATTCACTACCCACCGCACGTTGGGCAAGTTGAAATCCCCCACGAGAATAATTTCATCATTAGAACCCAACTGGTTATGGATATAGTCGATATGCTGAATTAGAATATCATACCGACTCAAACCATTATTATCAACGATCATAATGGAGGTATATAACAACAAATTAAAAAGAGGTTGCCCGTATCAAGTGAAATTTTTACTGAGACTTGTTCCAAATCAAATTGATCAGAGAAAGAAGGAGTGTCCACAAAATTAGTATTTAGAAAATTCCTACATGCAATAAGAACTCCACCTCCTCGTGCAGATGAAACAGCATGCCTATCCCTACGAAAAACCTGAAAAGAGTCATTAAACAGCTCGGCATCCAAAATACCCTGGTGTAACCACGTCTCAGATAAAGATATCAAATCAAAATTACAGTTAACTGATGAGAAATAAAATTCATTAGTTTTAGTCCTCAGCCCTCTCACATTTTGATAGTAGAGAGAGAGCTTATCCCGTTTTTTAAAACGGGAGACTGAGCGACTACTGGCCTGACACGGCGGTGAGGTTGGGGCACGAAGATCTTACAAAAGATATCCACAGGCCAGAAATTATCACCAAGAAGAATATCAGCCACTGGAGTAGGAGCTGACAACAGGAAAGATGTGTAAGGTCTTTGAAGAACTACTAATCTTCCTACAGGACAATCCAGACGTGTCAACACACTTAGAACTAAGGAAGCGCATCATAACCTCACAAGAGGTACCAGGTATAAGTCGAGATACGAAGATCAATTTTGGGCGAGGAACGGCAGAAAGCTCAACAATGTCACTACGGGGCTCACCACCAGCCCGACCATCCGCCATGGGGAACAAAACAGATTCCGAAGGACTTTGAGAGAGAGATGAGACAGGAGGAACGTCCTGCCCCGAAACAGCTGGAGCAGGGGTAGTAAGAGCCTGATCACCGACCAAAGGGCCAGAAGGTGACGTGGACACACGGTTACGACGACGACGTCCTCGACCACGACGTACGGATTCGCGAAGGGTAGGCCCGGTACCACTACGAGCCCCCTGAGAAAGTGGTATGGAAGGAAGATTAGGCCCAGACTCAGCAACAGCAACAACAGGGTCCACAGGACCAGATTCACTATCTGAAGCCGGAACAACTGGGCACTCAGGACCAGCTGGTGGCAGGGATAACGGTGGATCAGGTTCACTCGAGCCAGAAGAAGACGGCAATGAGAAACCGCTAAAGCGGGCGGAGAGAGCTCTGACATCAGAGGAAATAGAGGACAATACATCAGAGTTGGCCGAGACAGCAGAGGAACATGAGTTGATGTCACCTTTCACCTGCTTGACGCAGCGACGAATGTCGTCAAAGAAAGGCATCAAGGGAGAGGAGTCCATCGAAGGGAAGGAAGCGGGATTGATACCCGCAAAAACAGTCTGCATATCTTCCAGTGAGCAAGATAAAACGGCAACACTCGAAGTCAACTCGTGGCATCTCTTCTGCAGAACACCAGAGTTGGCCTCCACAACTTCAACGACACCAACCACCTTATCTAATTTCGCATTCAAGGTGCTAATGTCATCAGATAGAAGCTGAAGGCAAGCGAAACGACTACAGACAGAATTGACCTTGTCCGCAATAAGGGCCATATCTCTAGAGAAGGTATCAGTGATACCCTTCACCAGCCTCAGAATGTGGCAAGGCTTAATATCCGCACATTCGGAGCATGTCCTCGAACCATGCTTACAACATTTGGCATGAAAGACACGACCGCACACTCCATCACAGGTGACCGCATTCCCCGAGATTACACCGGCACAAACATCACACTCGGCCATAGTACCGCGAAAGCCTCAAACAAGGCGCGAACAGGAAGGAACCAATAACACCACAAAAGAAAAGGCAGCGCAAGAAATACAACAGTAAAATAATAACGAAATTAAAGAAATTAAAAGTCACGGATATAAATTAACAAACCTATAAAATTTAATACAAAAAGTGAGAGATGACAAAAAATAAAAATAAATAAATCGGATCACAATAACGAAAATACAAGATCGAAAAGAAAGCAGGAATATAAAATAAACACAGCCAGACTAAGAGGTCGAAAAATGACAACAATAATAAAAACAAAAATAAAAAATGCCAGCAAGTGGGAACGACCGCACAATCAAACCGCAATATGATGTTGGAGGTCAAAATTTTATTTTGAATTTAATGCACCCATATAAAACGCTGCAAGTGCAAAAAGAAAGCGGAGCACAACAACGGGGAATCGAAATAAGAACACAAACAGTAGCCGGCACCGAGAATAGCCAACTACCGTTGTCAAGCCAACACCATCAACAGATACAGAACTAACAGGCGCACCGGCACCACTCAATCAAGACACAACATTACAGCAAAACGAAATTAAATAATATCAAACAATAATACAGAGCAAATCAATCAGAATGCTAGTGAAAAAATTACACAAAAACACCACCAATTCAACAATCTGAAACTTCCAAGCACAAAACACTGAAAAATCACAAAAGCACAGCCGGATAAAAACAGAAACACGTCTGCAAAGCACGACACTTGCAACCAAAAACATATATATATATATGTCCTTGGGTTCAACCAAACGAGCCGAATCTTTTTCTGCGCTTGCGCAGGTGAGTATTGATGTTTTAGGGATTTCAGGTATGATTCATGAGCGTGGGAATGGGGGCAAGAAAGTGAAAAATGGGAATAGATTTGGGGATTGGGAGTACGAAATAGGATTTAGCTCGTTTAGCTGCGTCCACAGACACCTCGACGATCGAAGATTCATTTTTTTCCTTTGTCTGGACCTAGTGGTCAGGTGACCACTGAGTAGAAAAATCTTAAGCGACCATAACAGGGCAGCCTGACCCTGAGTCCCCTGCGTGCTCCTAATGAGAGAGACGCAGGTGACTCTAGGCACCCTCTCGTAACTATGTCAGGCGCCCAATGTATGGCACGACCCATCCACAGTCTCATGCTCTCTCTGAGCTAGCCGGCCATTAAGATTTGACAGATCCTGTGACGAATCGGCGAAAAGGGGGGGAGGGCGGCGAAGCATGGTCCATTAAGGACAACATCTCATCGATGGTTGTGAGTAGTCTCACAAAGATATTTCACTGGTCGTTAAGACGAAGGAAGCACTTGAGGCAGAGAAATTAAAACGAAAAGGGAGTGTGGATGGGCCCATGGGCCAAACCAAAAGGTCTCTTAAGGAGAGGCTAGGAGTGGAACGATGAGTTGGTAGGACATCTGATGTTCCACGAAGTCAAATAGGCCGGCTTTTGTATCTTCAGTATGGAGTGCTCACATTCCACAATTCAAATCGTAAAATACGCTACTGAGGGCAACGAAACAACAGGTGGATGCAACAAATAAAATGTTAGGTTTGGGAAATTAGGGAAGCATGAAACATGCGTTGAGATGAGACGTAAACACAAGCTTTACGCCGGTAAAAATTGCTGAAGGCTCGGTGCTGAACTGACGAGATAGGTATAAAAAGGGTCGATGGTGTACAACCGAATCACCGGTAACGACAGGTCCGAATAACGCGGCTGGTTCGACATCTCGGCTCGTCAGGACTAAGGTCCCTCGGACATACTCCTTATGAGAAAGCAGCCCGCGAAATCAAATCCCGATTATCCCTCAACGAGTAGCCGGACGTTTCCCCCGCGACCAGGATGTTATGCTGCCCGGTGCATTCATAAAATCCATTGGACATCATAACTTACCGTACTTTAATTACTTACACTCTTATGTCAGCATACACATTTTAATTTTTCGCCTTCATAAAATTCCAACGTATTTAATTACGTTGAAGGCCCAAAACACTTGACGCAGCACATTTCAATTTAAAGAAAATGTGCTTCGCGTTATCTCGTTTTATTTTACGCCCGTAATTATATTTACAAAAAAAGATAACACGGGCCCAGCCATAAGTTTTGTTTACTTCTTGGCTGGAAAGATTTGGGGAAGATTTTGATAAGGAAATGTAATGTATCTTGACCAGCTCTTGCAATGAAAACGAATTGCGTTGAGCAGAGTTCGGGCTAGACTTCTCAATGAGTAGCACGCGTTTTTCCTTCGTGTCTTTTAAAGAAAGTCTCATAAAGTTTGTGTAATATTTGTCTGTCTGTTCGAAAATTTAATTAATTGGTTTTTTTAACCGACTTCCCAAAAAAAAAGAGGTTCTAAGTTCGACGCGTATTTTTTTTTTTTTTTTATTTTTATTTTTTTTTATTTTTTATTTTTTTTTTTATGTCTGACCGGGCATAACTTTGTAACGCGTCGACCGATTTTGATGATTCTTTTTTTGTTGGGTAGAGTATGTTCACCGATTGGTACCATGTCAAAAAAATTTTTGGTAGGGTGGGGGTGGGGGGTGGGGGTCAAACCTAACTTTGTAACGCGTGGTCCGATTTGGATGGTTCTTTTTTTGTTGTACAGAGTATGATCCCCCATTACTAATAGGAGAAAAAAATTTGGCCTAGGGTGGGGGGAGGGGGGAAGGGTAGTCTAACTTTGTAACGCGTGAACCGATTTGAATAATTCTTTTTCTGTTGGGTAGAGTATGTTCCGTGGTTGATACCAGGTGAAAAAAATTTTGGGGGGATGGGGTGGGGGGTGGGGGTAGAAACTAACTTTGTAACGCCTGGTCCGATTTCGATGGTTCTTTTTCTGTTGTATAGAGTATGATCCCCCATTGCTAATAGGAGAATAATTTGGTCCTATGGTGAAAGGTGTGGGTGGGGGGAGGGGTAGTCTAACTTCGTAACGCGTGGACCGATTTGGATATTTCTTCTTCTATTGGATGGAATATGATCCTTGGTTGATACTACGAGAAAACAAATGTTGCTGGGGTGGGGGTGGGAGAAGGGGGGTGGAACCTTACTTTGTAACGCGTGGATTGAATTGTACGGTTCTTTTGCTGTTGTATAGAATGTGATCCCCCATTGCTAATAGGAGAATAATTTGGTCCTAGAGTGGAGGTCGGGGAGGGGGAGGGGATAGTAACTTCGTAACGCGTGGACCGATTTCGATGATTCCTTTTATATTCGGCAGAGTATGTTCCTTGATTGATACCATGAGAAAAAAAGTTTAGTGGAATGGGGGTGAGGTAGGGGGTTAAAACTAACTTTCAACGCGTGGACCGATTTGGATGGTTCTTTCTTCGTTTTATAGAGAATAAGACACTAAAAAGTGAAAAATAAAATAGTTTTTAAAAAAAAAGTTGAACCGACTTCACAAAAAGCGCTAAAAAGCATAAAATAATTTTTAATTTTATATCTATTACGACATTTTGAAGTCGGTGCAAATTAAACAAATAAAACAACTACAGTACCACAATTGAAAATAATACCTTATACTACCTGAGCATTTCAGTTTACGGGATCATAAGAAATGACGATTAAATACTTTTGTTGTAGTTGTTTGGTTTGTTTGATTTGCACCGACTTCAAAATGTCGTAATAGATATAAAATTAAAAATTATTTTATGCTTTTTCGCGCTTTTTGTGAAGTCGGTTCAACTTTTTTTTTAAAAACTATTTTATTTAAATAAATCGCTTAGAGTTCTATCGTTGTTTTATTGTGACGAAAATATACAAATAAAAAGCCCGGAATACGGTCGGATAGTCCATCCAGGAACACGACTATATACTTCATATCTGCGTATCGAAGACAAGAAAGAAAAAGGAAAAGAAAATTTAAAGGAAGTTAGTTACAAGCCAAGAAAAATGCTTGTTGGATCTTCAATCAACATTAAGGTTTTTAAATTTTTTGCAATTTTTTTATAATTACACAATTACTGTTGTAATTGTACTTATTTTGTTTAACTAACACATTTATAATTCAAAATTACTAACAAAAATAATTGTAACGTAATTTTGTTTCAATGTATTCCTGATGTATAACGAACTTTAGCTTATGGTTACGAATGAGACTGAGAAATCTCAAAGTGTTTTTGTGTTTTAATGTGGTTAATGTGGATAAATGATGGTTTTTAAAGAGATATAAATCTGTTTTGCCGTGAAGTGATATTATTGAAATTCTAGTGCATACCGTTAAATTTTAAAAATCCTATTGTGACTTAATCCCAACAATTTTGAATGAAATTTTTTTTTGGTTCTCTGTGCGATAGGCAGGTGCTCGATAAATGTAGTAGATAGTTAAAAGTTCCAGACAGCTCAGTTCGAGTCTGATACGAAAGCCCTTCCCTTCCTTAATTAAAAAGCGTGAGCTTAAAATAAAAAGAATGGTGGTTACCGCTGTGAGAAAGCTTTTCAGTTCTGTGTCTCGTGTAGTCAATTTTCTCTTTTCGCATTCTACTTTGACATTTTAAGAAAATGATATAGTAGAATTTTTCTTTTCTCTTTACGGGGAACGCATTTTCAAAGTGAAATTATTATCCCTTATGACATTTAGTCATCATACTTTTCCTAGTTTTTCGCGTCTTGTCTAAGCGAACATTTTTTTTGAATTTCTATATAGTAGATATATAGAATACAAAATCGCATTTGGTAGTTTGACCTACTCTCCCACTGATTTTAAAAAAACTGGATCCTGCCATATTAAGAGTAACGAGAAGTCGTTCTCGACTAGGCAAATCTTTGGAGGAACTAACTAACTACCAATAGTGAAAATAGTGATACTGAAACAGAAAACGGAGAGATCGAAATGAGCCCAAAATTTAATTTGACAGATGTTTTCAATCTGGTTCCTACATTTGATGGAGACCCCAACAAACTGGATAAATTTATTTCATGCGGCGACGTATTGTTCGCATTAGCCGAAACGGCAGAAGATAAGGTTAATTTCCTTAAAATATTTAAGACCAGACTAGAAGGTCAAGCTTTTACGGCGACCCAGAATAAAGACTTTCAGTCTTGGGAAGAACTATCTACGGAACTAAAGCATTGCTTTAGAGAAGAAAAATCTAGGACAGTAATTCAAAACGAATTAATGTCAGCTAAACAAGGAAATAGGGAAACAGTTAAAGAATCGGGCAACGATTAACGCAACTTATATCGACTCTTGAATCGGTAACATATTCCTATGTGAAAGAGAAATCAGCTCAGGAATTCCTTAAAAAAGAAAATCAAAAATTAGCAGTGCAAATTTTTGAAGACGGTTTAAAAAATCCAAATCTAAGACTGCTGGTTAAAGCTCACGGCAAAGAGGATCTAAGAAAGTCGATCACTTACGCTGTTGATCATTCACTACGTCTAGACGCGCAGACCTCTACCTCTAATCCTTTCTACAATTATAGTATAATGCCCCAAAGGCAGGTACCCACTTGTCAGATATGTAATAAACAGGGACACACAAGAGAAACTTGTTACAGAAGAAATAACTTTCCTACTTTTAAACCCCCGCAAATTAAGAAAGAAGTGCAACATCTTACTTGCACTATTTGCAAGAAACCAAATCATAGCGCAAGACCGCAAGACAGTGTAACTCCGAACGTACGAATTATCGTACTAATAAACCACAGTACACGCATGAGTATCAAGAGTGGACCCCTAGACCCGTGCCGCAATCTCAACCTAGAAACGTGCACTATGCGGTTAATAATGGGATCGAACTGACAGATAATAATAACACTTCGAATCAAAACGTCCAACAGTTGGAAAACTTAAATACTCAGGTGGATGCAGTCGGCACTCCATCCCGTATCCAGTTTACAGCCGACGTTCACAAGAACTAAATCTTGTAAGTCCTTTTAATGAAAAAACCAAAATTAAAATGATAGTCTCCGTCGATATTTCCGACAAAGGAATAATTGTTTGCATACCCTTATATTCTTCTAAGCCTGCTCTTAAATTTTTAGCCGATACCGGTGCCCAAATTAGTCTTATAAAGTCCGAAGTTGGAGCTAATTTAATTGAGGTGAAACCTTCGAATCAGTGCTCAATAGTAACTCTGGGCGGAAGTCTAATGTCTACGTTAGGTGAATTCGATGGCACCCTATGTTTCTTCGATGGCACTGAGCCATTATTTCTAATGCACAAATTTCACTTACTTAAATCAGGCGCTGCCTTGGCATGCGATTTCCTCAAGCGACACCTTTCTGTGATAGATTATTTCGAGCGAACTTTGCAGATTAGGCCCTACAAATCCGACGTTGTATCTAATGATCTCAGAGGAAATCCTTTTGGGGAAGCAATGACTTCATATCTCAACGGAAACCCACGGATTTGAAGCAAACACCTCCTGATGTTTTCACCCAGAGACGTCCACCGTTTTCGCAGCAAAAGTGTTGGAACATACTCCTTAAGCCATCGCTTTCAGAACATGTCGGCGAGAAATTGGGATATCCTCCACTGTTTACGCAACATTTCCTCGCGACTCGAAAATACTGCAGGTACACAGTTGTCATTTTGGCATCCAATTAAAAAGTGATTAGGAGTAAGACTCTCCTAGGCCGTCAGCTGGCAGGTACACAGGGGGATCAACGTGTAGCCTATGGTTGCGCGCCGTAACTGTGTACACTGACAGAAGTGCGACTGCAACCTCCACGTGGTGGCGGCTGGTAACAGGCTCCTGGTACGGTCATGTCTCTGCCAGGAGTCCTGGCTAATAGTAGTCGGGCGGAGAGAAGGATACTCTCTTAAATAAAATACCCCAGTCCAAGGTGGAACAGCATACGCCGAGGGACTCGTGGCCGAGGGGGAGCTTGGTCGTTAGTATGCGAACTCCGGATACCGGGCGACCTCCCGTTTTATTCAGCCTTGCCGTGACATCGGGGATCTCTGTCACGGTGGACTTCCACTTCTCCCCTACTCGTGGGAACATCATGGCCACGGATAACTAATTCAAATAATGATGAGGGTGGCACCCCTCTAAAAATGGCAATCTGTGAGGCTGGAACAAGGCCTCAAATGGCAGTGAACGAACCAATGGATCAGGACAATGTAAGTCCTGCCAAGGTTTCCGAACTGCCAGTAAACACTGAGGGTGGTACCTCTTCAAAGGGGCCAACCTCTGAGGCTAACCTAAGGCCTCAAATGACAGAAGACATGCAAGTGGATCTGGATAATGTTAAGTCCAGCCAGGCTGTCTGACCTGTCACTACTATCCAATGAGGAATTCATTACTAAATCGGTTGACAAACCTAAGGCCGCAAAGGACTTAGGAAAAAGTCCCGAGGATGTAGTGGACGATAGCAGACCAATGAGGAAAAACCTCAGCGGAACTGCCAAAAAACGGTTTAAAAAACTGTTGTCAGAAGGACACAACCAGGAAGCAGCTAGGTTACTAGCGATGGCTCCTAGGGTAGTGGCACCGGACAGCGGCAAAAGAAACCGGACGGAGGACTCCCCAACTGGAACAATAGAGGCCAAAAGGAAGAGAACTCCAACTACAACAGGGGCTTAACAGGAGTCACCCGCAGAGGGAAGCAAGACTCCAGCAGCCCCCTCGTACAAGGAAGTCGCGGCAGGAGTGCGCATGGGCATCCTACCGGAGAAATTCCCTGAGGTATCGCTAACGACCGAGCAACTCGCGCTCGTTCAAGTGGCGATCCTCAGAAAAATCCGGGACAATAAAAACAGCGGGGTTAAACCCGCATTCTATGGTACCGGACATAGGCCAGGATGGTTGATGATCAACTGCGCTGATAAGGCCACCTCAGAGTGGCTCAAACAGTCTGCGGTTGAGCTTCAGCCATGGGAAGGGGCAAAACTAAGGGCGGTCGGGGAGGAGGAACTTCCTCGATCCAAAGTCCTGGTAGGTTACTTTCTTTACAGCCAGGAGCTCAAAAATGAGGAGATCCTCGACCAAGTCGAGGGTCAAAACCATCAACTGAGGGTCCCGGCCTGGAGGATACTGAAGAGGGAAACAGAGGGAACTTCCACTGTTATAGTCCTCTCAGTAGATGACTACTCGGCTGAGGCTCCAAAAAGACCTTCTTCAAGGTCAATTATATGTTCGGGCAGGTACAGCTCAGGCCCAAAAGTGGCTTTGCTAAGGCCCAGTCTTCGGCGGGGTCTAGCTCCAAGGATGCTAAAAACCCGACGGGACGGGCTAGTAAAGCAAGTCTCACGGTCTCGAAAGGTGGGGCGACTCCAGCACCGGTCAAAACCGCGGCTGGTGCCAAGCAACCAGTGGGGCAGACGGCTCTGGTTCCCTCAACCTCTAAAGGCCAAAAAGTGGGATGTTCTGCGGCCACAACAGGCACAAGGCTGCACTAAAACCGAACTGATCTGGTTCAAACAACACCCAAGGTGACACTTGTGGTACCGGGCCCCTCCAAGGCCCGCACCGAACCAGACAGGAAAGAGGAAGTGGCAGGGAAAAGTACGCCTGCCACCAACCGATCAAAAGGCTCTATAAAAGAGGGCCGGCCAAAATCCCGAAGGACCGATAGATGTAAAGGAAAAGGGCCGTCACACTCTACCAAGGGCAGCCGATAGAGTCACTCTAAAGTTCCTCCAAATCAATTTCTATCATGCTAAAGCTGCCAGTGATGTGCTTGGCAGGAGATTCGTGCTGGAGGGGCTGGATGTGGCTCTCATACAGGAACCTTGGGTTCATGGAAGGCTGATTAAGGGACTTCCATCAAAACAGGGTAAGTTAGTCTATGATGACGAGCATGGAGCTCCTCGTGCTGCATTGATGTTCAAGCCAAAGATTAACTTTCTTCCTATTCCAGAGCTAGAGATGTGCCTTGGTGGAACAGGACACTAAGCAAACTAAGAGCTAAATCAAGAAAACTCTTCAATAAAGCCAAGCGCTCAGGAGCCTGGGACGACTACAAACAGGCCCTGACTGAGTATAACAAAGAACTAAGGAGGTCCAAGAGGAAAACCTGGAGGAAGTTCTGCGAGGAGATTGACAATCTACCTGCAACAGCACACCTCCAAAAAGTACTCTTAAAAGATCACTCCAATGGCATAGGCCTCCTCCAGAGGACTGATGGTTCTTACACCACAGACTCTGAGGAAACACTGAAACTACTCTTGGAAACTCACTCCCTGAGTGCTCACTGCCAGAAGAAAACAGAGGAACTCAATCACTCCGTGTGCGCGGTGGGTCAACACGCAGATTGAGGAGCACCTCGGGTAAAATCTTAACTCCTTTAAAGCCTACAAATCTCCTGGTGGCGACGGCATCTTTCCACCTCTTCTGCAGCAGGACTTAGATGATCTGTTGCCAATACTCACTAAAATATTTAGGGCTAGCTATCAACTCAGCTACATCCCCAATCCGTGGAGAGAGCTTAGGGTCGCTTTTATACCCAAGAGTGGGGGCGACCAGCGGTTCAACCCAAGGCATATCGGCCGATAAGCTTATCCTCCTTCCTTCTCAAGTCAATGGAGAAAATCATTGACGAACATATTAGGTACGGTTGTCTGAAAGACACGCCGCTACATGCAAACCAGTACGCATATCAGGCAGGCAAATCAACTATAACAGCACTACACAATCTGGTTGGGAAACTGGAAGATGCTGTTAATGGTAGGGGCATTGCCCTTTGTGCTTTCCTTGATACTGAGGGTGCCTTTGACAATACGTCTTTCACGTCCATCGAAGGAGCGGCCAACGATAGAGGTATTGATCTGTCGACGGTGCAATGGATTGGGGCAATGCTGAGTAACCGGAACATCACAGCGAGGCTGGGGGACAATTCGGTAACAGTAAGGGCCACTAGAGGTTGTCCTCAGGGGGGAGTTCTTTCCCCACTGTTGTGGTCACTTGTTATCGATGATCTCCTGGTCAAACTGACCAATGCTGGCTACGATTGCCAGGGCTATGCAGACGACCTGGTCATTACCATAGAGAGCAAGCAGGACAGAATCATCTCAAGAAGACTGCAAAATGCTCTAAACATGGTACAATCCTGGTGTGCTAGCGAGCGGCTCAGACTCAACCCTAGTAAAACAACCATTATACCATTCACAAGAAAAAGGAAGCTAAGGCTAGAGGCACCTACTCTTGAAGGAACACGGATAGAATTCTCAAGTGAGGTCAAATATCTAGGAATAATCCTAGATCAAAGACTCACTTGGAATCCTCAACTTAATAGGGTTACAGGAAAGGTTATGAGTTCCCTATGGTCCTGCCGAGGACTCTTCGGAAAGACCTGGGGACTGAGGCCCAAAATGGCCCTTCAGGCATATGAAAGAATCATAAGACCCATGGTCACCTATGCAGCTCTCGTGTGGTGGCCAGAAGTAGAACAAAAGACAGCGCGATCCACACTGCTAAAACTGCAGTGGTCAGCATGTCTAGGAGTTACAGGCGCCATGCGCACATGCCCCACGGCAGCTACGGAGGCCCTATTAGACCTCCTCCCTTTACATTTACATTTAACGAAGGAGGCTGCCTCAAGCGCGATAAGGCTGACTGGCTCCAATCTCCTCTCAGGAGAAGACTGGTCTGGCCATAGGAAAATCCTTAAAGAATTCATGGGTAATCCGGTGATCAACTCAATATCGGATATTATGCCGAAGAGGCATAGCTTTGATATACCATTCAAGCTGATCCTTGAGATCAGAGATTATTGGCTCAATAACAGACATATTTTTGAAAGGGGATCTCTGGTTTGGTACACGGATGGATCCAAGATGGAAGACAGAACAGGCATCGGGGTCTTTGGACCAAGATCAAGGATATACAAATCGCTTGGTTCTACACCAACCATCTTCCAAGCAGTGATACATGCCATCGAAATCTGCTCACGCGAAATTGCCAATAGAGGAATACGCGGTGCTAAAATATATATTATGTCCGACAGTCAAGCGGCACTTAAGGCGCTGGGATCCTACACCTTTGAGTCTAAAATCGTCTGGGACTGTCTCACTGCTCTTAAAGAACTGGCCCGGAGCAACAGCATCACGCTGGCATGGGTACCAGGGCACGAGGGCATTGAAGGCAACGAGAAGGCGGATTACGTAGCAAAAAAAGGTGCGGATTCTCAGTTTATTGGACCGGAGCCATTCTGCGGCTACTCAAAAAGCCGAATAGCAATGCGTATCCGGTCATGGGAGGACGATTGTAAGCACTCACACTGGACTAACATCCCAGGGTCAAGACAAGCAAAGAGGTTTATAACCTACTCAACACAGAAAACGAAGGAGCTGCTCTCACTCAGCAGACCAGATTTAAGGCTGATAACAGGACTTTTAACTGGTCACTGTCACCTGGGCTACCACCTAAAAAAGTTGGGGCTGGCTGATGATGACACCTGTCGATTCTGTCTAGAAGAGGAAGAAACTGCGGAACATATCCTCTGTCACTGTGAGGCCCTCGGCCGCATCAGGCTCAGACACCTTGGTGGGGCTTTCCCATCACCGTCAGACATAGCCAAGATAGCCCTCAGGAAAATTTTAGGACTGATAAGGGAACTAAAAATTGACGGGGCGGCCTAATAATGAACCTGGATCATGTCACAAAAGATCAAACTGGTCGCAGTGACTAAAGGATGCGGAATACTGATATGAAAAGTGTAAAAATGCTATAAAAAAGAACACAAGATAACTTGACTAACCTAAAAAATTCATACAAAAAAGGTTTAAAAAGTCAGTTATGGAACAAAAAAATACTTAAAAATGAACAATAACATATTTCAAACGAAGAAGGAATAACTAGGAACGAATAAAATAAGAACTAAGAACTATTTGAAACGAACAATGAATAACTAAGAACATGTAGAATAAGAACTAAGAACAAATGTAAAGAAAAAAAGGGCAAAACGCGTAGTATCAAAAGGAATAAAGGGAAATTAAGATCAAAAAAAAATTTAGAAGGCCACCCGGTAAGTGGCAGCTCCAAGAAGAGTTCCCTAAAATTTGGAAAATATTTTTTTTTATAATTGAACCTAAACCAGCGAAAAAATTAACCGAAACCGATACCGAAAATTTTGAATAACTGGAGCACTGAACACTGAGTGTTCCCGGGGATAGACGCAGCACCGGGCGAAGTCACTGTATCGAAAACTCCTGCTTGCGTGCAAGCAAAAAAGCTTTCCGCAGGGACGTTCGCCACTTTTCTACTCCCCCGGAACACTCAGCATCAAGTGTTCTAGACGAACGCACGAAAAATTTTTACCGCGATAGAGTCCCGCGGGACCAGTCTGCAGAGTCGTGGACATTTGCAAACTGATCCCATCATCCTCTCAGTTCTTCTCTCCCAACGGGAGAATCACTTTCCCCGCAGCACTTGCAGCAAATCCAAAGCGGAGAGAAGCTCCGTGGACAAGATGCTACAAGGCTGCGGCCTATTGTCACCAGTGAAAAGTGAGACTACCATTCTGCACCGACGCTAGCGGCTGCCAGGTACAGTTGAATGTGTCGGCGTTCGTTGCCAGAAACTCGAGACGGAGTCGTTTACTCAGCCTGACAACGAAGTGTCTCTTAAGTGCACGTATATGTAACTGTGTGTCAGTGGCCTGTTGCCCAGGCTCGATCCGCATGCAATACAAATGAACTGTTGATTTAGCTAGTGTAAGAACAAAGCTAATTAAACAATTCACCTGGCTGCATGTCCTTGGCCCCAGTAAAAACGATGTTCGAGTAATGCCGAAACGCGGGCAGATTATCTGGCACAAGTGACGGACCAGCAGCATCAATTCGCACAAGGCCGGCATGTGAAGTATCGGTGGAACAAAGTTCCTTAACCCCCAAAAACCGTGCAGACTCTTTGAACGCTCTGGTCAATGTGCGACAGCTGATTTGGGTGCACGAGGCTATGATGTAACAGTTTGAATGCTACATCAGAGTCTCTATAATTGGACGGATAACTGTAGACCACTCTGCGAGTCACCCCTCCGATTACTCCCAATTCTACCCCGAGATGTGCGCTCCATCTATTAACACCTAAGTGTTCTGCAGGAAACGCATCTGCAAATAGATCGCGCAGCAATGTTAATTGAGCATTTTGTCAGGAACTTTTTTTAATTTTGCGGGTCTATAATTCCTGATTGAAGTAGGATAGAGTGATGATAGAGGTTATTTGGAACGGGTGAAGGGTTTATCAAATGACGTCTAAGTTGGTTAGACAAGGTGGATTGTAAAAAAAGTACGTCAAGTGAAAAAAGGGCCCGGAAACTTAAATTCCCTCCCACCCACTACTTACCATTCAACTTTTTGCACATTTCGCAACTATCTATATTCTTAAACAGTGTGCACTCTGGGTGTATATCGATTTGACTATTCTTTCTATTGATTAATAATAGAACAGAATTCACAAAATTGTAATTTTTTTTAATATTTGCTAAAAACTATATACGAGTGAGGTCCTTTCTAAATTTGTGATTAATGTTAAGAGGGTAGAAATCCAATAAACGTCCTTAAACTAGCCAAACTAAGTATCATGAATAAATCTCTGAATTATGCGCCTGCTATGCACAAAAGACTTCTATAATAAAGTAACCCATTATTGTTTTTCAATTGAAAATACTTATAGTGATTAAACACCTTAGAAAAGCACTTTTTTATTTTTCTTTATTTACAATTAGCTTATAATTATCAAATAAATTAACTTCAACTTAACTTTAAAGCTTTATAAATTAATTTCATTCATTGCTTTTAAAAAACTTCAACGTTATATTTTAATTTATTTACTTGTCCTGGCTGATTTTTGTTAAAAGGGCAGAAGTCCAGTCATTTTAAATTAATTTTTATAAAAATGGAGAGGTCAAAAATAATAAAAACGATACTTCACCAAAGTGTTAATAGACACGAATTAAATAGTTTTTCTCAATTCTACATAGGTTAGCTTAGGTGAACTTCCTTTTAACATTAATCGATCCATTTATAGCCAGTTCGAATTTGCCTTCATTAGAACAAGCTTTTCAAAGGTCATGTCCGAAAGTGCCTGCCTTCGGGGAACATTCACAAGTCCTGTAAATGAGAAATGTCGCTCTACTGGTACTGAAGAACTCAAAGGAGTGTTCAGTTTGATAAATAGCTTTTTCAGTAGTGGATACTTCGCTAACATTTCCACTCCAGTGCTCGTGTCGTTCATATATGCTGCAAAAAGATCTTCAATTTTGCATGAGGTTGAACTATCACTACATATTGTTGACGACTGGGAGAACAACGGCTGCGATAGCGGCATCGTATTTCGAGCTGTAACACAATATTTTGCTTATCATAGTACATCATCTTACATTCACACAAAATGAACTAACCCATGTTGTCGAAGTCGAAAAAGGTTTCTTGTCCACTGGAATCTTCTTCACCTATTTCCAACGACTCACCCTCTGACTGAGCAAATTCTGTAGCATATTGATTATTAATCTATTTATCTCTTCAGCAGAACGATACTGTGTCTCAGACTTCAAAGGGCTCACCCATTTCCTTTTTATAGAAGGACACAGAATGGCAGCCACGATCGCATCATGACATTCAGATTCTAAGTGAAAAAACTGCCGAAAACGTCTCACAAGATTTTCTTCTAACTGGATGGCTATACTATTTAATAATTTTAACTTTTCAGACAAAACTATTTTACGAAATTTTGTCTTCAAAGTTACAAGAGCAGGCAAAAAATACCCATAAATTAGGTTGTTATCCTGCTGTAAAAAATCCAGCGTCGCCGCCAACGGCTCCATTAGAATACAATATTCTTGGAGATATTGCATGTCATTTTGCGAAAATCTTGAAACCGATAACTTGGTTCATAAGTAATTCATTTCATCTTTATGTTGCAAGATTCTACCAACGGAATCATATAGTGAGTTCCATCTCGTTACTACAGGAATAAGTAAGAGCGAACCCAAGGTATTCTGAATAACTTCTGATTATTTTGGCCACCTACTTTTCTTCCACAGATTATTGCATTTTTCGATAGCCTATGCAATTATATAAAGTATATATACAAGTTATTTTAGTACGCAATGTTATAATTAATAATTTTATGAATATTGTACCTGAAGATGCCTGCTGTGTAAAGTTTTATCATTTTTAACAAGTTTTAAAAAATCCGTCGTTGCCAATAAATTCAGTGCATGACGAATTAATATCCGAGATCATGTCTGCTATTCGATCCGCCGAATGAATCCCACAAAATCGCTTGCACGCTAAAGCCACAGATTACCTTTTAAAGTCATCATCGATCCAGTGGCAGGTATATCCCAGAAAGCTACGGTGTCTGGTGGACCAGATATCAGCAGTAGTACAGAAGAACTTCACAGATGACATGGTGGTTTTAATTTTCGTCACCATGTTTCTGTACTGTACATCCAGGAGCTTCATAACTCGAGGTCGGCTGCTGACACTGAGTCCAGTCCTTTGAGAGAGCAAGAGGTTAGCAAAGGATTTCCTTTCAACAATTGAAACAGGTGAGGCTGTGTCAATAATAAATGATATTAAAAGTTTGTCGAACTCTTCCTGGTAAGACTTCGGTCCACCAGATGTTGTAGGGTTATTAATGCCACTAGAACTTTTTTTCTCATCCTAGAGTATTCTTCGTAGCTATCTGGGTGAATTCTCTTTAAATGTTTGATGAAGTTAGAGGTAACACTTAGAGATCCTTTTATAGTTTTTTTACACAGTTGAGAAACTGCAGAAATGCCAGATTTCTCATCATTCAACTAATTAAAGGAACAAGAAACCTTGTTTTATTATTTTACGTATTTTTACTGTGTGTTCAACGAAAACCCATGCCCATCATGAAACGAAATATAACATACAAAACCCAATTCTCTTCTTAATTGTGACACTCCCGCTGCAAATTTACCGCCACCACATTTTACATAAACAATTATAACTTGTCTTGAATCTGATTAATTACGAACAACTATACTTAATTTGGATGCACAAGAGTAGGATACCTGATAAACGTGACCAAAAAATTTTCCGCAGAATAGCAGTTTTCGTCCAGCATCCTCATCCAACTTCACCTTTTTTGGTTCCGAGCCCATTCCTTGTTCACCATCATGATGATGCTCTCTTCCTATAATCCACTAGCTTATACATTGGGTCAGCAATGGAGTCGTCGGAATCAAAATCAATCTCCTCAACAACGTTCACAGTAAGAGCCATCTCTAAAGAGATTTTTACTAGAAAACTTTATGTTGGTTTATTTTGACATACAAATCACGGCAAAGAGAAAATACAGAAAGGCGTTACTTATTCTAACATACAATTGTTCGTCTACTGCACAATTTGTCAAAATTTTTAATCTAATTTCAAATTCTTATTTAAGATTTTTCTTTTTCCTTTCCATACTCTCTGATTGTATACTTAAAAAAGATATATGCACTATTTAAGAGAACGAACCACCAATTCATTAACAAGAGCAAATAAGTATAACGAAATATGCCGGTCAACAAGGTGTTAAGACGAAGACAATAACGTCTTAAACACCCTCGGGATGTATTACTAAAAAATTTCAGAATCATCCTAGCAGCCAGCACAAAAATTTGTTAAACACTAATTTATTAAATTCACCTGAAAGTAGTAATAGTAACCAAATATAAGTTATAACAATGCCACTGATTAAAAAAACTTTGTCCGATCGATACGGAAAGCAAGACTGATTTGTTACATCAAAAGGAAACAGATGCAAATTTTAAAATTTTTGAGTTCAGAAAATAGAATTAACTGTACATATCTTTAGAAATCTGAAACTGTTATTAAGTTTTAAATGTTCGTGTCAAGGGATTTGTTTACATCTGCAATAAATAATACTGATATTTACCAGTTTTGTAAGATAATTTAAGCTAGGAAAATTGTTTACATTTTTCAGTGTTGCAGCAATTACTCATTGATAGTAAATACAGAGTGTTGCGTTGTGTTGTGTTCTTAATTTAAACAGGGTTTTTGAATGGGTGAATGCTTATTACTATTAATATTATTTCTATTATTCGCAGCAATTATTATTAGTTTATTACTACTTTTATTATAAGTATAATAATTATTCATACGCTCATTTATCATTACTTGTTTAATTTTATTATTATTATGCATAATAGTAGTTCGCCTTTTAGACTACAGTGTTTTAGTGAGTGAATATCTGTTCTGGAATTTGATAGCTAAAAGGAATTAAAAGTACTTAAAAGAAATAAAAGTACTTAAAAGGAATTGAAAGTACTTAAAGGGAATTGAAAGTACTTGAAAGTATTTGGAAATACTTAAAAGGAATTGAAAAGTACTTAAGTACAATTTTTCATTACTAAAGTAATTAAGATCACATATTAAAGTACTTTTGTGGGACTTATAAGTACAAGTACAAGTCCCGATACTGGTACTTAAAATTTTCAAATACAAGTACCAAGGAATTATACTTGTACTTAAAAATTTTTAAGTACAGGGTAATTGTACTTGTACTTGTACTTTCATTTTACAGGTCTGCTATGAAGACATTGGAAGAGTCGAGTTCTACTCACATGAGTGGAAAGTGATGGTCTTTTACGACTTGCAGAATCTACAGATGACTTTAACGTATCTAGGAAAACATGTAGGAGAAAGAAATATCTTATGTGAATATCTCTCTGAACAGCATTATTAGTACAACCAAATTTGCGTAACGCCACAATGCTGGAAATAAATCAATTGATGCTTGAAATAGACAATAAGCATAAATTCCTTACAGATAATACACACTTGTAGCGGCCTCTATTTGATGCAATAGGCATTGTTAGTAAATCACTATTCGGAACACTGAATGAAGAGGATGCTTAGTTCTATGACGCTCAAATCCTTAAAATCAAAGATAACGAGCAGCATTTGTTGTCTTTGATAAAAAACCAGACTATCATCGTTGAAACGACAGCGAACATTCTTAACAAATCCTTAAGTTCTATAGAACTTCAGTATTTCGCCCTTAGTAGCAAATTTTAACTGATTAAATCAATGGTGTAATTAACCAATACTACTAGCAAATTACAGTTTCACTCTGAACTAGAGTCACTTACTACGTTGACAGCACTTATAATTATGCGTTGTCAAAACACTATGGATACTATAATAAATTTGCTTACTGAAGCTGGCCATGGGAAACCTCATCCCACAATAATTTGCCCGAGTCAGCTCGAAAGCTTGTTGATATCAATCAGGAAATAACTTCCACATGACACGCGTGTTAGGAAAAATTAAGAAATTGAATTTGCTTTGCGCGCACAACCTTTATTTACCTCGTTCAAGATCGACTTACATTTAAATCTTTTCAAGGCAGGACAACACAGCTACCTCATAAAATACCTAAATTAAATGCGAAGTATTTATTTTACTGCATTTATTTCTTATGTGTTTGTAAAGTGACCCCTGGGGTTTAAATTTTCAAGCCTTGTTTTAAATCCGAATTAATAAAACGCAGAAAAAAGCCTTAAGAATATTTATACAATCGTAGAGAAAATAAGCACGATTTATTCTACTTATCCAGACATTTCGAAAGAGTTCAAGTATTAAGTTGAATGAAATATACTTAACTAATAATATAAATTAGTAACCAGTAGAAATAAATAAACTAAAGGAATAACAATATAATAATAAATAAATATCCTAAATGATTAATAATGAATAAAATAGTAGCAATGAAATAAACTTAACAAATGATATAAACTATGAATATTTCAATCAATATTAAAATTTAATATGAATGTGCTTAAAGAACCTATAAATCGAGAATAGAAATAATAATAATTATTAAAATGAATAAAGTGCAAAAGGTCCTGCTTAGTGCCATAGTAGAAAAAATAAAACATATTTAATTCATATTTACAAAAATAATACATTTAAAAAAAACCGAACTCATCGAACTGACTCTTACACGCCAATTCCTACATGCCAGCCCTAACGAAACTCAAGCCGGAAGATGATGTAAGCTCTCTTGCGCATACTCGAGGCCATGAACAGGGTATTCGAAAACGGGGATGGGGTTACCTCGCTCTCTTGATTTTGAGTGGTCGACCAAGTCACAAGCTTAAAGTAAATTTGGTAAAAGCTAAAGTATTTAAAAAAAAAACGTAAATTGAGTAAAAGCTAAAGTATCTTAACAAAGCATCAATATTTAAGCCAAATATAAACAGTAAAATTAACACGCAAAAGTTCAATCTACGAAGAAGCACGCACAAGAAATTTAGAAAAGGGACCGAAATATCATCAGCATTTTCGCACGTGGCCACGTCTACAGGGAAGTAAAAATACAATTCATCAACTAACATAATATAAAAACAATAATACTGAACTCATATAATAAAAATAAACTAAAACTTCATAAATAATATTACTAACCCATAGCTTATTTAACCATGGTAGCAGGGCGGCCGAATTAGTTTAATTTTACGTAAAATCAATTTAAATTAATTATTTTTATTTCAAATTTAAAACAAAAAAAATCCTACATCAATATTTAATATTTTTAATGCAAGCCATACCACCCCTAGACTCGGGTAAGGCTTACATGTTCTCATCCAAGGGTTTTTTACTAAATTCCGGTTCGATCCTTTTTTCTAATGTCGGGCATTGGTTTTATTGCTTTATAGCTCTTCTTTTCCTCACTAATGATTATTACATGCCCAAAGGGTGTCCTTTACAACATTTGGCAACGTCATTAGCATATTTCTGGATAAGAGCTGTAATAACCACGGCTTTCCTAATAGAGTAAGGATCAGGGAATTTGGTATCACATTTCCTTTCTTTATCTTAATTTATTTTTTATTATTTACATTTTCTCCCGCCCCCCCCCTCCCCCACAGTGGAGGAGATCGTTTCTCCACTAAAATCAATTTTACTTGATTTGACTACTGGTCGCTGGAGGTATCCATGAGCGGTTTTTATTTTCACAACTCTTACAACTCCGTCTTCGCCTGGATAACAGTCTACAACCACAGCTAATGGCCATCGGTTTCGTTGCTCTTTGAAATCCTTAATGTAAACCACATCTCCTGTTTTGATGTTTTCACCCAGAGACGTCCACCGTTTTCGCAGCAAAAGTGTTGGAACATACTCGTTAAGCCATCGCTTCCAGAACGTGTCCGCGAGAAATTGGGATATCCTCCACTGTTTACGCAACATTTCCTCGCGACTCGAAAATACTCCAGGTACAAAGTTGTCATTTTGGCGTCCAATTAAAAAGTGATTAGGAGTAAGACTTTCCTAATCGTCGGGACTTGATGGAGGTATAAACTTCCATAAGATGCCTCGTTGTAATGATTCCGTTTCAATTTTATTTATTTCTAGTTCTTGTAAACTTTGTCGCAGTTCCTTATCTGCTCTTCGAAAATTAGTTCTGTTGTCGGAATAAAAGCTGTCTGGTTGTCCGAGTCTTGCAATGAATCTCCGAATCGCTAGTATTGCGGAATCAGCTGTTAAAGAGTTTGCAACCTCAATGTGAACTGCTCGAATATTAAGGCATGTGAAAATAACTCCATAAAGTTTTTCATGTTGCCTTCCGATTGTTACTTCATAGGGACCAAAATAATCTAATCCAGTGTTGATGAATGGTCTACTGCATGGCGTTAATCTTATAACAATTCAAAATCGCCTTTTTAACCGCAGTGCGTAACTGAAATATCTAAAATTTCTGCCGAAGTTCGTTAAGTACTGTTTCAACTAAAATATGAATAAGAAGCTCAACATACGGATGTGTTTTATCTAATACAATGGGTCTCTTCGTAAACTTATTTGGAAATGCATCTATCGGCCCTTTCAAGCGAATTATTCCGTTTTCGTCCAACTCAACACAAAGGTTACTTAATTTTCCATTTGTAATAGCTATGTTTTTCGAAGCAACTTTATTTCTTTGCCAAAGTATTCTCCTTGCACGTATTTCCACCACAGCATTTCAGCTTTTTTTATTTCTTCTGGCGTAAGTTCCGCAATAAGTCTGTCTTCTTTCGCTCTTCGGCAATTGAAAATAAAGCGAACCATTTGCCCTGTTGTCCTTATCAACTTTAGGTATGATGAAAATAGCTTTGATTCGGGAAGTGAAAACTTCATGTTCTGTGAATTTGCCATATTTTCTTCCTTTTCTTTCGTATTGCAATTGTTTACCTTTTCTATTGTATTTGTACCATTTTCCAGATAAATTTATATCTTTCTCATCCCGAGTAGCTATGTCTGCAATATAAAATTTCACCGATACGGGCAGCGATGAACGCAGGTAAGTTATTGGTACTTTTTAACCACATCAGCACAGTTTTAGAGTCTGTCCAGTAAAATATTCGATGAATTTTTATATCAAGTTCTGTTTTAACTGCTTTTCCTATCCTAGATCCTAGTAAAGCGGCTTGCAATTCCAATTTTGGTATGGTAAGGTGTTTTAATGGTGCCACTCTAGTTTTCGATGTAACCAAACTTATACTTCGCTTTTCATTGCGTTCGATCCTCAGATATGCTACAGAAGCATATGCCTGCTCCGAAGCATCACAGAATATATGAAGCTGTACATTTCCGGCATCATGTAGATTTTTAACGTAGCACCTCGGTTATAGTTCATATCCCGCCATAAGAAACACTGAGACCAGCAATCTTCTTCACGAATTTGAACTTGATGGAACATTTCTTTGATGTCGCCGCAAAATGCGTAGTTTCCTTTCCGAAATCTTATAAGAACAACAAATAATGGTGTTAACAAGTCGGGGCCCCTAAGTAAATTGTCCTTTAAGCTTTTTCCTTGAAATTTCGCTGCTGCATCAAATACCAGTCGTAATTTGTCTGGTTTATTTGGATTTTGTACAGGAAAATGTGGTAAAAACCACAGCTTACTTCGAACCCTTTCGGGTATTTCCTTTATCTTTTTTGCATATCCTTTTTCTACATATTCAGCAATAATTTTTTTGTATTGACATGCCGTTTAACTTCTTTGCAATTTTCTTTCAGTAAATAGTAGCCTACATTCAGCTGCTTTTCTATTCTATGGAAAATGACAAAGTTCTACCTTATAAGGCAATCCCAATTCGTAATGACCGTTTTTAAATGGAATTGTTTTTTCAGCAATTCTTCGATCAATCTTACATGACACTACACCGATGTTTTCTACACTTATATATTCTTTGACGATATGATGTAATATATTATCGTCTGTTGCACAACAAATATTTATAACTGTCGATGGCGTTTGTTCTCGTTTATATGGTTCAACTGGTCCATGCACAACCCATCCTAATTTCGTTCGACTAAGCATGGGTGCATCTGGCGATGGATGAATAATTCCTCTCGTCGTTATTAAAGAACAGTTATCTTGCCCAACTAGGATCATAATCACACCTTCACTTATAATTTTTAAGTCAGCTTTAGATGTATATGGATACGACTTTAACATTTCGGCAACATTCGCTTTAAAAGGAATGTTTTGCGAAGTTCTCTTACTGAGCCTTCACTGTTGATGCTGCATTGCCGTATTTGGTGTCGGCAGCTTCTGTGCAAATAACTAACTGATCTAGTCGTATAGGCATTCAGGGTCTCTAGGCCTAGCTGTCGAGTTGTGATGAGTTTGTTCACTAACTCTTGGAATATTTCCCTAAGGAAGTATGCCCTATTTCGATGTCTGTCCAGTTCTTTGAAAGTGGGTGGAATGTCTGAGGCGAAGGGTTGGTGCGCTTCACCTCGGACTCTGGTGGGCAAGATCTGTAGGATAGGGAATTGTTCTTTTGCGGCTAGTCATTGCTGTGTCTGTTTGCAGCAGCCTTTGAAGGTCTGGAGTTCTGGCTCAACAAGGGGCAAGTTGTGCTGTAGGTTGACTACTTCTGCATAGTCCTTGATGATAGCTTATGCTCGGAGAGACTAAGCTTCCTTTCCTTATGGCTGATATTCATGAAGGATGCTTCCAGCCAATCGTGCAGAAGATCTTCGTCTGTCGGTTCTGGATCGTCGGTGTCTTTACCTAATTAGGCTCTTACAGTTACACCGTTCTCTGCACAATAATGTTGACGCCTCAGCACTTCAACAATAGTGAAAGGGCAACTAATTGCTCGTCTGAAGAAGAGGCAGCTAGAGTTGTACAGCCCTGAGCGTTGGGGCCAAAGGATCCCCTTTTAGTCGGATTCGAGAATTTTAAAGCGTTTACGCTCTAAATTGTACAAGCTTCCTCAATCGTACCGGCTGTAACTGTTGACTGTTGACAACTACAAACGACTGGAGACACAACCTTTTCTTTTCCCAATTTTTTTTTGATAACACAGTTAATCACAATCTTTTATCTTTCTATCTTAATTAACTACAATTACACTTAACTTTACTGCTAATGTACACTGTCAAATTTTTAATTTAATAAATAATTTCCAGTTCGTTATTAATACGATCGCTTTATAATAATATTATAAGTTACAATAATATTTAGCGTAATAGTTTGTTTTCAACGAATCACTTAACAGTCATAATTAAAAATAATTACATTTAACTTAAATTTTAATTCGCTACCAAGATTTAACCCGACTTATTGTTTATTCAACCAAGCTCGTACGTGGTTAAGACCAGACTCAATTCATTTATCGCCGAAACTTTTGTGCCTCCTCGATCTGAACTTTACGATCGGGTGTTTTTCTAACGAAACAGCTTTGAGCTTTCTCTCTCGATCGTATAGTTTCCATTCAGTCGCTATATCCGCGAAGCAAGTTAATTTGTCGTACATGAGGAAAGCTTTTTCTCTCATTTTATTCTGCCTGTGTAAGTTCTGGGAGAAGACAATGTACGGCGCTGGAATTCGATGACAAGGCGCCTTTTCCTGGGAACGAATTTTGCTGTCGTTCAGGTGCCTTGTGATCTTTTTGCTTATGTTATATGTAACGGTTGCTACATGTATTAATATTTATTATATTGTAACATAAAAGTGAATTTCTAGATTATTGCTTAGTTTAAAAAATTATTCCAACTCCAGTTTAAATTTATTATCAATAACACTTATTATCAATAATGTTTAATATATTTTGTCAGGACAGCGCAACAATAAAACCACCGCAACATCATCATTTAATAAGAGGTGCCCCCACCAACGATAAGGTGACTTCCTTAAACAAGAAATAAGATAGCTTAAATGCTAGTGTGTCAGAATACAATCAAAATAATGAGTTTGCGGCCACATCAGTTAAATAACCAAGTTTTTGGACTACATATCCAAAAGCATTCATTCATTCATTAAAGCAGAGGAACAATAAAACTCTAAAAGAAAAGCAGTAGATGAAACGAAATACTGTCATGTTGTTCAAGCCTTACCGGTTGAGATTATTAACAACGTTTTGGACTTTTTACAAAATCCACCCAACCGTAATAAATACGACAGTGTTAAAAACATTATAACATATTAACAAGATTTACTGAATCGGAAGATAAAAAATTAGAACAACTTCTATCTACCACAGAAATAGGAGAATTTTATCGATAGATGGAAATTTTAGTAGGCAACTCATCAACTTTCAATAAAAATTTAATAAAAAAATTACGGATGAGGAAATTGCCTGCAAATATCAACATTGCCTTGATATCTTTTGTAAAGCATGGAGGAAGTCGTGATTTCTCAAGGTCTGGACCGGGACGGAGGTGCTTACGTCGTTAAGCAGTTAGGTAGAGTTAATCAACTCCAGTAACAAATCATTACAAAAAAAAACTGTTTTAGAGGCCTTGCGTCTCCTATAAAGAGTGTTGAGGGAAATCAAGCCAGGGTAGGCCGCGAAGAGCGAACCTAAGAAATCTGCACTGGACTGATTCAATTCGGTTAATATGGACGGCTAAGTAAGGGTCCCAAACCCGGGCTCCACGCACTCCACGTGATATCCGAAGGATAGGGGGGAGTTAAGAATGACGCCCAGGTCCTTGATGAAGTCGAGCCGTGACCGCCCATGGATGAAGATGAAGGAAATAGGACGACTCCTACTTGAAAACGACACAACGGTACATTTGCTGGCATTCAGTTGAAGACGATTATTTGACCAGCAATTATTAAAAATGCGCCAATCGGAGCTTACCAGAGGACAGTCGTCGTCACTGGAGAACGCCCGGAAGATTTTAGCATCATCAGCATAACACAAGATTGTGGACCTAGGCAGTAGTAACGAGATGTCATTAATATAAATTATGAAGAGGAGCGAACCAAGGATGCTACCCTGAGGCACACCAGATATGACCGAGATTTCTCTGGATAGAGCGTCCCGGAACAAAACGCGCTGGTAACGGCCGGACAGGTAGGATAACAGCCACTCAACAAAGAGCAGCGAAAAACCGAGCAGGCAGAGCTTATGAGTGAGGAAGCTATGGTTGATCCTATCAAAGTCTTTGCGGAAGTCGGTGAATATGCAGTCGACCTGCATACCCAACTCGATCAGGGAAAAACAGTGATGAACGAATTCGAGTTAGAGTGGTTGATTTACTCTTAATAAAGCCGGGTTGAAAGAACCTCAGAAAACGGTCACAGCGCAGAAATAGCCTAAAGAAATGACAGTGGACAGGAGTGACCGTCAAACAGAATCTTCTCAAAAATGAGGCTGGGACACCATCAGGACCGCAAGAGGACATATCGGTCAGATTCGACAGGTAATCGGAGACGGCTGCGTTGTCGAAAACTAAATCACTAGATTTAAGGGAAGTTAGCGGGAGCCTTGTTAACTGGAAGAAGTCAGTGGAAGTGATATCAGTGGTTCAGGAAAATCTGACCACTAGGTCAAATTATGGCCAGCTATGCGCGAAGAATAAATCCTGGTCCCTTAAGACGGCATTTTATTAAGCTATACGAGCCGAATCCCATTCATATACCTAATCTCACAATATTGCGCCTATTCTTTATCTCCCTGCCCGTGTTCCCGCGTTGTTGCAACATAACACAAATTCCCGAAAACCTAAAAATACCTACCCGTGACCATATGATTTGGCTCCCATAGCTGAATCCAAAATCATACATATTTCATCCACTTCAAGACACCTGACATCCACTTCAAGACACCCAGCCTCAAGGAGAAAGGTCACTGCGTTGCTAAGTACTAATGAATCTTGAGAAATCTCTTCCATTGCTGAATAAAGTAGATCACGAGTTAGAAAGAAATCTGCTGTAAGACGTCTGTAGATAGGAGAAGAGCGGAAGGATAGTCCTCGATGCGCCTAGAAGAGCAGAACCTTTTCCAAGCCTTACTCTTTATATTTTTCATGTGTTTCAAATAATGAGCAATCCAGGGCTTCGACGAACACGGCGAGAAAGAAGAGAAAAAAGAGATCGGCAGTGGGCAGAACGTTAAATATCCGGTTCAGTCAGAACAGCAGCCCAGTTATATCCTGAAAGCCAATTATTGACAGCAGTGGAGACATTTACAGACCTGAAGTTAAATTAACAGCTAGACAAGGGGGGGGGGGGGGGGGGGGGGGTTATAAGCTCTCGACAGTATCGAAGAATAAAATAACCTGCAGTGCAGGGTGGTAGCAAGACTTTGGGAGCAGCGGGGCTCAGCACCCACGTATGAACGAACCTGGGTTAGACGAGAAAATTAAGTCGAGAAGCCTGCCTGAGTCGTTTGCGACGTTCTTGCACTCTGTGAGGCCAGCGGAGGCACAGCTGTCCAGGAAGAACAGCACATGCTGAGCAACCCCAATATAGGACGGCAATATCCCCTCAGTCTCGGAAGACAGGTTCCAACCGACAGCCGGAAGGTTAAAGTCGCCAAGAACGATAGCCTCATATGAGAGCGAGAGGGCGCTGCTTAAGTTTTCGATGGAAGTGGCTGGTCATATATTCCGTGCGGTGAACCAGGGGGAATGTAGAATGTGAAAATATACAGAGTTCTGTAATGGAATTTTAACGCGACGCAAAGGAGCTGCAAGGTGTTAGAGTGAGCAACCTGTACGATGTTACAAGGAATGCTGGATCTGACGGCGCACAACACCCCAACGCCAACTGACGCGGACAGATCCGAATGACCATCCCACCTAAAGACCTGACACTCAGGCCCGAAGATCTCGGCGTCGGAAATATTACCGCAAAGCCAGGTTTTAGTGAGAGAGATGACGTCAAATTTTGAGGAGCTAGCAGCGGACATTTGCGAGGTTTTTGAGGGCAGCCGGCGTATAAGAATACCTCGCTGACAAGTTTTTTGAGCGCTCAGATAAGCCGGGGCATACTTTTGGGATGAACATACAAACGATTGAGCTGGAAGGCAATAAGTTCGGGCAGATAGTTTCTAAGAAATAGTCTTCCGGAACAAAGACCTTAAAAGAGACCGAAAAGACGCATTGAACCGTATGATAAGCTGGATTAATTTTACGCCAGGAAATCATGCCGATGAGGACAGAACCATTAAGTCTGGCGCAAAGTCAGAGGCTACATGCACAGTCCCCTCAATTGAGTGTCATTCATTGATACGGGGACCTGAGGCAGCCAGCGTCAAGTGAGGAATTGATCCACCCGACGAAAAATCAGCGGAGAAGCCCGTGAGGTGACGAATCAGAACAGAGTACTGAGGCTCAGCGACAGCAGTTGTAATAACGGCGGTGATGCTGCAACGCTACGCTTGCGGGTCGCCCGTAATTTGCGAGCAGGTTAGCGCCCGGCATTCCCTAGTTTTGGGGGAATTGCGGACGACAGGTTTAGTAGGAGCGAGCACCTGCCCATTGGAACGAACCCCAAGGGAATGAGAATTAGCAAGGAGTGAAGAGGTACCCTACAGAGGAAGGGCAACCAGAAGAAGCGGTCAATCGGTTAATATGCTAGGAACCAATGGGTGACTTGTCAGAGGGCAAAGGAATAGGAGAATCTGAGTACTGCGCGGATAGAGTTTTCAGATCGGAAGCAATAGAACCCAGCAGTTCGGAGTTGGCAGACACAACAGATGACCAAGCAATGATGTCACACTTTACTTGTTTAACTCTGCGACGAATATCGTCAAAAATTTGAGTAACGGAAGAAGAGCCAGAAAGGGGAACCGGGCAGGGGTTGAGGCTCACGATCGCAGGGTGAACGTCAGCAAGAGAACTTGACATCAGCGAAACGCGAGAAGACATCTCGTGCGACCTTTCAAAGAGCGCGCCAGAATTAGACACAATAGTGTCCATAATGCCCTTCAGTTTGTCTACCTTGGTCGTCAGAGTTCTAGCGTCATCCTAAAAGAGCTCGAGGTTCCCCCAGCGACTCGAGGAGTCAACCTTATCGGCGACGTGCGACAAGCTGCCGGATAGTGCCTCCATCATGCTCCTCACGAGTATCAATACGTGGTACAGATTGATATCCAAGCATTCGCCACACGTCGAGGAGCAAGTGGACCAGATCCCACGTTTCAAGCAAGCTGGTTGGAAATTTAGGCCACAAACGCCATCACAGGCAACAGCGTCATCAACAATCTCCCTCGAACAGGAACCATAAATGCCCATAATGGGACCAACAAGAAAAAGGTACAATAGGTCAGAGTTAAACTAAAATCAGGCAGGGGAACAAAGGACAACAGGCGTGTAGCAGAGACTAGAAAGTGTGAAACGTCACACCGGAAATGACGTAACGACATAAAAGACCAGGACACAATACAAGAATGAAAAATGAAGAATTAGCATCAAACAGGAGATCGTGAACCAAGAAACCAAAGCAGAATGACGACATAAAAGAATGAAGAAACAACTGGACGGAAAGCAACGGTGATGTTAAACAAGGCTAGATTAGAATCGGACTGGGAACAAAAGACAACAGACGAATAGCAGAAAATAAGACCCGACAAGAAAATGAATCTTCCGAATGCGATGAGGAACAGGACGCAGAGAGACATGATTCAAAAACCGAGCATTAACCGATAAACTATTAAACTGCTGAGAAATTATTTTATATTTCTCAGGTCGCTCGAGTTTTAGAAAGTTTGTTTTGAATTTTTTTTGCAAATTCACTCGGGTCAAGTGTACATTTCGTGCATCATATGTGTATACTATTAAACGAGTGAGTAAACGGAGGTACGGCAAAGGAATTGTCAGACCAGAAACTATGAGAACGACAGAAAACCATAAACGGCAGAGTGGATGGATTTGGATAGAGTTCTAAGATAGGGTGATGTCTGAATAAAATTCGTTTGTGTTCAGGATTTGTATTTCATACAAAGTAAAAACTTTATTCATGTTACTCCGTCATTACTTCAATCTGATACAAAATTAACTAATGCATTGATTTTTTATTTTTTTTTTTATATATGATGGTGCCAAAGCTCAGGGGATGCCCTATGATGCTTAAGCACAGCCTTGGCAGGAAAGGAATTAAGGATGAGGGAAATGGGTTAGGAGTTTGGGTGAAGGAGGTGTCGATGTACGCCCCGTTTGAAAGTTTCAGGCTCATAAGACGAGGGAAAAACAGAAGATGGTAAACTGTTCCACATTCGTGTTGTTCTGCTTAGAAAAGATTCCCGAAATTTGACGGTACGTCCAAATTTGACCTGGAGAGTATAGGGGTGGGAGCGGCTTGTTGATCTTGTATCGCGCGTTGGCATGAGTCTACAAGGAATCAGGCTAGCAATTTCGTTAGAACAACGGCCATGGAAATAATGACAGAAGAGTGAGAGACAACCGACATTCCGTCGATGTTCCAGAGAGTCAAGACCCTCAGAGATTGAGGGATCGCCAATAAGCTTAACAGCTTTACGCTGGACTTTGTCTAACGCGGACAGTGCGGTGTGTCCGGCCCCTGCCCAAATATGGGAATTATATTCAAGTCTAGGCCTAATGTGGGACTTGTAGATCAGCGCTAAGGTGCGGTGAAATATTTCTTACATCTCTGTAGAAAACCCAAACATTTCATCGCATTTTTAGCGATTGCAAATATATGATCAGTCCAGCTAAGATTGCTGGATATCTCGATACCGAAGATTATTAGTGTTTCGTTTCAGCAAACAGGAAAAGGACACTTTAAAAACCAATTTAATTTAATTCCAAAAAAAGCAATCACAATACAATACACTACAATACTATACAAAATGAAATCAAAAACTAAAACCACTTGACTTAATTAAAATAATTATCTTTCCGTTTTAATAATGTTGTCTCGCAAGGTGTTGTTCAAAAACTGCCGAATCCACTTCGTTCACCGTCAAAGTTGTCATTCCATCCATTTACTTATTGCTGATCGTCAGCATGATCGGTCGCACATGTGCACCTTGATTTGGGTCGATGGTCGATGCCCCTGCTGAATTGATAGAAAACAAAACGCGAAGTTCAAATGTTTTTTCACTGGTTACAGGAAATGCTTCACGTGTCGCAGACATCTTGGGCGGCCTTGAAATGGATGATTTCAAAGTGAAAACCCTGCAAATAAATTAGACTGGGCGGTTAGATAAAAAAAAAGTGCTTCTAGCGAAGGCATTTCCTCCTACATAGAATAAACACCCGATGATGATGAGGGGCTACTTAAGGGGCGCCCCGACTCGCCCGCACTTAAAGGAATATCAGGAGAAATATAGGAAAGGTAGAAAAAGGTTAGTTAGGAGAGGAGGGCGAGTGCATATAAGTAGGCTTTTAAACTGATAGATCCGGATAAATTCTGGTTTGCTGGCGAAGAGACTCAAGTGATATTTCCTTCATTTCTGCTGATTCGGAATTGATTGTTGCTGGTTTATTTGCTTTGACATCGACTGATTGAGAGGTAGCTTCATTGAGTGTAAATGTGCGATGGGTTTGTCTGTGGAGAATGTAGCTAGTGAGTGAGCTACCCATTGCAGCTAACAGACACCAACCGTTATCACTTACGGTTCTTATCAACCTCACGTTAATGATAGTGGCAACTATGTATTTTAGAATACGTATGATAATCCAAATCCCGATTATGCATGAAAACACATTCCCAAAACCAGATAGAATCCACCAGTAATTTTGGAAATAGTCCGTTATCTTTTCTAAATGATTCTTCGAAAACAAATGAAGCACATTTATATCCTGATGATCTGTGTCGTGGCCTACTAGAGCTCTAGTGAGAACATTCTCGATAGCTCGCCTTTCACTGGGGTACATTATTTGATGTCTTAAATCTTCCGAGTCTTCCATTGTGTAAATACCACTTTTAATTAGATCGTGAGATTCCTGGTAAGTCCAAGGAATATCCTTAGTAGGTTTAAGCCTTTCGGGTGATTCCAGACGATGGCTTTGCGGATTAAATCCGTACCAAGAACCATGAAGGAAGTACACGGGAATTAGAGTTGAAGAACACATTATTTCTGTGCCGTATTTTAGCAGAAGATGAGTGGTGGGAGCCATAAAATAGGTTTGATTAATATACAACACCGGGAGTTCATTAAAGCATCTTGGTGTTTTCCGGATAGTTACTTCAACGGCTTGACATTTTACAATATATATAACTTCTCCTCTAGGTACTGCAGTATAGCCTGGTCCCTTCATTCTCATTAATGCAAACTCAGCTGGATGATCTTGTGCTACTGCAAGTTGCGTTCTTGATACATCACGCTCCAATTCACATTTTTTGTGAATAAGATTTAGATATAATGACTGGATTTGAGATTTGACATGCCTCTCAACATAGACGAATTTAGCATTTATATATGTCAGTAAATCCAAATTTTTTGAATTTGGTGCCTTTTTGCTAAACCAATATCCATAAACAGATTTACGAACAATGACCAAACGAGGATGCTCAGTCTGGAACCCGTTGTAACGACAGACGGATATGGGTTTTATGATTTCGAGTGCAAAAATGGTATCACCAGCATTTACCGTGTAAATCATGTGTGCTTTGCTATCCTTAATGTCTACATTCTGAGCTCTGGTAGCGTTTCCCTGATACAGTACGTTATAGTTAAAGGTTTCGCAAGATGCATCGGGAATTAAATCCCAGAAACTCATTCCAAATTCAATGTCCATGCATTGGCGTTGTAAGTATGGACAAAGGACATTGTTGCGGAGGATGACTTGGTTATCGTTTAATCGGACCGAGCCGTAGTAGTCTACAATCGTAAATTCAAAGGTTTTCATCACTATGACATCGTTCCAGGATTTTCCTCCATACGAATAAGACGTTCCTTGGCAGTACCCATTAGCATCCACGGATCCAGCAACAATCTCTGAGGCATGAGTAGAAGCGTTAACACGAATGTCAGCTATTAATTTATTGTTTTGCAAGCGGTAGGTACCATTATTGTGAATAAGAAGGCATTCATCTTTAGATATTTCTATAATGAAAGTGCTCAGTCCTCCTGGCACCAATGAAAGATGGCTGAACATGCCACAGTAATAAATTGATTGTAGAATGTTTATTTTGCATTGGTAAATGTGAAGAGATGCGATTTCATTCAGTTCTAGCAGTTGAATGTCTTCATATTCTTGAGAAATAGTCGGAATTTTCACTTCACATTCTTCCGTATTTAATAAAGATATACGGGTCCTGTTCATCCTCTCGTGACCACAGTCATAAGCGATTAAGTAAGTTGCCTCTTTTAAAGCGTACATGAGGACAAGAATGATATACCACCCTTTGTTCGACATGATTTTTGTGACGGTTTCACTGTGAAGAAAGAAAAGTATAACTATTGAACTCACTTGTGTATTTGGTTTTAGGTTTTAGGTCGAGAGCTATTTGGACATAATTCTAGATCTACATATATTTCTAATTAAGTAATCAAGTAAGTAGTTTGGTATGTTTATTAATTATTGAGATTCATGAAGAAACGGGAGAAGACAGATTTTGCTAATTGGTCTTTTTAATGTAGCATGTGGGGTCCTCAAAGTTACCACTCTAGTCTTATTATCTTTTCCGGGATGAATTTCCAAAATTCTTGCAAATTTCCAAGCCGAAGGTAGCACGTTTTCTTCCTTCAATATTACGAGGTCTCCAGGTTTAACAGATGGGACTTCAACCTTCCACTTGTGCCTTTGCTGCAATCTGGGAAGATACTCGGAAATCCATCTTTTCCAGAAATCTTGTCTTAATTTTTGAATATATTGCCATAGAGACAAATGAGATGTTTTTGTCAGACTGAAATCAAGCTCGGGCAGGGCTAAGGGTGCGTCTCCAATAAGAAAATGACCTGGAGTTTGAGGGTTAAAATCTTCTGGGTCTGACGTTAAAGGACATAGTGGCCTGGAGTTTAAAACCGCTTCAATCTGTGTTAAGATGGTGGTAAGCTCTTCAAACGTAAGATTGGCCTGCCCGATGATTCTTCTTAAATGGAATTTTATTGATTTAATTCCTGCCTCCCACAGTCCTCCGAAATGAGGGGCTCCAGGAGGAATAAAATGCCAATTAATATTTTGGTTAATGCAGAAATCAGAAGCAATAGGTAAGTTATTTTTAAGAGCTTGCCTTATTTCTTTCTCTAAAATCTTTTGGGCTCCCACGAAATTTGTTCCGTTGTCAGAGTATATTTCGCGGCAAACGCCTCGTCGAGAGAAGAATCTTCTTAGTGACGCTAGAAACGCGAGTTACGATTTCATAATATTAATTATACTCAAATCCTAAGTTCATCACTGTCATTGCCCCAATTCTTGGATTTCCCGTAAAAAGCTTCATTGCATCTTTCCCACACTTTCAGCAACATAACAGGAAACTGCCCAGACGATTTACTAAGAAACTTCGTCAGCATATATGTTATGATAGCGTTTACCTTAAAATTGTAATTAGATTATAAGTCAGTCTTTTGTAAAACCTAAAAGCGACAAGTAATAAATTCAAATTAATCTTATTGAGTTGTTTTAAATTAAAACCCTTTGAATGTGAATAATTATTATTTTTTTTGACTAACATTTGCGTGAGATATATAATTGGCGCAGTCGTGGTAGGATCAGTTAACGATCCACGAAACGGTGTAACGATTTTAATAATTAAGTAACGACGGTTTATCGTGAAAAAAAAAAGTAAAATCGATTATTAGTGTGAAATCTGCAAACCTGCACCTGGGAATTCGAAGGATTATCGAAAAAACCGAGGACAGCAAATCTTCGACGGATTATCGAGGAAAAAGATCAACATACTAAAACACCGAGAACGTGAATTCGGCGAGATTCATCTCCTAAATACTGATCAACGGACCAAATAAGATGATAAAACTTCTTATCTTTACGCAGATGTAAGTCAAAATATTGAATTTTCTCCTTTTCATTCCTCAATCCAATTTAAATAAATTTAGTACTATTAAGATATATATATGTGCATTGACAAATTAAAATCAATAATTCAATCATTAAATTTTGAGTAATATAGTGGAATAAAGAAATCTTAGATTTTGAAATAAAAACTAATTAAAAAGTGAAATTATTATTAAAATATAAATTGAATCATATATAAAGAATATTAAGAACTAAATATTGAAAATTATTTAGTTGATTTTATAATATTAATCAAAATATGTGAAAATTTTTGTGCGAAACAAAGTGAATTAAATTCTAGCCTATTTTAAAAGATCCAAATAGAATTTAAGAAATAAAAAAGTGAATTTTTGCGAATAATTCATAATTAATGCCGAAAATTTTTAAGTGTTAGCTCTATTCCGGAGATTAACGAAGACGACCATTTAGAAAATAACACTAAAAGTGTACCAAATCTAACCCGAGTTGATTTTTCTTTGACGAGTGAAAATAGAAGTGAAATTCGTTATAAATCAAATAATAAGAGTGAAATGGCAACAAATAACCCAACTAATCCACAAGTGCAACCTCTTTACCAGCCACCTAGTGTAATTTCCCCTACAGATATTTTCAATGCTTTACGCATTCCTGATGCAATCAAAGATTTACCGCGATTCGACGGTAATCCCAGACTTTTGCATGAATTTCTTAATAACGTAGAAGAAATTCTCACTTATACTAGAAGCACTGATGGCTCTCCCTATTCACAAATTCTTTTACGAGCTATTCGTAATAAAATAGAAGGCCAAGCCAACGAAGTGCTCAACATGTACGGTACTCCCTTGGTATGGGAAGATATTAAAAATAATCTGATTTTACATTATTCGGACAAAAGGACCGAAACTTCTTTAATCAGAGACTTGCATTCGCTCAGACAGAACGATAAAACTGTCGAAAAATTTTACAGTGACATAGTCGAGATACAAGCCACTATGTACAATAACATATTAATTCATGAAGTAGATAACAACGTAATTGCAGCAAAAAAGAATTTGTACGCAGAAATGTGTCTCAATACCTTTTTAACTGGGTTAAAAGAACCATCAGGATCTATAGTTCGTGCTATGAGACCTGATACAATAGCTACAGCCTTAACATACTGCATTAAGGAACAAAACATTTTTTATATGAAATCTGATTTACGATCATATCAAAAACCAAGTAATATTAGAAAACCTTCATATCACGCTATGCATCAATCGAGACCAATCTTTTCTACACCCCGTCATACCCCTCTTACTAGGTTCCCTTCGTTCACTAACTTTCAACCCAGATCATTCGTAAATCCACAAAACTCGAGTAATAATTTGTTCAGAACGACAAATCAAACCCCATTCAATAATTTCAGAGCATCAAACCCTAATTATAATTCTCACAACTCTAATCAGAATGCTTTCGGAAGACAATTAAATTCAATTAATCTACCTGCACCGGAGCCAATGGATACTAGCTCAGGACATACATATCGAAGGCACCGTCCATTTAATCAAAACCAATCAAACCCCAATAATCCACCTTTCAATAATACACGTTCAAGATTTCCTAAGTATATCGCTGAGGAACTACATAATATGAGCACACAAGAATATGAACTCTCATATCCTCATTCACCTAATATGGCAAGTGATCATTCTTATGAGATGCAATTAGATCAGTACTATAACTATGACAAAAGTACATCTAATAATAACTTTGAAGTAGACGATTCTCCAAATTTTCCAATAACCGCCTCGAAAGACCAACAGGATACTTAGATGTAAATAAACACGGGTTTATCTTACCATATATTAACATATCCTCTCATTACGGACGACCCTTAAAATTTCTAATAGACACAGGTGCGTCCACGTCGTTTATTAACCCTGAATATATCCATCCAGATGACCTTATAGAAACTAAACCAACTGTAATTACCACTATACTCAACAAATACAAATTGAATAAAGAAGTCTACCTACCAAATTTCATTGAGTTTAAGCAACCAGGCCAAACTCGTTTCCTCGTATTTAAATTCCATGGATACTTTGATGGTCTGTTAGGACTTGATGCCCTAGAGATGTTAGGTGCTAAAGTTGATCTTGGAAACAAAATATTAGTGACAAATTTTTCAAGCATTCCTTTAAATTTCAAGCCAAATTTTATGTCTAACAAATACATTGTCCCACCTAAAGCCAAATTAATAGCAAAGCTACCAGTAGATATTGAGAATGGCGACATTTATATCAAACCAACTGAGATTTCACCCAATCTATACCTCTCTGAAGGAATATACTCTGCCAAAGATTGGCATAGTCAAATCGAAGTCATTAACACCGGCAATCAAGAACAAAATTTATATATCGAACATCCATTAAAAGTCGAAGAATTTTCCCAAAACAACTTCGTTGAGATTAATAACCTCAACATCAACTACCAGTTCAACGATGAAAATATCGAAGTAAACGATATTATACATCAACTTCGCACTAGCCACCTTAACAAAGAAGAGTCCAAAGCACTATTCAAACTCTGCAGGGAATTCGATGATATATTTTTTAAAGAAGGGCAAAAACTTACCTTCTCTAATAATGTTAAACACCAGATAAAAACTACAGACGACGTACCCATATACACGAAGTCGTATAGGTATCCATACATACACAAAAATGAAGTTCGGAAACAGATCAATGATATGCTTAATCAAGGAATTATTCGTCCTAGCTACTCACCCTGGAGTGCCCCCGTTTGGATCGTTCCAAAAAAGAAAGATGCTAGCGGTAAACAAAAGTGGAGGCTTGTAATAGATTACAGGAAGCTGAACGAGAAAACTATCAGCGACAGGTACCCACTCCCCAACATAACAGAAATTTTGGATAAACTAGGGAAATGTATATATTTTTCCACACTAGACTTAGCCTCTGGTTTTCATCAAGTTGAGATGGACCCACATGATGTTCAAAAGACAGCCTTCACGGTAGAAGGAGGACATTTTGAATATATAAGAATGCCATTTGGTTTGAAAAATGCCCCCGCTACTTTTCAAAGAGTAATGGACAACGTCCTAAAAGAATTACAAGGCACCGTATGTCTTGTGTATTTAGACGATATTATCGTATTCTCCGCATCACTCCAAGAGCATATAGAAAACTTAAAGAAAGTTTTCCAAAAATTACGCGATGCTAACCTCAAAGTACAACTTGACAAGTCTGAATTTCTCCGTAAAGAGACTGAATTTCTAGGACATATTGTCACAACGGAAGGTGTAAAGCCAAACCCAAACAAGATCAGAGCAATAAAGGAATTTCCAATTCCAAAAACCCGAAAAGAAATTAAATCATTCCTTGGACTTTTAGGTTACTACCGCAAGTTCATTAAAGACTTTGCAAAACTAACGAAGCCCCTCACGGAATGTCTTAAAAAAGATAGAGATATCATTCTTAATGATCGGTACCGAAATACGTTCGAGATCTGTAAGGAACTCCTCATGAATAACCCAATACTTCAGTATCCCGATTTCTCAAAATCATTTATACTTACTACAGACGCCAGTAACTACGCTATAGGCGCTGTTTTGTCGCAAGGCTCATTGGGAAGTGATAAACCAATCTGTTATGCGAGCAGAACCTTAACAGATTCTGAAATTAATTATTCTACGATAGAAAAGGAACTTCTGGCCATTGTATGGGCTACGAAATACTTTCGTCCAT
Organism: Leptarthrus brevirostris; assembly: GCA_964036015.1. NCBI lineage: Eukaryota > Metazoa > Arthropoda > Insecta > Diptera > Asilidae > Leptarthrus > Leptarthrus brevirostris. The sequence continues at coordinate 103,554,382 of OZ038371.1, forward strand.
ATTTATTCGGCAGAAAATTTAAGATCGTAACCGACCACAAACCTCTGACTTGGATCATGAGTCTAAAAGATCCTAACTCACGACTTGTACGTTGGCGTTTAAAGCTCGAAGAATTCGAATACGAAGTAGTTTACAAGAAAGAAGCCCAAAACTCAAATGCAGATGCATTAAGTAGAATCAAACTACAAAACAACGACGATCCTAATCGAATTGAAGTCAACGTAAACGAATTAGATACCTCAACATCAATACAAGGAGTTGGTAGAACTACTGTTCACTCCGCAGATGAAAACTTAAATGATGGTATCCCAATTTCGGAAAGACCATTAAATGAATTTAACCTCCAGATCATTCTTGAAAAGTCTAATCGACAACCCTCAACAATTGTAAAAGTGCCATTCAAAAACAAACAACGTCGGACCATTAGAATGTTAGAGTTCACTGAAAAAAGTATCACTGAATTATTTAAAAAATTTCTTGCACCTAATAAACTATCCGCGATATTCACCGATGACGAAACATTCCGTATAGTCCAAGAAGTTTATTCCAAATACTTCGCAAATAGTAAAACATTCCGTCTTATCCGATGCAAAGATATATTAACGGATGTTACTGAAATAGATGAGCAAGACCAAATTATAAGTGAATACCACAATAATAATAATCATAGAGGAATCAACGAAACCCTCTCACACCTAAAACGAGATTACTTCTTCCCATTCATGAAAAACAAAATCACAAAAACTATTAATAACTGCGAAAGGTGTCAAACTTTGAAATATGATAGACATCCTCCCAAAGTTAAGTACGAAAAGACCGAAACCCCTGAGAAACCTTTAGATATTATCCACATAGATATTTACAGCATAAATAACAAACAAATCCTTACAATCATTGATAAGTTCTCTAAATTTGCTTCAGCATATACAGTGGAATCACGAAATAGTTTAACGATAATAAAATCCCTTAAGCATTTTATAAGCCTACACGGCATCCCTTCAAAGCTTATTGCTGACCAAGGTACGGAATTTACCTCAAACATCTTCAAAGACTTTTGCAAGCAATATCACATTAAAATGCATATCACATCATTTCAGCATTACTTTAACAGAGATTTATAGAATAATCTTAGAAAAACTAAAGGAAGACAAAATGGTATTGGACCATGACGATATATTATCAGAAACCCTTATTACATATAATAATGCAATTCACTCCACAACTAAGTTAACACCCTACGAACTGTTTTACGGAAGAACATATAAGTTCATTAAAAATATTAACTTCAACAACGAACACGAATATTTAGAAAAGTTGAATAAATTTCAAAATGAGTTATACCCCTCTATTAAAAAGAAAGTAGAAGATCTAATATGTAAAAACATAGATAAATTAAATATAAGTAGAGAAGAGCCGGAAGAATTTAAAGAAAATGATACAATATTTAGAAGAGAATGTAAGCGAAATAAACTAACACCTCGATTCACGAAACACAAAATAGGAAAAAACAGAAAAGTTACAGTACTAACAAGAGATAAAAAGAAAATACACAAATCTCGAATTAAAAGAAAAAAACGTTTTTTACAGACTGTTGGCAACATACGGACAGAAGATGGAAATTCACGACTTAACGAACGGACAAGGAATCCTACCATTACAGTTAGGGAAAGCGAGAACGATAATGACGTACAAGAACCTCTTACATATAGTTAGATTAGATACGTACAAAGAAAACATTGACAAAATTACATTGGCACTAACAAATTTTGACAACTTTAACGGTTTAGAAAGCTCTATTAAAATAACAAAATTAAAACTTAAAGAATTAAATAATAAGCTGCTATCATTAACCCCAAAATTCAGAAATAGAAGAGGTTTGATCAACGGATTAGGAACAGTTATAAAAGCCATTACAGGTAATATGGACGCTAACGATGCACTTGCTCTAAATAAAGAAATAGAAAAATTAACTTCTAACCAAAAAGAAATTTACAATGAAATTACTAGCCAATCAAAAATTAATTCGGATATGATAAAACGATTTGAAGATATTACCAACCACATAAATAATGAAACAAATACAATAGAGAAATATTTAAATAATTATCAAGAAACCTTAGCGAATAGAATCCAAACAAATCAGGATATCATTATACATACACAATATCTGAACCAAATAAATTATAATATTGATTTGTTAACAAACCACCTCAGTAATTTAGCAGAAGCCATTGTATTAGCCAGACTTAATATAGTTCCTAAGCAGATCCTGTACCCAACAGAACTTAACGAAATTTATTATACATTACATAACCAGTCAATTGATGTAATTTCTGATGAACATATTTACGAACTACTCGGTTTACAAGCTTATTATAATAACACTAATATAATATTTAATATCCGTATCCCTATAATTTCTAATGAAAATTACTCCTTATTCCACTTAATTCCCATTCCAATTAATAAAACAAAGCGAATAATAACCAAACCTTACATGATCCTAAGCTCCGAAAAAATTCAATATTTTGACCAAGCGTGTCCTAAAATAGAAGATAGATTTTAATGCCAAGAGTCATTTCAGCAAGAAGAAACCAACAAATCCTCTTGCGTAGGAAAGTTGATGAATAGTAAACAGGCCTATTGCATCTTGGAAGACATTGGAGACATGCATTCCATCATACAACCTGAACCGAACTACATCTTACTAATTAATAGTCCTGAAACATCAGTAAGATCGAATTGTGGCTACAATAATCACACACTTCAAGGGACCATCCTCATCCACTATCAAAACTGTCACGTCGAAATCAACGGCATCACTTACCAAGACAGCCCGCATATTTTTTGGGATGAAACCCACATCTACCCATCTATGTTCAGCGATATCCAGCCCAACAAAACAATCGAAAAACTAAATCTACAGAAACTAAATAGATTCCAATTTGAAAACAGAAAAGCTTTAGAGGTCCTTCAAATAGAAACCACAAAAAGGGATAACTACACATGGATATCATTAGCAATCCTCGGATTAGCCGGCATAATCATCATAGCTTACCTGTTCCGGAAACGTGAAACCACATTTTATCTAGATAGTCCAATTGAGAGATCATGTACCGCTCCTGCAACAGAAACTACAAGGACGCAGTTCCTGTGGCCATCGCTCCACACTAAGGGGGGAGGAGTTACGATTTCATAATATTAATTATACTCAAATCCTAAGTTCATCACTGTCATTGCCCCAATTCTTGGATTTCCCGTAAAAAGCTTCATTGCATCTTTCCCACACTTTCAGCAACATAACAGGAAACTGCCCAGACGATTTACTAAGAAACTTCGTCAGCATATATGTTATGATAGCGCTTACCTTAAAATTGTAATTAGATTATAAGTCAGTCTTTTGTAAAACCTAAAAGCGACAAGTAATAAATTCAAATTAATCTTATTGAGTTGTTTTAAATTAAAACCCTTTGAATGTGAATAATTATTATTTTTTTTGACTAACATTTGCGTGAGATATATAATTCGCGTCTGAGCTTAAGTCGCTTACCGCTTCAATATGTACTGCTTTAGTGGCAAAACAGATAAATAATGCAATATAAGCTTTCCCAAGTTTTGAATTCCTGGTTTTGTTTAACTTCATGGTTATTGGGCCGGCAAAGTCGATTCCCACCGCATAAAAGGGTCTGACCAAAGTTATTCGGTCCTGAGGTAGGTCGCCCATAAGTTGAGTTGGAGAATCCCTTTTCCATCGTTGACAAGTAATACATAGGTGTAGGCGTTGTTTAATAGTTACTTTAACCCCTGGTATCCAATATTTACGTCGAATTAGTGATAAGATCAAATTGGGCCCGCCATGCAATGTATTTTGATGAAGATGATCTATCAGTAAAGATGTTAATTTGGATCTTCGCGGAAGGATGACGGGATGTTTTTCGGCGAAGCTAATGTTGGCGTGTTCAAAGCGTCCGCCGACGCGAAGTATGTTGTTTTCATCTAGAAATGGAGTCAGAGTGATTAAAGAGCTTTTCTTCGAGACGGGACGTTTTGCCAATAAATCCTCTATTTCTTCAGAATATGCTTGGTACTGACACTGTTTAATAAAGATGTGCCTGGCTCTCTTTAATTCACTCGTGGAAAGATATGCAAGATGGATGATGTTTTCGTCTGACTTTAATTTCTCAAAAAACCTGTAACAATAGGCAATGACACGACATGCCCGAGTGTAGCTTGAAAAACGCTCTATTAAATTTTCGGTAGTGATTATAAGCTTGAAATTGTAAACTTTCTTTAGTTCTTGGAGTGCCTCTTCTGGAGATTTCTCTGATTGTGTTAGAGGCCAATTGTTTTCATTCTCGGTTAACCACTTTGGGCCTTTCCACCATTTCGACTGCCTTATTAATGTTGAAGCGAATACTCCCCTCGACGCTATGTCAGCGGGATTATCTTCAGATGCAACATGTCGCCATTGAATTCCGGGGGCGTTCATATGAACTTCTGCTACTCTGTTTGCTACAAATTGTTTCCACCGGTTCGGATGACCGGCCAACCAAGATAGTACGATAGAAGAATCAGTCCACAGAGTGAACTTATATTCGTTGTTTAAACTTTGTTTTAGATTCCGCACTAGTTTGGAGAGCAAGTGTGCACCACATAACTCCAATCGCGGTAGAGATATCGTCTTTACTGGCGCTACCCTAGTTTTCGACGTAACTAGATTTGTGATTATATCTCCATTTGAAGTTATAACTCTTGCATATATTACAGCTGAGTACGCCCTTTCAGAGCTATCACAAAACCCATGAAACTCTGTTGATGACGAGGGAAGGCATCCAAACCAGCGTGGTAGTCTGAAACTCTCTATTTCCTTTAATTCCCTTGTAAACGCTTGCCATTCCTGTTGTAGATTATGTGGGACAGACGTATCCCAGTCGATGCCAGCAAGCCAAAGTTTCTGGATCAAGATCTTACCATATATGATTATTGGACTAATCCAGCCGAGAGGATCGTGCAGCTTTGCTATTTTCGATAAAATATTACGTTTGGTGGGTGGCCCATCATTTTCGAATTTCACCTTGTACCGGAAAGTATCATCTTGGAGGTTCCAAATTATTCCTAGGGTCTTGACAAGGTTATTTCCTTCAAACATTATAATTGACTCAGGAGATATGTCTTGAGGAGGTAAATCTTCGAGAAGAGCTGTATGGTTGGCTGAAAATTTCCGTAAATGAAATCCACCTCGCCTTAAGAGGGCTATTAAATTGTTTTTTAAGGTATTAAGCTGAGAAATTGACTCACATCCTGTTAACACATCGTCAACATAAAAATTATGTAAAAGACATTCTGAGGCTTCAGGATAGTTCGATTTTTCATCTTCGGCTAGTTGATGGAGGGTTCGGATGGCTAAGTACGGAGCACAAGATACTCCAAAGTTAACTGTAAGTAATCGATAATCCTTTATGGACTCTCCTGGAAAAGAACGCCAAAGAATTCGTTGGTAGTCAATATCATCCGAGTGTAGCCATATTTGCCTATACATTTTCGCAATGTCGGCTGTAAAGACATAACGATGGAATCGCCATCGCGTAATTATGTCGGAAATATCTTGCTGCAAAGCAGGTCCAGTAAGTAAATTGTCATTTAAAGATGAACCCGAAGTAGTTTTGCACGAGGCGTCGAAGACGACTCTTAAACGGGTAGTAGAGCTGCTTGATTTGACTATTCCGTGATGCGGAAGATAATAACTTTTACTGGAATCTTCCTTTTCACTTTCGAGTGATACCATGCGCTGTCTAAATGGTAATTCCTCCATTTGCTTAGAAATGTAATAGTCTTCAATCACATTATTATATTCTTTTATTATTCCCTTTTTTGACAAATTGCGCTCCAGTGAAATATATCGTTTCAAAGCAACGCCTCGTGATGAACCCAATGAGAGGTCGAGACTGTCGTCGAATAAATGTCTAAATGGTAATCGCACTATGTAAGATCCGTCGGGTTTTCTCGTGTGCGTTTTTCGATAAAAATCTTCACAGAATTTGTCTTCAGGAGTCAAAATATTACTAGCGGGTACTTCTTCTTGTTCCCAAAATTTTTGTATCCCGAAAGAACAATCCATCGTACTAATTAAAGCTGTAATTTCCGGCTTGGCCTTTTCAACATGGTCTGAAACTGGCCCCGTGAGAATCCATCCAAATATAGTTTTTTGTGCCAAAGGTGTGCCTGGTGGACCAACTTTCACGCCATCTAATACAATCATTGGATATATATCCGCCCCAATAAGAATATCTATTCGATCGGGGGTGTGAAAGTTGGGATCAGCTAGTGTCAATCCTTCTAAATGCTTCCACTTCTGTTCTTGTATAACTTTAGATGGCAAAAGGTCTGTTAAGGTATACAGGGCCACAGCATTCACAGACATTTTTTTGTTTGCATCCATACCTGCAATAGTTATCTGTGCCATTTTATGTGACGTAGCTGTATTCGAATTACCTAAGCCAGTTACATTTACTAAAGTTTTCGAGACTTTCACCTTCATTTTACGGATCGCTGCATTGGTGATGAAAGTAGCTTGAGAGCCGGGGTCGATTAGGGCACGTGTCATGTGAACACCGTGACCTGTTATAACGTAAAAAACGGCGGTAGCAAGCAACACCTGTTTATTTCGGGCAATAAAATGAGTAGCGACATTTGATATTTGTCTATTTTCTACTTGCTTCTGGCTATCGCCCATTGTATTCGCGTTGGATATATTTTGGATATTTAAACCCGAATTGATTTTTTGGTTTGTCATCGCGTCATGTATTAGAGAATGATGTTTGAATCCGCACTCACTGCACTTATTGGAACTCAGACATTTATTCATTGAATGATATTGCCCCAAACAATTTAAGCAAAATCCCTTTGCTTTCGCAAACTTGAGTCGTTCTTTGGAGTTAAGTTTCAGAAATTTCGAACATGAGCGCAACGAATGCTTTACACGATTTGTACAGAGTTTACAAGTGGACTCTGTGGAATAGAAGTTTTGTATTTTTAATTTATTCTCAGATTTCCCCGACCACGGTTTTGGTTTATCTACTGAGATCGCTTCTAATGTTCTGAATCTGGATTCCAAAAATTTCTTTAATTGTGGCCAGGTAGGAACTTCAGTATTGTCACCGATCGATTCTTCCCATGCTTTATGGGATTCTGGGGATAATTTTAAGGTTAACAGGTGAACAGGTGGGATCCCAATGCAATGTGTTGATCGATAGATTATGTAACGTTGCCAAACATTCGTTCGTGACATCGAGCAAATTTTTAATCGAGGTTGCTGTATCAGTAGTTACTTTTTGCTGAGAAGTTAAAGTTTTTAATACAGAAGAAACTAGAAAACGTTTGTTCTCATATCTTTCTGATAATATTGTCCACGCTGAAGTGTAATTAGCATTTGTTATGCTAAGATGTTTAATGCTATTTGCAGCTTCGCCTGCTAATGATGATTTTAGGTAATGGAATTTTTGAACGTTTTCCATATTAGGGTTTTGATGTATTATGGAGAGGTAAAGATCACGGAAGCTGATACATTCCTTATAATCTCCTGAAAATTTGGGAATTGATAAGCGTGGTAGATTGGTATGTATCGAGGCATTATTTTCTGAAAACTCGCGACGTTCCTCCGGTGAACGTGAACTAGTTGGATCCCCAGCTTGGGCAGCCTTCTCAAGTTTCGCTGCCGTATCTACGAGTTCCCCTTTAAATTCATAAAATAATTCCTCTTGGACTGAAAACAGATCCAAGGCAAATTATTCTTTTGAAATATCTTCAGCTGACTTTAGAAGTGAAATTTTATGGTCATTGGCAAGAAATTGTTGCTATAGGTCATGCCAGCCGTTTATTCGGACAAGATAAAATCCATGGGTTCGCTTTGCTGTTGCAGTTTTTTTGGTATTCGCGATGAACTTTGTCATCTGTTCGATTAAAGATTTTTGCATTTTCAGCAAAGAATCAAGTGGAATTTGAGCCATGATCGGATTGGTAGCAGTTAATTTGTTTTTTATTGCAGCTTTTAAGAGCTCGATATTACAAGAGACTAAACTAATCCTTTTAATCACTGTTCACACTTATATGCACTCTATAAAGGAAAAGGACTTACGGTATTCTTCCAAGATGCTGGATCTTGAAGGGCTCGAAGGACCAATGTTTCGTTTCAGCAAACAGGAAAAGGACACTTTAAAAACCAATTTAATTTAATTCCAAAAAAAGCAATCACAATACAATACACTACAATACTATACAAAATGAAATCAAAAACTAAAACCACTTGACTTAATTAAAATAATTATCTTAAACAATAATGTTGTCTCGCAAGGTGTTGTTCAAAAACTGCCGAATCCACTTCGATCACCGTCAAAGTTGTCATTCCATCCATTTACTTATTGCTGATCGTCAGCATGATCGGTCGCACATGTGCACCTTGATTTGGGTCGATGGTCGATGCCCCTGCTGAATTGATAGAAAACAAAACGCGAAGTTCAAATGTTTTTTCACTGGTTACAGGAAATGCTTCACGTGTCGCAGACAATTAGGGAGGGTGAATTGGGTATATTCACTCCGTCGACTGAAATGGGTTGGGGGTGAACTGGGCGTTTTTTAAGGGACATTAAACAGCATTGGGTTTTGGATGCATTAAACGTAACACGATTTGCTCTGCCCCAAGCAAGGACCTTGGAAATGTCGTTGTTTAATGATCTAAACATGATTGATTAAATTATTTAGTTTAGATAATTATATAAATTTAAATTATTAAATAAGAAATATTATTTATAAATGGTAGCGACAGCTACATTATCAGCTCCTCAGCGAAAACGTCTATCCTTGAAAAAAAATTTTAAATTAAAATCTAACTCTCTTTTTTGCAGTCAAAAACAAGAGCAATCCAAACAAAGAGGAATAAAAAAATTCCTCTTTGTTTGGATATTGCTCTTGTTTTCTACAAAAGCAGGTTTTTCTTTACCTTAAATGGTAATTTTGTAATGAAGGTTTTGATCTATCGATTCGAATAAATACGAATTATGCATTTTTGAAATCTTTTGGCACGTATATATGCGAATTTGATTTCTTAGAATTCGTTGGGTTAAAGTTATAGACACATATTTGAAGTTGGTTTAGTAAATTTGATGGATCGATAATTTGCGTCTTGTAATGGATGAAAAATCCTCCAGAAACACGAAGAGGTTGTCCGCTCCGCTGGAGAGCATTGCAGTTCTTCCCAATCCCAGCACGAATTGAAGTTTTAGTTTGCCTGTGTTGTCGTTCAATCTTGTCGTTCAAAAGTGCAAAAAACACTGTTTTTTGACATATCGTCGCTTATACAACAATACCGCGTAAGTCAATAAAATAGTTTTTAAAAAAAAGTTGAACCGACTTCACAAAAAGCGCTAAAAAGCTTAAAATAATTTTTAATTTAATATCTATTACGACATTTTGAAGTCGGTGCAAATCAAACAAACCAAACAACTACAACAAAAATATTTAATCGTCATTTCTTATGATCCCGTAAGCTGAAACGTTCAGGTAGTATTATTATTTTCAATTGTGGTTCTGTAGTTGTTTTATTTGTTTAATTTGCACCGACTTCAAAATGTCGTAATAGATATTAAATTAAAAATTATTTTATGCTTTTTAGCGCTTTTTGTGAAGTCGGTTCAACTTTTTTTTTAAAACTATTTTATTTGTCACTTTTTAGTGTCTTCTACTCTATACAACGAAGAAAGAACCATCCAAATCGGTCCACGCGTTAAAAGTTAGTTTTAACCCCCTACCTCACCCCATTCCACTAAATTTTTTTTCTCATGGTATCAATCAGGGAACATACTCTACCAAACAGAAAAGGAATCATCGAAATCGGTTCACGCGTTACGAAGTTACTACCCCTCCCCCTCCCCCACCAGCACCATATGACCAAATTGTTCTCCTATTAGCAATGGGGATCACACTCTATACAACAGCAAAAGAACCATCCAAATCGATCCACGCGTTACATAGTTAATTTACACCCCCTTCTCCCACCCCCACCCCACCAACATTTGTTTTCTCGTAGTATCAACCAAGGATCATAATCTACCCAATAGAAAAAGAATTATCCAAATCGGTCCACGCGTTACGAAGTTGGACTACCCTCCCCCCCCCCACCCACACCTTTCACCATAGGACCAAATTATTCTCCTATTAGCAATGGGGGATCATACTCTATTCAACAGAAAAAGAACCATCGAAATTGGACCACGCGTTACAAAGTTAGGTTCCACCTCCACCCCCCACCCCCATCCCCCAAAATTTTTTTCACCTGGTATCAACCACGGAACATACTCTACCCAACAGAAAAAGAATTATTCAAATCGGTCAACGCGTTAAAAAGTTAGACTATCTCTACAACAAAAAAGAACCATCCAAATCGGACCACGCGTTACAAAGTTAGGTTTCACCCCCACCCCCTACCCCCACCCTACCAACATTTTTTTTGACTTGGTACCAATCGGTGAACATACTCTACCCAACAAAAGAAGAATCATCAAAATCGCTCGACGCGTTACGAAGTTATGCCCGGTCAGACATAAAAAAAAAAAACAAAAAAAAACACGTCGAACTTAGAACTTAGGACTCCAAAACGGTATATTCACACACCATGACGAACTCCGCTAAGCTACCAAGATTGGAACTAAAGACATTTTCAGGGTAATACAAAGACTGGATATTATTCTGGGAGAGATTTCGCAGCGCAGTACACGAACGAAAAGATTTAACTGGAGCTGACAAATTTAATTATTTACAGGGGCAACTAAAAGGAAAGGCAGCAGAAAGATCATAAGAAATGACGATTAAATATTTTTGTTGTAGTTGTTTGGTTTGTTTGATTTGCACCGACTTCAAAATGTCGTAATAGATATTAAATTAAAAATTATTTTATGCTTTTTAGCGCTTTTTGTGAAGTCGGTTCAACTTTTTTTTTAAAACTATTTTATTTGTCACTTTTTAGTGTCTTCTACTCTATACAACGAAGAAAGAACCATCCAAATCGGTCCACGCGTTAAAAGTTAGTTTTAACCCCCTACCTCACCCCATTCCACTAAATTTTTTTTCTCATGGTATCAATCAGGGAACATACTCTACCAAACAGAAAAGGAATCATCGAAATCGGTTCACGCGTTACGAAGTTACTACCCCTCCCCCTCCCCCACCAGCACCATAGGACCAAATTGTTCTCCTATTAGCAATGGGGGATCACACTCTATACAACAGCAAAAGAACCATCCAAATCGATCCACGCGTTACATAGTTAGTTTACACCCCCTTCTCCCACCCCCACCTAACCAACATTTGTTTTCTCGTAGTATCAACCAAGGATCATAATCTACCCAATAGAAAAAGAATTATCCAAATCGGTCCACGCGTTACGAAGTTAGACTACCCTCCCCCCCCCCCACCCACACCTTTCACCATAGGACCAAATTATTCTCCTATTAGCAATGGGGGATCATACTCTATTCAACAGAAAAAGAACCATAGAAATTGGACCACGCGTTACAAAGTTAGGTTCCACCTCCACCCCCCACCCCCATCCCCCAAAATTTTTTTCACCTGGTATCAACCACGGAACATACTCTACCCAACAGAAAAAGAATTATTCAAATCGGTCGACGCGTTAAAAAGTTAGACTATCTCTACAACAAAAAAGAACCATCCAAATCGGACCACGCGTTACAAAGTTAGGTTTCACCCCCACCCCCTACCCCCACCCTACCAACATTTTTTTTGACTTGGTACCAATCGGTGAACATACTCTACCCAACAAAAGAAGAATCATCAAAATCGCTCGACGCGTTACGAAGTTATGCCCGGTTAGACATAAAAAAAAAAAACAAAAAAAAACACGTCGAACTTAGAACTTAGGACTCCAAAACGGTATATTCACACACCATGACGAACTCCGCTAAGCTACCAAGATTGGAACTAAAGACATTTTCAGGGTAATACAAAGACTGGATATTATTCTGGGAGAGATTTCGCAGCGCAGTACACGAACGAAAAGATTTAACTGGAGCTGACAAATTTAATTATTTACAGGGGCAACTAAAAGGAAAGGCAGCGGAATCAATCGCTGGTTTCATACCATCCAAATTATGATGCTGCAATCGCTATGCTCTTGGAGGAATTCGGTAACAAAGAGAAATTAATAGATAACGCCATGCAGCAATTGATGTCTCTTCCGCGCGTACTTCAGGGAAACGATGTAATCTCACTTCGAAAACTTTACAGCTCCACTACGACAACTATTCGTTCTCTTACTTCTCTTGGTGTACCCACTAATCAGTATTCTGTGATGCTAAAGAGTTTACTGCTAAAGAGCTTACAACGCGAGCTAGCTATAGAGTTTCACCGCAGTTATGGAGAATCGGCAGAGATAAGTAAGCAATCGACTGTGACAGTGAACGCAGAAGCGGAATCTTCATCGCTCATAGATGATGAAAGCTCTGCGAGCATTTCTGGGGATAAAAATGTAAGAGACATTTTAAAATTTCTGAAGAGAGAAATAGAGTCGTTAGAAAAAGTGGGACCAAATCATGCTAAACGTTCAAGTGTTTATCCTGAATGCAGCAAAACATACAGAACTTCTGCTGGATTATTAACGCCGTCAAATAATACTTAGGCGGTTCAATGTTGCTTTTGTCACTCGAGTTCCCATTTTTCGGATCGTTGCAGTTCTCCTCAATCAGTGTTCGCTCGAAAAGAACTGCTTAAAAGAGAAGGACGTTGTTTCAGATGCACTCGTCGCGGACATGGCAGCAAAAATTGTAAAAATAAATGGATTAGGTGTAACAACTGTCGTGGTAGCCACGCTACATCACTTTGTGATCCACAACATCGAGCCAGAGCAGCTTACGCTAAATGCAATGTCAAGGCCAACGAAGACCATGATAAAACCCAAAACTCTTCGAATCTAACGACAAGCTTGTGCTCGCCTATTTTGCAGCGTACTCCTCATGTTTATTTGCAGACAGCATGTGTGATCGTGTCTGATTTAAACCTTTGTCATAGCAACTCAATATTTGTGCGTGTAGTGCTAGATGGCGGATCACAGAGAACGTATATAAAGGAAAGTGTAGTTGATAAATTGAAGCTGGATTCATATGATAGTGTTGATATGCAAATTGTTCCCTTTGGAAGCACAAGGCGAGTGCCGCTAAAGACTTTCAGTCGCGTCAAAGTGATGTTAAAGAGCCAGTACGAGGACCGTTATATTTGTGTTTTAGCAGTAGTAGTGCCAGAAATATGCCCAAATATTTTAATAAGGCCTGCTGCAAATGACAGTGGAATATCTGGGTTAGCGTTAGCGGATACTTGTCAATGTGTCGACTCAGAAACGGACATCGGACTGTTAATAGGGTCAGATGTTTATTGGAAGGTGGTATTAGAACAAACTTAAAGATTAAGTGAAAGTTTAGTTGCAGTTAATACTATTTTTGGTTGGACGGTGCATGGACCGGCGATCCCGAGTAATGAAGAAAACTTGACTCTCTCAGCTAAAACCCTTCATCTGCAATGACTACAAGAAGATGAAAATGTCCCAAATATTGAACAATTTTGGAGTCTTGAAGCAATTGGTATTACTTCACCTAACAACAAAACAAACTCCGAGGTATGTGCAGCAGACTATATTTCTCGCCAGGGGCAACGCTACGTTGCATCGTTGCTGTGGAGAGATCCAAATTGCCATATTGACAGCTATAAGGATGGTGCAGCTTTAAAGTATGTAAAATTAATTAACAATTTACGCAAGGATCAATCAAAGCTACGCGATTATGACAACGAGATGTGGAATCTTATCTCTTCTGGCATAGCAGAACGTTGCACAGAAAATTATGAGCTTGGCCAAAGGGTATATTATATGGCTCATCGACCAGTATACCGTGAGGACAAGGAAACATCAAGAACACGAATTGTTTTCGACGCATCGGCGAAGTCAGGTAATAACTTCTCATTAAATCAACTTGTATCTCCTGGCCCTAATCTCTTACCGGAAGTGTTAGCTATAATGCTAAATTTTCGTATGGGAAAATTTGGAATCGTAGCAGATGTGGAAAAAGCCTTTCATCAAATTTCTCCGAGTCCAAAAGATAGAGATGTTCACAGATTTCACTGGTTCGATCAAAGGTTGAACGACTCTGAAAGTATGCCATCACGTGCCACATATAGAATGACACGTGTTACTTTTGGAGTACTTTTGGTTAAACGCCACATTAAAATCACATATCGAGGTGGAATCCAAGAATTTTGAAGATACCTGTCAGCTATTAAAGCATTCATTTTATATGGATGATTTAGTTTTGAGTCTTGATGAATATGCAGCAGCTGTACAATTCTACAACGACACTAAGGAAATAATGAAACGTGCGTGCATGAACATCAGAAAGTGGAACACTAACGATGAAGACTTAAAGAGCGAGTTGTTAGAAAACTTCAGTCCTCCAGAAATTCAAAGGGTTTTGGGCATTATCTGGTTTTGCGGCAAGGATGAAATAGCGGTTGATATAGATAAAATTTGTGAATCTTTGCTACATGTTATTACGAAACGTTTTCTTCTTCAATTTATAGCAAGAATTTACGATCCCTTGGGAATGTTGGGGCCATTTTCTGTAAAATTGTAATTGTTGTTTCAAGAGACTTGGCGTCTTAAGCTTACCTGGGATGAAACCTTGCCCCATAAATTAATGGTTATATGGAATAACTGCGTTAAAAATATCTCTGCCTTGAAGGAGATAACACTTCCACGATATGTTTTCAGCGGTTTTAAGGGGGTACATCACCAACTACATATCTTCTCGGATGCTAGTCCACAAGGCTATGGCGCTGTTGCTTTTATAAGAACTTCAAATGAAAATGGTTTGGCTAGTGTTTCTTATTTATGCTCAAAAAATAGAGTGGCTCCTTTGAAGGGCGCTAAATCAAATCTAACGTTCCCTAAATTGGAACTCACAGCAGCACTTATCGGTTCTCGTTTACTAAAGTATTTAAAAGAAAATTTAAAGTTTGAATTACATCATAATTATCTATGGTCAGACTCTATGATAACTTTGTATTGGATTTGTAGTGACAAAAGAAGATATGAGCAGTATGTAAAACACAGAGAAATCATTTTGGCGCCATTGTCCCGGAGCAGAAAACCCAGCAGATTTATTGACGCGTGGCGTATCAGCTGAGGAGCTTCAATGTTCAAAGCTTTGAAAAAACGGACCCCAATGGCTGCGGTGTCCTGAAATGCACTGGCCTCAACAAGAGCAATTCGTACAGGATGCAATAATCTCTTCATTTTGTCTGCATATCAAAAACTCGGATGAGACTTCGCGAGGCAAGGTACCCATAAACCTCGAAGAGTTCAGCCAATATCGAAGATTGATCAGGGTTACAGCGTATGTACAACGATTTAAAAATAGTTTACGTGGTGCTAGATTTGAAAGTAAATATCTCGCAGCTAACGAATTTGAAATGGCTGAAATATTTTGGATTCGACTTATTCAGGTGGAAACCTTTAAAGAAGAAATTAAGGCGTTACACAAATCAAAGTCTATATCAAAAGGATCTACAATTTTAGCTCTGAACCCTTTCTTAGACCATCAGGGATTACTTAGAGTTGGAAGTCGACTTCTTGAGTCTGAATTTAGTTGGAGTGAAACTTTTCCTATCCTGCTCCCAAAGCAATCGCACTTAACTCTCCTTTTAATAAGAGATGCACATGAACGAGTTTTACATGGAGGCGTCAATGTTGTTCTCACACGACTGCGTGAGAGATTTTGGATTATAAAGCCCCGTCAGTTAGTTAAATCAGTGCTTTCGCGTTGTAAGATATGTGCACGACTAAAAAGTAAGCCCGCTTCACAGCCCTTTGCACCATTACCAAAATCACGACTACTTGCGTCAACACCATTTGAAACTACAGGTTTAGATTTTGCAGGCCCCCTATATGTTCGTCGAAATCCAGAGGACGATATCACAAGGAAAGTGTATATACTGCTTGCTACATGTGCAGTTACTCGTGCTGTACATTTGGAAATTGTGCCAGACTTGACTACAGATTCTTGCATCGCCGCTTTAAAGCGTTTTTTTGCTCGTCGTGGAATGCCGAAGCTTATTATGTCCGAAAATGCAAGAACTTTCAAAAGAGCTTCGAAAGAGCTGAAAATTCTTAGTCAGGTTATAAACTCTGAAACAATGCAAGGTTATATTTCTTCCAATGGAATTTCTTGGCAATTCATAGTCGAACGCGCTGCATGGTGGGGTGGCTTTTGGGAAAGACTTATTAAACTCGTTAAGGACTCCTTGAAAATAACGAACGCCGTGAAGTGCTTACGATTGAACAGCTTCAAACTCTTTTGGCAGAAGTGGAAGCAATTATAAATTCTCGACCGCTGACGTATATTTCGGACGATCCAGTGGACTTAAACCCACTAACACCTAACCATTTCCTTATTGGTACTCTCCCTACCTCGTTAACCCCAAACTTTTCTGCTACAACGAAGCGAAATGGAAAACGAGGCTGCGACTGCAAAACGCATTTTTTAAACGATTCAAGACTGAATATCAACGTTTGAGATCAGCACATTACGGTACTCGTTCCTTTTCAAAAGAAGTTAAAAATGGTGACGTCGTAACTTTCAATGATCCCTCTACTCCTCGACACCTATGGAGATTAGCTTTGGTTGAAAATACTTTCCCGGGACGAGATGGCAAGATTCGAGCTTGTGAACTGAAGTTGGCAAACGGAATTAAAATACGTCGATCAGATCAACATATATATCCTTTAGAAGTACACGATTCAGCGTCGGGGGAAGATGTTGAAAATGTTTGTTAAAATATTCTCTTTACTTCAAATAATATTAAGTATTCTCTGCTCTTAAAGTTTATAGTTATAACTGTATATCTCTTTAATAACTTTGAAATAGTTCAGTTTGCCATTAAGCTTCGACGTGTACGGGTTATTTGTATTGAGCCGAATAAACATTGTATTAAAATATTTTTAACGCCGACTTTCATTTTAAATATCCAAACTACCATTGCAGGTACAGTTATTTCCAAAATTGAAAAAAATGGTTTTCAGCATTTTCCTAAATTTTCTCCGAAAATCATGTAATTAGTACACCTTTTTTTTATTGGATTTTTTTTCTTACTTGGTAATAATTTTCTTTTGGATTGCTTGTTATATTAGTTTCTTTTCTTCTTCTTTTAGTTTTATAATATTTGATAGTATTGTATTTTGAATTTTTTTTTATTTTGTACTGGTAAAAGATGTAGTCTTGTGTAAATATCCTGAATAAATTGATTTGATTTGGATTGTCCATTTTATTACCTTTCCAAAAATGTCCAACATGGCGAGGTAGACAAAGGATTAGAAAAATCGCATCCTTAGAAATCCCTGACTACCTAATTATTTTATTGCACTTTAGGTAGGAAATTCTTTAAAGAAACAAAATTTTTCAGATAAAGTGTGGAAAATTTTTGTTGGGGTTAACAGGTTAAGTTTAATTATTGCTGCAAAAAAGTTATAAAAATGTTAGTGTAATTTTGTTTTATTGCCGATATTAGCTTGTATTCACACCCTTGTATCCTGGCGTTCTGTTAGTCGTACCTGATAGAAATGTTGCTATTAAAAAGGGTCAGGGTACCTATCAGAGTTGAAAAAAAATCAATAAGTACTTGTGTTTTTAAGCAAAAATAATTACAAAGTGGTAGAATTTACTTTTAAGGATATTATTTACATTTATGGTGTAGTAGACCGAAACGAGAGATCGGCTGTACTGGAATATCAAAGGAAATTCCCTAATCGGCGAACACCCGAAAGAGGTGTATTTACACGGACTATCCGAAGGTTAAGATAAAGAGGAAGGGAGGCAGGGAGGCAGGGTGGCAGGGAAATTCCGAAACTTCTGCCGACGTCGAGCAGCAAATAATCACCATCGTGAGGCAAGACCCTGATTTTAGAGTTAATATGATTTAGTTTCTTTAAATTGCAGATTTTCAAATATTTCCCGATAAGTTTTCTACTTATAAATTTCTACAAACTTTCTCTACCTGGGCAGGTTGTACCTTTTTGGAAAGGTAATAAGATGGGCAATTCAATAAAAAATGGGTGTATTAATTATATAAATTTAGGAGAAAATTTGCGAAAATGCTGAGTTTTAGGTAATTGCAAACCATTTCTTTCACTTTTGGAAGTGACAGTATCTGCAATGGTAGGAGTTAGACCAACAATGTTGACATTGGGATAGTAATTTTTTAGCGTTTGTTTGATGTCGCTGTATTAGGTACGTTGAATTTTTTTTTCTTTTCTTACTTGGTAATAATTTTCTTTTGGATTGCTTGTTATATTAGTTTTCTTCTTCTTCTTTTAGTTTTATAATATTTAATAGTATTGTACTTTGAATTTTCCTTTTATTTTGTACTGGTAAAAGATGTAGTCTTGTGTACATATCCTCAATGAATTGATTTGATTTGATTTTGATTAGATTGCCCAATTTTTTGTTTGGCTAGGTGGGATCTATCACCCCACTCATTTTGGCACATCAGATCTGTAACACCCTGTATGGATATGATTATAAGAATGGAAAATACTTTTTATAAATTTTTGTTTTCCTGTATAAGTACTATAGGGTTACAATATACATTTTCATTTACATGGAAAAAATAGTGGACGAATCGAAAAATTTCAATGAGATAATTAGTTGGTAGTTTTTTTGCAATCATTGAATCGTGTATTCTTCTTATTTTCGTTTTGTTTGATATTGTTTCTGATGGCTCGTATTGTAATTAGATACGAGAGTACTTTTCACTTGCATTTTGTCTTTATAGTAAATATTTTGATCTGAAAGTGTTTATCTTGTAGTGCCGTATGGTGCCTGTGACGGGGTTAATTTAGGTTTTGTAGCTTTTGTGTTATTTTGTTTTATTTTTGCGTATAAAGTGTAAAGTGATTTTATGTATCAGTGTTCTTAGGCCAGTAAGATTTCCGTTAGGCTTGTATTATATTTAGTCTTGTTAAAGATGTTCACTTTATCGGTTGGTTTTAGAGTTTTATGGATCGAGGGGGTGGAGCTAAACCTTGCTATTTTCTACATGCAGAATATTGTTCCGAATTGGAACGGGACTATTCGACTTAGGAAACACCCTTCGGAAGGGTGCTATTATACAGTCAGGGTTTGCAGGGCCGTGCCAGGCCTGGAACGCTCTTGCCGGGTACTGTTAGGCCCTGGTCGTGTGGGAGTGTCTCTTCTCGGTAAGAAAAATGAAATCTTGCGTTGGTTTTTTTATTATATATATATTAAAATTGCAGGCGGCGTTGCCGTCTTAAGCGGAGTGTTGTTTGACGCGTGCATCGGGAGTGTCTGCGTTTGGACGGCGACCAAGGAGCAACGAGGTAGTCGTAGAAAATGCCGCTGATTTAGGGATTCCTCAAAGTTTTGAAGAGGGGACGTCGAGTCGCCATACTTTGTGTCCGGCGGTGACCATCCAGTTCCCTATGAGAATTGGGAACTATCCCCGGTTGTTTTCTTTATTCCATTTATATTTTTGTTTTTGAGAAGAAAAATAAAGGAATTTGTTTCTTTTTTGTTTTTATTTTCGCGTTGTCTCGTTAGATTTTTCGATTTCTGAGGTCAGTGTTACAGCTTTCTACCTTGATCAAAAAGTTCAAGTCGAATAAACAGGTAAGTGGTCGTGGAAAAGATGATTAACGAGCGAGTCTGGTTTTAAAACGCGAGACAGTTAAGTCACGGATTAGAAGAGTCCGGTTTGAACTGTGAGCTCTAGTTGAAAACATCGTAAACAAAGTCCGGTGTGAATATTAAGTGTTGAAATAGTAAAAATAATAAAAGGCGAAGTGGTCAAAGATTAAGTAATTAGTGTAGTATAATTATATGAGAAATAATTAATAAATAGTGTAGTGCTTCTGCATCTAAAATGCTAATTAAGTAATGTATAACTTCTGCACCTCCAATAAGGAAACAATTAGTGCAGTAATAATGGACTATAGAAGATAATTAACTGATGTAACGAAAAAATTAGTGTAGTGTTACACTGATGTAAGCCTATTGTATAATAGAACGTAAATTATTAAGTGGATCCAAGCTGTAAGGTGTTAAAGTAAAATAAAAAGAACTTAGTGGTCAACAGTTTTTTTTAACTTGGAAACTCCTCGTTTAGTATATACATACAACAAAAAACAAGGTTATAATTGAGTGGGGTAATTTGTTGAGTGTGAATAAATATAACGAAATTGCAAATTGACTCTGGTGAGTAACCTTAAGAAATTATAACATCAGTTCTTTATGAAATATATATTATATATTTTTTTAAATTTATTCTTTAGAAGTAATCTGTTATGTTTTTTGTGTTAGTATAGCATTCTTTTTAATTTGTAATTAATTTTGTTTGTTTGTGAATTTTTCTTATATAAAATTCTCCGTCATTTATTCATTTGAACCTTTAAAAATGTTTTTTTTACTAATAGAATTTTGTTTCTTTTTACTAACTTTTGTTAATTTTTGTTTTAAGATAATCACTCTATAAATACATAAATATTACAATGCTATTTAATTATTTATATTCTTATTCTCACAAGATGCTCAACATATGCCATAAATATTCACATGACCCGAGTGAATTTTGAAAAACAAAAGTCAGAACAAACTATTTTAAAATTCGATCAACGTAAGTAATATAAAATTTCTTAACACGATCGGTGTTTCTTATAAAGAATAGTTAAACTCCTTTGGCTCGTCTCCAACAGCAGCACCAACGGGTTAACTTTTCTTCAGCTGCTGGACGCCTTCGCGAGAAAACGAAAACTAGATATTAAAACAGCAAAATTAAATACCGATCTATACAGCTCTATCAAATTATGATCACATCCACTGTCACAATAACATTGCAGTAAAAATATTTTCACAAAATATGCAGGAAATGTTCAAATGACCCGAGTAAATTTACAGAAACAAAAATCAAAACAAACTCGAACAACGTATTATATATTATTAACTTCCCACATATAG
The DNA here is from genome assembly GCA_964036015.1 of Leptarthrus brevirostris. Lineage (NCBI taxonomy): Eukaryota > Metazoa > Arthropoda > Insecta > Diptera > Asilidae > Leptarthrus > Leptarthrus brevirostris. The sequence goes on from OZ038371.1 coordinate 103,575,462, forward strand.
GAAATTATTGTAATGGGCCCGATTATCAAAATTTTTAGTTTTAATTTTTTTTTACATTTCAAAGTCACCATAGTGTTTTACGCATTTTTTTGAACACATGTATGTGTGTGTGTGTGTGTGTACGTACGTACGTACGTTCGGACCCACTTTTTTCGACAACGAAATCTCGCGAACAAAAAACGATAACGACTTCGCTATGGTGCCATTCGAAGCGTATTATTATCAATAAGAGCTGAAAGAAATTTAATCAATTTCGGTTCAGCCGTTTTTTTCTGTTTAAACAATTTCTTTAATGAATAAACTTTGTTTATATCAATTAAAAATGGTCTATTACTATTAAGAATTGTTTATATCAATTATAAATTGTTTATAACCATTCAAAATTATTAATAACAAATGAATTCCAAACAGAGTGCATTTATTTGGTTTTCATTAAAAAATAGTGCTATAACGGAATAATATTTTAAAATTTTTTTTTTCATCTAATTACAACGAAATTATCATGATAAATTAAATTCATTAATTTATTTATTTATAAATTTAAAATATCAATTTTTAAATTTTTTTTAAATGAGATACAAGTGGGCGAAAGTTTTTTTTTGAAAAAGATTCATCTGATCTAATTGGTTCTGATACAACTCGATAGATACAACTGGATACTTAAAAAAAATCCAGAACTTTTGTAGTTTTTTGTAACATTAAAAAAATGTTAAAAAGCCATAAATAGTTGATATTAATGATAAATAAAACGATAAATCGAATAGTATGAATTTTATTGAGTTTTCACTTACTCGTAATATAATTGAATATTGTTAATAACAATTGAAGATTTTTATTAACTGGGAAGTTCTTCGTGTGGACCTCAAGGGTCGCACCAATGATGCGACACCCAGAATCTGGACCCACCCCACTAGTTTTATTCTTATTCTAATAGTTCTTGTGTAATAATTAGTTGTAACTTGTAATTTGCTGTATAGGTATATAAATAATGTTTTTATTTCTTGTGATTTTTTTTGCGTTAAAAATTATTTATTTAGTGCAACTGTTTTTCTTTGTGCCCTTCTCTCTTTTCCCGTATTTAAACATAATGTTTATGTTATTTTCTTCATAATTGGGATTTGTTAAATTTGTACCTACTTGTTTCTGTGTCTGCCAGTTTATATCAGAAAAAGTTACTTTTTTTATCTGGTTTTGTCTTATTTGGTGGGGGTGTTTGTGGAAGAGTTGCTTTCTTGCGGATGGGATTGGGGTATCGGATTGTGTTGTCCAATTTGTTGCAGTTTGGTTCTTACTTATTTTTCGTTTCTTGAGCGATAAGTATCGCTGTTATCGTTATATATGACTTACTGATATATATATATATATATATATATATATATATATATATATATATATATATATATGTTTACTGATAATTACTAGGTTTCCTTTTTCATTTTGTTTTAAATGATTGATTTCGCATGATATTTGCTCTATGTATATCGGACTTCGTTATGTTTAATATGTTCGCAGGATAGTTTGGACCAGATGCTGGATAAATTTAGCTTCGATTTGAATGGTTTATAAATTACATTCATGTGTTCCTTATGTCCATGTAAAATTAAGTTTTTTGTTTTATGTAGCAGTCTGGGTTGATTGTAAGGTTCCCTTTCTTGGGTAGTATTACTGTATTTACAGCATACTAGGTCTATTGAGGTTGAGCTTTTTAGTAGAATAGCCATTAATTTGGCGTCACTAATTGAATTAATTGAATGGTGACTGGTTTGAAAATAATATTTGGCATTCTGATATGAGAGGTTCTTATTTAGTACTTTGGTTTCGCATCTCATGCATTGAGAGTTTATGCTAAAAATGGGGTGTGACAGTTTACAAATAAAGGTTTCGGTTGTAGGGGTGACACAATCATTATAATCTATTAGATTCAACCCATAATTGTTAAATGATGATCCCTAAAAGTAAATTAGAATTAAGGCAGGAATTAATTACTGAATTGATACAAATACTTACCTGAGTACCTGGGGCATCATCAGGTACAATGAATCATAAAAATATATCCATATGAAATGAAAAAGAAACATAATTAGATTGAAATACAGTAATAAGCATAAATAATACACACAAAAACATTGAATTTCATTAACTCAAGAAATCGTTTGAACGATGTAAACAATTTCTTGGGAAACCAACAACAACAACAGAGGGAAATTAAATTTTGAAAATTTTAATGAAATGACATGCAATACGTTGGTCCAGGACAATTAGCATAGCAAATACACAACACTGAACAGAATTTGGAAAATTCCAAATTCATTTTACAGGCATCACAGGTGAAATTTAAGAAATTCAGACACCTGTGGTAACTCCTGTAATTTTTTTAAAAACTTGCGCTGCGTTAAGTAGGTGTGGATGTGATGATTTCTGGTGTTCGGTGAGATTTTGTTGTGTCCAGGTGACGTGTTGGGGTCCAGTGACTGATGTGCCGAGTAATTGTTGCTGCCACTAAGTGGTTTAGCCTACTAAGAGCTCCCCTGGCTGGGACTTCTGCGAGGGCCTGTTAGGATACACTCAGGTCGTTGTGGAAATCCTGTTTAGTGGGGCCGGTTCATCCAAACGCCAAGATGCGACAGTGAATTTAGAAAAAGTCGGTGTTATGTGTTAAATGTAATGTTTATTTCGCTAGTTACCAGGTACAGTGCGTAAATCCGAAAACAAGAAGAAGACAAGATGGCGGAGTGACTTCTATAGTTTTTCTACTTTTCGAAAATTCGGAACTAACAAAATCTGCTAGATTTGTGATAATATTACAATTTAAATATTTCAAAGTAAAGTTAAGTTGCTCTAATTTAGTAAAAAAATATCTGCTTGTTTGTTCTGCCTCTAATTTGTGAACAAATTGAAATTTTAAATTGTGAGGTTATGGAAAAGTTTTTTTGTGTGAACAATTCTTATTTATGTCGTTTTAACTTGGTTATCGTCTCCGTTTCAGGCCCTTCTGATGTTGCTGAGGAATTTTATGATAGCGGATCTCCCCGGGATATGAAGTTGTAGGACGTTTTAGTTTTCTAGGGGAAAAGCCTACGGTATTCAATTAAAGCCGAAAAAATGGCTTAAACTCCTTGATTACTTAAATGAAATATAAATGTTCAGAAAAAATATTCTGGAGACTGGTCTAAGGCGATGGTTCTTTTGCTGTTGTATAGAGTGAGATCCCCCATTGCTAATAGGAGAATAATTTGGTCCTTGGGTGGGGGGAGGAGCAGTCTAACTTCGTAACGCGTGGACCGATTTGTACAATCCATTTTCTTTTGGGTAGAGTATGCCCTTGGGTGATACCACGAGAAAAAATGTTGGTGAGGTTCGGTTAGGCGGGGCGGAAGGGGGGGGGGGTGGAACCTAACTTTATAACGCGTGGACCAATGTGGATGGTTCTTTTGCTGTTGTATAGAGTGTGATCCCCCATTGCTAACAGGAGAATAATTTGGTCCTATGGTGGTGGTGGGTGAGGGGGGGGGGGTAGTAACTTCGCAACGCGTGGACCGATTTCGATGATTCCTTTTCTGTTCGGTAGAGTATGTTCCTTGATTGCTACCATGAGAAAAAAATTTTCGTGGATTCGAGGACCGCGTGGACCGACTTGGATGGTTGTTTCTTCCTACTTTCCTACCTGAACGTTTCAGCTCACAGGATCATAAGAAATAACGATTAAATACTTTTGTTTTAGTTGTTTGGTTTGTTTGATTTGCACCGACTTCAAAATGTCGTAAGAGATATAAAATTAAAAATTATTTTATGCTTTTTAGCGCTTTTTGTGAAGTCGGTTGAACTTTTTTTTTTAAAACTATTTTTTTCGTTTCAACACTTCTTTAGATGGTTCTAACGTACTTTCTTGTGACCGGTAATTCTCTGGAAAATGCATAATTTTGTATAGCATTAAATGTAGATTACTCTAAAAAAAAGATTTTCATAAAAAAATTAGTGAAAACGGGGGAGAAAGAGTTGACTCACTTTCATCTTGACGGTGACCTAAACGTCGATGCCGACATCATCCTCGATCTCGACCTGAACGGCAACCCTGACCTACGACCGACAGCGATCATTTCAAGACCATGACCTTGACCTCGTCTTCGACCTCGTTTTGATCAAAACCTCAAACAAAACATTGACTTGACGCCGATTTTGCCGTGGATCTCAACCTCGACTTTTATCATGACCTTGACTTGGCTTGGACTTCTCCCTCAACCTCCTTTACTCGCACCACCTCACAACTAACCCCTATCTTTTCACCCTCCTGCCTTTTCGAGTATATGTATGTATATTTCTTTGGCACGCTCTGAAGCCTAAGCGGCTTGATGGATTTTAGCTTGAGAGGTGTCGTTAGATACGTCTTAATTGTTAGAGTGACACTGGGTATATCAGAATTATAAAAATTAAAATAGGCTATTTTTGGCATCATATTAGGTCTTCAAAAATTTTTTATGGCCAGTCAGCACGTAAGGAATTCATATCTGAAGATACAAACAAGACGGTAGGCATTCTCAGCAGATTATGTATTAGGGTTGGATTGCGAGTTATGTGACGCCGTAACATAAATATTAACCATGGTCTAGTGAACGGCGCTATGGGTGTTACTCGAAAGTTTCAGTGGCCTGTTCTTCGCAGGGATCAATTGGAAACAGGACAGTTACCACAAGCAGTATTTGTTGAGTTTGACGACCTCACAATCAAAAATAATGAACCAGGAGTTGGTGTACGGATTGAACCCTGTACGATTGATTTTGATGCGCTTCGGGGGTAAGGAAAAATTGAACGCAGGATGTTGCCTTTAATCCTTAGTTGGGCTGTAACCGTTCATAGACTCAAAGGTACCACACTCGATAGGGCGGTTGTGGACCTCGGCTCACATATATTTGCAAAAGGTCAAGCGTATGTAGCTCTTAGTCGAATAAAAACATTAGCTGGATTGGCTATCGGTACCCTTGATCCTAAAAAACTATTAAACCCGCCACATGGTCAAAATTCTTTGAATAAGCTTCAACGTTTACGGGAATTTCATTTTATGAACTGATGACTTAAAGCCTTAAAGTTAACCTGAGGAAACTTTTAGAAACTTTAATTTTGTTTTAATATCCTTCTAAAAACCTTATTTGTTACCTTACTTTACTTTCGTGGGAATTTATTAACATGCAGATATTTAAATGATAAATTCATTCATTACGAAAACTAAAAAAATTAAAATTAAATAATTATTGAAAAAACAGAAAACCCGACTGCGTAAGAAATTGTAAACTTAAAATTTTCAAACTTACTTAATAAATGAACTGAAAAGATAGAAACAAGTTTAAAATTAAATATGTTTTTTGGTTTTGAATGATCATGGTTGACAGTGTTCCCAAACGCAGTCGGGGGCATCAAATATATTCATTTCATTTTCATTTTTCATTTATTAATTCAAATTTAAAAGTGCATACACAAGATTAAAAAACTTTTAACAGTACGCTACAGTCAATTTAGAAAATAAATCAATTTATGGTGAACAATGAAGCTACTAAGAATTAAATCAAATAAAAGTCTACTACATATCATAAAACAAATATAAATAATTTGAAAGTAAAGCAAGCGAAAATTGAATTTGTAAATAATACGAAATAAGAAAATAATCATATAAATAAATTAAATGTATAGTTTTAAAAATTCATATAAATATAAAAAAATACTGTACAACCTTTCACGCACGAACCAGAAGTTATAAGTCACAAAAAGAAATAAGACGTTTGAACTCATTGACAGAAGAAGCATCCTGAACTCTTGCAGGAAGAGAATCCCAAAGTCGGGCGAGCTGGACAAAGTAAGAACCCTCAAGGACTGACGAATGATGCCTAGGAATAAGCAACCTGCAACCTGTCCGCGACTGTAAAAGTTGAATGTGCTCAGCAAGATATATTGGTTCTCCAGAATGAATTAAACTAAACAAAAATAATAAGGCCTTACGCTTTAAGTATACATCAATATTACAACCCAGTAAAGAAAGCTTCAAGGGAGTAATGTGATCCGATCGGCTCAGTTTAAAAACAAATCGAATGCAGTCATTACTCATTAAATGCAACCTCTACCCTGAGCCTGCAAGTTGAGTCAAGTTTTGGGTAAATTAAGCTACCATATGTGAAACAAGGCTGAATAAGTCTTCTTACCAACCTTAAGCGCATTTCAAGAGGCAATACATCGACAGACAACCACAGCCTTCTCAATTCACCATATATCCTTCCAAGAGTAGCACTGACATGATCGCAACACCTCAAAGAAGTATTCAGTAACACCCCCAGACTATTAATTTTGGTTACAAAAGGCAAAACACTATTATTAAGAATAAAAGACGGTAATTCATTTACCCTAAGCGTTGTGTTGCCATATAAAGCTATACTTTGGGACTTACTAGGATTTAGTATGAGGTGATTGTTCAACGACCAAGCAGAAATTCTCTCGAGGTCATCATTAACTCTAGCAAATAAATCCTCCAATAATCCAACCGGTCTACTCAAATAAAGCTGAACATCATCAGCATAAAGATGAAGCTGCACATTTTGGACTGCCGTAAGGAGATCATTACTGTACATACAAAATAAAAAAGGTCCAAGAACAGACCCTTGCGGAACTCCACGACGTAGAGGTAACAACGAAGATAACCTGTTTCTTATTCTTACCCGTTGAAACCTGTGTCTGAGAAAATTATTTATCAGAGCTGCAGCAGAAGTAGAGAAACCAAATTTACTATAAAGCTTTTCAAGCAGAATCGAGTGATCAATGCTGTCAAATGCTTTTGAGAAATCAAGCAGAACCAGAACACCAACATTTCCTGCATCAAGTGCAATTCGAAGATCCGTTGACACCTTCAACAAAGCAGATTCACAACTATGCTTCGACCGAAAACCAGATTGAAATCTACATAAAAGGTCATTACTACTCAAAAACTGTTGAATTTGAACCACCATTATTTTCTCCATTACTTTTCCAAGAAAACTCAGTATGCTAATAGGCCTATAGTCAGAATGGATACTGGGGGAAGTTTTCTTAGCAACTGGGGAAACAAACGCTATTTTCCACGCATCCGGGAAGGAAGACGACATTAGGCAACAGTTTATTATGTTAAGTAGATATGGTGAAATACATGGCAATATCAGTTTAATATAACGAGGATCCATTTGATTAGAGCCAACAGCATTCGATTTAATAGAATATATAGCTCGCAAAAGTTCAAGATAATCAATACATCAGAATGAAAATGCATCAGATCCAGATTGATGAACGCGAGAAGAACTACTTACACCAGATGTAAAGGAAGACGTATCAACCTGCAATGAATTGGACGCAATTTCAGTAGGGTAAGTAAACTGTAACTGGTTCATTTCGTCCAGATCGAGATTACACTCTGCACCAGATTCTTTATGGATGCTAAGCCTCTTCAGATTACCCCAAAGATTTTTAGGAGGTAGAGTAGGGTCTAGTCTGGAAGCAAAATTATCACGCTTCTCATTACGAATAGACAAAGTAACCCTATTTCGTGCAGCCTTATAGAAGGAATGACTGCGGATGGTCCTGAGTCGTCTCCACTCTCTGTACAAATACTCGCGCTCCACAATAAGGGATCTAATTTCTTGAGAAAACCATGGACAATGTTTAACCCTGATACTCTTAACTCTAAGCGGAACATATTTATCGTACAAGTAGGATATAAAACTATTAATTTTTTCCACCTTGGAGTTCACTGATAGATCATTAAGGCTACTACATCATGAGAGCGAACTACTGTTGAGTGGTGTGGGGATTTTGTACCAAAAAGAAAAATCACTTGTTTAAACAAAAAAAAACTTTATTGTAAAAAATATTAAATGAACTTTCTTTATAATTTTTTTTTAATATTTGACGAAATGAAACTGAATTTCACAAAATGAACCGCACCGCACCGGAGCTGAAATTTGTACGTGCGGTGGAAAACGTGCTTCATAACACTACATTCGGTAAATAAACTACCAGTATGGACGTAATTATAATCATGGTAAGAAAAAACCTTCCTAGGAATACAACCACCAATTGGAATATTATAAGTCATAAAGAGCAAATCATGATCTAAAATACTAATTGGACTAAGCTGATTATGAAATAGAATATTGTCTTTTTCAGATACAAATAAGAGATCGAGGAGCGAGGGTTTACAACAATAAAAATAAGTAGGTTGATCATTTACAGCATTTAAATGCACTGATTGCATTACGGACAAAAACTCTACAGCCGAAGAATCCCTGCTGAGTACATTTACATTAAAGTGACCACCCACTATTACATCACTACATCCATGTAATAAATTATCCAATGAACCTACAAACTCATCGGCAATATGACTAACAAATCTTCCGGGTGGACGATAAACAGCCGACAATACACATTTTTCAATTCCGGTATCAACCATTACACAAATATATTCAAAAATACCACCAGACGAAGATTTAATTTTTTTAGATTTTAAATTGCTTTTAATATAAATGGCAACCCCCCCCCCCCCCCACCACAACGATCTTTTCGGTCAACACGATAAATTTTGTAGCCAGGTATGGATACATATGATGAGGGTATGTTATCATTCAGCCATGTTTCACTAATCAAGATAGCATGAATCATGGAATCAGAAAATATTTCACGCAGCTCATCAATTTTGTTTCTAATACTCCTAGCATTAAGTGTACAAACGTTTAAACCCTGGGACTGCCTACAGAAAATGCCGAGCAATGATTTTACCCGGTACAGCTCACACAAGCCACTACCCGAAATCATTTAAAAGCACGTAACTGTCAATGAGTCCAAGAAAAATTAAGAAATTTATACATAACAACATTCCGCCTATGGGAAAGGTTGCCCAGACTAGCAAGAAAATCATAATTGAATTAATGAGTAACAATATATCCATATCTATACAATTCAAATAATAAAAAATAATAAAAATAATTTCTTACAGAAATAAAAGCAGAAAAAAAAACAATTATCAGGATAAGAATTTACCAAATGAAAATTATGTTTGATCACTATCCACCGCATTTGATGCACTTGCACTTGCTCCACACTTTACGGTTGCAGTAATTTCACACAATTGATTGCAGCTGGCAACTTTAAGACGAGCCTCATCAGGTTTGCATTTAATGTAAACAAATCCATCTCGGCTGAAAACTGTTGCAACTTTCTCAGATCTCCGCAATTGCTGCGCCTCCCTCAGAATTTGATTATTCCTCGCCGTTAAGCTCTCATTGATATATACTGGGCATTCGGACGAAAATCTACTAATCTGATTTAATTTAAATTTAGACATTTTAAATAATGTAATAAAAGAGATGTATTCAACGGAGGTAGAAAACTTCAAAATTATTGGTGGATCAGATTTGGTTTTTTGTTTCATCCAAAAAACATCGAAATGGGGGGAGAGAGAATGTCCAATTTTAGCAGCAATAGAATGCATTACCTCCCTCAAATTTTCATTATGCTTTTTCGGAATCCCCCTTATAATGGCATCAGGTAGTCGCATAACACGTTTAAAATTTTCGCACTCATAATCCAAGTTCGAGTACTTCTGCTTAAGTTCGGCTAGCTTCACCTCCAGATCATCGATACGGGATCTCAAACCATTTATAGCAGTGATGTCCAAACCTATGCCCGCGGGCAAGTGAGCTTTTGAGCTTTTTAATTCGTATATGCACTTGTTTGACTGTATTCGGTTTGTTGTTTTTGCGTTTTTTAATCGTTTAAGCATGCAAAAGTTAAAAAAATCGTCATATTTAAGTAGTTCTGTAAGCAATTATACAATATCTAAAATATACAAGCTTTTGAAAACATTTTAAGGTTCTAAATTAAACAAACAGTATTTTTTTTTATTTTATTTTATTTTTTTATTTATTTAAGCTTAATACAGGCTACTGCATAAAAAAAATAAAAAAATTAAAAAAATAAAATACAAGCTATAACTTAATACTAATTCTACAGACTATAATAAATGAATAATTAAGAATAAATAAATAAAAAGTATAAGCTACAATATGAGCTATATATATTGATTACTGGCAGAAGGCGTAAGGAAGAAGAATTAAAGTAGGCGATCAGGATCAAGATGGGCGGGGTCAAGATATAAGGCTTTGTGGAGTGATGATTTACTCAGATGGAAGTCAAAAGACTTCTCGTAACATCCTGGTAATTGGCTCGCTTTGACCGTAGTTTGTGCGATGGCGGTCGAGTCGGAAAAGGGGAGTGGACCTAAGGTTACGGGGATTGGTATAGATGGGTAAAGATTGCAGGATGGAGGGGCAGTCTATGGCACCAGTTAATAATTGGTAAATGAAGAGAATGTCGGAAACATCACGACGTTTGCTTAGCGGTTGTAAGTCGATCAGTTTCAGACGGTTTTCATAGGGAGGAAGGTTGAATCTGTCAACCCATGGAAGATCACGTAGAGCGAAGCGAATAAACCTACGCTGGACAGATTCAATCCTATTAATGTGAGTTGTTTGTGCAGGGGACCATACCTGGCTGGCATATTCAAGGAGAGGTCTAACGAAGGAGACGTATAGAGATTTGGAAACATAAGGATTGGAGAACTCTCTAGACCAGCGCTTCACAAACCCTAGCGCGGAGTTAGCTCTGTTAATTATGCTGTCAATGTGGGAACGGAAATTGAGTTCACTATCACAGATTATTCCTAAGTCACACAAAGAGGTAACTATAGGGACTGGTACGTCGGTTAACATATAGACTCTCGGGGTGGTGGTAAGACGCTTGCGGGAATAAGAGATGGACTGGCATTTGGAGACATTGAGCTCTAGAAAGTTTTTCATGCACCATGTGATGAATGAATCGAGGTCTTCTTGCAGGAGAAGAGAGTCGGTAGTGGAGGAGATATGTTTGATTATTTTCATGTCATCGGCATAAATGGACAACTCTGAGTGTTTGATGACACATTCAACATCATTTATTGTGAGGATAAAAATCAATGGACCTAGGTGGCTGCCCTGAGGGACGCCGGAACGAGCGACAATAGGGTTAGAAATGGATGAACTGAAAAGAATATTGTACTGACGGTTGTTGAGGTAGGATCGAATCCAGGAGATGAATCTGGGGGGGAAGCCTAGGCGATCAAGTTTGAACAAGATAACGTTATGGGAGATCTTGTCGAAGGCTTTACTAAAATCGGTGACGATAACATCAACATCTTTACCGTTTTCTAGGGCACATAGGGTTTTAGAGACGAAGTCAGTAAGGTTGGTGGCTGTAGATCTATGTCTGGCCGCCAAATTAATGTACTTCCTTCCCTAAAAAGAAATAACATTAAAGAAACATTAAAGCAAATACAAATAATTACTTATGTACCGCCCAACTATTTATCCAATCAGCTGTCAACCACCTAAAAAGATAAAATTTAGAAAATAAAGTGCCAGAGCCCTTATTTGCCAGTCACTAAGACTGTTGCCCAACTTACGCCACGGGGAGGCTAAGGGTTGGTCTTCGCAAGTTAAAATTTTATTTTACTTACCTCAAAATTCAATTGCACTAAGCAAGTGCAATTACCTCAATTCACTATATCACGTCTCCACAAACAAAACTTTAATTTGCTTTCAACACGAATTGAAAGCAATTTTAGTTAATGCACTTGTAATATTATTAAACACAAAAACCATAAGCACATAAAACAAACAAAGCACTTATTAAACACTTTTTAAAAAACTCAACATAAATAGTTTTCACAACACAATATTTTCAAAACAAAACCATGAAATGTCAAATACTTTCCGATAACGAATAGAACAAATAAAAAATCGTAGTAGGCACAGTTCTATTCTAAGATTTTTGTTAACCAAATAATTTAGTACTGCCGCACTTAGAATTAAAACATCAGTACTACATCTCGCCACATTGCGCTGCTTGCAATCGACGAGAGCAGGTCGGCTGGCATGAAGCTGATCTCTTCGCTCTAATTTCAGTAGTAATGAAACTGAAAACTAGACGGCGCACATACGATTTTGCTTAAAAACTATTCCGTCAATTTTAAAATATTATAGTACCGAACTTAAAAGTTAATACTTTTCAATTGTGTTGTACTAACACAATTATATATTTATATAATTTCGTGTAAACGAAATGATATAAATAGAGCGTTCTGAGCTCACAAAATCATTGTGTCTTGAACAATCGTCAAAGTAACATCAGCGGTCTTGAAGCTGAAACAATATCTAAAAACTATTTGGTGGATTTTTTGAAACCAAAACTATATTATTAATAGAATTGTGTCGTGAACAATTCTGAGCATATCAGCTGTTTTGAAGCTGATAATTACAGCACACAAAAACGTACACACCTATTTTCTACAACTAGTCTAGCGATCATAGCTACTTGTCTCAACTCCTTTCGGTGGATTTTCTGAAACCGACAAAACTCTGTCTTTACGACAAATACCCCGCTCGGTACATATAAATAAACGTACACGAGCCTACCTTTGGCATTGCGTTCTGAGCAATCGAGCCGAGAACATCGATACGACACTTGCGGTATTGAAGCAAGTTAGCAGTTAATATAAATCTTTTCTCTTGCAGCTTACAGTTGAGGAGTTTTTGAACCTCAACTTATTGACACCAGCGAAGTGAGCTGGAAATACAAATATTTCTATATTTTTACAAAAAAATTAATTGATTTTTTTCATTCACAGGAACTAATCTAAACGGACTTCGCAGTTGAATTTGATTTTTTTTGGTTTGCATTTTGATTTTCTTTTTATTTCATTATTTATTTTGGATTATTATTTGTTTATTATTTTATTATTTGTTCTTTATTATTTTGTATTATTTAATTTCTTTATTTTTTCTTTATTATTTTGAATTGTTCCTTTTTTTATATTGGCTGTAGATAACTTATAGTTTTCAATAAAAATATATTTACGAAAACCTCCAATTGTTATTATTTGTTACCCGGCAACCCTCCTTTTTTCGCTTGAGCCTCAAACAATCTACCTTTGAGGAAGCCATGCTGGGAGAGTGAGAAGATCGACTTACAGTGGAAGAACATGGAATCATAGACCAATTTTTCGAATAGTTTAGGTATGGATGATAGCGTAATTCTTTGTCGTACCATACGGGGGATGAGGAGTAGTTTTTACGAGGAAGAAGAGGGATAGATTGTGTAAGAAAACCCGAATAGAACGCCTCTAAAGCAACGTCGACTGGGAGATGTTGAGGGATATCCCCAATATTAGAGTTGAGGAGCAAGTGATTTAATTTGTCAAAGTCGCCTTTACGAAAAGTGAAGGATAAAGAAGACTCGGAGCCTGAAACGGCATGAGGGTGCTCGTAGGAGAAAACGAGGAACAAAGGAGGATGGTGACGGTCGAGGGAGGAAAGAAAATGATTGCTTTCTGCGACATCCGAGTTAACTGGGTCTGAAGAAAAGATTAAGTCTAATTGTCTGTCCAGGAAGTTCCTGACTCCGCTTGCTTGAAAGAGACCTGAAACGGAGAGCTGATCGGTAAAGAAGGCTTCTTTGGCCGAAGATGCGTTAAGGGGGACAAAGTGAGAACAGTCCTCGGACAATGACCATTGGATACAGGGGAGGTTAAAGTCACCCAATAAAATAAATTCATCGGACGCGTTAGCGTTCTCAAGCAGGGTATCGATCGCTTCGATTATGGGCTCGTAGGCGTCTAGTGGTTGAGAGGGACGAATGTAACAACAGAGGATGTACAGAAGGCACTTATTTAGTGCTATTTTTATACATACAAATTCTGATATTGTAGAGTCGGAGGTCTTCAGCAGGGTGGCATCATAACAGTTGTGAGCAGCTATGAGAACCCCGCGACCTGGTGGCTCATTGGTGCCTATACAACCTTCAACACGGAAAATGGTATAGTTTGGAGTGAATAGTTCGTTGTCGAGAATTCCTGGTGTTAGATTGGTTTCAGTTAAGGCAAAGATATCGTGCGGGAATTTGTGAGAGTTAAGGAAAATATTTGTTGTTTTTGTACGAAGTCCTTTTACGTTCTGGTAATAGACCGACAAGCTGTTGGGATCATGATCGTAAACCGCGGGTGCAATAGAGGGGAAGTCAGAAATAGGGAGATCAAGGGGGTAAGGAACGAAAGTAGTTTAAGGAGTCGTTACGACTTTTTTGAAGATGGGAAGTACGGCGAGAACTGACGTACGCAGCATAGGTGGATAGATCTTCTGAAACCTTATGGGAAGGTATATTGAATGATTCATGGTATTTAGTGAAAAGTTGGAGTAAGACTGATGGGTCTGTGGGCAGGCCTTCTTGTTGTATACTTAACATGACGTTGGTGCTGGTTTTACCTTCAACACAAACGGAGTTCGGTTTGTCGTGGAGATAGGCTAGAAATAGACGTACGTTGTCATAAATGCGACGGTCCCGTAAACGGGACAAGAGGTATCGTCCAACGAAATGCTTCTTAAGCTTTTAAGTATTCCTCACATTAAGTAGTGTGAGTTTGGCCATCACTGATTTATAGCATCCGACAATTTTTCAGACACTCTAGCTTCAAAGGCAACAAAGTACTCCTCAATTTTGGATAACAGTCGCTGCTCCATCTCTAAATATGCACTATTTCCAGGAGAGTTAAAAGCAGAAGCATTATACGCACTGCCAGAGGCCTTCGCATTCGTAGCACTACGAGTGACCACTGTATTGGAACTCTCTGATGCAGCTCTAAGCTTCTCAATACCGTTGCTTCTTGAAGAGATCTTACCGGTTGTAGATAATGTTCCAGACATAATGCAATTGATTTTATATGAAGATTTTTTAATTTATAAACTCAGCACTATGTTAAGAAGTCAAATTATTATATGTATATAACGCACACTTCAATTATAGCAAAAATTTTCCGGTAGTTGTTAGTCACAGAATGGCTTTAATCACTAAAAAAATTGGAATTTTTGCAGAGCAACTACAAACGCGTGTTAGCTAGCAGACATCATTCAACATATGTACATTAACTATGATTTCTATTTGTTATCAAATCCGTTGAAAGTGTACCTATGCAAATTTCATGATGATCGGTTGAGTACGCAAAACAAACAAACAAACTCACTTTCGCATTTATAATATGAAAGTGAGGATATTGGAACTTCTCCCACTACGTATTTTCTTGTTCGAACCAACGAAATCGCTAGTCATTCATGATGGAACGTATTGTGAATATGTATTTGATGTCTCCGACTGCGTTTGTAAACACTGTCAACCATGATCACTCAAAACCAAAAAAAATATTTAATTTTCAACTTGTTTCTATCTTTTCAGTTCATTTATTAAGTAAGTTTGAAAATTTTAGGTCTACAATTTTTTACGCAGTCGGCTTTTTTGCTTTTTTCAATAATTTCTTTTAAGCTATTGAATTGCTGTTGGAATGGTTTTTGGTAAAACGTTTGGATTACACGCTTTCTGGAAAATTCTTATTACATATATGAAATAGAATATATATGAATATAATATGAATAGAAAAAGTCCGTAACTCTTTCCATTTAAAAGCAGTTCAAATACAGATTATATGTTAGCTGAACTTAATTTCCGCTCATTGCTAGCTTCACTTGCACTTAAAGAAAACAGCACTAGCTATAAAACTTGCGCTTTCAAAAATTGATTGGTAACATTAACATTACTGCAGTGAAGGCACGATTCCGATCAGTGGATTTTCACCATCGACTCCCTGCAAAGTCAACAGAGCTTTCCCTAATAAAATATCTTTTATTCCCAGAATTGATGACATTACAGCACTTTAGAGACCAGTCACGGCAAGAGAAATTTTTTTATGAAATCAGCAGCGCTGACGCTTTTGCAATGAGAGAAATTCCTAGCGTTGGCATGAAAGCATTCGATTTTATCCTCATCGGCACCCTCAATCTGCCCCTTGTATACACCCAATCCAGGGATCCGCCAGCATTGGCCATCCAAATCCCAATACTGTAACAACAATCCAGTTTCAGGAGTTTACAGAGTTGGCCTTTTCGCCAAAACGCATCGCAAAATATTGATAGTCCGTGTACATAAAGGCGAGATTAAAGATTTATGCTGCATATTTTATTTGCACATAAATTCGGTTTTTATTTTTAAATTTATTATTTATACATGCAAGTGCCCGTCCATTTCGCTTGGTACTTATGGTGCTCGACCGTGGTGACCCTCTTCCAATGGATTTTATCCGCACTGAAATCGATTCGTTATGGCATTAGCAACAAGCAACTGCAAAGTTTAATCACAGATTAAACTTATTCCCAAGTTTTAATCATGTTTGCAGAAACATGTCCCCATTTTTAGTCGAACGTTTTCCAATTTAGCGTATGCGGGGAGGATGACTTGAAACAAAAAGTTTTGCCAAGAGTTTTTTTTTGTAGGGATACATTACCTGCGGTATGAAGAAGTTATTAAATTTATTTTTTTATTTTTAATAGAAGTTTTAGGTTAAATTAAATTAGCTATTTTAAATAAGATTCAACAGGGTAAAAAGGGACCTATTTTGCATTTGAATGAAAGAATAAAGTGGTATATTTTCCTATGGGCTAATGCGTAACAGTACGAACTTTATCTATTGAAAATAAAAAGTAAAGATAAAAAAATAAAACAGCGATATGATAAGTGAAAACATCTCCCTATAGCGGACACGGTTCGTTCTAAAAAAATTGTCCGCTATTAAGAGATGTAAGCTTTTCAGAGGCGGAAGTTTGAGGCAAATTGATTCCTGGGACTGGAAAAAGTGTCCGCTTTTAAGAGGTGTCCGCTTTTCGGAGGTGTCCGTAAAGGGAGGTTTCACTGTATACTCATATCGGAATTTTTTCCTCCTTTAAATAAATGTCAATAAGCAATTAGAAAGAAAGACACTATCCTTTCTTAACTACGGAAAAAGAAAGGGACAATAGTTTTATCATAACAGATTATTCTGATTTCGTGCCGATCTACAAGTCCCACATTAGGCCTAGACTCGAATATAATTTCCAGATTTGGTCAGGGGCCGGGCATAGCGCATCGTCCGTGTTCTAAAATTTATTGGCGACTCTACAATCTCTGAGAGCATCGACTTTCTGTAGAATCGACGGAAGATGGGGAGACTTTCACTCTTGCAAGGTATGATACATATAGAATGCATATGGAAAACATTATATCGTTATCAAACTCGTTCTCCGATGAAAATTATTTATGCGTGCTAGGTTATTTCAATCTGAGCAACGTCAAGTGGCGCTGGATGGACGACGATGAAATGATGTTAATTAGGATATTGAAGGTTTAGTGGTAGATACTTTACTTGGGTTAGGATTGCTGCAAATTAACAGTGTCAGTAACATGCTTAATAGATTCTTAGATTTAGTTTTGTTAATTGACTATTTATTTGGGAAAGTGAATGAATCTTGAGGGTATGATAGGATGAATGGGGCTCCTTGATGAATGAATATAAGAGGGCGTAGTCCATATCGTTGTATATCCCAAATCCTAGTTCCTCTTTGTACCTATAAATTCTTTAGATACATTTTATTTTAAAGAAGAAGACTATTTTATTTTAATAGTTTTTACAATTTTATTTTTATTAATTTTAATACTTTCAGATCGGCAGATCTGGTTAGACTAAAAATCTATTTACAATTTTTTGTATCCTACTTTACATTTAATACATAGATAGTTTGTTAAATATTTTCTCTGTATTGAGTACAGTATTTTATTGTCAATGAATAAATGATTATGATATTTTTCAAAGTGTTTGTGTTTCACACTATTCAAAATTTATCGAAGTGTACAGGTTGACTAAAATATATTTGACAGTACAGTCTGATTGGATATTATCAAAGTGGAATAATAAAATAAAATAAATAAAAATATTTTATTAATAATGTAATCAAACTTATGAAATTTAAATTAAAAATTAAATTTGTAGCTACTGCTACAAATCTCTTACGGTTATAAGTAAATGTGATGTTCACCATAAGCCTATTGAGTTAGATATTCTATTTTATGAATTTTCGAAATTTAATGTAAACTCTTCGATAGTGGAATTTGATTATTTTATTTCAGGTTAAAAACCTATTTTCTAAATGTAAATTGATTAAATATATTGTACAAAAATTCAGCGGTAGATTCATATGACAGTTTAAAATATAAGTTCTGCTTTACGTACCATTTTGTTGTTTGTAAAAGAAAATATTCAAATTCACATCCTAAATGATACAACAAATCACTTTGGCTGAAAAATGCAAAAAATAAAGCAAGCTAATATGCGTTATAAAAGGTATAATCAATTATACGACTATAACAATTTTAAACGCCTCCGGAAAGAATTCGAATTTTTGCAAAGATTCTTGTATAGGCAATATGTTTGGACTATTGAGGAAAATATAAAAAAGGATAGTAAGTGTTTTTGGTCTTAAATTAACAATAATCAATTTTTTGAATCAGTTTACAGTGACTCTATTGTGAATTACTCTGTCGATTTGTCTGAAGTTAAATCGTTTATTGACGTTGGCGCATTACTAGTTGATCAAAGTGACATAGAATTAGGAATTCAATCACTTGATAACAATTATAAACAGGACCCTGAAGGGTTTTCTGCAATACTCTTGAAAAGTTGTATTTGGTCACTTCTTGAACCACTTTCTATTATATTTAACCGTTCTCTTACATCAGGAATTTTCTTAGAAGAATGGAAAACTACTGTTATTAAGCCCATTTTTAAGAGCGGGGATTAGGTTAGGTTAGGTTCGTGTGGCTGCCTTAAAGGGCGCACTTAGACCTCAAAATGCCCATTGTGATGCCACGGGAATCCCAGAATTCCCTCCACCTCCTCATTGGAACCATCCGGAGCTGTCGATGAAGCGCCAAAGATCTGCAACTTCAATTGCCGCCAGATCGCAGAGACTATCAAAGAAATAGTTACCAGTGCCAGTGCAGGGCACCGGCAGAGGTAGTGGAAAATAGTTTCCTCCTCTTCCTCGTCCATGCAGCTTCTGCAGAAGTCGTTCGAGAAGATACCTAGTCTCTTCGCGTGTAAGCCAATAGGACAATGGCCTGTGATTACCCCAGTTGTAATCTGTGCTTGGAACTGGGAATGGGATTCCTCACACCATAATTTCGGAGGTGGAAGGCAGTAAATAGTATGCTTCTGGGCGCCAGGCTCCTTAAACAACGTGAAGTGTTTCCTCAGATGTAGATTATTACAAAAACGAACTCGAAATTTACGTCAAGGTAATTTACTTCGCTTACACGGGTGCCAATGAGAGGAAAAGGGAGCATACTATACCACTGAAATCGGAAGCGATCTCTCTGATACCTCCACAGGTTGCCGGCTCTAGCTCGTCGGGTGGGCGTGGGAGAGAATCGAATATGCCTAAGTCCGAAAAGGTCAGTGCAAACATCATAAGACGAAATGTATAATAAATGGGAAGCAGATCAAATTAATTCCTTGGCAATACGGAACAGAGGTGACAAAAAAAATCAAAAGAGAAGAAAAAAAAAACGTTTCAAGACCTCGAACCCCGGATCTATTGATGCCATCCTACAACGACTCTTCCTCGAGACCATATCTCTAGCAAGTATCCCAGGTTTAATTGTGAAGTTAAACACCGGCTATTACGACTCTAGCGGTTTCGCACGACGTCACAGGACTACAGAGCACAAAAAAACGCACTAATTATTCAGTCATAACTACTTCTCCATATATTTCGAACAATCAACAAATACCAACTACAATACTATGTTTATCAACAATTCATTTCAATTCATTGCAAGTGTGACCTTGTCAACCAAATTACGAATTTCATTTAAAAACAATATTCTATTGCCAAAAATTTCAAGTTCATTAACTTCGAGCAGATTACTTAAAAACAGCATCTGTTAAATGATATTGCAATCGACGATCAAAACTTTCTGACCAAGATTCTGTTTGTGTATAAACAAATGCCATACATTCAAAGAAAATTCAATTCTCAATAGGAATTATCTAATTACCGAACCGCATTATGCACTGACTACTAGGTTTGAAAAATTTGTTTTAAAATATATATAGATAAATATACGAATATTATAGAATTCCACTACGCGATCAACTCAATTTACTTTAGGATTTGAAACATACTTTAAAATATATATAATATAAAGATATATGGTATACTCAGTTTTAGAAATATAAACTAAATGTAAAGAAATAATAAAATTAATGTACTTACCCGGCAGGATCCAAAAGCTTTTGGGTGTGCCGGTAACTCAGAGTTGACTACAATCTAATTTATGGAAATAACAATTCGATATTATTTTAATTAATATAGCTTATTAAATTTTGATGGGTAGTCCAATAACTGGAGGCGACAATTCGAATCGGCTCCGGTGTACGTATGCTAATTGATTTTTCTTGTCCTTCGTTTGATTACATTCTTTTTTCATAAAACTATAGATCGATTCTTCCTTCTACCTCTTATAAGTTTTCTTAACTTGTTGTTGGTTGGATCACGTAGTATGTACGCTATTAAGTCTGAAAAATGCTAAACGGGTTAGGATTGCACAAAGAGGGGGTGATAGGCGCTCACCTTAAATTAAAATTTGGAACCCTTACTCGACGATGTACGAACCCTTACTCGATATTTAGCGGTTGCAACTAATCGTGGGATCTGAGTTAGCCAACCTCTGCTATATGATATAAAACGTGGTTACCCCACAGTGGAAGAATTTAATTGCTGCACTTACCCCATTCCTAATTTAGGGAATTGATTTGGATTGTACTCTTGATAATGCGGGTGCTGCGACTTTCGCTTGGGTTAGGCGATATTTTTCTTTTTGGAGGGATCACCCCCCTTACTGAAGGTTCCCGTAAGTAACGTGTCTTCGGGACCTTTTGGTAGGAATTTTGCCGCACTAATCCAGGTGATTCCGGACACAATTCACAGAATAATTTGGAATTCACTTCACCACTAAATTTCTTTGGCTTAATTTAAGCGATAAATTCACTAGATCAGCGTGATCTCTTAGCTTTTTTTAAAAATTACCGGACTTCAAGCGTGTCACACAGTACAAGTGTCGAGAACAAAATGACGCCGGATGGCTTACGGTGATCCAGATCAAATCATTGATCTTGACAATGCACCGTTGTTACTAAGTAATCTTAAACCACTTAATGGTACGTCAGCGCCACCCTTCCGTACTACCGGAATCATATTGTGTTTTAGACTCAATCTAATTAACCTTCCCCGATTTACTGCTTTCGTAAATAATTAAGATCGCTTCACTATTGACGAATATAATTATAAATTGGGCGATTTAGACAATTTATATGAATTTAATTTTTATTGTATAACAATTGGAAATCGTTTACACTAATACTTAACTCAGACTCGAACCTACTAAATGAGTTGGATTAATATTCTTGACGAATACTAGGAAGTTAGTAACGACATCTATCGGAATTAATTATATTTATGTAATTGGCGTTCTGATAGTGTTTTGATTATTTGTTTAATCATCATGGTTTTACGATTCGGCTTATTTATGGTCCTGCGTAGCGGAATAAATTGGCTTGCGATGAATTTGCTTCCCTAACCTTGGATTAAAGACTTGTTCCGTGGAAGACACTAAATTCAAGGTTTCTTCCATCCTTTCTTCGCAACCAAATTTAGCGCTTGTTACAGGGCAGGCTCGGAATGTTACTACTGTTACATCTCCGAGGCTGAAGTTCAAGTAGGCTGGCGACTTTATTGCGTGAGGAGTTGTTGACCTGTAATTGCTCTCGACGCTCGACGTGTCTTTGAGTGTCACGATCCCAACACCACGTCAGAAGTACTATAAAAAAGTTACCTCGAATGTCCCAACTCCTACACGTTACTAGTCGAATTTCTAATAAGATTTTAGTGTGCTACTTAGGGTAGCTACGCAGATAATGATACATACACTGAGTTGTGGTGACACTATATAACACCACTTGCGCCAAGTCGTGCTTAATGAGCTTAGTCTACTCTAGGATAGACCTGCGTGACCCCTGTCTTTAGCCGCGGGCGCTGCTGTTCCCTAAGACGGTGGGTTAGGTGCTGGACTAAATATTGGGTAATTCAATAAGCTCTCTGTTATATCAGGGAAAGTCTGCTGCTGACTTCGTGTCGTGCAGTCTTCAACTCTTAACCTAATCTGAAGTGCAGGATCCTTCAGATTTCTCTCACATTAAAATTTTGGGGATTATTATTATACATTTTGGGATTACCTTGAACAGGATTGCCGCGGTGAGGTGGTATATGGGACGGGATATGAAAAGTTATTCTTCGTAAGCAAGGTGTATCAGCCGCTGGATGAGGGCATATTCCAAGCGGGTAGTCTGATACCCTGTTGTTACCCGTCAAGCTGGTGGATACCTTCTTAGGGTTACCAAAGAATTTTTATTTTTTTTTTGAAATAGTGAGTCGATTTTGCAAAACGTGGGGCTGCTTACACCCTGAGATTACCTAGCCGGGCTTAAGATCCTTAGCGTGGTAAATTCCGATACTCTTGCCTTTTAAATCCTCGATTTCATAACAAGAGGAACCAACCGGTCGCACAATTCGGCACTTTAAATCAGTGATGTAGTGATGTCCAAACCTATGCCCGCGGGCAAGTGAGCTTTTGAGCTTTTAAATTCGTATATGCACTTGATTGGATGTATTCGATTTCCTGTTTTTGCGTTTTTAATTGTTAAAGCATGCAAAAGTTAAAAGAAATTATCATATTTAAGTAGTTTTGTAAGCAATTATACAATATCTCAAGATATTCAACCTTTTGCAAACATTTTAAGGTTCTAAATTAAACAAACAGTACAAAATGCTTCTGAAGCTTTTAAGCATTCCTCAAATTAAGTAGTGTGAGTTTGGCCATCACTGCTTTAAATATTTCCTATCGAGTTTAGCACTATAGTTTTTTGTTGCATCGCTTTTAGCAAAATTTCTTCTATAAACTTCCTCACCTGCCGAGTATTTTCTAAGTTTGCAACGAAGGTTGTAAGTAGTGGCATGACGCTTCTGTGCCTTTTTGAGGTTTTCTACTACCTTTTCTTTCAGGCGGTCATAAGTTTCATTGGAGTCATGGATATATACATCTCCAGCTTCTAAGGCTTTAAGTTTCTGTAGTAATTCGTAGGTTGTTCCCTGTGTAACCATGTGAAACCCGAAGACAAGGTAATATGGTGTAAATTTGGTGGACTCGTGGATAACATTTCTTAACGCGCAGCTTACATGCGAAATGTATTTGTCCCATGTGCGGTGATCGCTAGTTATATATGCACGCAATGCTGACAATATACTACGATTTACCCTTTCAGATGTATTTGCTTGAGGTGTATACAAGGCGGTTCTACTATGCTTAACACCATACTTCTCTAGGAAGGTTCGAAATTCATTCGATGTGAATTGTGTACCATTGGCTGAAAGTAAGCCCTCTGGGACCCCGAAAACGTGAAAGACATCTGATTCTAATAATGAGACTATGGTCTTGGCAGTGGCATTTTTAACAGCCTTCAGAACTATATATTTGGAGTAACGATCTTACACTATTACAAGCGATGTATTGCCCGATTTGGAACGAGGATATGGACCAAGTTTATCGATGTTAATGAACTGCCAAGGACGCGTAGGAATAAGTGGCTCGCCCATAGGTGGTCGAAGACACTCATTTGCTGGCTTGCATTCTTTACAAATTTGGCAATTCCGGACATATTCCCTCGTCTGTGCAACCATTCGGGGTCAATAAAATAGCCGTTTAAGTTTTTCTACCGTTTTAGTAGCGCCATTGTGTGCTGCGAGAGGGTCGTCATGCATTTGGTGGATTAGAGTGGAGGTTAGCTCTTCAGGCACCCACAGCTTCCATGACGGACTACCTACAGCTGTCCATCTACCACCCTCAAGTCAGGGAGTCGTTCCTAATTTTCTTGAACCGTCTTTATTTTACTCAAATAGTCTTCTGACTGAAAGGCAGGATGATTAGGATCTACCTCCGGTGACGAGAAGCTGCTCAATTCCTCCATCTCCGCGCGCGACAACACATCAGCTATGACGTTTTCAGAGCCTTTCTTGTGGACGATGTTGAAATCAAACCATTGCAGTTTGAGGCTCCATCTGGCTAATCTGCCCGTCAGATCCTTTTGCTCCATTAGCCATTTAAGGCTCGCGTGATCAGTTACTATAGTGAGATGTGTACCTCACACTGAGTACTGCTGCTAAGCATTTCAGCTCTGTTACACTATAATTTTTTTGGGCTGCGTTTAATTTCTGGGACATAAATGCTATGGGATATTCTTGTCCTTCGTCGTCACGTTGTAACAGCACGCTGCCTACTCCCACTGAAGACGCATCACACTGTATGATGAATGGTCTATTGAAATTAGGGTTAGCAAGTATTGGGGCTTTTGTCAGGCAACTTTTTACCTCCACGAAAGCTCTCTAGGCTTCCTCTGACCATGAATTTTTTGTATTTTTCTTCAACAGCTCGGTTATAGGAGCGACTAAGCTAGCATAATTAGGAAGGAAGCGGCGATACCAACCGCTCAGGCCTAAGAAGCGACGGATTTGCCTAATACTTTTGAGACGCGGAAAGTTGATAATGGCGGAAATTTTTTCAGGATCAGTTTGAACTCCTTCTTCGCTAATGATATGGCCCAAGTATTTGATGCGCTTTTGGCAGAATTTACTTTTCTCTACGTTGATGGTTAACCCGGCTTTCCTAAGGCATTGTGAAACCTTGCGCAATACCCTTATGTGTGTTTCAATATCTTCTGACAGAATCAAAAGATCGTCTAAATAAACGAAGACATCCTCATGAAGATCGTAAGGCATTACTTTGTCCATAAGTTTGCACATTGTTTTAGGCGAATTGGTCAACACAAAGAGCATTACTACGAACTGAAAAAGTCCGCGACTGGGTACTATAAAAGCGGTTTTATCTCTAGATGAAGGCTCTAATTCTATCTGCCAAAACGCGTCCTTTAGGTCTAAACTGGAGATATATTTAGTTCCCTTTACGCGACCTAGGATCCGGTTAATATGTGGCAGGGGATATGCGTCCTTCCTCGTCAATTCGTTCACTTTTCTAGAATCCAAACATAATCTAATTTTCCCATTTGGTTTTTTCACCATCACGATTGGGGATGCCCATTCGCTCTGACTTTCTTCGATCACTCCCATCTTAAGCATTCTGTCGATTTCGGCGTCCAGCAGCTTTTCCATTGCGGGCGACAGAGGATAGTACCTTTGTCGGACAGGCTTACTATCACCGACCTCAATGGAGTGTTTCAGGACTTTGGTCCTGCCTAACCCATCTTGGACATAAGATGGAAACTCCCCGATTACTTGATCGAGTTTTTGTCGGTCTTCTAGGCTCAGATCGCAATAGTCTGTTCCTTGGTCTTCGGACAGTTCACTTACAATCATTGGAAATATTTTAAATGCAGACCAAAAATTTATACCCAAAATCAGTTGTCGGGTTAAGCTGGGTACTATGAAAAATTTTATGTATTTCGTGCAGTTGTTATATTGGACCGGCAAATAAACATAACCTATAACCTCTTGTTTAGCCCCATCTGCGGTCTGTACACTTGTATTTACATTGAGAGTTGACCACGGACTTTGCAATTCCTGCAATAGTTTTAAGGCCCCATTACCAAGACAACTTAGGCTTGCCCCGCTGTCTAGCAATCCTCTTAATAAACGATCCTGAATTTTAATTTCTACCACCGGTCTTCCATCCGGTTCGGTTTTTATCATGGTTTTCGAAAGTATTTGTTTTGTCTGCTGACGATTCCTAAAATACTGTATAGTCCTGTCTGATTTGTGATGAACGTTCGATATTACGCTCGATGACTTTGATGGACTTGTGCGTCCTCTGACCGCGTCATAGTCCCACGATCTACCTTTACTTGAGTTCGTAGAGGGGTTGACTGAGTTTTCGGCGGGCTTAAGTGACCCCTCATCCCTTGATCCGCCCTTCGGTTTCCCTGCATACATCGGATACAATTTGGCCTCACCACATTTTTCGCACCACAAGTGTAGCAAAATATTCGTCGAGTTTTCGAAGGACAGTCTACAAATGTGTGCCCTATGTCATCGCAGTTCCAGCATATTACATAATTGTGAGCTCGATGGTTTAAAGGATCTTTGACAAGAATTTCATGCTCCTCTGAAGCGTCGGGGCATTCGTTAGCGGAGACGTCCTTACCAGGGTAAATCTTTTCATGCAGTTGGTATATCCGAGCCTTGATTTGGTCTTCGGCGGTTTCGCCAACTTCTGACCAAAGTTTTTCCACCTGCCGGCACAACTGGTCCATCTCGTCGAGATTATTAAAATCACGTAATATCAGCTGACAATGCTGACAATTATTATGGTTAGGAGGAATGAACTTACTTTTATTTTTCTCCGTAATTTCACCTTTCCTTGCAGGGCGAATGATATACTGCTCCTCTATTCCCGAAAGCAATGAATATCCCCCTAACGATCTTCTTCCCTGATTGATATCGCAGCTAGAGGTCGGATGGAACAATTCCACGGAGGATCGATTGGAATTTCCAGCAGGGGTTCGCGACCATTCCCCAGCTTCAGTACGTCGAATCGGTGATACTGATGTTCTCACATCGAAGCTTTGCTTTACAGGAAGGATCAACGGAGGCTGCGTTTGGACGAGTGAATCGAACGAGCTTCGCAGCTGTTTAGGAATTGTACCTGTCAGTGTGTTCCCATCAGAACGACCTGAAACCCCAGAAGCTGCTACATATGGATGATTAGTACCGCTGCTGTCGTATAAATTAGTTCCGGCTTCGAACTAATTATATTCATGTTATCGAGTTGGCACTCGGAACTCATTACTTTCGACCGCGAACTGGTTATTGGATTAACTGGTCTTGGACCCTCCTCATTGAAATCATGAACAGGACTGGACACCGTAATAGTTTCCTGCTCCAGCAACTCTATGGATGCCCCTGAAATTAACTCCTTTTCTATCAACCCTAAGTGTTCATGAATTGTAGCTTTTAAGTCGGTATCTAATTCTGCCGTACAGGGTTCGGCTAGTGCTAAGAGATCTAATCTCCTGCTAAGATGAAGAAGGCGAAACTTAGCTACCTTTAATTCACACGAATTTTTGGCGACTGTAGCTATGTTCACCTTTAATTCACACGAATTTTTGGCGACTGTAGCTATGTTTATTATCTCTTGCAAGCTAGAAAATTTATCTTCGCACGTAACGCGATCCTAATCGATCGGACGCGTTGCGTGATCGCTCCTCACTCAGTTCAATTTCTTCGCAGTATTTTCGTTTCGTGTGTTTTGTGCGTGTCTCAGCAAAATTGAGTGCCACTCTTTCCCGGTCAATAACTTACCTGACACAGTTTCTCCTTATTTACATTTTTGTCAGTGACCTTATTTTCAACTGGCCGCTATTTTGTAAGTGACTCGGTTAATTTTTTCGCTTTTTACAGTGCCGGGAAATATTTTTGTTTTTCAAACGGAAGTGACTCAGTTTGTTTATTTTGTTTTAATCTGGTATTACTGCAACCTGGTGTAAAGCCTTTTGTTTATCTTTTTATTGTTAAATATTTCCGACCAAATCTTCACGCACAAAATGGCCCTTTGCAAGTCATGCTCTAATGAATTGCTAAACAATGGTGTTACCTGTGATGGCATCTGTGGAGGTGTTTTTCATAGCACCTGTCTTTCACGTGGTCTTTCTACATGTAAAGAGTGCTCCAACATTAGGCCCTGTCACGTCTTACGGCTCATGAAGGAAGTCGTTTCTACGCTCTCCACGGAGCAATCCTACATCGCTGATAAGGTCAACGAGATCTTCACAAATTTTGCTGGACTTCAAATTTTGTCCGATGACTGCGCTAGTCTAAACTTAAAACTGGACAAGCTGCTTAAGATCGCTGAGGGTTTGACTAAGGACTCATCGCTTCTTTCAAGCAGGATTTGTGAGCTTTCCTTAAAGCTGAGCGGCCTGGTCGCTTCCTTGGATGACCTCCGCGCTGGACCACCATCACCTTCCATCGGCCAACCTGCGGAACCTATCATGCCAATCTTAGACGACATTCGGCGTGGTGTCCGGCACGTCAAGCGGGATCTGGATTCGTGCTCAACAGCCATAGTGAAGAACTCTGAATTAATTGGCTCAGTCAGCTGTGATATTAAGAGTTTATCCACAAAAAGCTATCTCGGCCCCTCTCTTCCTCGGTCTGACACCACAGATGCTTTTGGTTTAAATTCTTCATCTTCTGGACCTACATCTTCTGATGGGGACTGCTCCACTCTCCGTGATGCAACCTCCGCAGTTCCGCCTCAATCCACCGTGAATGTGATTCCTCCGCATTCCTCCTCGGTGCAGCCTGCCTCAGATGGTGATGCTCCTGTTGGTTTGGTCAAGCCCGTTATAGAGAATTCTTCTTCTTCTGGACCTACCTCTTCTGATGGGGACTGTTCCACTCTCCGGGATGCAACCTCCGCAGTTCCGCCTCAATCCACCGTGAATGTGATTCCTCCGCATTCCTCCTCGGTGCAGCCTGCCTCAGATGTTGATGCTCTTGCTGGTTTGGTCAAGCCCGTTATAGAGAAGGTTGCTGATGTTGCCATCAATGTATCTCCGCCAGTGTCATCCCAACCAATTTCCACCACATTTACGATCAACAAACTTGGCACCACCTGGACAGTATCGGAATGGGAGCAGAGACTAAAAAGGCTAGGCAGTAAACATTCATCTTTATCAAGCACAACTCCATTCCTTCTAAAGGGTGCACCTCATAACGCCAACGATTCCTGGGCCCACAGTTTTTTTTCCCGAAATTTTGGATTCACCCCCGTTAGCTGCCTGAAGTTACTCTCGTCAGACGCAGAGAAATCCAGCAACTTCAAGATCTCCATCCCAAACAAATATGTCTGGCTCATCAGTAACCCCTCCAGCAAATTCTTCACTCTCGGGAACATCACAATTTCTAAGTGGACTAGGAAGTACGTTAAGTTTAACCCTAAGCCCACTATACCTAACCCTAAATTAAACACTAAAAAACCTAACCTCACTAACTACCCCAAACGACCTTCTCCCATACCTAAATTTAGCATTCACCCTAACCATAAGAATCTTAGAACTAGTAACAACATAATCACTCCTCACTCTTCCGCACATCTCACCATTAATCCTAAAGCTAGTGATCCTAACTCCAATTGGCAGTTCAAAATGGGAGTATTTCCAAATTTTAATCTAAGTACTCCAGTCAAGTATCCCAACTTTATATATTCTCACACCCTTAACCCCCCTGTTCCAGTTACACCGAAGCCCTCGAACACGTCCATTCCAACCGTCAACCCAACCAATACTGTTTTGAGTTCCGTATGTCCAGCGCACCCACCTAACCATGCACTCCCAACTTCTTCCGCGTGCCCTCCTAACCTCAAGCCAACCTCTTCCGACCACTCCACCACCTCTGCTCCGATTTCCTATGTGCCCTGGAAAACGGTAAAGATGTTGATGTTATAGCCACCGATTTTAGTAAAGCCTTCGACAAGATCTCCCATAACGTTATCTTGTTCAAACTCGATCGCCTAGGCTTCCCCCCCAGATTCATTTCCTGGATTCGATCCTACCTCAACAACCGTCAGTACAATATTCTTTTCAGTTCATCCATTTCTAACCCTATTGTCGCTCGTTCCGGCGTCCCTCAGGGCAGCCACCTTGGTCCATTGATTTTTATCCTCACAATAAATGATGTTGAATGTGTCATCAAACACTCAGAGTTGTCCATC
Organism: Leptarthrus brevirostris; assembly: GCA_964036015.1. Classification (NCBI taxonomy): domain Eukaryota; kingdom Metazoa; phylum Arthropoda; class Insecta; order Diptera; family Asilidae; genus Leptarthrus; species Leptarthrus brevirostris. The sequence goes on from OZ038371.1 coordinate 103,605,255, forward strand.
TATGCCGATGACATGAAAATAATCAAACATATCTCCTCCACTACCGACTCTCTTCTCCTGCAAGAAGACCTCGATTCATTCATCACATGGTGCATGAAAAACTTTCTGGAGCTCAATGTCTCCAAATGCCAGTCCATCTCTTATTCCCGCAAGCGTCTTACCACCACCCCGAGAGTCTATATGTTAACCGACGTACCAGTCCCTATCGTTACCTCTTTGTGTGACTTAGGAATAATCTGTGATAGTGAACTCAATTTCCGTTCCCACATTGACAGCATAATTAACAGAGCTAACTCCGCGCTAGGGTTTGTGAAGCGCTGGTCTAGAGAGTTCTCCAATCCTTATGTTTCCAAATCTCTCTACGTCTCCTTCGTTAGACCTCTCCTTGAATATGCCAGCCAGGTATGGTCCCCTACACAAACAACTCACATTAATAGGATTGAATCTGTCCAGCGCAGGTTTATTCGCTTCGCTCTACGTGATCTTCCGTGGGTTGACAGATTCAACCTTCCTCCCTATGAAAACCGTCTGAAACTGATCGACTTACAACCGCTAAGCAAACGTCGTGATGTTTCCGACATTCTCTTCATCTACCAATTATTAACTGGTGCCATAGACTGCCCCTCCATCCTGCAATCTTTACCCATCTATACCAATCCCCGTAACCTTAGGTCCACTCCCCTTTTCCGACTCGACCGCCATCGCACAAACTACGGTCAAAGCGAGCCAATTACCAGGATGTTACGAAAAGTCAACGACCTTTCCTCTTTTGACTTCCATATGAGTAAATCATCACTCCACAAAGCCCTATATCTTGACCCCGCCCATCTTGATCCTGATCGCCTACTTTAATTCTTCTTCCTTACGCCCTCTGCTATTAATCAATATATATAGCTCATATTGTAGCTTATACCTTTTATGTATTTATTCTTATTATTCATTTATTATAGTCTGTTGAATTAGTATTAAGTTATAGCTTGTATTTTATTTTTTATTTTTGTATTTTTTTACGTAATAGCTTGTATTAAGCTTAAATAAATAAATAAATAAAACGCGCTCTTCTGTTATGTCGGCTATAGGAGGGAAACATACAGATACTTTCTTAAAGTCTTTCTCTTCTTGCTCTACTTGGGACTGTAACGCTGATATAGCTCGCGACCGGTTGAGCTTGGTTAGTTTTCGTAATTTAAGCTCGTAATCAAGCTCATCAGGCAATAAATGTGTTGGATCCATATCAAAAAAAAAATATTGTCACTGTATAATTCTTAACTTGTACTATTCAATTCCGCAAATTTGCCTTCAACAAAATTCAAGGATTTCAATTTCTATCCAGGCACCCGCTGAATTTACCTCCCTCAATTGTGCAATTTACTAATATTAATTTTAATCTTAATTTTTTTATGTACTCTAAACTTTTAAATGGAATCAACGACTGTTTAAAATTCTATCACTTCAATCATAATTAGTGCTCCGAAGTTCTCCTCCGTTGTGCTCGAACCAACTTCAACATTCGAATGATCTAATTTTCTTTTTTTTCAACCCTATTTTACTTCATGTTGCTTGCCGTACTTTCTTATTCTCTTTGTTGGTTACTATGAAGTAAAGATAATGAAGGACCACCTATCATTATTCTAATTACTTCAATAAAATTTCCAGTGCAAGATACGACTCATATTGCAAGATTCTAATCGCACTGGTCGGGAATATCAATAATCTGGACTTCATTTGTGACCACACAAAATAACTTCTAACAGACCGATTGGTTAAACTATGATAAGAAGAACACATCTCTCTAAATAGAGTTAACCGTATATCAACAAGAGGCTCAGTACTCTTCAAGCATATTCGGTGGTAATTTAACTACAATACCGTATCCCATGGAATAAATAAATAATCGCTGTTAATACCCCTTGAGAAAAGGAAGCTAAAAAAAAATTTCTATATATGTATATCATGACGGATATAATTTGCTACACAACTTGAAAACGGCAGTAAATATCACTACAAAATTGATCTCAATAATACTTTAAAACTCAATATTTGAAAAAAATAAAACAACTTTACTTTAATAAGTTACCTTGGCCCTAACTGCGCACACTTGGCATTCGAGGGTTGGCTTTACAGCGCCCTGAAAGTTTCATGCGGCAGAAATGACCATCAGGACTCATGGTGTAATCTCCATCACTGGCCTTAACTTGACTTACAATTTTAGGCTCAACCCGCTTGTGCGCTATATATGTAACATGTGCTTGGAACGGGGAATGGGATTCCTCACACCATGTTAATAATTTCGGAGGTGGAAGGCAGTAAATAGGATGCTTCTGGGCGCCAGGCCCCTTGGACAACGTGAAGTGTTGCCTCAGATGTAGATTATTACAAAAACGAACTCGAAATTTACGTCAAGGTAATTTCCTGCGCTTACACGGGTGCCAATGAGAGGAAAAGGAAGCATACTATACCACTGAAATCGGAAGCGATCACTCTGATACCTCCACAGGTTGCCGGCTCTAGCTCGTCGGGTGGGCGTGGGAGAGAATCGAATATGCCTAAGTCCGAAAAGGTTAGTGCAAACATCATAAGACGAAATGTATAATAAATGGGAAGCAGATCAAATTAATTCCTTGGCAATACGGAACAGAGGTGACAAAAAAAATCAAAAGAGAAGAAAAAAAACGTTTCAAGACCTCGGTGAGTAGACCTCGAACCCCGGATCTTTTGATGCCATCCTACAACGACTCTTCCTCGAGACCATATCTCAAGCAAGTATCCCAGGTTTAATTGTGAAGTTAAACACCGGCTATTACGACTCTAGCGGTTTCGCACGACGTCACAGGACTACAGAGCACAAAAAAACGCACTAATTATTCAGTCATAACTACTTCTCCATATATTTCGAACAATCAACAAATACCAACTACAATACTATGTTTATCAACAATTCATTTCAATTCATTGCAAGTGTGACCTTGTCAACCAAATTACGAATTTCATTTAAAAACAATATTCTATTGCCAAAAATTTCAAGTTCATTAACTTCGAGCAGATTACTTAAAAACAGCATCTGTTAAATGATATTGCAATCGACAATCAAAACTTTCCGACCAAGATTCTGTTTGTGTATAAACAAATGCCATACCTTCAAAGAAAATTCAATTCTCAATAGGAATTATCTAATTACCGAACCGCATTATGCACTGACTACTAGGTTTGAAAAATTTGTTTTAAAATATATATAGATAAATATACGAATATTATAGAATTCCACTACGCGATCAACTCAATTTACTTTAGGATTTGAAACATACTTTAAAATATATATAATATAAAGATATATGGTATACTCAGTTTTAGAAATATAAACTAAATGTAAAGAAATAATAAAATTAATGTACTTACCCGGCAGGATCCAAAAGCTTTTGGGTGTGCCGGTAACTCAGAGTTGACTACAATCTAATTTATGGAAATAACAATTCGATATTATTTTAATTAATCTAGCTTCTTAAATTTTGATGGGTAGTCCAATAACTGGAGGCGACAATTCGAATCGGCTCCGGTGTACGTATGCTAATTGATTTTTCTTGTCCTTCGTTTGATTACATTCTTTTTCCATAAAACTATAGATCAATTTTGGAAATTTTCGGCAATTTTACGATTCTTCCTTCTACCTCTTGTAAGTTTTCTTAACTTGTTGTTGGTTGGATCACATAGTATGTACGCTATTAAGTCTGAAAAATGCTAAACGTGTTAGGATTGCACAAAGAGGGGGTGATAGGCGTTCACATTAAATTAAAATTTGGAACGCTTACTCGACGATGTACGAACCCTTACTCGATATTTAGCGGTTGCAACTAATCGTGGGATCTGAGTTAGCCTACCTCTGCTATATGATATAAAACGTGGTTAATTTAGGGAATTGATTGGGATTGTCATCTTGATAATGCGGGTGCTGCGACTTTCGCTTGGGTTAGGCGATATTTTTCTTTTTGGAGGGATCACCAGTTTCCCCCCCTTACTGAAGGTTCCCGTAAGTAACGTGTCTTCGGGACCTTTTGGTAGGAGTTTTGCCGCACTAATCCAGGTGATTCCGGACACAATTCACAGAATACTTTGGAATTCACTTCACCACTAAATTTCTTTGGCTTAATTTAAGCAATAAATTCACTAGATCAGCGTGATCTCTTAGCTTTTTTTAAAAATTACCGGACTTCAAGCGTGTCACACAGTACAAGTGTCGAGAACAAAATGACGCCGGATGGCTTACGGTGATCCAGATCAAATCATTGATCTTGGCAATGCACCGTTGTTACTAAGTAATCTTAAACCACTTAATGGTACGTCAGCGCCGCCCTTCCGTACTACCGGAATCATATTGTGTTTTAGACTCAATCTAATTAACCTTCCCCGATTTACTGCTGTCGTAAATAATTAAGATCGCTTCACTATTGACGAATATAATTATAAATTGGGCGATTTAGACAATTTATATGAATTTAATTTTTATTGTATAACAATTGGAAATCGTTTACACTAATACTTAACTCAGACTCGAACCTACTAAATGAGTTGGATTAATATTCTTGACGAATACTAGGAAGTTAGTAACGACATCTATCGGAATTAATTATATTTATGTAATTGGCGTTCTGATAGTGTTTTGATTATTTGTTTAATCATCATGCTTTTACGATTCGGCTTATTTATGGTCCTGCGTAGCGGAATAAATTGGCTTGCGATGAATTTGCTTCCCTAACCTTGGATTAAAGACTTGTTCCGTGGAAGACACTAAATTCAAGGTTTCTTCCATCCTTTCTTCGCAACCAAATTTAGCGCTTGTTACACAGTAGCTATTCGAAGGTCAGATCTGCCCCTCGAAAGCAGACACTTGGAGCGCCTAAGATCCAGCTTAGGCCAGATCTGTCTGGACGTATGGCACGTAGTGCCGTTTGCCCATATTTGGTTCGCTAAGTTAATTGTCCTCGTGCTAAGCAACATCTTACAGGTTGTCAGGGGCCCACCAAGAGTAGTCCTTTCCGGTTGGTACTCCAGGGTGGTACCACGTCTTGCAAGCTCGTCCGCCACGCAGTTTCCTGGAATATCCCTGTGCCCCGGGACCCAGCACAGGTGAATTTGATACCGTTCAGCCAGCTCATTTAAGTGTGAGCGACAGCTATTAACAGCCCTAGATGTCGATAGGACAGAATCAATGGATAGCAAAGCAGCCTGGCTATCTGTAAGGATACATATGTCCTTTGGAGCTTCTTTCCCCTTCAAAAAATTCAAAGCTTCCTGAACAGCCATGACCTCCGCCTGAAACACACTACAGTAGTCTGGAAGACGGAAGGATAAGCTAATATTCAGTGCCTCTGACAAAACACCACCCCCACCCTACCCTGTAGCTTAGAGCCATATGTATAAATTTGTATGTACTCCCCACAGGGATTGGTGTTCCCATCCCAGTCAAGCCTGGTTGGAATGGTCAATAAGAAACGCTTGACAAAGGAGAAGCTAGGAGTAGTGTAGTCAAGATGCCCCACTTGGAGCGAAAAGGAGTCCAGAATTGTGGAGTGCCCAACTCTAGTATTGGACCACTGTCTAACGCTATCTGTTTACCCATCAGATCTAAAGGAAGTAAGTGAAGAAGTATCTCCAGAGCATCACCCTCCTCAAAGCGTTGAGGTAAGTGGCCTTGTCCAGTGCTGGCCACCAGACAACCACGCCATACAACAGGATTGGCCTAATGACTGCAACCTAGAGCCAGTGAGTCAACTTGGGTTGAAACCCCCATTTCCCACCGATGGCCCTCTTACAGGAGTATAGAGCTCCAGTTGCTTTCTTAACCCTCTCCTGAATATTAGGCTTCCAGCTGAGCTTTCTATCCAGGATAATACCCAAATATTTAACTTCCTCGGTAAAGTCTAGGCGGGCGCTATTCAGATACAGAGGGTCAACGGGAGGAATTTTATATTTCGTAGTAAAGATGACCACCTCGGTCTTGTTAGGATTAACGCAGATCACACGCCCCACCGCACACCTGGTAAGCTTGGTGAGAGCATTCTGCATAAGATCCCTTATAACAGGCAGGAATTTGCCCGAGATAGTTATAGCGATGTTGTCGGCATAGGCAAACACTCCACAGCCCTCCCCTTCCAGGATTAGAAGCAGTTTATTCACCACCAGATTCCAAAGAAGAGGAGATAGGACCCCACCTTGCGGTGTGCCCGTGCTCATAGTTCTGGTAGCATGAGCCTCTCCCAGCCTTGAGCTGATGGTCCTGCCATGAAGCATCTGACCGATCAGCGACATAAGATTGGCATTCACACCCAAAAAAGCGAGTGCATTCATGATTGCCACCGGACTGACATTGTTAAAAGCTCCCTCAATATCAATAAAGGACAATAGAGTGAACTCCTTGCAATCAAGGGATTTTTCTAAAGTGCGCACGAGAGAATGCGGAGCAGACTCCGCAGACTTCCCTTTACAGTACGCATGCTGGGACGCCGATAGTAGATACTGAGGGATACTACCGCGGAAATGAATATCAACTAATCTCTCAAAGGTTTCGAGAAGAAAATATGATAGACTTATAGATCTAAAGTCCTTGGGAGTGGTATGCGAGCTTTTGCCTGCTTTGGGAATAAACACAACATTGACTCGTTTCCACAGTGCCGGGATGTAGGTCAAGTCAAGGCAACCCTTATATAATGGCATCAGCCAATTCAGTATGAGATCGGAGCTGCGTTGGAGCTCAGAAGGCTTCTCAACCCCCCGGTGCTTCCAGGAAAATGAGTTTCAAAGAGAATCTATAGAGACTCTACGCTTGATGAGTTCCAAGTACCGTTATTTTATCACAGTAGATTCTCCACGATTTCCTCTGAGAGCGGGGATTAACACTTAGTTAAAATTTATAGGGGTGTTGCAATCATGAATGTAGTACCAAAAATTGTAGATTCCATTATTGCAAATAAACTTTCTTTTTTCTGTAAAGAATATATATGTGCGGAGCAACATGGATTTCAGAAGGGCAAGTCAACAAAAACAAATATTGCGCTGTTTACAAGCTATTATGTGAATGCTATTGAAGAGGGTGGCCAAATTGATACTAAATATACGGACTTTCTCAAAGCCTTTGGTAGAGTCAATATCGAGTTACTGCTAATACAATTTTTTAAACTGGAAAATTTTTAGAGTGGATATTCTGTACGAAAAAAAATTATATTTTTTCCCACTTTTTTTCTTTGTCAAACTTTAAACGCTTTTTTCTCAAAACCATGCTTTTAGATACGCCGTACAGAGTTGCAATCGAACCGTTCAACCGATTGACTTATTTTTGTTTTAAAATAAAGATTATTGAATTTAGGGGACGATGAACCATTTTAAACATTAAATATTAATATTTACTATTTTTATAACTACTATGAACAACAAAAAAGGGTCAAAAAGATCGGTTTTTTTCAAACGGTTGCCATTTTATCAAAAATTACTGAATTTCTCTAAAAATGGTCCATGGACCCGAAAATTTATTCTACTTTGCAAATAACTTTGATTTTTGTGTTTTAGATAAAATAGAAAGGCGGAATCCTGCACGGTGCAGCGCGTTGCACGCGTTACACGGCTCCAAAGTGCGTGGATATCTCGTAAATTTTACAATTTAAAGAATCAAAAAATATTTTTTGTGAACGTAAGTAAATGTACTAATAGCTGAAAAATTATACATTATTTACCTTCTTCTATGAGAAAAAAATTAAAACTTCAACTATTTTGCAGGCCGTTCGACTAGAACCTACCCTTAAGGGAAAGGAAGCAATTCGTTCGTGTATCGAAAATAACTTCTGAAATCATCAAAGTACCATCAGGTGTTCCTCAAGGTAGTTATTGAGGACCCATCTTGTTCCTTCTCTTTATAAATGTTGTTGTAAAATGTTTTTCAGTTGCTCGCAGCTTAATATTTGCGAATGACCTAAAACTTTTTCATGAATTATGCTCAGATGAATATTGCCTTTTACTACAAAATGATCTTGATAGTTTAGCTGACTGGTGCGAGTCAAATAATCTTTGTTTGAATAGCTCCAAGTGTTCTGTTTTATCTTTCCATCGTTCTTTAATTAGTTACGAATACTCTGTTAAATATTGTCCTCTAAATCACGTAAACGAAGTAGTTGACTTGAGTGTAGTGTTTGATAACAAGTTATCATTCACGGAACTTATTGAGTATGTCACATCAAGATCATTTAAACTTTTAGGCTTTGTAAGAAGAAGTAGCCGAGATTTTAAGGATCCATTTACCATGAAATCGTGAGTTTAACCGTTTTGTAGATTTTAGTCTTCCTAGGAATTTGTACAAAAGTGAATTATTTGCTATTGAAAATATTAAATATTGAAAAATATAAATTTAAACATTTAGGAGTTATAAGTTAGTTAACTTAATGAAATAGGCTGTAAGATAAAGGTTCTGTAGACTGAAATAAATAAATAAATAACGTGTCGGGGTTTCAGAGAAAATGTCAGTTGTTCGGTATCCAATCTAAATTGCAGGTCAACTTGCAATCTTTGTTTCGAATCGGGTGAGGTTGTTCTCCCGCTCCATGCCTTACAAGGCGTTACGACGGGAGAAAGATAGATTGACTACTTTTGTTGTTGTTGTTTTGCTTGTTTGTTAAATTTTCTGCAAAACTCATGTAACTAATACATCGTTTTTTTAAATTTTATAAAATTGCCCATCACATTACCCTTAGAAAAAGGTGTAGGATATAGAAATTTATACGTAGAAAAACTATCGGGGAATATTATAAAAATATGCAATTTAAGAAACTAAACTCAGACTAATCCTACATCCGTTTTTATTGAATCCAAGGTGTATAACAATTAATGTTATTATGGTACAAAAGCTCTTCGAAATGTCCTCCGTCACTTTGGATGTATGCCAATAACTAGATTCTGATTCCCTTTTTAATGTGTATTGCATCCAAACTCTTTCGTATTTTGCTCGTAGTAGTACAAATTCTGCTATCTAGTTCACTAATGCTAAAAGGTTCAATGGAGTAAGCTCTGATGTTTTATCAGGCCAAGGAATCGAAGTACCTCGTCCGATCAAGCGGTCAGAACATTTTTCATTTAATATTGCCTCACAAAGTTGGCAGTATGCAGTGGGGCTCTATCGTGTTGGTAAAACATTGCCCTCAAGTTATCCAGACGGATGTCTTCTAGTAGATTTAGTAGTGTATTTCCCAAAAAGTCCGCATCAATTTGGCTTTTAAGCACTTGCGGTAAAATGAATTGTCCTATTAAATGGATGTTTAATGATGCCAGCCAAAATATTGGTTTAGAATTTGGGCTGGAAGAAGGTCCGCTTTCCCCATGTGGGTTAGCATCCGACCAGGTATGAAGGTCGAGGAATTTTGTGATACCACCATCCTTGGTAACCTGCGAGTTATCTATCCACAGAATTCGGCCCAGAAACGCCCCGTTTTCAATGTCGCATTTCAGAGCCCAAATACAAAATTTTAATCGTCTCTCGGAATCTCCTTCCAGTAGTCCTTGGACTGGGATATGATGATACGAACGTCACCCTGCTAGTTGACTAACCCTCCAAACTTTAACTGAAAATACTCTTAATAGTCTTGCGGCTCGTCTCGGGCTCTTTTCAGGGTCTTGCCCGACGAGGGGGATTATTTGACGTCAGCAGAATCTTCCGATGTTTTAACTTGTAATTCTTTCGAAAAGTCCGTGAAAATTCCCCTCTTTGGAGTGCACGTCGATTAGGGAATCTTCTTTCATATTCCAGTACAGTCACTTTTTCGTTTCAGCCTATTATACAATAAGTAATTATAATTTTTTCCATTTCTTAATAATTTAAGCTTAAGAACACCCGTAGTTATCGATTTGTTTTTCGACTATGATCGATATTCAAGCACTGACCTTCTTTTATGTTTTTTTTTAAATATGAGCGTACTTTTTGTAGACAAAGCCGTGCCAAAGAATAAAAAGCTGTGGGTCAAAGTGTTAAGCCGGTCGCTAACGAGCTCCCTCCAATGACCAGGCAGGTTGGTGTATCAAGCGCCTTACCCCAGAATGTCGGCTCTGCTGGGATGGATCATATCTTCCGGACATACTCGTGTGACTAAAAATTGCTTCTAAATTATAAAAAAAAATCCCCTTCGATCTCTTCGAAAATCATACTCTCGTCTGAAGACGAATGTTTGTCTATGCCTGAGTTAAATATGTTAGCAATATATTCATCTAGGGTACCAAACAGTGGTTTGCTTAGTTTTCTACAGCGTTAAATAGACATCATTTAATTCGTGTTGCTTCTGGCTTAAGTAAGAGATAATTCTGCCTAAGTAACTCGGTAATTGTGTATGATTGATGTGTTATATCCCTACAGTGGTGGTAGTGATATTTTTCAACATAGTTACAAAGATTATTAGCTTGCTCGATGCAATTATACTATGTTTCTAGTTCGAAGTTAAAATCAATGATGATGGTTTCTTATAACCTTTTTAATAGATCTTGTATAGGATCGGAAAGATAATCAGTCCCAACTATTTCGTAGTCTTCCGGATAATCCCAAGTTGGCTAAATCTCTGCGGCTGGTATTTTGACATCACGTTCGTTGGAGTTCATCATAAAAATTTTGGCTTGATTACCGTGTGATTTTGTTAGGGTCTTTCCAATATAGACGCCTGGTATTACTTCATTTTGTTTACATAACTACTACTATCTCCGATCGCGCCGGTAGGATTATGAGGTCAGAGTTTCGAGACTTGCTGAAACTTATTGTTTCTTCATTGTTAACATTACACTTTTTGACCGAATTATTTTGATACAGATCACAGCCGCAGCGTCGTGTATCTATAGTTGTTTGATCATTTCCAGCGGGAAATGGATGTAATACCGCATCGAAGCCGTTTTGGATCTTTGGCATGGAACTTCGCTCCATTTATGCACGTAAACTTCGATGAATTTTACACACAATGTCCTAGGCAGGGTGTAATGCCTTTCTGCAGGAACAATGGTCGATGAAAACATAGATTAATAATCGTTAATGAAAATATTGATGAACACTCATCAATGAAAACCTCGATGAATAATAATCGAGGAAATCTTCAGTGAACAATAATCGAAGAAATCTTCGGTGAACAACAGATCGAATACTTCTTATGTGAATAAATTTACTTTAATTTTAGGAAGGAATAGATTTTGGGTAGATAGAAAAAATAATTAAATCGGTTATTGTAAGAACAGCATAAGTCAAAATAGGAAAAAATTTATCTTTCTGATATCATATTTAAAGTAGTTTTCTAAAAAAGAAATACGATATTTTCCCAACTTCGTTGTTTTTGGAAGGACCGAATATATTAAAGCTTTTCGTAAACAAATAAAATGTATTTCAATATCAAATATCAAAGAAAAAGGAAAAAACGTAACAAATTCATATAGAATATACAACAAAATATTTAAGACAAGGTGGAGACATCATTTATTGACCTTTCTTTTGGTGGTCTCTTTTTTAAAATATCTATTTTTTTGATTTCGGAAACTCAGCCGAACGTCCTTGATAAAGTCGGCCTCTCTATATCCATCTCTAATTAACGCCTCTAGAAAATGAAGAAATAGGTAGGCTGATGCAGACCACTGTCGTATCGCAGTGTATCTGCATACATACCTTTTAATAATTTTAGGAGTCGTCTTGCAATCCATAGGAATAAGCAATGAAGTATCTGGATTAGCATTATTGTTAGCATAGAATTGTTGTAATTTCCGTTTTCTTTTGTGTCATTTATTTTGTTTTTTCCTTTTATCACATAGTTTCTTTCACTTGCTGGTACTGGTATTTCTAAAATGTTTTTGAGCAGTTAATTATACATTTATACTGGGTGAAAAAGTCATTCCCGATGAGATCATTACATGGTTAATTGTTGCCATTTGGTATTATATGCAAGGGATGCCTTATCTATAAGTTATATTCTATGGTTATTATGCCATACGATACTCCTAATGATGTCATACAGTCGTTTGCCAGTGTGGAGATAATGCATTTTTTGTCTTCGCAAAATCATCGGTAACCTCTGCTTTAAACAGACTAATTTTTGCACCAGTATCGACAATAAAACGTGCCTGAGATTTTGGGCATATACTTACGGGAAAAGATACTATAGGAATTTTTAACTAATTGTAGTGGGACAGAGATTGCGTTTTTTTCTACTTTTGGAGGTGATGGATCACGGCTTCAGTATGTATATCGCGAGAGTTCTCGCTGTCTGAATACTACAGCGAAGAACCGTTTGCCGCATAATTAGATTCTGGGACCATCCAACGTACTTGTCTCAATTGACTTGTCTGTATTTCAAGATTTGCTCTCATCTCAGGAGAACGTGGACGTTGGCGTTGTTGAGACTATGGTGGAGGTGAACGAGAACAAGAATTTATGGGTTTATTCCCTATTGGGTAAGAAGGCGGTTATCTATTGCGCTCATAAAATTGTTTTTTCCTGCATTCACGAGCTAAATAACTAGGAATGACTCGTAACTGCTTTCTCTGATACCAATTTTTCTTGGTGTGACACATTTTTATCAGAGTAGGCGCAAACCGGTACTGTAGGAAATGTTCTCAAATTTTGAGATTTTTTGATGCGTTGGGCTGGTCGTTTCTGAGACCGTCTTGAAAAGCTGTAATTGTATTCTTCCTTTAATTTTCCGAACTTCGGTAATGGTGGCGTTCTTCATATCTGCCAACTGTTTGGTAATGTGTGAAGCAAAATCTCTTGAGAATTGTCGGAATCGTATTAATTCACTTCGGATTGCTACACGGGGTCTGTGTTCCAAGAAATGCGATTTTAGTTCTGATTTTAATTCAGCCGAAGTAGTAACATCCTTGTATGTGAATATATCGCAAACGGGTCCTGTCAGTCTTGTTTTCAGAATAGTGTCTCACAGCAGGATACGTACCGATGCAAATCATGTTGATTTCCACCAAGAAATACCAGATTTTAGGAGAACTATGCGATGCGTTCGAAGATACTGATAACAAGATCCGCATAGACCATGGTGCTTAACTTGATCAGCAGTATTTTGTAAAAGAGTATTATAGTAGTATCAAGGCTGGTTATGATGGGGCTATCCATGACATCTTAGCTAAAAACTGAACCTGAGACCTCAAGCAATAAATATGTGCAAGAAGCTGTGTTCGATTAAGTCCTCCCTCCGTTTGAACTTTCCTCACTTAATCCCGGATACCTGAAAAAGAAGAGAAAATTATTTGAAAACAAAGAATCATGCTCTATATAAAAAGAAAACTTATCTGAAAATTCCATGATGATCCATAGATAACGTCCACTCATGAAGTTCCTCTAGCAAAACCTACAAATCAAAACATTTTGGTTACATGAAAATTCCAAGTCCAAAATGTAAACAAAAAATGCAACAACAACAACATGCAGAATCACGAACATGAATTTTACATGAAAACATAAAACAAACTTCCACTGGATGTTACTAAAATTAGCTATCAGGTATTTTTGCATACTTTAGATGGAATATTATTGTAACTATCACTAATTCTATTAAGATATTTCCATCTGAAGTTTGCAAATGACAGCTAAACATAAAAATGTCCTACGTTACAAAACGAAATGTTCTGCGAGCTCTCTCAAGCATTTCTGATCCTTTAGGTATTCTTGGACCATTCACTCTTCGAGTTAAAATTTTAATGCAGTCCATATGGAGACTTAAAATCGGCTGGGACGAGACTTTATTTAGTGAATTACTAACAGAATGGACGAAATGGACATCTGAGGTGGCTATATTAAAGGACTTTTCAGTATCACGGTGTGTTTCTCCTCAGCCTAGAACCGAGAACGATAATTACGAGTTCCACATATTCGCGGATGCCAGTCCTAAAGCCTATGGTGTGAGACACGAAAATGTAAGTGGATTAATTTCAGCAAATTTATTAGTAGCAAAGAATCGAATAGCTCCACTGAATGTAAAAAATGATAGGGAATTGACATTACCTAAACTTGAGTTAACGGCCGCTTTGATAGCTGCACGACTTAAGAAATTTATCGAAAATAATACACGTTTTAATTTCAAATCCACATACATGTGGACTGATTCTCGTATTACTTTATATTGGATACTGGGATCTCATAATAAAAAGGGGCAACAGTACGTCTTTAATAGAGTAAATGAGATACATGGACTTTCTTCTAATTGCGAGTGGAAACATTGCCCGGGTAACGAAAATCCAGCAGATTTACTAACCAGAGGTGTCATCGCTAAGGTTTTACTTAATTCGGAGCTTAGGAGGCATGGCCCATATTGGTTATCAGAGGGACAAGAATCATGGCCCATGGAGACTTCTTCGATATCCATGACGTTGAACGTGGCAATCCCTACAAGCATTTCAACTGTAGATTTTGCACATAAGACATCCGTTTTTCCCATTGAAAAGTTTAACAGACTTCGTCGACTGCTAAGGGTTACTGCCTACATCTTTCGGTTTGTAAACAATATAAGGAAAGGTAGCAATCGGGCCTTAATTGATCTCAGTGCTGACGAAATCAAGCACGCTGAAACGTATTGGATAACTGTAGAACAATATCGATATTTTGCTGACGAAATTTGTATGCTTGCTGCTAGCAAACCACTAGATCGTAACTCCAAAATTATTAAATTAAATCCTCATTTGGATGAAAACGGTGTTCTCAGAATTGGAGGTCGTTTACAGGAGATAAATGATGATACAAACATTTCACATCCAATCATATTGCCTAAGATTTCACCTTTGACTCTTCTTCTTGCTGGACAAGCACATAGGGATACGTTTCACGGTGGAACGAATGTCGTCCTATCTAATTTAAGAAAGAGATTTTGGATAACTCAAGGAAGAGTCGCCGCGAAGAAAGCTGTCAAGGGATGTTATCAGTGCAGACGTCTATTCGGTAAACCTTCCTCGCAACCGTTTGCACCGCTTCCACGTAATCGTTTAATAGCTGCGAGACCCTTTGAAGTTACAGGGATGGATTTTGCTGGACCACTTTACCTAAATCGAGAAAATGGTGAACGGCAGTCAAAGGTTTATATATTTCTCTTTACATGCGCCGTTATTCGAACAGTTCACTTAGAACTAGTGAATTCTTTGACAACTGAATCTTGTTTGGCAGCTATACGTCGCTTTTTCTCAAGAAGAGGTGTCCCCAAGATCATGTATTCTGACAACGCTAAGACCTTTAAGCGTGCTTATTAGGAATTAGAAAGACTATATAGAAATGTAAACGCCGTGGAGATAACATCAGGGGATAAAATGGAAATACATCATTGAAAGAGCCCCATGGTGGGGTGGTTGGTGGGAGCGTTTAATTCGAACAATAAAGAATTCCTTAAAGGTAATAATTGGCCGAGCAAACTTAACATTTGAACAACTAGAAATGTTAATTGTGGAGGTAGAGGCAACTATAAATTCGCGCCCCCTTACATACCTCTCCGATGATCCTTATGACCTCAATCCTTTAACACCCTCAAGTCTACTTTTAGGTCCAGCATCGAATTTTTTACCAACAATGACGACCGAGACTGACACAAACAGGGAAGCTCTCAATATTCTTTGGAAACAACGCCAAAAATTCGTTGAAAGTTTTAAAAGAAGATGGACTACCGAATACTTACATCAGCTGAGATCTGCACATTTCTCAACAGGTTATGCAACGAATAATATTAAAGAAAATGAAATATTGCTTATAGCTGATGAAAAACGACCCAGGATTCTTTGGCAGATGTGTCGCGTTTCTAAGACATTTGAAGGACGAGATGGGAAGGTACGTTCGTGCGAAGTGATTCTTGCGGGCGGCAAGAAATTACGCAGACCAATTCAGCTCTTATATCCGTTAGAAGTTAAACAATTATATCCGGCCGGGGAGGATGTAGAATTTAATTATTTGAATGAAATTGTAGACTTAAATATCTTTGAATTGAACTGTACTGAATTTCCTCTTTTATTACTGTATACTTAAAGCAATTTTAGTGCTCTCTCGAACGGCTTTGATGACACACGGCGGTACTTAAATTTATTGACCTCGAAAATGTATATTGAATTATAATAAATATCACTCATCAAATAAATATCGAGTGTATTTTTCTTCAGGTGTCATCCCAGCTAAAAGAAGAATCGTTAATGAGGGTCGACTCTCACAAGGTTATCAATTTGCCATCGGATACATATAATTTTCCTTGATTATAATATTAAGCTAGGGCTTCACGGCACCGAGACAAGACCGAGACTTTGGCACATCTCGGTCTTTGTCTCGTCAAGATGAAGACGGTCTTGCTCTCGTCGCAATCTCGGGGAGATAAAGGCCAGTCTCGGTACGATCTCGCACTCGGCAAGATAAAAAAAGTTGAATTTCGGTGGGATAACGGGAAGCGAGGACAAGTGATATATCTATGTATATATGAATTTTCTTCTTATTCCCCTCGCCAAAACAAGGTAGCAAAGGCAAAGAAGGAAATAATGCGGAAAGAAGCGATGGAGAAAAGCAGTGTATACTCATATGCCCCATAAATCACGCACTTGACAATTTTCGGAGTGACATCAAAGCTAAAACAACTAAAAAAATTGTCCACAATAAAATAATAAAAACTAACATCTCGTCCACTCTCGTCACCTCAATCTCGCTCTCGGTATCGCACTGCTACCAATGATATTGGTCTCGCTGCCAGTCCCGATATCGTGTCGAGACCTGCACCGACAGCGAGATATATCTCGAGTATCGTGATGCCCTATATTAAGCGGTGTCCTGATTTTTAAGTCTCGAGGTGTTTGTTAGAACCAAACAAAGCCGCCCCAACCAGCTGTACGACAGTCCAAGGAATTATACCACACCATCAAGCACCAGTGCCGGATTTAGGTTCGATGCCGCCCTAGGCCCTTGGCGATGTGCCGCCCTTTGTTTTTAATGTAAAAGTGATTGTCAAAATTTTATATATCTAATTATTAAATATTTAAATTATCAAATATTATTTTTAATAAAACTCTTTATTAGTTTACATATATTGTTTAAAAATAATTTTAAATATAAGTTAGTAATTTAAATATAATTTTTTGTATTAAATAGTAAATACATTTTTTTAATTAACTTATGAGATCAATTTCTTTTTTCTCGCTTTGGATCGCACGAAAACGTCAATTATATCGTCGTAACCAATTTCTTGCACTAATTGAGCCTCGATAGATAATAATGCGAGGGCACTAAGTCTATCTTGGCTCACACTTGCACGTAAATAGCTTTTAACTCGTTTCAGGGTGGAAAAAGATCTTTTTTCGGAACAATTTGTGGCTGGAATGCTTAAAAAAATTCATAGAGCAATGTCTACATTAGGATAAATATCCCGAAGATTCCGTAAATGTAATACATTGTATATATTTTATGCAGAGCATCCATCATCAGTAGTTACTAATGAATCTTTCAGTTGATAATGTAAGTGAATACATTCATTTCCTAATGTCTCTTCTAAATCGTCCGGGTATTTATTAACTAGTGTATTTTCTTGATTTTTTAACTTATTTGTATCCATTTTAGATAAATGATCAAAGAAACTGAAGTTTAAGTAAAGCTCTTCGTATATGCTTTTACGTCCGGCTAATTGTACGCTCAGAGTATCCAAAATGGAATAGTAAATTCGAAAATTTTCTTGCCCAGAAAGGGGTGCTCTAGTGCTCTTTCGTTTGCCCGTGACCAGTGCTGCCACTTGCCAAATAAATTCTGTAACTAGATCTTCTTAAAATTGTAGCAAAAATGCACGAAATTATTTAAAGGTGTAACCACTTCCACAATGCGTGTGAAGCTATAATGTGCATAAATTGTAAGAAAAATCTTCTGAATAACCCTCCCACCCAATTAGTTACATCTAGTAACAAACTTTTTATAAAAAGGATTGCTAGTTATACATATGCTACATGATTGAAACATATAATAACACGTTTCTAAGAAAAACCAGCTATCCTTTATTCCAATTTTCAATAAAATAGTTTTTAATTAAATAGATTTTACTTCATCTTTTATCCGAAATTTATACAAAAACCTTTCTTTCAACTTGCAGTAATAAATTCATTAACAAAAAATTGTATTTTCTAATCAGTTTAGGATTAGGCAACTTTTTATTAAAAAAAAGAAATTAGCAAATAAAATTCTCTTTTTTAAATATTATAATTCAATACTATCAAATAATAATCAAAAAATATTTAACTATGATCTATGTCACAAATTAGGTATATCACATTTAACTTGATAGATCTCTACAATTTATAATTTGTTCTTTTTTTATATATACGATGTAGCCAAAGCCTATTGGACAACCCTTTGATGTGTTTTGACCAGAAAGGAATTAGGGTAAGGGAAACGAGGAAACTTGGGTCTTGTTTTTGCATTGTTGCGAGCTAGACAACAGCCCAGAGAAGGAGTGGATTATTTTAATTTCTTAATAAAAGCTCACGGGGAGAACTGGTCTCGAACCCGGGACCCATAGCATGGTGGTCGTGCCGCTCAACGAATTGATCCAACTCCTCCATCTAATCTAAGATATATGTTTTAATTATCTAAAGGTACTGATGCTTGTGGATTGTACCTTAATGATACTTATATAATATTCATAATGACAAATGTAAATATTTTCTTATATTTCTTTGGAATCTGGTGCATTGTCATTTATTAATTCTTTAAAAGACCCGAAATAAATGCTATTGCTAATATTTTTTGGCGCCTTAGCACATTTGAAAATTTTTTTTAAAAACGTGCCAAATGAGAAATAAAAGTGTAAATGTAACTAATTTTATTTTCTTAATGAAAATGTAACCAATTAGTTAAAATTGTAACTAAGTGGCAGCACTGCCTGTGACTCGTCTCGCTGAAGTTTTCTGATTTTTTGGTGATGAGTATCATAACGATAATAATCAAGAACTCCAGATAGTGTCTTGGCTTTTTCTTCATATTCAGAAAATTGTTTATCTCTCATATCTTGAAGAAAATAAGCCAGACAACCATAAATTTGGACAACGGATGATAGCTCGACTTGAGAATCTCGAGTTTTTTACTCGCTGCATTGAAACGATCTAAAACAATGACTATACCCTGTTCCAAAAAGATTGTCAGTACACGGTAAATGGCAAGTTATGATGCGAAATTTCGAATTTACGAATTCGGGTGACTGGAATGGTCGGCAAGCACATTAAGTGTAGCCAGATTATATATTTTCGCAGTAGGTTTTTAGAAATGCTTAAATTTACTTATTACAAATTGTTTTGAATTATTTATTTTGAAATATGTAAATATTTTTGGTTCAATATTGCACAGCTTTTAATAAAAAATGCCCTAATGAATGGTTATGGATTCATTAAGAAACTTGTTATATTTATATGCTTTTGATATGGCTATCCGCGTCTACGAGGAAAAATCAGCAATTGTGCTGAGCTGAAATCGTGGCAATAGCGTGCTGAAGAAGAGGAATGGGTGCATACGAAAATGATGAGAAAATAAAGCAGACAGCAATACTCCATAAGAGCGTGTACTGTCAATCTTTTTGGAACAGATTATAGAATTGCTGTTTCTAAATGCTGTAATTTTTTCAGCAGTACGGTAGCTTCAGATCGTGTGTTCGGTTTCTCGTCTCTGCTTTCAGCAGCAAAATCCAATGCATCAATTATTGCAGTTCACTCTTTTTCTTAAGTATAACATGCATCGTGTCGAGCAGACCAACGAGTTTGAGACAGACTGTTAAGCCTTAGTTTTGTACGCTGCATTAAGATCTCCCAACGATGTGTAGATATGGTGAAAAAATTATAAAGTTTCTGGAGAGTAGCAAAAAAATCGACTGCTTTAGGTACTGCTGGAGTTGCACAAGTGCCTACTAAATTTAATGAATGGGCAGCGCAAGGAACGTAATCCGCTAAAGAATTAATTGTTTGAGTTAGTGTCTGAAGTCCTGAATATATACCTGCCATATTACTAGCGTTGTCATAAGATTGATCACGACAGTTCATTATGTCGAGACCATTTCTCTCTAAAGAGTTTAATACAGCGTTTTCAATATCTTTAGCTTTATGACCAGTATTTTACAAAAATTCAAAAGATCTCTCAACGATTTCACCATTTTTACTTCTATATTACAATATTTATAGTAAGCTGATCGACATGTGCAATATCTGGCGTAGAATCTACAATGATACTAAAGTACTTAGCGTATTGTACTTCAGTAGAAATGTGTTGTAATACCTTATCTTGCATCAACAATATGATTTAACAATTGCTATTAACTGGTATAAAATTTTCTTTCAATACAAAATTTCTTCATCGAGCTGTTTTATTAATTGTTGATCAATACGCCCTCGAATTACTGCTCGAGTTTTCAAATGATTAACATTAGTTTTATGAAAATCAGAATTTTCATGAGCTTCAACGCGTGCAATCCAAGTCCATAATCCAAGTCAATAATTAATTTCAATTAAACATACTTGTATTTTTGCGCCTTCAAAATTCTGTCGTCCTTAAGTTTTTGCCGCCCCTAAGAGGCCTAGGCCGCACGGGCCTAGGCGTAAATCTATCAATACCATCAACGTTTGATCAATCTGTATCTTTGAATGAAGGTTCAACGCGGGGAGAATGGTAGATGCTGCATCTAAGCCTCTCCAGAGTAATTAGATTAACTAAATTAATAATCTGTAACCATACTTTGTCATTCAAGCATTGATAATTACATTCATATTCATATTCAATCAATAATAGGAATCGCCAAGATTTGTAATATTAAGCTATATTTATTTTATTCACCTCATATGTGGGAATTTATATTTAATCGCAGTAAGAAATTGTTAAGTATTTTTAATGTTAGCGTAAATTTTGTATTTAAGATCGTGTCAATAATAATAATATATTCAGTTTGTTCTTGTAATTCGTTCTATTTAATTATACCGTTTATACCAGCTCAAGTAAGAGCAAGTAATAGGCTTGGTATAGCGGTTAAAGTGCAGTTTATGCCTCAGCATATAAGGGATATTTTCAAGCAATACAAAGGCAAGGCAAAACAGTCCTGCAATAATAACGACTATTAGTGCATTGTGTAAAAGGAGGTTAAACTCTTTTATAGAAATAAAAATATTTAAGTTTCGAATTATTCAGAAATATAAATGTTTTGGAAATATTTTTTTTTCATTTGTTATGATCGGATATTGCCATTTTTTAAATAATGTTATTCAATTATACTTATCAATGTATTTATGTATAACAATCAAAAGAAGCACATAATGATGAATAATATGTATTTCTATTCTTGAAAAACTTTCCCATTGACATATCAAACACTGCACTGATTTTTGTTTTGATGCTATAGAAAGAAGTTCTGCTGCACACGTTCTAGTTTTGAAAGTGCCCAGAACTTCTTTTTTTTCAAAACTCTCAGATACAGGCAGATAATGTATCCGCCAATTTGCTGTTCATTGCTTTTTCCTCAAAGAATCATAAACAACGCCAAAGAATGCCGAGGTTGGTTCATATAAGTGCGCTCTATTTACCGGGGTATGTTGTGGCATTGACAGGCAGCTTATAGATCGTTCTAAGTGAAAAGGCATAAATGCAAGGAAAATGGAATTTCCGCTGGGGTGCAAATGCTGAGCAATATGTCAGCAATATTTCCTCCCTTTTCTCCTATAAAAACGGCATCGATTAATAATAATTTTCCCATCAGAGCACGTCCCGACTTTTTGCATCAAACGAGGGGAAATTGTCGGCTTGTGTTCTACCAGCACTTGGCTGGTGGGTGTTTCGCTTACCCAGAGGGGGTCGCGTCACACTCCGGGTGAAAACAATGCAAACAATGACTTGTGGTAAAATGCCGTGAACAAGACACTCTTCCAAATCGCGGGAAAATTAATAAATTAGAATTTTAATTAATTATTTGCGTTATCATGTGACCCATTTGCGGAGCGTCAAATCAGGAACCAAACAAAAGTAAGCAAGATGCTTTCACATTCAAAATAAAGTTGTATCCTTTTACCCTTACCATCGAACTCCTTCCTTGGGAATACTCATTGTAGCCGAGAACACAATGCTGTTTCAAAACAGTGCCAACTGAATGGAAAATGGGAAATTCATGGCCATGATGCAGTAATGGGTAATAACAAACAACAACAGTGTGATGACAAAAATAACTACGTAGTCGGTTAACCTCGTTCTGGGGCTTTATGATTTGGGGGTTCGGGCATGTACATTACAAGTTGATGACGTACGGTGTTCTTTGTACTCCAAAATGTTAAATATAATGAAGATATCTTCTAGCGGCATCCAGTCTATTTATTATACTACTCCAGGACCAAATAACCAGAAGACTCATATGGAATTGCTTTCGTTAATGCACTTAATCGATTGCACATAGGTTTATTTGCATTCCATTATCACAAAACAAAGTGAAGGCATTCGTCGCACACACAATTAATATTAAAAGGACGAGCCAAAACCAGTGACAGCACCCAGGGCGCCTTATTGGATGAAACTGCAAAAGGAGAGAAAGTAATCAAGAGCACTTGACTAATTGCAGTTACCCATTCAGAGTATTGTGTTTCATTAACTTTAGGGACGTCCTGCACCTTGCTTCATCTTTTTCGGATCAAAGTGCAATGGGTAGTTTATAAGCGTTCCCTTCATAGAATTAACGACATTTTATCGGTTTTGTATGTACACGTAGAAGGGTCGTTCCTGATCAATCAACTGTAGTAAATGCAGAGCACTTTATATCTATTATTAATTAATTTTTGTTTTTAATTTACTGTGCTGTGGCATGAAGCGTTGCATTTCCTTAATGGTGAACTGTTATGCCTGCATTCAATAAGAAAAATAAACACTTGAGTCCAGGTTATCTTATAACAATGAATCTGTTGCTGCCAGTTCCTTCATCAACTATTTCCCTTTTACAGTACTGGTTATTTACTATATATCGTGAGTCATTGCATCGCCAAAAAAGAGCCTCAAGACGACGCCAAAAACAACAACATATTCAAAAAGAGCAGAATACCAACACCAGTATACCATTGACCGCCAGCTCAAGCAAGAATAGCCGTATACCCTTTCCTCGAAGCAACTCAAGGCACTTTTGGGGTCCGCATATCTTTGTCAAGAACCAGTGTGGAAGCCCGAAATTTCTTTACTCTATAGTGTTTAATGTACTGAACTGAATCTCTTAATTACAAGTTTCCATCTTTGACAATTTGTCATTAAAGTTTCGATACCAAAACTTGAAATTTGGTATTGAGTTATTGTTTATTTTATAAAGGAAGGAAAAGTTCAAAAATCGTAAAATGTTCTTTTCGCTGCTTATAAATTTCCGTCCAGGAATCAGGCCAAACCAAGGTAAGACAGATACGTGGCATACTTGAATATTTATGCTGGCTTAGTGCGAATTGCTGAAAGCAGGTTAATGACCAATCAACTGTGTTACAGTGCTTTTTTCCTGGAAAAACCCGAAATCCGATGCAAGAAATTTTCTGTCAACAACATCGGAAAACGAAAAAAAATGCGATGACACCTGAACGATATCAAAATTCGTTGCCACGAAAAGGTGCTGTTGGACTGTATATCACTCTTATTACGATTTAATCTAATTTTAATCGTTCACTACTGTAGCACATGAAATCAAAATCAATCCCGATATAAAAAACTCTTTATTAAAAGGTTGCTTACACTTCAGGTTTCTGGCACAAAGTGAGTTTTAACATTTGCTAAATCTCAGCGCAAGCCGACTGAAATCAAAACGGTACTCGATACAAATACGAAAGCAGAGATCGATGTATGATCTTGTTATTGTTATGAAATTTGTTAAGAGGGCTTGTACTGACTTCAGAAGGCTTGTGATGAGTTACAACAGGGTTTTTAAGGTAAGTATTAAATTACAATTCGTTTCAATAGTTCAAAATTTTATAATTAGATATGCAGGTATGCAATGTTGAGACTGGTCAACAGGCTTCAAACAGGTAAGTTGAAGATAGGTGGATTATGACTTTACATGCCGGCCGCCCAAGGGCGAGTTTGCGTCCTTGACTATAGTTGTGCATCTAGTTTGGTACAGATCTGTAAAAAGAAGAGGGATGGAAGGAACTAGGATATAAATGTTTTAAGTTCTCTTCTTTTGCGCAGACTTCAATCAGGCGTCTGCAAGTTTTGATGTCGGCAAGAGGCACAGTTTTGTGATAGGCCTTTTGATAATTCCGCTCTTGCACTTCAATGTCGCTACACGAACTAGTCCGTCTTGTCCAGGATGGGTTGCTATAATGCGACCAATAAACCATTTAGCTGGCGGAAGACGATCATCTTTCATTATGACAAGGTCTCCAAGGTTAGAGATTCGGGCTTTTAGAAAGCCATTTAGGACGTTGTTGCAACCTGGTAACATACTCGGTAGACCACCTTTTCCAAAAGTGTTGCTGAATTCGTTGCAATAGTTGCCATCTTGAAAGTCTACTGACTTTAAGATCTAAAAGACTAGGTTGTGGCAGGGATATCAATGGCTCTCCTACAAGAAAATGTCCGGGTGTTAAGACATCGACATCATCTGGTGCGTTTGATAAAGGACATATTGGCCTCGAATTTAAAACTGCTTCAATTTGTGTCAATAAGGTTGAAAATTCCTCGAATCTCCAATGATTCGTTTTAGATGGTGCTTTGTAGACTTTATACCCGCTTCCCACAAACCTCCAAAATGTGGCGACGCAGGTGGTATAAAGTGCCTGCTAGTACGGTCTTGCGCTAGCATATTTGCAATTTCAGATGGAAGTTCTGTTAAAAACTATTGCCGCATTTTGTTAAGTGTTTTGTTCGCTCCAACAAAGGTTGTTCCGTAGTCACTATACAAGTGTGCACATTTTCCCCTTCGTGAAGTAAAACGACTAAACGCTGCTATAAATCCTTCAGCAGAATAGTCATTCACGACCTCTAAATGGATAGCCTTTGTCGTAAGGCAGATAAACAAGCATATATATCCTTTAAAAGTTAATGATCCTCTGCTCTTAGCTGCCTTAATCGTGATTGAACCAGCATAATTCACGCCACTGTGAAGAAAGGGACGGTAATATGACACTCGATCCTTAGGCAGATTGCCCATCATTTGAGTACGAGATGTAACTCGGTGACGAATGCAAGTTGGACAGCGGTGAAGTTCTTGTCGCACAAGAGTTTTGGCATGAAGTATCCAATACCTTTTTCTCAGATAGATACGCATTAAATTGATTCCTCCGTGAAGTGTAATGGTGTGAGACTCTCTAACTAGTAGTTTTGCTAGTGGAGACTCGTGTGATAATATAATAGGGTGTTTCACAGGGATGGGTAGAGCAGATAATTTCAGACGTCCATCTACTCTTAACATTCCAACATCGTCAATAAATGGATCTAGATTCAGAATTTTACTTTTCTTGCCCACGCTTTTACCTTCGAGAAGTCGTACAATCTCCTTTCAAAATTCTTGATTCTGCGATATTTTGCATAGCAAATAAAGCGCGTAATTAATCTCATCAGCTGAGAATACTTTCGCAGATATAGGATACCATTTTCTTTGGCAGCGGAGTTTAAATCGCACACAATAAGCGATAATTCTGGTCAGCTTTGACAAAGATGAATAACGGCTTAGTAAGCTAAATCCATCGATCCCGGTGGTCGTCACGAGAGGCTTCATAGTTTTTACTTCTTCCCCCGTGCCTAGATCACGAAGAGGTAGAGAAGGCCATAAATCGGTTTTCTGCGAGAGCCAACTTGGTCCGTACCACCATAATGTATTATTAATTATCTGTGAGGGTAATATACCACGAGACGAACAATCGGCAGGGTTATCTCTAGAAGGGATGTAATGCCACTGATTTGAATTTAAGTGTGACTGAATTTGGCTCACCCTATTGGCTACATCGGGACGGATGTCGTCGTAACCAGCATAAGACAATTGTAGAATCACTCCAGGCGTACACAGGAACATTGGGGAATTCTAGGGCCTGTTGCATTTGCGCAAGGAGTCTTATAAGAAGCGCTGCCGCACAAAGTTCCAACCGAGGAAGTGAAACTTGCTTAATTGGAGCAACTCTACTTTTTGCTGCAAGTAGCATCGTATGTACATTTCCGTCATGATTTTCCATGCGTAGGTATACAGACGCAGCATACGCCTTAATCGAGGCATCTGCAAAACCATGAAGTTCTACTTCTTTGTGCGTAGGGCTACAAAGTGTCCATCGAGGAATTCGCAGATATTGAAGAAAGTTTAAGTCCTTCCTAAATGTCGTCCACTCTGTTTCTAGTTCAGCAGGTAAAGGCTCATCCCATGATACTCCACTTAACCAAAGTTGTTGAAGCATAATCTTTGCTTTTATAATTATGGGAGAAAGCCATCCTAAAGGGTCGAAAAGTCGGGCAATATCACTCAGCAAACTGCGTTTGGTCGTCACCTGCTTGCGTTCTGGTAAGTTTATGCTGTATCCGAGTTCATCAGTAACAGGAAACCAATGAATAACTAATGTTTTGACTGATTTGTGACCGATGTGGAGAGAACCTTTTATCTCTCGGTCGTGCTCAGGAATTTGGTAAAGAAGGTGTTCTCGATTCGAACTCCATTTTCGGAGGTTAAAACCACCAAGCGTTAGTAACTGCTTTAGTTGAGTTTGAATTTTTAAGGCAGTTTCCTCGTCATGACTGCCAAACATAACGTCATCGACATAAAAATTGCTTAGGATGATTCTTGAGGCATCGGGATATTCCTTCTGGTGATCAGTAGCGATCTGTTTCAAGGTGCGAATAGCAAGGTACGGTGCGCGCGAAGTTCCATAAGTAACTGTTACTAATCTGTAGTCTTTTATAGATTCCGTTTCGCTGAAACGCCAGACTATCCTTTGAAACTGACTGTCTTGGTCAGATACCAAAATCTGGCGGTACATTTTTTCTATATCCGCCGCAAAAACTATTCTGTGTTGCCTCCATCTCAATAAAATTTCAACGAGATCAGTTTGTATAGCTGGACCTATGCTCAAAGTGTCGTTTAAGGATTTACCACATTTACTTTTGCTTGAGCCGTCGAATACTACCCGTAACTTTGTAGTGGAACTAGTTTCTTTTATTACAGGATGATGTGGTAAGTAGTACTCTCCGACTTCAGCACCACATGATCCTACTGGTACCATGTGTCCTAGGTCTAAGTACTCCTTCATAAATTTGTTGTACTCCTGATAAAGCTCTTTAGATTGCGTGAATCTTCTCTCCAAGTACTTAAATCTTTTTATTGCACGATCTCTCGTGCCTTCAAATTTGGGTCGGTGTGAACCTTGAATAACTGATTTAAATGGAAGCTGAACAACATAGCGTCCCTCAGCTGTTCTTGTGAAAGTAGCGTTATAGAACTTCTCACATGATTCTTCTTCAGGGGTCATATTTATACAGGTCTGTACATTTTCTAATTCCCAAAACTTTCTAAGTTGCATTTCGATTGCACTATGATCACACCGCTGAGTCAAGATATGGTGAAAGTGTTTTTCAGATTCTTTATCATGTACAGTGCAAGGTCCCGAGAGGATCCATCCAAAGACAGTGCGTTGTGCAATTGGTAAGTTAGGTGAGTATCTTCTTATTTCAGGAAGCAAAATTTGGGAATAGATATCTGCACCCAATAATAAGTCTATCCGTCCAGGGTCACAACAAGTGGGGTCGGCAAGATCTAAATCAACGAAATGTGCTTTGACGGATTGTGGTATTTCAAACGAGGGTACTAACTCCGTAAGAGTCGACATAACTAAAGCATTAACTTCAATTCTTGGATTAGTGAAAGTTCTGGGAAAAATCTTCAAGGTTACTTCCTTGCGTACTGTACTTGCAAGTGTTGAACCAATTCCTCGTACTGTTACATAAGTAGGTCTATAAGGTAATTGAAGCAATTGGGCATAGGGATGAGCGATGTTGACATAACATCGATATTGACATCGATGTCAACATCGACGACTAAACATCGATGATCGATAATAATCGAACTCAAAACATCGATGTTCCGTAATATCGATGTTAAATACAATGAATTTGTAGAAGGGCGTGATAAAACAAGATGCTTGAATGGTTTAGTTCTGATTCGCTGTTTTTCACTTTAATCAATTAATGGGCACTTCCAATATGGCTTTTCTTAGGTTTACAACTATCTATTTATGCGGAATCGAGGCCTTTCCATGAAGAATATGGTGGGACAGAGAATCTGTAACAGGTGTAGCTTTATGGAACAAAAGTTGGTATAAAATACCAATTATACTGAGCGGTGATTTTAACGTGAACGTCGAAGACAACTAACTAAAATTAAAACTGAACAATGATTGAACAATATCGATTACAAGATCGGGAACAACTATCGGCGTAGATATTTGGTTTTGGGCTACGAAAAGTAATGGTCTCGTG
The DNA here is from genome assembly GCA_964036015.1 of Leptarthrus brevirostris. NCBI lineage: Eukaryota > Metazoa > Arthropoda > Insecta > Diptera > Asilidae > Leptarthrus > Leptarthrus brevirostris. The sequence continues at coordinate 103,633,693 of OZ038371.1, forward strand.
AGTTTGATGATTGTTTTGTTACCAACACTCTTTATTGCTTTTTAGATAGACCGATTTTAGAGTACGCTTCCGCGGTCTAGTCACCATTTTATTTGGTTCATATTAGTTTCTTCGAAGCGATATAACGTAGGTTCTTACATTTGCCCTTTGTAGCCTTCCACAGAACAATCCTGTTATATTGCCTCCTTACTAAAGCTTGTTTCTGTGAGCACTCTACAGAAGAGACGCGAGTCTTTGGGATTATGTTCGTTTATGAATGTTTGAAGGGTACAATTAATACCTCGAAACTACCTACCCGTCCGAATATCTTAGTTCCTTGTCGCCCTTTGGGGAATTATGACTTTCTTTACATCTGTCGACCTAACTATGCATTTAATGAACCTATTAATTCTTTTTCTTTTGACTGATCATTGGGGTGTACTTTACTTGAACATGTCTAAAGCTGAAATAAAATGCCATTTTAGTAGTCAGCGTATTTAACGTCACCTCTTTGTTTCTGATTTGTTTTTGTATTTATTTGATTTATAAAAAGTAAATAAGTATGTTTTGGAATGTTATGTGTTTAGTTTACCAGAAAAAAAAATATATATATATTTACTAAAACATGAGTAAACCTGTTTATGAGGCTTAAATGGAATACATAACGTAACTGACCCTCAGCTGCCTCCGTATATAAAGCGAGCAAAACCCTGTGACACATTTGAATAGCACTATCAGCCCATTATTGCTTAACTTTGTTATTTTATTATCTATTAATTAGAATATGATTCAAATAACAAATCAGCTGGAAACCAGCCTTATTCTAACTCAGAATTTAAAAGTTTTGCCGGTTGCTTCTACTGCTGCTCTCTAAATAGAATTTCAGTTTCTCTCACTATGTGGAGATTAGTAGAAGGAAGCATCTGACCAACCAACATTCAAAGTTACTTTCATCTCAGCCGAACTATATAAATATGTATAAAGCTATTTTTTAATCTCCTATAATTATAAAACAACATATGCTAAGTCTTCAATATAGAAAAAACATATTTTTGAATTTCGATCCGGTTCTTTTTCGTCAACATCGAAGGTCGATGTTCTGTCATTAACATCGATTGTGCGATATTCTATACACTTCAACATCGATGTTGATTCGCTTAACATCGATGTTTCGTGAACATCGATGAACATCGATCATCCCTAATTGGGCAGCCCTCTCTGTTATAAGAGAGCCTTCTGAGCCTTGGTCTAATAAATCACGAAGAACTAATGGTCCACATGGAGATTCAACTCGAACTAATATCGTGGATAGCATTACCTTACGATTCTGAAACGTGTTTCCGAAATGTGCATTCATGTGCAGATTTGACGGTTGGGTTGTGCTTAATTGAGTGTCTTCGAAGTGGGAAGTGCTGCTTGTGCTTCCAGGAAAAAATGCTTGAGTACGTTCAACAAGTGTGTTAACATTAGCGTTAGCATGTGAAGGTTGAGTCATAGCCGTAGGATACGAATTTTCAGACTTTCGAGGTATGGAACTACTCTTAGAATCCATCGAATTAGCCGACTGAGAGATGAGATGTGTGTGCACCAGTGTATGGTGCTTTTTATTGCAAACGTGACATCATGATCGTTGTTGACAATTATTTACAAAGTGTCCTGGAACCAAGTAATTCAAACATAGGGATTTACTACGAATTATTTCTTTTCTTCGTTCGACAGGCAGCTGTTTGAACCTTTCGCACTTGTATAGGAAATGTGTTCCTGAGCAGCAAGGACAGGGTGGATCTTTAGAAATATGAAACGTCCTTAATGATTGCAAAGCTTTTGGTTTGGGTGTAACGTGTTGAAGTTTAGACTTTGTGCCAGAGATTGCCTACTAAATCTTTAAAGGTCGATAATTCTGATTGACTGCCAAGAGATTGTTCCCAAAGTCGCCGACTTTCTGAATCAAGTCGTTGTACGGTTTGATGTACAATAATTGGATCCCACGATGGAGTTTTTATACCTAAATTTTCAAGGGCATGGAGGATTTCAGTCGTGGTATCGACGAGTTTGCGTATGCCAATAGAAGATTCTGAACATAGTGGTAATTGTGTAAATAATGTACTAAGGTACGAATTTACAATACTTCTTTTATTTTCGTAGCGTTTAGTTAAGCTTAACCATGCCTGGTCATAACTGGCTTCTGTTATTTGAATATGTTTAAGAAGCTGATACGCTTCACCGCCAAGATGTGTCTTTAGGTAATGAAGCTTCTGCACTTTAGACAAGCAAACGTTGTCATGTATAAGCGATCGGAAGAGATCTCTGAAAGAAGCCCAATCTTGATAATTTCCTTGAAATTTAGGGATCTCAATAGGTGGTAATTTTAGCATGGATCGATCCTCAATGCAACCGGGTATTGATTTAATATTATTAACAGTAGTAGTCGAAGCAGTTAGTGATTCTAATTTTTGCATAATTTCATCCTTTATGGTTAAGAAAAGTTCTTCATAATTTGAATATATATCTGCCTTGAAATAGTTATTTTCTCTAAGGGGCTCATTGTCAAATGATAGACTGATGAGTGTCGCGTGTTTCTCTCTGAAGGTTTTAAAATAAAGCTCTAATAATGTAAGTCTACCCTTATAATAGGCCAAAGCTCTACGATCGTGAGGGCTTTTCGAAGATTTTCTTGAAATTGCTTAATATCTTTTAAAGCTATTTCTTGTTCAAAAATTAACTTTTCCTCTCTCATATTTATGAAAAATCGAATAACTACACTTTTGTAGGAAATGAAATATTTTCAACCGTTGTTCAGAAAAATCAATCTTTAAACTTTTAAATATTATGTCTTTAAATTCTTAATCAGTATTGTTTTTAATGATTTTGTAATCTAAGAAATATAAGCCACAATTTTAATGCACAGAATGATACCGTATTCATTAATATATACCATGTGTCCGTAAGATATGAAAATTTTCAAAATTTCACTAATTTCACAAATTTTTCTCAAAATTTCCAATTGATAATGGATCCGTCTTTTGATCAAATATATAATGCCATATATACGTTTAACTATTGCAGAAATATGTAATTACATACCGGTATATCACTGGATAACTGTAGTAGATGCCGTATGATGTAGCGGTTCCCTTACATGTTATAATAACATCCGTAAACCTTAGCTGTTCCTTAATATAATATGCAGATATTTCTTAAAAACTTCTTACGCAATATATTTGTTCCCTCGTAGTCTTAATAAGATTTTATTTTCCTCGTAGTCTTACGTTGTCTTAATAAATACGGTTATGCTTTTCCAATTAATTTTTATGCGAATCTTGCTTTTAATCCGGCTCAAAAGGATCAAATGTTGGACTGTATATCACTCTTATTACGATTTAATCTAATTTTAATCGTTCACTACTGTAGCACATGAAATCAAAATCAATCCCGATATAAAAAACTCTTTATTAAAAGGTTGCTTACACTTCAGGTTTCTGGCACAAAGTGAGTTTTAACATTTGCTAAATCTCAGCGCAAGCCGACTGAAATCAAAACGGTACTCGATACAAATACGAAAGCAGAGATCGATGTATGATCTTGTTATTGTTATGAAATTTGTTAAGAGGGCTTGTACTGACTTCAGAAGGCTTGTGATGAGTGACAAGAGGGTTTTTAAGGTAAGTATTAAATTACAATTCATTTCAATAGTTCAAAATTTTATAATTAGATATGCAGGTATGCAATGTTGAGACTGGTCAACAGGCCTCAAACAGGTAAGTTGAAGATAGGTGGAGTATGACTTTACAGATGCCTTATCATCAAATTCCAGCTTCGTACATCGTCTTCTGAGAGAGGAAGCTTTCCTCATGTACGACGGCTGAACTTAAAAAGTTTCATGGATACAGCGACTGAGCGGATTGAGAATAGTTTAAATATAATTAGTAATTGCTATAAGAAAAATTACGAAAGCAACCAAGTACAATAAAATTAAGTTTTAGAAACAGTTTGAAATTAAATATAAACAAAATTTGTGTCTTAATCAATTTCAAAACGTGTGTTGGATACAAAAAACAAGTTGATGGATAAGGTGGAGTGGTGGTGAGTGGAGTAGTTAAATAGTGTAGGATCAATGAAGCTTGTTCAATTTCAAAGTTAAACCAACCCGAATAAAAGGGGATCATTTTCCGGTAGTTTATATCCTTGTACGTCACCCCAACGCTCAGAGCTATAAAACTTTAGCTGCCTCTGCCCCAGGCTGTTCTGAGTTTGTTCCTAAGGACTGGTGAGTGCTTTAAATAGAAGATCACCCAGCCAGTCTTACATTTTAAGGTATATCTTCTAAAGTTTTAGTGCTATTAACTAACTTAAATTTTCGGGAAACAAAAACAATTTTTTAATTTCAAAGGAACTGTCTTGAAAAATTCCCCTATTTCTTTTTTGGGTTTAACGTAGTGGCTAATCTGTTTTCTCTCAAAGAAACTTAAAGCGAACAAAAATCTTTGACTGTCTCCAAGTTACATAATTTGATGTAGTTTTTTTTATTTATTTCAATAATGTACAATAAAAAAATATTATCCTGTTTCTTTCCTTTGGGGAAACAATTACAAAAGGTTCAGCAAGCCTTCGTGGCATAGACGCTATTAAACTCATAATAATAGTTTTAGGTATCCCATTCCCTTTTGAATGATTCCATAAGTTCTGCTTTATTACGAAAACGTTGGCCCCCGAATTACCGTTTAAGTATCCCAAGGGGATCTTCTATAGGACTTAAGTCTGGTGATTGCGCCGGCCAATCAAAGACTTCTTCTTCTTCCCCTCCTCATTTATCCGCTCTTTTACCAGGTATTTTCCACTCAGCATACATTTGCGTTTCCAAAATATTTTTATAAATATAATGATCCCTTTTTTCTTCTATTCAAAAAAAAAAACCAAAAGCAGGTCCACACCATCACACTACCTCCTCCCTGCTTCGTTGTTGCCTTGCAATATCGTAGATTGAGTCGCTCACATTTGCGTGGTCTTACAGTAGGCATGAATTTGGAGTTTATTAAATTAAATTTCGACTCATCGCTGAACAGTACAGTTTTCCACTTTTCTAGAGATCACTTCAAATGCTCTGATGAAAATGTTAACCCATAAATTTAATATCATAAATGTAGACCATAACATCAAACTTACCTCTTTTGTAAGTTTTTCTGGTAAGCAAAGGTTTTTTTGCCGGATGTAGTGAACGGATTCTTCTTAATAAACACATACGTCCGCTATATGAGATTTTTCATTTGGTTGATTTTATTTCGCACACTAGCATATCTTAAAATTTGTTACTTTTCACATTTGTTAAACAAGACGGAGACGGAGTTGGATCAATGCGTTGAGCGGCAAGACCAACATGCCGTGGGTCCCGGGTTCGAGCCCAGATGACCGTGAGCTTTTATTAAGAAATTAAAATAATTCACTCCGTCTCTGGGCTGTTGTCTAGCTCGCAGCAATGCAAACAAGACTCAAGTTTCCTCACTTCCCTTACCATAATTCCCTTCCGGTCAAAACCATGCTAACGCATCAAAGGGTTGTCCCCTAGGATTTGGCCACATCGTATAAAAAAAAAGATTGAACTTCTAATCTTTTGCAAAGTAAATCTTTTGTAATTGTTTTACCAAAGGAAAAAACGTTATACTTTTTTATTGTATATTATTAAAATATAGAAAACGAACTGCAGTAAGTTTTTGTAGTTAAAATGGTTAAATGTATATACACGCCGTGCAACAAAAAGAGCCGCACGTGGTTTCCTTTTTCATATCTTCCCGGCTCAATTCGCGCTAAATAGTCTCCAAGATGTCCAAATTGCTTTTAACGGTTGTTGATGTGCAATAGCACTCTTCTGCTAAAAATATTCACTATGTACAGTTGCATACATGCATAGGGTTCGAGACGTTATTAAGGCAAAGGGCGGTACTACAAAGTACTAATTTTTTTTTAAACTCAATTTTAAAACTTTTAAGTTTTGAAAATACATTTTTAAGTTTAATAAAAATAAAGAGATATTGTTGGCTTACTGTATTTTTAATTTTTTATAAAAAACTAAATTTTTTTTTTGAAAACAAATTACATATTGCATGAAACATACTTTTTAATTGGGTTATATGTGAATAATGTAAAATACAGAAAAATTACATAATAAATTGTTGTTATTTAACTTTAAACGTGCGGCTCTTTTTGTTGCACGGGGTGTATATAAAATCATGGTTGAAGTCGGCTGAGTTTATTATGGGAAAAAGGACCTACATTCAACCGGAGGAAAACTGACTACTTCCTTAATCTTTATCCCGAGATTGTCTTCAGGAAAGAGTTCCATCTTAAGGGAACCTAGGGGGGCACGACATGGCCACGTTGTAGAGCTGCGCCCTCTCTGGCAAGTTTGTCAGCCATTTCGTTTCCAATGTCCGGGAACCCAGTGCAAGGTTATGTATAGACAGACTGCCCATGGAGCTAAGTAACTCCCGACAGTCCTGCACAACTCTAGAAGATATTGTAACTTAGGCCGGTGACGGTAGACGATAAGAACTTGATATGTTGAGCGTCTCAGAGAACACTCCAGCACCAACACCTTGTTCCTTCTTAGAACCATCCGTGAATATTACAGTATCATAGTTGCTGGCCGATTCCGTCATTCTCCATTCCCTTGTTGAAATCCTGGCACTGAATCCTTTTTAAAAATTTATGACAGGCGTAATGTAGTCAGTTGCGGTCTGTCCTTTAGGTGCTATGCTGAGTATGTGTGGAAGGAGGGCTGCACTGCATGACGCCTGGAATTTGATCTGGTGATCAAGTTCAAATCTATCAACATAAGGAGGTAATATAAGGGAGTTATTCCAAGGAAGGCCTGGAAGAGCGAACCTAACGAACCTCCGTTGAACAGCTTCAATGCGATTGATATGTATCACATAGAGCGGTGACCAGACTGGAGAGGCATATCTATCTAGAATTAACCCTTCTAACCCAGAAGGCGCACTTCACGGGCAGAAGCCCGGAAAATTAACCTATCCACCCGAATATAACAAAATATTGAGGTGAATGAGGCTCCCACACCAGCATGCAAAAACTAATATTAGTACCGAGAAGCACAAAATTAGGAGTGAAACAGGCATAGAGATCCTTGAGCCAAGCCAATGCAACACTTACACAAACCAATACAAAAAAACAAAATCAAAAAAGCCGTACAAAAACGAGTGAGTGCAACAGGATGGCTACAAGTTGTAGAGGCTACTCTTTAATGTAACCTTGTCCACATTAGTACTGAAAACATCACCAACATCATTAGCAAACCTACGCATGCGGTTAATCGGCTCAAACATACCGTAGCTAGTGCGCGAATAAGCTATCCGAAAGTTAGAACGGTTTCGAAGGGAATAGGACAGTTCTCTAGGTATAATTTTGGACGAAAGTTCCTCACTGTCAATCTTCCCCTGAAGAAGCTGGTGTAGAAAAATTATATCAGCAACCCAACGGCGCTTCTCGAGAGTAGTAAGTTGTAGCAGTTCTAATCGCTCTTCATATGGAGGTAGAATAAGAGGGTCACTCCAGGGCAAAGCACGAAGAGCCGCTCTCACAAATCTACGCTGAACGGATTCAATACGTTTAATGTGAGATCTGTAAAATGGAGACCAAACCGGACTAGCATACTCGAGCAATGGTCTAACAAGGGATGAATACAGATGGAGTCTAATGTGAGGGCCAGGAAACTCCCTGGACCAACGAAGGATAAATCCCAGCATAGAATTGGCCCTGGAAGCGATATTATTAATGTGGGGGATGAAGTTAAGTTGTCTATCAAGGTACACGCCCAAGTCCTTCACCCCTTCCACCCGTTGAATACAAGTACCATCAAACTTGTACTCAAAAGTACAGTAGTTGCGGGACCTCGAGAAGGTCATAACCTGACATTTCTCAATGTTTAATTTAAGATTATTATTGCCACACCATCTATAAAATATGTGTAGATCCGACTGCAAGATCTCGCAATCGCCAAAAGATTTAATTGGGAGAAAAATCTTTATATCGTCCGCATAAATAAGAATTTTACTTCTTTGAAGCAAATAAGTAATATCATCAATAGATAAGATGAATAGCAAAGGACCAAGATGACTACCCTGGGGAACGCCTGAAGGAGCTACAAAAGCATCGGAGAGCACGCCCCGAAAACGCACACTATAAGTCCTATTAGATAAATACGACTTAATCCATGCAATGAGTGGGGGCGGGAAACCCATCCTGGCCAATTTGAAAACGATAACAGAGTGAGACAGCTTATCAAATGCCTTACTGAAATCAGTATAAATGCAATCCGTTTGGCAGCCATCCAGAAATCCACCCACACTGCTAGAAACAAACTCCAACAAGTTGGATACCGTGGACCTTCCCTGAAGGAAGCCGTGCTGCCGGCTAGAAATTAAACTCCTACACTCCATGGATAACTGAGATTGGATTATCTGTTCGAAGAGTTTTGGAATGCAAGACAATTTAGCAATTGGTCTGTAGTTAGCAATCTCTCTCCTATTTCCACTCTTAAAAACAGGGACTAAAAATGATGTCTTCCAGAGTGCCGGGAAACGGCCCACCGAGAAAGATTGCCGGAAAAGTAAAAGTAAGGGATGAAACAACGCTGAAGAACACTTCTTTAAGACAACAGCAGGAACCCCGTCAGGACCATACGAAAAGTCACCCGGAAGATTTACAATATATTTGGACAAGATCTCCACCGTGATAGATGGAAGAGGTATGGAGGGTGCATATCTATTCCTAATGTGCGAAAAGTTGCTATTATCTGGACAAAAATCGGATGATTCAAATGCGCCCCTAAAATATTCAGCAAATAAATTACAAATAATCTTAGAATCATTGCTGGAACGTAACCCTAATTCCATAGTCGATGGATAGTTATCAACCCTTCTCCTCATATTGACATAATCAAAAAATGCACGGGGGTCAGAGAATAAGTTACCTCTCAGGTTCTGAAGGTATTCTTCATATAGGGAACGAGAAAGACTAATGAAGTGTTCATGGCAGAGAATAAATTCACGCCTAGAGTCAGCACTGCCCATACGCAGGTACCTTTTCCAGAGTCTATTTTTCCTATTCCTAAGAGTTTTTAATTCCCTATTAAACCAGGGGGGAGCGGACTCTCTACATCTAACCCGGACATAGGGAACAAACCTCACGAACGCTTCGTACAAAACTTCGTAGAAACCAGATACGTTCCTGTCGATATCGTCACTAGACAGACAAGTAAGGAAGTCAAAATTCATAAGATATTCATTCAGAGCCTCAAAATCGGCCATTCTAAAATTAAAGCTATATTCGCATTCGAGATTATCGACACGCACATCCGAGATACTATGAAAAGTGACAAGCAGAGCAGGGTGAAATATATCAAGGTTCGTCAAGGGAATGAGACTGGGTTCAACAAAAGTGAGCATAGAGCTCGTAGAGAACACTAAATCAAGCTGTCTTCCCATATTGTTACTCACATTGCTCATTTGGCACAAACCAATGCTAGCCAAGGTGTCAAGGAACAGTGATTGCCCCTCAGTCAAGTTATGAGGAAGATAGTTATCGTCATCATCATTCACTACCCACCGCACGTTGGGCAAGTTGAAATCCCCCACGAGAATAATTTCATCATTAGAACCCAACTGGTTATGGATATAGTCGATATGCTGAATTAGAATATCATACCGACTCAAACCATTATTATCAACGACATTACCCATATCTGGAGGTATATAACAACAAATTAAAAAGAGGTTGCCCATATCAAGTGAAATTTTTACTGAGACCTGTTCCAAATCAATTTGATCAGAGAAAGAAGGAGTGTCCACAAAATTAGTATTTAGAAAATTCCTACATGCAATAAGAACTCCACCTCCTCGTGCAGATGAAACAGCATGCCTATCCCTACGAAAAACCTGAAAAGAGTCATTAAACAGCTCGGCATCCAAAATACCCTGGTGTAACCACGTCTCAGATAAAGCTATCAAATCAAAATTACAGTTAACTGATGAGAAATAAAATTCATTAGTTTTAGTCCTCAGCCCTCTCACATTTTGATAGTAGAGAGAGAGCTTATCCCGTTTTTTAAAACGGGAGACTGAGCGACTACTGGCCTGACACGGCGGTGAGGTTGGGGCACGAAGATCTTACAAAAGATATCCACAGGCCAGAAATTATCACCAAGAAGAATATCAGCCACTGGAGTAGGAGCTGACAACAGGAAAGATGTGTAAGGTTTTGAAGAACTACTAATCTTCCTACAGGACAATTCAGACGTGTCAACACCCTTAGAACTAAGGAAGCGCATCATAACCTCACAAGAGGTACCAGGTATAAGTCGAGATACGAAGATCAATTTCGGGCGAGGAACGGCAGAAAGCTCAACAATGTCACTACGGGGAATAGGTCGGACAAAATTGCAATATAAGAGCTTTGCAATGTAAAAGTCATTAAATTCCTTTGACCAGCTCTTCACAAAACCAAGAGTCAACAAGGCTAATATGACTCTTCGTTGGAGGGTTCGTTTTCAAGCCTTCGGGATGAAATGCTCCAGACTTTGTCTCCATGTTAGGGGAACGTGATGAAGTATGATACAGGTTCTGAATAACGCTACCAGCCAGGGCATCACAATGTCTGACGCCTTCTGTAGCATTATTAGGTAGATGCCGTCTGGACCTGGTGACTTGTAGGGAGCAAAACTATTTATCGCCCAAGCGATTTTTTTCAGAGAAAATAGTTTCGACCTCACTCCACAATGTACTTCGAATTATTATCATTGCAGCTGGGGAAATGAGTATTTATTACCAGCGCCAAGGTTTCAGCGGAAGAGTCCAGGACCCGTCTCTCCTTTATAGAAAAGACGATTTACTTTGCTCTTTGTATAGTATTCTACCAAGTCTGAATGATTCCCTGCAATTTTCTATTGAGTGACTATACTTCATCGAAGCCTCTCTCTTACCTTCTTTGATGGATTTTTTGTCATAGATTTTTAGAAAATCCTTATAAGGCTGCCAGTATTTATGTTTATAGAAGCTGTTGAAGATGTCCCTAGTGATCTTCCTTAGATTGGGCAGATCTTTGTTTCACCAGGGAGGAAGGTTTTTTTTTAAAATTTTATTGGGCATGATACCTTGTACGCCATGTTCATGGCTTTCTCAAAAGTAGATACTTTTATTTCCAAATCTTGAATAGTCACAATATTTAGATTAGAAATGGCTGTTAGTTTACATTTGATTACACTACTTAACTTCTCCCGGTTGGTCCTTTTAGAACCAAACTCCAATCAATCTCCACGTTTAAACTGAAAAATATCTAATTATGATCAGAGAAGGATATTAACTCAGACGCTTTCCAATTTTCTACCCTAAAGTTACTTTTTGCTGATGGTAGTGTGTATAGCGCTCCTCCCAATCATCAAAGTCAATCATGCTTGGAAACATGAAAATTGGGTGGTCACCCTTATTACAAACTAATAGGATAGAATACGCAATAAAATCAAACAGAGACTTATCTCGCTTATTTTCAGAACTGCCCCAGAAAACGTGCCTTGCATTGGAATCACAGCCCAGAAGCGGACTTTCCGTGTAAGCTTGTGACGTTAATTGCTCCACGTCTGCTGGTGGTGTAGATATGTCATGGGCCATATATTCCGATGCAATGTATATATCCCCTCTGTCAGGATTTTCCAGCTTGACTACTGCCAAGTCACTTGAGCTAAAAGTACGTACAGGTCCCAAACGGTTGAATCCCTAACCCAAGGTTCCTAGATGAGGGCGAAGTCCATATCTTCCTCTTTCAGAAGGACCATGAGATTATTTGCAGCATATTTCGAGTGCTGCAGATTAATCTTGAGGATCCGGCGTCACCAATCCTCATTTCATTTAACGAATCGTTGGCCCCATCGACTGAGTCGGCGGCCGAAGTTTGAAGTTTGTCTTTTCCAATGCCCCTAAACACTCCTTATTAATAATGAGCAGAAAAGACATGTTGTTTTTCAGCGGTTGCTCCGCTCTGATGACCATCCAATCATCCACCGGAACTGCGGGATTGTGAAACTTTAAGCATTGTAGAAACATGTTGCCGTCCAGAGAACCGGGCAAACTGAACTCATCACAATTTCTCAACGCAAACTGATGTACATTCCGAACACTCTTAATATACCTAGGCAACTATTCAGACATTAAATTGTTTTTAATTTTAAATGTAAACACATGTACATTAAGAAATATCCTCTCTTTCACACTTAACCACATGAGAGCATTTAACATACTTTGAAAGCGGATATATGTATTTACCACATCTTAGTATTATCCTCATCGCTATGTTCTGTAATCGCTGTAGTTGAAATAACACATAAATGTTAATTGCACTTTGTAATGACAGATTTAAAAAAAGATATTTTCTTTGCATGAGCACTAAACTTAAGCTTATGATCAATAGTTATACCTAAATAAAATATATTTCATTCATTCATTTCATTCATTGCTTTTAAAAATCATGTTATCCAAATACTTATCTGATAGCTTAGTTGCTCAATTGTACTTTCTTAATTTCTCCCCTTTGTCACAACAATATTTCCTTAAAAAACAAAATTTGCATTAGAAAGAAAGAAACAATTTTAAATTACAAGGGAAAGTGAAAATAAAAAGAAAAAGCCATATCTCAGGTGGGGAAGAAAGTACTTAAACTTTCTCCAAATATGGTAATGTTTGAAAGGAATCAAAATATTCTCTACCATATATGGAAATTGTTCAATAAATTTAAAAATAGTTGGGCAAAGAATGGATCCAACTTCTTTGTTTCTCTATTTTCTATTCATTCCAAGTTCGAAATCGGGTCAAGTTAGACGGAAATCGCCAAATTGTAAAAATGCATTTTTTGAAATCAACATTTTGTGAAGTTTTAACCATTTTTGAACTCTTTTGTGTTGAATCGGTCTTTTGTTTAGTATAAATTTTTAAATAAATGGTGAAATTTAGAAATTCATATTGATTAAATTGTGGAATATTTTGAATTCCGTACATTGTGAAATTGATCAAATTGTGAAATTGAATTTATTAATTAAAGACATGAGGCAAAGTGAACTAGTTTTCATTTAAGTACATCAATTTGCAAGGAAAGTTTGGTATCCGGTGGAAGTTGCTGGTTTTCTCGTGCGCGTGCCTAGTTCGAATTATTTTGAACTTTTTATGGACAAAGATAATTTTTTATTGAAGGTGAGATAAAATTCGTATTCTTAAATCGTCCCTAAAACATTTGGTCCTTCGAGCCGGATATTTTAAAATTGAAGGGACTCGTGAATATAAAGAAATATAAATTGAAATCTTTGTGCATCGTGAAAGAAAGGTTGACTTCTTTGGAGTGGAAATCAAGCAGTAAATCGAACCTAATTGGAATCAGACTAATTGAAATTTGGTAAGCTTTTGATTCTTTGTTATATTTGGGTGCTGGTTATTATTATTTGAGAACAAAATCTTAAATTTGAAAATATGATTCGAAACCAATTGGCTCAAAAGGAAATAATGGGAAATTCATCATTAATTACAACAAAGACGGCAAGGATAGGAGAACTAGATCTTATTATTTAAAAAACTAAACGATTTTCAAGACCTGTGGAATGAAGGTAAAGCTTTGCATAAGGAAATTTTAGTTTTTAAAATGGCAAGCCCGTCGCAAGATGGAATAGATACTTCTTATTTAGCCAAAGATATATTTTCGCAAATGGAAACCTTTTTCACGAATAACTTTTGTGCTATGGAAGAACGAGGAAATTATAAAAGGTGGCCTACGTTTTATGATTTATTTCGTACTTTAGTTCACGAAAACAATTCATTATTCGACGTTCAAAAACTGCTGTACTTGAAACTACATTTAATATTTGAGGTTGCAAATTTATTAAAGCATTTCCAGGTTACATCAAACAATTATGAGCCTGCTTGGAACCTGTTGATAGACAGATACGATAATAAAAGATTACTTGTAAACACGCAACGCTTCTTTCGCAAAATACAGTGTCTATTGAAACTGAAAATGGTATAAAGAGCTTATTAGATACAACGACGGAATGCTTGCAAGCACTAGGAAATTTAGGTGTACCCACAGAGGAGTGGGATGTTTTAATTGTTTTTTTGACCGTCCAGAAGCTCCCGACAGAGACATATACTTTATGGGAACAAAGTCTGTCGAAACATAAGGATTTTCCGTCGTGGGATGACTTGCAAGAATATCTCAAATGTAGGTTAAGAACTTTAGAAGTGGTTATTGGTAAAAACCAATCAGTATCAAGACAGGAGTTTCGCACTCAATCAACAAAGTCTAGAGGAATCACCCAAGCATTTCATACATCGCCTAATTTAATTTGTTCTCTTTGTGGAAATCAGCATCATATTCGACAATGTGCAAAGTTTTTATCCATGGAGTTCTCTAAAAGGTTAGAAGTGGTGAAATCCAGGGGGTTATGTATCAATTGCTTAGGCATGGGTCACATGTTAGCGCAATGCCCCAGCAAACAAAAGTGTTTTCATTGTAAGTATCGACACCATTCGTTTTTACATATAAATACCGAAAACAATAGTTTAGTTAACTCAAACTCTTTTTCGAATAATCAAGGGATTAGGATGGACCCATCGAATTCGGGAGCCAGAATGAATCTAAGTTCAGCTGATAATATTCAATTGTCGTTGTCAGTGGCGTATCTAACATCTGTGCCAAAAAATAGCGAACCAGAGGAAAACAGAGTTAGCTCTTTTTTGGTAAATGACTGTCACAGACCTAAGGAGATCCTGTTAGCCACAGCCATGGTTAGAATCGTCACGCCTTTTGGAAGAGAAATTCGACTCCGAGCATTGATCGACCAGAGATCTCATGCGTCCTTCATTACAGAAGCTGAAACTCAAGTTATGACTTTACCTAAGGAATCCATACGAGCTACTGTTTCAGGTGTTGGTCAAAGTAACGCAGGAAAAGTAAGTGCTAGAGTTCATTTCAATATTAGGGGCATTCATTGAAGGCAATGTGACCGGATTGAAGAATTTAACTGATATTTGCCACCTCGTAAAATTCGCACGGAGAATTGGGAAAATCGACGTGAACTACAATTAGCCGATCCTCTTTTCTACCAGCCTGGAAGGATAGATTTATTGTTAGGAGCTGATATCTATGCAAAAATCATATAGAAAGGCCTCGTTAAAGGTGCAGAAGGAACTCCAGTCGGACAAAAAAAACGCCTGGTTGGATCCTTACTGGAGAAGTACAAGGAGATCTCCATTCGGCGAATAAATAAATAATATTCATATTGTAGCGGATTTAGAAAGTCAATTAAAGCTATTTTGGGGACTGGAATGAGTAAGTACCGAGAAACCAATGACTGAGGAGGAAAAGCAGTGTGAAGACATGTTGCGGAAAGATCGCAGGCGTTTGGGCGACGGCAGATACGAAGTAGGACTGCCACTCAAGGAAACATAATGTCTTGGCGAATCTAGATACATAGCTATGAAGCGACTATGTCAGATGGAAAATCGTTTTAAGGCAGATTCGAATCTACAAGCTGAATATATAAAGCGTAATCATGAATATGATACGCTTGGGCATATGGAACAGGTGGATCTGCAAGGAAATGGACATCAGCGTACCCATACTGCTACTTACCGCACCATGCTGTGATTAAAGAAGACAGCTCTCGAATTGAGAGTTGTTTTCGATGCGTCCAGGAAAACCACGACCAGAATTTCTCTGAACGATATTATGGTCAAAGGCGATATCATACAGGATGAATTAACATGCTTGTTGTTGCGGTGGCGGAAGTATCGAGTTGCCATGACAGCGGAAATTGAAAACATGTACCGCCAAATCCTCGTGAAACCAGAACAGGCAGATCTAAAAAGAATAGTCTGGAGGGAATCTATGGACGCTTCTATTCGAGATTTTCGGTTGAAGACTGTCACATTTGAAACCAAAATTGCTGCCTATTAGGCTACACTGGTGCTACGACAGTTAGCAATGGATGAAATGAACACATTTCCAATCGATGCTGAAACGGCATTGCCGGAAGCCAGTTATTCGACCTCTTGAGATCAGGAGGCTTCAACCTACGCAAGTGGGCTTCCAATTTTCTCGTTTACTTCACGATATACCGGAGCAACATCGAGAAATAAAAGTTACCTTTGATGTCAGAGAGAGAGAGCATATTGTAACGTGCACGAGGTAGGCCACGAAAAGTCAACCGTGTAATGCGCATGTCCCAGGTGGCCACAAATCAAGAAAAGGAAATGTCAAACGGGGAAAGTCAAGGACGACTCGAACCCATGGTGAATATGTCAGGTGAAAATGTGTAACGGAAATATCTAGAACTAAGTGACTAAACTTTCTAGAATTAAGCTAAGTAGTATAAATAGGGCTGAGCAGTAGCCCAGGTAGTTTAGTCGTGATTTAGACTGCCAATTGTTTACATGTGATAATGCGAATGGTCAGTTGTATTTTAACCAGTAAAGTACATAAGTAAAGCGAAACAGATAATTGTGAAGAAAACGTGTAAAGGAAGTTAAGTGAATAAAATCGTGAACATTCGTGATTGAAAATAAGTGTCTTAATTAATCCATCGAGCCCGAAGTGCCCCATTATGTTGCAATATTAAGGCGATTGGGCTGTACTGGGATCCCCGAAATGATGTCCTGTAAAGAAATATACGAAATGCTCCATTCTGTCGGATATTGCCAAGTTATTCGATCCCTTAGGCTGGGCATCGCCAAGCATATTCATAGCAAAAATATTTCTTCAAAAATTGTGGCTAGCCAAACTCGACTGGGATGATCACCTACCATCAAACCTGAGAAATCAGTGGATAGGATTTCGTCATAAAATCAATGATCTTAAAAAAATTAAAATACCGCGTTGGATACATTATTTGGAAACAAATCAAGGTGTGGAAATTCATGGCTTTTCCGATGCTTCACTTGAAGCATATGCCGCTGTTGACGGATTCGGAAATCGTGTTGGCATGGCTGAGAGGACATTCATAGAAGTGGAAAACGTTTTATGCCAATAAAGTTTCGCATATACACGAGTTAGTAGAAAGGGCTGTTTGGCGACATGTCCCTACAAAGGAAAATCCTGCTGATTGCGCTACAAGGGGGATTCTGCCAGCTTAGCTGCCGTCATATTCTTTATGGTGGAACGGTCTGAGTTGGTTACCGAAACCTAAAAGTTGCTGGCCGAAAAATAAAGAAATTCCGGATACTCTGAGGCGAAGAGCTGTTACACTTCACCCCGGAGTCTGGTGGGCAAAATCTCTAGGAAAGCAGGTTGTTCCTCTGCGATCAGGCATTGCTGTGTCTGTGGAGGCCTTGGCTCAACAAGGGACAAGTTGTGCCGTTAGTTTGGCTACTTTGGCATAGTCTACCATCATAGAGTATTTGGGGCATTTCACGCGAAGCGGACAGCGAAAAAAATTTCAGGTTCTGGATTTTGTTCATATTTGGTTTAATTGTACTTCTATATGTCCTGAATGGATGTGCATTTTTATTTTTTTTCTATGAAGCCTAGTTGCCTTTTTCTAAGCCTTTAAAGAATTGACAAAATTTGAGGAGCGGGTTTTTTGAAAAAAAAATTTGCTATTATTCAAAGTGATAAAAAAAAGTAAATAGTGTTATTTTAAAGACAAATAAATGTTTTTCTTGGCTGTTATTACAGAGTTGAAGAAAAAATTTTTTTTCGTATATAAAACCGGAAGTAAACATATCAAATCGGATTTTACTTAACTTCGACATGTTTAAAAATTTTTGTTTTTATCTCAAAATGTAGCTTATAGTTCATAAATAATATGTGTAAAATTTTAGAACGTGATCTGCATTCGTATCGGAGATAGAGAATTTAAACTGAAATTTTTTCATGTTTCCATACAAAACTATCGCACTGGCCAAACGCCGACTACGCGCTGCGCTGTATTCGAATGCAGATCACATTATGAAACTGAACAGGCATTTACTATACATTTTAAGTTATTTTTTGAGCTAATTTTGGTTTTTTTACATGAAAAAAAAATCCAATTTCGAATTCGATACCACGACTGTGAAGAGCATGCAATTTCCTATAAGAATCACTATTTTAATTATTTTTATATAAGTTTCTTAATATGATTAATTGCCTTTGAAACAGGTCTTACATAACTTCTTCAAAATTGTTGGTTGTCCGCTTCGCGTGAAATGCCCCATTTATCTTTTGTTTTGGATTTATACTCGGTAGGGCTAGTTTCCTCTTAGACTTATTAGTGTGTCAATTGGTGCGGTGAGTTGTACTTTAAGACACCCTTTGTCTAAAGATGCGGACGGGTTGAACTTGTCCATTCCACACCCTTGGGATAATCTTCAATTATCTTCAGCGTTGCCACTGGTCCTGTGGGATGATTCCTGGGTTACCTATTGTTTCTATCGGGTCACGGAAAAATCCTCAGCTCTTTAAAGGTGTTGCTTTTGTGTACTTGTTAAAGGGCAACCGCTTGCTCGCCTAGAGGAGAGGCAGTTAAAGTTGTTAAGCCCTGAGCGTTAACTTTTTAAGACCGGGCTATTGAATACCCGGGGGCGGCCAAAGGATCCCCTTTTGTTTGATATTGGATCGAGGGTTCTAAAGCCTTTACGGTTTCTACCTACCAAGCTTCCGCGACCCTACCTGACCACTACAATAAATTTTTCTGTTGTATAAAGATCCTCTTATAACACCACATCTTCTAGGACCACTGTTTATTAAATTATTTTTTACTTATTGTAGTTTACACTAAACAATCGTTTAATTAATACGTTTTTACTTATTGTATTTTACAGTAGACAACCACTTAGTTAATTCTTTTTTATATTTATAGTTTACACTAAACAATCACTTAATAAATTCTGTTTTGTATTTATTCCGACGATTCATCGGATCCCGCATAGACTCCTTTTACCAACTTTTCTCCGTCGAATTCACCTTTGGATCATCAGAACCAGACTCTTAATAACGATCAACTCAGCGATTTTAATGTCGTGACCAGACTCGTTCGCCCTTTAAATCAGACTCTTGTTGAATTATTTAAAAAAAATTTTTAGCTTGCTCGACTGTTATGACTGGTCTGAATCGCCAGATGTTGGAACTGGACCGACTGACTAAATGTACGGGGCCAAATTAAAACAAGACACGTCTGCTGTACTCTCAGTATATTCTGCGACTGACTCTTTTATTACATTAACTCACAGTAGTTCATTTAGTTTAACAAATACATTAAAATGATAATATAATTCAGTATAAGACTACGTTAATAGAATATGTGTGTATGTATGCAATTCGTGTTTATAGTAAATATATAACATACGATCGAAGTATAAGGCTTTGAGCCTTCTCTCCCGATCGTATGATTCTTGTTCAGTCGCGAAGCACGAAGATAGTTAAGTTTGTATAAATGAGGAAAGCTTTTTCTTTCATGTTCTTTTGCCTGTGTAAGTTCAGGCGTCTGATGGTTGAAATGCTTTTTATCAATTCAAGTTTTCCGGCGCGCCACAATTCTGTGGGAAAGAAATGCGCGATAACCTGAGTTTGCCGCAAAGGTAATAGTTATATCGCAAAATGAAATTCTCGAATTTCTCAGTTAATTTAATGTACCGTGAAGGCAATTTTGCGAATATAACTTATTTTTATTTTATTAATTATGCCAATTTAATTGGTGCACTCATCGCTAGCGCCACCTACCGAACCACTTCGCTCAGCAGACTGGGTGGCTGTGTTGAGCTTGTTGGCGGTGTGGGTGTTGGATGAGTAACAACACTCTGTACCCCGTGTCATTGGTCTCGTTCTGAGCAATATTGTTCAGAATAAATAAGGATTTTTGGTGTTGCTTCCTTCTCGTTACGTTGGCCTTGATCCTCTTTTTACCGGTTTCGGCTTGTCGCTTTGGGTGGCGACTGCCTTGGTCAGGGACTTAGCGGTTGGTTTGTTACTGTTCTGCGGCACGGGTGTATTATAGTTGGTACTCGTCGAGCTGCTAACGTTGGTGATGGTCTCCTGACTGGAGGCCAAAATTTCGTCCTCAAACGAGGGCGTGACTCCGAAGACATCATGTTCTGCGGCACGGGTGCACTATGACTCCTACTCGCCCTTCTGCCATTGTTGGAGATGGTCTCCTGACTGGAGGCCAAAAGTTCGTCCTCAGACGAGCGTGTGATCTTCGAGGAGATCGAAGTGGTTTTTAATTTGTTTTTGTTAATTTAGACTCCATTTTAGGTCCCACGAGTATGTCCGGAAAACACGGCCCACGCCGAGTAAAGCGAGTTTTTGATATTTGGAAATTAGAAGTAATAGAAAAAAATTGTATGATCTCTTCGAAATTCATCATAGCAATGAAAGAAATCGCAGCAAGAATTTGTCGTGTCTATTTGAGTGGATTATGGAAAATGATTAATGCCGAAGATATAAAATTCAAGATAATTAGTGGAGGTTTAAGAAGTTTTTTGTTTTACGTAAGTTTGTCTTATACCTGTGATAGCAATCCTTTATCTCCGGCGTAGGACCAATTATTAAAAATTACAAAGCGAGTACGAAAGTATAGCGGAAATAACTTGATTGTAAGAGGTTTTGTTGCGAATCTATGGTCAGACACATAGCGAACATGCACTTGAGACTATGCTCACAGAATCTGTTGTATTCGTGTTGCTTAGTGAACGCAACTTGGGTCCAAAACTCCACGGCATATTCCCTGGTGCCAGAATTTGAAAACATCCGAACTCTCAGATTATAAAACGTCTTTAAAAGTTGCTGAAAAAATGGCACAAATCCACAGTTTGGATATTCCTGTCTACAAGAAACCTCGCTAAACCATAGAATATTGAAAATGGCTAAACATTGCTGAGACGATTCTTGAAGAATTAAGGAATGATACTGAACAATCACACAAGCACTTTATTGATGAAATGAAGGAAACAAGAACAATACTGAAGTCTATTAGCTTAAATCTATCATTGAAAACAAAGACTATCCAGTTGTTTTCTGTCGCAATGATTTGCAAGAGGGTAATTTTCTTCTCAAAGGAGAACTCTTCGCGAGCAAATTCACTAGATGTTGAAAGATCTTATTTGTTTCGTGAGCGGACATTTGTGGAGACTTGTTGTCCACTTGTTGTCTCATTCCATTTATTGAAAAATAGTACTTTTAACCACTATTCACATCATCTCTCACATATATAGAAACATATTACTTGCAGTCGCATTTATTTTTCAATTAAAATCCAAAATTGTAGTACAAAAAAAATTATTATTATTATTCTTCAATTCATCACTTAAATTCTATTTTATAATAAAATCAAATAGTTATTTCTAATATACCTGTACTCTCCTAACTTTCTTATAAATGTTGATCATTTATGCAGTAAAATATTATATAATCTAAGTCACTTATACATCACCAGGTTCTGTTCTTTATTAGTTACATATAACTTCAATCTAAAGTGTGTGTTATTCGTTAATTTATATGGTTGCACTTCATTAGAAAATGGCATATTATCTGAAATATATCTAGGTAATATATTATTTTTTTTTAGTTTATATATAAAAATCAGAGTGTTATAATATATTCTTTGCTTAATTGTCATCCACTTTAAGACATCTAACATCAAGTTCACGGAAGTGTATCTATTGCATTTTAATATAACTCTCATTGTTATTGTTATTTCCAAACAGAATTAACTACTAATTCCACGTAAGTAACCCACTTAATTTGATATTTTTTTTGACTACGTAATCATATATCACGACCTTGCGTGTTGAAAAAAGAGTTTTTGTTTCAATTAGTTACACAATAAAAGTCTTCGATTTGCGATATCCAACTTTATTATTATAAAATTTTACGTTGACAACAAGAACTCTGGAGTGCAAGTGAAACGTGCACTCGTTGACGCGCTAACAAGACCCAGAAAAAAATAGCGGGTTTTCGCTTCTTTTACAATTATGTAAGATTTTAGAACATTCAAAATAAGGAATATAGAAATGCAATAAAGTTGTTTTTGACTAAATTATTTATTGAGAGCATAAAGTGCTACGGTTGGTAAAGGAGCCAATTTGTGGATAGTGCGACGAAGTATACCAGCTCGTGTCTTCACATCTGCCACGTGGACCATGTTGCCTCTACCTGGAATGACTTTGACTACCTTGACAAAATCCATCTCTGCGGTGGGAGAGAATCATCAGATATGAGTACCAATGATCCAACGAGTAAATTTAAGGATGATGTATTCCATTTGTACCTGCGATTAAGAGAAGATAGGTACTCCTTATACCGACGATTTCAAAAGTGCTGTTGGACAGTAGACGATTTCAAAAGTGCTGTTGGACAGTAACAAACAGTTTAACGGAGCCTTCCCCGAAAAGTGTGCGGATGTTAGAACCTTTTCATCGTTCGGGTCGGACGATAACTGGCATATTGTCCGAGAATTTAATGTGGTTAATTTGACAGCTTGCACGCTTTGGCTTCGAAACGCCGGATTGAATTCTTCTAACATACTCTTGGCTTGAGTGCGGCTATAAAGGCCTCTGATGATAAGTCTGACACGACTTCTATATGTAAACCTCTGGATAGAAAGCAAACAAAGATGCAGATGTAAGATTTGTAAGGTCGTCTTCCCCGAATATTATAGGTCGTCCATATGGGACTACAAAAATAAACGCCAACATTTTCAAAGGGCCCGCTATCAACTTATCGACGTTTCGGCAGTTCTCCCATAAGCTGCTGCATAAGCTTTGGCTATATCTAAAGCAGTGAAGGCATTCCCTTACAACCCTTCGTGCGAAGTTTCTGGCGTTGATTATCCAAAAATGTTGCCTACTGAAGGCCACTAGTGCTTGCGGGCTGGCATCGAGATTCTTTTGATGAAAGTTCATAAGGTTTGATTTCATAAAGGGATTGTCCTTCGGCAGCAGTATAGGATGTTTAGTTCCATATCGCGTTCTTCTGCTTTCCACCAACAAGAAGAACATCTAATTCACCGAGGAAGGGGTTTAAAATTTGTATCGCGATTTTCATTCCTCCGGGATTGCTTGTTTTCAGCGAGATAAGTTCGTCGAAGAATTACTAATGTTGAATGATTTTGAAGATTAGTATTATTATTATTAAAGAAGGGATCAAGGACTATCCGCATCCTTTAGTCACTTCGACCAAGTTGATCTTTAGTGACCTAATTGACGATTAGTATGTAACTGCTTCCAGCTCCCATCTTCCGCTACCCATCGTACATTGGGTAAATTGAAGTCCCCCACTAGAATCATTTTATCCTCAGAACCCAATCGATCATAGATGTAGTTAATATGCTTAATGAGAATATCATACTGACTCCGACCATTACTATCAACGACGTTAAACGCAAGAAATTTTCACTGAAACTTGTTCCAGCTCTAGTTGGTCAGAAAATGAGGGAGTGTCGAAATGATTAGTATTAAGAAAATTCCTGCAGGCTATGTGAACCCCACCACCGCGTGCGGTCGAGGCAACATGCAAATCCCTACGGAAAACCTGATAGGAGCCATTAAACAGTTCCGCGTCCGAGATACGCTGGTGCAACCACGTCTCAGATAAAGCTATCACATCAAAATCGCAGTTAGTAGATGAGAAATAAAAATTATATGTTTTCTTCCTCAGTCCGCTCACCTTCTGGTAGTAAAGAGAGAGCTTGCCCTGTTTTTTGAACTAGAAGACTGAACTCCTGACCTGGTGCGACGGCGAGAATTGGGTACGAAGACCATACAAAAAACATCCTGGGGCCAGAAATTATCACAGAGCAGAGTATCAGCCACCTGAGAAGGAGTCGACAACAAGAAAGATGCGTAGGGCTATAACTGCCCACTTATTTTCCAACAGGACACCTCCGCCATGTCAACATTTCTATACCGAAGGAAACGCAATATTTGGTCGCAAGAGGTTCCAGGCGTTAGACGAGAGATAAAATAGACCTTAGACCCCCTCACTACCCCCATTGATATCACTAGACGTGCTAGCAGTGACATCCGGACCAGGAAGACCAGAATCGGCCACGGAGCTCCCCACACGGCGTCGACGCTTTACCCTAGGTTTAGCTTTCGAATTGGAGTCCTTCACCCTCTCGGACGAGGAGTTGGTAACCGCACTAATCTTACCTTCCGTCTCCGATGCAGGCTAAACATCGGGTGCAACAGAAGGTGGTGGCTTGATGACAGGGCCTTCAAGTCGGAAGCCACAGAGCCCAGCAGCTCAGAGTTGGCAGAGACAGCCGTAGACCAGTTACCAAGGTCGCCCTTCACCTGCTTGACGCCACGACGGATGTCCTCAACTATGGGGATGACAGGTGAAGGACTCGCAGGAAGAAGCAGATTAGAACGTAGACTGAATATTCTCGAGTGAGCCGGACAACGCTAAAATGCGGGAGGACATCTCGTGCGACCTCTCCAAGAGGACGCGTGAATTGGATTCTACTCTGTCAACGACATCCGACAACCTGTCCATCTTGTTGGTAAGGGACCCAGTGTCGTCCGACAAAAGATGTAGATCGGCCCAACGAGCTGAGAAAGAGCCGACCCTGACCGCGACAACAGCAAGATCGCCGGAAAGCGCCTCCACCATGCTCCTCACAAGCCTCAACAACAAAATAAATAAATAAATAGGTAAAAAAAACAAACAAAAATAATATTATAACAAAAAACGAAACGAAGATAGCGTCAAGAGATAAAATAAAATAAATAAGAGAAATAGGAGACAAGGAATAAAATAATAAAGTAAAGATGAACAGGGTTAAGGGGTTATGTACAAAGTTGGGGCTCAAAAAATCTAAAATTTTTTGATTGAATATTCTGAAAGTACATACTTTTGAAAATATCTGTGTAAAATTTCATCCAAATCGGAGCACTAGATTTCAAATGACAGCCGTTCGCAGAGCGCTAGTTCCATCCATAAGCACTTGGCGAGCGCCGTCTAAAAACTTTAAACGCGATGATCTTGGAATAGAGTTTTTTGAAAAATACCGTTGCGGTCAACGTGATATCTCAAAAACCTTTCAACCGATTTTCATATTTTTTTTTTTAAATTGTTCATATTTACAATCTCGTGTACTTGAACGGTTCCTTTTTCATCTAAAATTTTTCGATTGTTTGCAATGAATTTTAGTTTAGAATTTTGAAAACCTCAAAAATCGAAAAATTTTCGGAAACCGAACCGTTCAAGTACACCAAAATACATTTTTCTTCAATAATCTTTTTACTCTTTTGATTTCAGTTAAGCGGTTCGCCTTGGAGAGTGTTCACCGCAAGCCTCGATAGTAATATCAAATTGTCGTTCGCTTTTTCTAATAAAATTTGCATAAAACCCCTAAAAAATCACCAACTTAGCTCACTTTTTCCCCTCAACTTTGTATATAACCCCTTAAGATAGTAAAAACAGACAAATAGAAGAGACAGAATTGAAATCAGGGCATACAATCAATAAGTACATAAATAAACGAAATGGAGATAGAGTCAAGAGATAAGATAAATCGATCAAATAAGCAGAGACAAAATAAATAATAAATAAAATTGACAATTATAGAGACAGTAACGTATCGTAGAAACAAAAGGTCAAAAGAGCACAACAACTTAAAATAAATAAATAAAACAAAGAGCACAGGCAGAAGCAGTAAGAACGAAGTTCACGCAAATATCAACAATATCACAGAAAAGACGCATGCATGTAAACAAGCACAAAGCACAAGATCACACCAACAAGGCCCAACGGTTCAAACGGAAAATTATTGAGCGGCAACTTATGAAAACGTCAAAATCTAACAAAAGAAGCGACAATTCACAAGCACGCAGAATTGATAATAATATTATGATTCAAGTTGGACAAGACGACAAAAGAAAAACACTCACGAACGCAGGTGAGAAACCAAATTAATTAATTAAATTAAAGTAATTATTATTATTAAAATCACAGTAGTTAGGATCCGATTTACTTGGCACAAACCCAAAAACAAAAACTGCACAAAAACGCAAGAAAGACAAAAGCACGTTCGATTACTATGACGATCACTGAAACACAGATAAAACTCATTAGATGAGTCGGTGAACGAAAATTGGTTAGGAAACTGAGAAAGGAAGGAATATCATATAGGAAATTTTCGGAAATGTTAGGGCTTTCTCAAAATAAACTTGCTAATGTTTTGAATGGTACAATTGAAAAAACGAGACGTCCACAAAAAACAGCCAGAAGTACTGATCGATTAATATAAAGAATTTTCAAAATGGACGTATTCGCAACTTCAGCTGAAATGTAAAGAGAGTTAGAACTTGAAATAGATATTTCAATGATTAGGAGAAGATTGCTCAACATCAATCGCCCAGCAAGAAGCGTGAGAAAGGTATTAATATCAAACAGAGAAAATATTTGCGGGTGCTCATATCAGTTGGCCGACAGAAAAGTATGGCGAAGTACTTTGAAGTGAGATTTTTCACCAAATCTGGTGTTTTCGAACACCTGTCTAGTGACAGAATTTTTTTTCTCAGACACGTCTAAAAGTTGGTGATTTTTAACTTCGGTGACTTCTGGTGACTTTTAATGCAGTGATGCCAAAACAGGGACTTTGTCACCAAATCTGGTATTTTCGAATACCTTTCTAGTGGCTGATATTTTTTTAGCGACACTGTGATTTTGAACCTCATCTGATGACACCAAATGTTCTTCGACTCTTTGACGTTTTAAAGTAAATATTCGGCATTTCTCATTGTTTTTGACTATTTTTGTACATATTTGCTGGGTTACCACTTTATTCAGTTACAACCGGTGTCGCACCACACATTCAAGTGGGCCCATTTAATGCTTTTGATGCTAAGCTAAACGCATGTGTACGACAACTCGAACAATTTCCTGTGAGACTTCATGACTTTCCAGCGGGACCCTGAAACTTTTAACGATACTCATTTTCTGTCGCTTATGATAAGAATTTCGCCCGCAAAATTTGAACTTTATCAAATTCTAATAGTTCTCTGTTTCTCCTTCCTTTCCTTTTACAAATTGAAAGGAAGAAATTACACGACGCTTAAGTTAATGAGCACCAATTAAAGGTAAATACGCCTGTGATTAAGGTAAATACAGTCTTTTATTGAGTAGTAGTATTAACATTTTTGTTACTTAGAAATTTCTTATATTATAATGGAGGCAATTTTGAAAAAATGTATTATTTTGTATCTGGTGACTTTTTTTAAAAAAAGGTGTCCTTTTTAGTCCCTATCTATTGACATTCTTCATCGACGACTTTGCATCATTGGTGAGAATCCAAATTTAATATGTTTGGTTTTGACAGCTGCAAACAATATGCCAGACGGCCAATAGGTTAAGAATTTGCACCTAAATACACGTTTGATACGATTAAACATGGTGCCGGAAATGTTATGATATGGGGTTGTTCCCCCTGTTACGGCGTCGTTCCACTGCTTCTATTGACTGGTACTATAAAATGGATAAATGAACCAATTTGTGTACCACAATATCCTTAAAGAGACCATACGCGGAGGAAGATATGCCCTTGAAATGGACATACCAATAGGACAACGATACTACACATTCCAGCAAAAGGGTTAAAAAACGGTTCCTAATAAATACCTACAGTTGACCTGAACCCTATCGGAAATCTTTCGGGGAAGTAAAAAAGTTGTTTCAAAGTAAAATCCAAAAAGTAAGGCTGAATTTAGGGAAATTGTGCGGTCAACATGGTATGCCATTCCCGTAGTAAAGTGCTACATTAACTCGTAGAATCCATGCCTTGGGAATGTGAGGCAGTGCTACAAAATAAAGACTACGCGACGTAATATTAACATATATTTATACATTTTGCGAATTCAGTTTTTTTTTTCAATTCAAGGTAAGCGAATTATTACTTTCTATTTCTGTAAACTTCATTTCTTCTTATTTTATTTAACATCACTGTATATACATATATATATATAGTTCACCCTTCACCCACCCCCACCTTAAGAACTATTTCTACTATATATAGCGGAATATATTTTATGCAACTAAAAAAAAGAATCATTTAAATCGATATATACGTTACAAAGTTAGGTTTATTTCTGACAAGTTATCAGTGGGACAATTTATATACAACAAA
Source organism: Leptarthrus brevirostris (assembly GCA_964036015.1). Taxonomy (NCBI): domain Eukaryota; kingdom Metazoa; phylum Arthropoda; class Insecta; order Diptera; family Asilidae; genus Leptarthrus; species Leptarthrus brevirostris. The sequence continues at coordinate 103,661,819 of OZ038371.1, forward strand.
AAAGATTCAAACAAGTCACCAAACGCGTAATGAAGTTGGGCTTTGGTCACTCTCCAGAATCAGGCCACCCTAAAAGGTTTTGCCGTCCTGCCATCGTCGAAATTGCTTCATGCGTTACGAAGTTAGGTTAATTATTTCTAAATTCCCGTACAAGCTTTGAGATCCTCTTTCAGCGCTTTAGAAGTCGACTTCCGAAAGAATCTTTTGCTTTATAGTACCAGAGATTTTGTGATGTGATGAGAAACTCTTTATTGTTAAGACCAAGATGTCGCAGCTGTCTAGATCTGTGATAAAATTTCTGGATTAACTTCTAGTTTTCGGTTTCGTGCGAAAGCGTCCAGCAGCTAAAGAAAAGCTAACCCTTTGGTGCTGCTGTTGAGGAAGAGCCAAAGGAGTTTAGTTTTTCTTTGTCAGAAACGCTGATCGTGTTGAGAAATTATTTTATATTTCTCACGTTGCTCGAGTTTTAAAAAGTTTATTTTGAATTTTGTTTGCAAATTCACTCGGGTCAAGTGTACTTTTCGTGCATATTTTAATTTATTAGATTCAATTAAAATTTATAAATTCAGTTGACATATTAATTTTGCTACTAAGATTCACTATGATAGTTATAGATTTCAAGTCCTAAACTAATTTAAATATTTCACGTATTACTAAGAAATTAATACTACTATGAGAAATTTATTGCTAATTTTAATTAACTTGCGCAAATTTAAATGTAACAATATTCTTTTATAAAATGGAATTTAACTAATTGAATCCAAACCAAATTCTTAATCAAACTATGCAAAACTGTTAATTAATCAATGTAAAAAATGGAAATTAAGAAATTGGATTAAAGCAATTATTCATTGAAACAGAAACTCGTTATGCAATAAAATTAATTTTTTATTTTTTTTTTGAGGGGAAAAAATGCTTTACGCACCGTCAGGGCAGTGTCTTGCCCTGGTGCGTGGGACTTGCACCCACATGTCTCCACCCCGGGGCTAATTTTCGTATTAATTCAGGATTGAACCTATTACGCCGTCATTGGCTTCTTATGTTCTAGGTTTTATTCTACTACAGGCCCTCCAGTGCTTCTGGGGTTTACTTTTCTTTTGTTGCAGGATCTTCTGGATAAATACTGCAACTCGGTCCCATTGCGCTTTACCTTGGAGCATGCTGTTCACCATGTCCTCGGGCGTGAATCCCCCAAACTCTTCTACCTCCTGTCTCTCTACGGTCCACCTTCTGCATTCAAAGAAGGTGTGTTGGGCGTTCTGTGAGTCACCGTACTGGCAGGCTGGGCTTTCCGTTTTTTGCGTTTTTTGAGACCAGATTTCCTCGTGAGCTTTTATTGAGAAATTAAAATAATCCACTCTCTCTCTGGGCTGTTGTCTAGCTCGCAGCAATGCAAAAACAAGACTCAAGCTGCCTCACTCCCTTTACCCTAATTCCCTTCCGGCAAAAACCATGCTAACGCATCAAAGGGTTGTCCCCTAAGATTTGGCCACATTGTGTAAAAAAAAACTGGGTTGTGGTCTGTGTGTTCCCAAAAGGTGAGTTGGGAGTCCAGCCTTATTTACAGGTATTTAACTGCTTGGCTCGTCAGAATGTCTTCATCCCACACTCGCATTTCCCTAATCATGGGGATCTGCTTTCTAGTGAGCAGGACAATCTCGTTTTCTTGTTCGCTAGACTCAGGCCATGTTCCTCCATCCAGGTCGCATTACCTGGTTCAATCTTAGCTGCGCGGCGTCGACGTCTCGTGCCGCGAAAACTGCGGCGTGTGTCATCCGACCGACCAAAAAGGTTTCTTCTGCGCAGTATACCATCGAACGCTATATTCCACAGTTTTTGACCTAGAATCGACCCTTCCGCGGCTCCTGCTGTGATTTTCTTTCTGTCTGGTCCTTCTGTGGTATCATAGATGGGAACCCTGTCATGTAGGTAGCTCTCTACCATCCGGAGAAGATACTCCGGTATTCTAAAGGTGTGCTCCAGAGCGTTCAGCATGTCGCACCATCTGGCATAATTAAAGGCGTTTTTAAGACACAGTGCCACCATCAGGACTACTTTTCTTGAGTGGTGGTTCCCTTGTTGCGGCGCGTGGAAGGCTTTTACCACTTTTTCTACCGCTCCAATGGTTGATCGTACTTTCCGGAAACCATACTGTTTGTCTGAAAGGCCTCCTGTGTTCTGTATGGCCGATGTTAGGCGCGGTTTCAGCAATTTTTCCAACAGTTTTACGGCCGTATCCAGCATGCACATAAGTGCAAGCCTATGTGCTTTTTACCGCTTGGGAAAGGTTCCCTCTTTCAGACAGCCGTTGTATATTTTCAGCAGTACCGGCGGACCTGAGTGGGCTATGAGCTTCAGAACTTCTGTTGGGACTCCATCAGGGCCTGGGGCTTTGTTGTTTTGTAAGGCTCCCGCTGCCTCCTTGAGCTCTTCCACACTGAAAGGCGGAACTTCTTTCATCTTAGTGGGGTTGTATGCTTGTGTTCTTTCTGGTTGGGTCGGAAACAAGACGTGCATCTCTCTGCATATTGAATCCAGACACGGGCTCGTTTTGTTGGCTCCAAGTTTGCGCATGGCTATCTTGTACCCGAGGCCCCAGGGATTGTTGTATATTTCTGCCCTCAGTTCTACCCATTTTCGGTGTTTGCTCTTGGCGATTGCCCACTTGTTATGCCGCCTTGCCTTCGTATACTTGGCAGTTTTGTACTCGGCGGTTTCGCCGTATGGCGCCATCTCCCATCTCTTCCTCAAGGCCGCTATCTCCGGAGTCCACCAAAATATTGCTTTTCTTCTTGGCTTTTTTATTTGTCTGGGCATGACTGCATCGCAGGCCTGCCGTGTCCGTCTCATCGACCAAGAGCTCTGCAGGGTTCGATTCATCAGGTGCATCGTTCGCTCCAACCTCTATCAATACGATGAGGGCTTCGCGGTTTAGATTTTCCGTGTTCCACCCATTTGTTCGCCGGCAGTATTCTGCCTTCCTTTCTGAAGACCAAAGGTTATGTTTTGATGATCACTTCCGTTGTACTCTAAACTGAGCTTCCATCCGGTGATGCCAGGGTCTCCAATACCAGAGTAATATCCGGGATGGTCTCTGCGTAACCGGGGCTTCGGAAAGTTGAAACATTTCCGGTATTAACTACCTTTAGGGCTAGTCTGGCAGCCATCTCAAGGATCCTTCTGCCTCTTGAGTCTGTGTTGGGCATGCCCCATTCAGTTGCTCTGGCCTCGAAGTCTCCAGCGACAACAACAACTTCTTCCCATTCACGTGTGGTATCTTCTAAGCTATCCAGTTTCTCCTGGAAGTCTTGAATGCTCTCGTTTGGAGTAAGCAAGTTTGGAGCTACTGCTCACGTACAATATTTTGTCACTCCTAATCCAAGCGAACCCTCTGTTAGGGCCATCATTTTCCGTCTAGATCCTGCTCCCTTCTGGAATCCAGAGTGCTGCCGTGCCCGAGCTGTCGGAGTATTATCCCGGCTCCTCTTTGTCGTATACTGTTTGCTGATAATCACCAGATCCGCTTCGGCGTCTCCTGTGATTTGCGTAAGAAGGTCATCAGCGACTCAGTTTCTGTGCAAGTTTCCCTGAAGGAACTTCATGCCCTCTTGGACTTTTTGGCTTCTTCAAGCGCTTGCCTGAAAGTAAAGCAGTTGCCCGAGCCCGGTACATGTCCCAATAGCGTTGGCGCTATTTTCTGTACTGTGCACAGCAAGCATTTTGCTCAGGCCTTTCACTCGCTCTTTTTGTGTCTTTTATCGCCAAATCGGATGCACACCACTAGCTGTCTTTGCGGTCCCTTGCCGGTGGCTATAACCGAAGCATGCAGAGCAGCGTGTTATCACCAACCTTCGCCGCACCGTACAATTAACCAACTCAATCTTAATTCGCTGGGATTTCAGTAGCTCTTCCGCTCCTTTTGGCACTTAGCTCGACGTACTTCAGTACTCCACTGTTTACTCTGTTCAGAGCCACTTTTGGCTCTCCGATCAGCTCTCCGCTCATCCTCCTTATCGCCTCTGCGACCATCTAAAAAGTCTTTTATCAAATGTATCGCGGACGAAGAAAACGAGAATTTACTACTCAGCTTTGTAAGTAGTTTTAAGTGATCTATTGAATCGAATGCTTCGCTAAAATCAAGCAAAACAAGGATTGTGAGATAGTCTCATCTAAGGTCGAATGAATGTCTGACGTTACCTTTAGCATAGCTGTCTCGCAACTATGAAATGAACGGAATCCAGATTGCCAAACAGATAGAAGATTGTTTCTATTGATATAGTCCATAATCTGCGTGTAGACAATCTTTTTTAGTACCTTGGCTAAGTAACATAGAAGGCTAATTGGGCGATATTCGTTTGGGGATGATGCCGTCGATTTTTTTGGGACACCAGTGCTTGTTTCCACTGGTTAATAAATTTTGATGTAACAAGGCGGTGGTTGAAAACATGGGTTAAGACTTTTAATATCGTTGGTGCTATAATTTTAATAAATCTAGGTCATAGACCCTCTGGTCCTCTTGTATCCGATTTAATGGAATGCAGTGCTAGTAAAACCTCACGCTCGTCAACGCAGTGGAAAGCAAAGCCATCAGCTGAGAAATTTTCAGTAGTATAAGCTTCATATTCACCTGAAGCGCTTGTTGCAAAAAAAGTATTTAGGAGATTTGGATCTTGGTTTATTATAGTTGTCTCCCGCCCATACACACCTAAGCTGCGTTACCCCACAATTTTCTCGGTGGTTGGTTTACATCTAGTCTATTACAAAAGTAAGTGCGCTTTGCAGATCTCATCATAACAGTTGCCCTATTTCGAACACGATTGTATCTATTATACGCATCAGTCGAGCGAAGCCGTTTGTACTTCCTAAACAAATAATCTTTTTCCGCCAATATATTTATTATTTCATTAGTAAACCACGGACATCTAATTGGCCGAACACGATATGTACATACGTGTTGGCACGTAACTATCAAACAAGTTTGTCAGAGCATTAGATAATATATCTACCTTATTGTCCAGGGAATTACAGGCATACAAGCCACTCCAGGACATTTGTTGTCATTCTTCCGTAAGCAGATCAATGTTAATTCTTTTGTAGTCATGACACGTAAAAGAAATATCTTGAGGAGTAGGATGCAATTTAAGGCAGTAAGTAAGATACAGAAAGTCATGGTCAAAATCACTTGGCGGACTGATCTGGTTATGAAACAATATTTTATCTGCATCTGAAGTAGCAATGTAATCAATTTGTGATGGACTTCTCGTATTAAAATAGGTGGGTAGATGATTAATTACCTCCAGGTTCAGGGTACTATATAGTTGAAAGAGGTTGTCAGTCGCTGAGTTAGAGATGAGGGCATTCACATTCATATCGGCACAGAAAATAATATTTTGGTTCCTCAAAATTGTAGCTGATACTAACTCTTTAAAGACCATGTCTGTTTCGTTATTAAACGCAGAGAAATTCAATTCTGTCATCCGGAACAGAAAAGTTAATAACTTTCAAAGAATTATGTACATAAATGGCTACTCCACCACCAGTACGCCCAACGCGGTCATTACATTGAACATTGTAATTGAACATAGATACCGATTGTGAAATTATATTGGGATTTAGCCATGTTTCACAAATTATCAATGCATGTACATTACAGCCCATGAACATGTCCTGCAATATACCAATTTTATTTCTCAAACTTCTAGCATTGAAATAGCATACATGAAAGCCAGCCGAACGTGATGCGAAAATATTAAGAAGCGTCCTTACTCGGTCCAAAGGAGAATTGTTATTATGTAAAATTATTTAACCACAGGAGCCAACAGAATCTTAAGAGTGGTAATAATAATAAGTGTAAGGTGTCTTCAAAGTACATTTTGGGCGCCATTAAATACTATAAAGATTGTGCTATGAAAATAAACAAATAGATAACAAATAAATAAAAACTGAAAAGATGAACAAAACTACTATATGAAAAATAAGCACTAGATCAAAGTAAGCATATACAAAATTTAAAATTAGTGAAAAACTAATGAAGAAAAAGAAACACAGAAGATCTGATGACAGATGAGATAAAGTAAACTAAACAAACATCAAGCATCTGCAGTGCATCCTTTAGCAATAATATCATTCAGTACGTCCAGGGTTGTAACTTTTATTGGCGTAACTTCTTTTTTAATGTGCACATAAACCTGACCATTGCGAGTAAATACCGAATGCAAGCGATTTTCTCTGTAAAGCCTCAAAGCATACCGAAATATTTTATTATTATGCTAAGTGAGACTCTCGAAAGCATTTACTCTGCTATCAGAAACGAAGTTTGAACATATACTATTTAAGCTGACATGGCCAAATCTCTTAAACTTGTAAATAAATTCCCGCTGTTCATTATTCAATTGACATGAATTGAATTTGAATTTGAATTTGACAACAATTGGCGTACTTTTTCGTTGGTGTTGGTGACTAGATGACTTCGACCGAAATGCAGCAATATAAGGTGAAAGCTTGTGACCAATTTTCGAAGAAGGCACTGATACTATCTGCTGAGGATTTTCATTTGGGCACAATGGTATACCTGTAATTATAGCATCAGTAGATCTGTTTAGTCGGTGCACATTATCCAGTTCGCGATGGATCACGCAAATTTCGCTTTTAAGCTGCTGCACTTCGGTATTCAATCTAATAATCTCAGCCTGACTGGTGGAGACTAGTGCCTCAATTTTAAGAGAAATTCTCTGTTCAAATTGCTCGAACTTTTCAGTAATTACCTCAACCAAGTTTATCAGTAATTTCTACTTCAATAAATCATATTTATCAGCAGAACTTACAGAATTGGAACGGCTTGATGGAAGAGAACTGCTGTCACGCGTGTTGTTCACTTGATTTTTTGATGCACCTCTTGTCATAACGGGTGTACTATTTTGTGTAACTGCGTTCGAGCTTGATTTAGCGATTTAGCTCTTCTTCATAACGAAAATCTTTGTTTTTTTTAAGTATCACAAAGTAAAAAACCGGAGTTACCGGGTTAGTAACTTCCTATCGCGTTGACCGATTTCGATGATTCTTTTTCTGTTCGGTAGAGTATGTTACTTGATTGATACCACGATAAAAAAAAATTTTAGTGGGATGGAGGTGGGGTAGGGCGTTAAAACTAACTTTTTTATGCGTGGACCGATTTGGATGGTTCTTTTTTCATTGTACAGAGTAGAAGACACTAAAAAGTGAAAAATAAAATAGTTTTAAAAAAAATTGAACCGACTTCACAAAAAGCGCTAAAATAATATAAATAAATAAAAATATAATAAAATAATTTTTAATTTTATATCTAATACATTTTGAAGATGATAAGAAATGACGATTAAATACTTTTGTTGCAGTTGTTTGGTTTGTTTGATTTGCACCGATTTCAAAATGTCGTAATAAATATAAAATTAAAAATTATTTTATGCTTTTTACCGTTTTTGTGAAGTCGGTTCAACTTCTTTTTTAAAAACTATCTGATGTGTGTTTCAGCATCCATAAATACAATATTTTGTTATTAACAAATTGTAATTAATAATGGATTCCAATTAAAATTCTCGAATTTTTGATAATATAATCTTGAATTTTGCGATTCTGTTTTAATTAATTAAATAAATTTTGTGCCATAACATTGCGACTGTTTATTTATCGTTTTATTTTTGTCATGTTTTAGACATGGCAAGAAGTTTTGGAAACTTTAGACACTATCTCCTTCTTGCCATGTTCTCTGTCACTCTTATTGTGACATAATAAAATATATATTTTCAGGAATATTTGCTTAACCGTGTAAAATTCTGAGGCCAAATTACATTAATTTGATTAGCCGTGAAATTTTACGTGGATTTGACACCATTCATGTCATCGAGACATGAAGTTTGACGTGTGACCGATGTTAATTCGAAAGTTGCGTGCCGAGTGTTTTTGTTTTTAATTATGTATAAATTACGTATGGGGAAGTAAAAAGCTGAATGCAATTTAATTATTTAAGGATTATGTGTAAATTTATGTCATAAAATTAACTTCCAGTAATGCAAGGAGTGTACATTTTACGAAATCGCGTGTCACCTATCGAGATGCAATCACTTTTGTAAATTTTCCATCTTATATGCCCACTCATTGCAATACAATATCTTATATTCCTTGTTTTAATGTGTATGAAAATTTATTTAGTTCATTAAATTTTCTTTTCTCTATTTCAGATTAAATGGATGACTTGGGAGTTCAAGTGGATGAGGGAGGAGTACCTGTGAAACCCAGATAAGGTGATTGTTTTCCATATTAATAACTTCCCACATTTAGGGAAGTTATTGTAATGGGACCGATTTTCAAAATTGTCAGTTTAAAATTTTTTTTTAGATTTCAAAGTCACCATAGTGTTTTACGCATGTTTTTGAACACATGTATGTGTGTGTGTGCCTGTGTGTGTATGTGTACTTACGTTCGGATCCACTTTTTTCGACAACGAAAGCTCGCCAACAAAAATGATAACGACTTCGCTATGGTGCCATTCGAAGCGTATTATTGTCAATAAGAGCTGAAAGAAATTTAATCAATTTCGGTTCAACCGTTTTTTTGTTTAAACAAAAAAACTGAAAAAAAGTTGATTTTAGACTTTCTTGAAAAGGATTTCTTGGATATAATTTGTTCTGCTGACGATTGGGACATCAAAAGATGGATAATAACAATTTATTATGAAGAGAAATTGTTTATAATGATGAAAAATTGTTTATAACAATAAATAATGTGTTATAACAATAATAAATTTATAATCATAATATGGTTTAACCTAGTCGAAAATTGATTATGAAAATTGGAAATTGAATACAAAATTGAAGATTGTTCATAGCAATTGAAAATTATTATAAACAATGAAAAATTCTTATAAACAATTGAAATTTTTTTTACCACAAAAAATTTCTTTTATGAATAAACTTTGTTTATATCAATTAAAAATGGTCTATAACAATTCAATTCAAAATTATTAATAACAAATGAATTTGAAACAGAGTGAGTGCATTTATTTGGTTTTCATTAAAAAATAGTGCTGTAACGGAATAATTTTTTAAAAATCTTTTTGCATCTAATTACAACGAAATTATTATGATAAATTAAATTCATTAATTTATTTATTTATAAATTTAAAATATCAATTTTTTAAGTATTTTTAAATGACATAAAAGTGGGCGAAAGTTTTTTTTTGAAAAAGATTCATCTGATTTAATAAATTTTATACAATTCGATACTTTAAAAAAAATCAGATATTTTTATCCAGAACTTTTATAGTTTTTTGTAACACTAAAAAAATGGTAAAAAAACATAAATAGTTGATATTAATGATAAATAAAATGATAAATCGAATAATATGAGTTTTATTGTGTTTTCACTTACTCGTTTGTACTATGATCATGAAATTTATCGCTATTAACAATTAAATATTGTTAATAACCATTGAAAATTGTTATTAACTGGGAAGTTGTTCGTTTGGACCTCAAGGGTCGCACCAATGATGCGACACCCAGAATCTGGACCCACCCCACTAGTTTAATTCTAATGTTGGTTTGATCTTCTTGTAGGTTCGTCGAAGAATGAGGAAGGGAGTGGTATTTTGCTTATATCCATATATACATATATTACATATCCATACAAACAAACATTACTTTAAAAAAGCGTGATTGAATTGACTTATTATTTTAAATCAATGCTTCTGAAGCAGACTATTTTCTCATTACTTTATATTCTCTAAGGCTTTGTTAGTAATTTTCCATACTTAGAAAACCGAAGCTCTAAATATATAAAAACGACCATCGAGAGAATAAAATTTGTACCGAAAATTTGTCTCAATAGGAAAAAGGGACATATTTTTATAATTAATAATCAATGAATATAAGAAGACTTAGTTCACAAATCTTAGGTTATTAAGATATTAAAATTATAAGCAACTGATTAAAAAAAAAGAATTTGTGACATTATCAGAAAAATATAATTTATTTTTTTGTCATTTTTATTACTGTAAATTTTTGTTAAATAGCCTAACTTAACTCTAATTTTTCAATCATGTAAGTAATATAATAAAATTTACAAAAAAAAAAAGAAAATAAAAATAATATTCTCAAAATAATAAATTTACAAAAAATTTTATATATTGCTTATAAAATTGCACTATCCAACCTTGGGCATATTGCAATTTTAATGAAAATTCTTACTATTACCTTTTTACCACGACGACCCTTCTTCTTGAAATTCAAAAGGCTAATAAAATAGTTTTTAAAAAATAGTTGAACCGACTTCACAAAAAGCGCTAAAAAGCATAAAATTATTTTTAATTTTATATCTATTACATTTTGAAGTCGGTGCAAATCAAACAAACCACACAACTACAGTACCACAATTGAAAATAAATTTCTTAAACCGTCGTGGTTTTATGTCGATGATTTATTGACTGGAGCTGACACTGTAGATGAAGCAATGGTGCTTCAGACCCAATTTATTAACATGCTGAAGGCAGGAGGATTTCATCTGCGCAAATGGGCCAGTAATAACGTAGGTGTATTAGATGGAATACCCATGGATCACCGAGAAGTTAAAAACATACTTGAATTTAATGAATTTGAAAACATAAAAACATTGGGTATAAGATGGTGTCCTCGCTCTGATTCCTTTTCGTTTTTGATTTCACTGAAAGAAGATGATAAACCCATTACAAAACGGTTAATACTGTCAGAAGTAGCATCATTATATGATCCGTTGAGATGAATAGCACCTTAATTCAGGCTTTATGGATATCAGGCTGTGCATGGGATACACTCTCGCGTTTCATTGGTATCAATTCAAAACCAAACTGAAGTTATTAGAGCAATTGAAAATTCCGAGATAGATTGGAACAACAGAGCAATTTACCAATATAGAACGTATGCCGCAGTCGTTTATGCACGAGTTCAAAATAATGACGGATCGTTTATGTCTACTTTACTGACATCTAAGACGAAGGTAGCTCCAATCAAACCACTAACTTTGCCTAGACTAGAGTTAAATGGAGAATTACTCTTAGCCCGACTTATAAAGGGGGTTAAACAAGATATGAAGCTGTCAAAAGTACGATAGTTGCATGGTCGGATTCTACAATAACACTTCAATGGATCAGAAGTCATGCCGATAAATGGAAAACATATGTCGCAAATCGAGTTGTTGAGATTCAAGAAATCATAGGTCCAGAACGTTTCGACTAAAGAGAATCCGGCAGACACGGCGTCTAGAGGTATATCTGCAGACGAATTGATAGATAACGATTTGTGGTGGCATGGTCCTAAATGGCTAAAAAGGGAGAGTAACTGTTGGCCAGAGCTAACAATTCCACTAAGTGAACCACAGTTAGAAATTAAGAAGCCAACTTCATTAGTCTTTCAAACAGAAAGTGAAAATGAATTTTTCGTAAGTTATTCCTCATTTAACAGGTTAATACGGATTACGGCGTTGATCAACCGATTCATTGCTAATAACTGCCGGAAGAACAATATCAAATTAAATGGTTTATTGTCAGTTCAAGAACTTAAGTCAGCCACAATGCTTATCCTGAAACAGGTGCAACAAGAAAGCTTCCAGGAAGAGTATATATCCTTAAAACAAAATAAGATGTTACCCAAGAGAAGTCGTTTAATGTGTTTAAATCCGTTGTTTGATGAAAATGGGCTTATTCGAGTAGGCGGCCGATTGAATAATACAAACATCGCATATACTCGAAAACATCCAATCATTCTACCCGACAAACACCACATAATAAACATGGTATTAGATCAAGTACACATAGACACATTGCATGGCGGAGTAAACTTGGTAGTAAGCACAAGTCGAAATTTCTATTGGATCCTAAACGCCAAAAGGACGGTCTCAAGTAAAATAAACAACTGCAAGGTATGCATCGCACATAAGCATCAGGCGAGATCCTAATTAATGCGAAGTCTACCAGCGGTTCGAGTAAATATGTCTAAACCTTTTTCTCATGTTGGCATTGACTACGCAGGCCCAATAAATCTGAAAACATCTCCACATCGAACAAAGAAATTGTATAAAGGCTATTTTTGCATTTTTGTTTGTATGGTAACCAAGGCCATACATTTGGAATTGGTCCCTGATATGACTGCAGCAGCATTTATTGCAACATTCAAACGATTTATCTCTAGACGAGGACTTTGCACTGATTTTTATACAGACTGCGGTTCAAATTTTAAAGGCTCTGTAAGCATTCTACAGAAAGACCTAGAAAGAGCAATTCGTGAAGCTGCACTAGATATTAAACATTATTTAATATCAAAAATGATTAACTGGCATTTTAACCCCCCAGCCGCCCCTCACTTTGGCGGCCTTTGGGAAGCTGGGGTTAAGTCAGTAAAATACCATTTGCGTCGAGTCGTTGGAAAGGCAACATACACATATGAAAAGTATGCTACGTTACTCGCCCAAGTTGAAGCTTGTGTTAATTCACGTCCTTTGTGTGCCATTGAGAATAATATTGAGAACATTGAAGTAATTTCCCCAGGATATTTTTTAATTGGGCAATCCCTTTACGCAGTTCCCGAACCTGAATCAATTACTCAATGCATTACCTATGGAAGACGATGGAACCATCTTCAATTATTAACCAAGCAGTTTTGGAGTAAATGGTCCAAAGACTATTTGAATAGACTAAAACAGAGACCCAAATGGTGCAACGTTCAATCTAACATAGAGGTCGGAAATATAGTATTACTAAAAGACGAAAACACTCCACCAACGCATTGGCCACTAGGTCGTGTGGAAAGGGTTTTTCCCGGAGCAGACGGGTTGGTTCGAGTTGTCCAGATCAGAACCATTACAAATAGTTTTCGAAGACCTATCAAAACTATGTAAACTTCCTGTCGAAGCCTCTTCTTAAGAGACTATTTGTGATTGTCCTAAGGTGTCTTCCTGTGATGTACTGTGTGCGTTATCAGTGTCATTGATGTGATCAACAGCATGGCATTTATCCTGTTATTTTATTTCAGGCGATGGATATTTGCGACTGGGAAGCCTCAAATTGGGATGATGTACTGTCTCTACATCCCGATTTTTTCGATATTATACCTTCAGAAACACCACCACCTGAACTTCTGGCGGAATGTGGTGGTGACACACTCACTGAGTTGCCATCAAGAGGCCCTTCACAAGAGCTCGTAAATTTTCCAGAATCATCCACCAACAAGGAAATTCTGAAGGAAGCTACAAATAAGGAATGTGAAGGTGATGACCCCGAAGTCAATATCAATGGGCAATACGTCACGAGGTGGAACCGATTACGTTGTTCGGACACCATCAATGACGTTGAAATACGCATTGATAACGACATTCAGCGTTTCAAAACTAGAGAAGGAAAGGACATTTTCATCCCTCGAAGCGTTCTACAAAGGATCGACTTCCGAAAAATTCAAAGGTCTCGAAGCCGAGATTTTAAAATATACATGCCTGCTCGTCATGAATTCCGGATTCGAGTCTACGCGAACAACAGGATTGTATGCCACAGCTACCAGAAAAGAAAACGGAAAATCAAACCATAAATAAGAATTACGTTAAATTTAGTTAAGATAGTTTTAGATATATTGTTGAATTTTTTTTAAATGAATTTTATACTATGAAGTTTTCTTTGAATTCATAACGTTGAACGTTGTCGTTCAAGGGGTGGGAGAATGTTCGATTAAGACCTCCCTCCGTTTGAACTTTCCTCACTTAATCTCGGATACCTGAAAAAGAAGAGAAAACTATTTGAAAACAAAGAATCATGCTCTTAATAAAAAGAAAACTTATCTGAAAATTCCATGATGATCCATAGATAACGTCCACTCATGAAGTTCCTCTAGTCAAACCGAAGTACCTAAAATATAAAAAAATCAATTAGAAAGCATTTCATGACACAATAGTAATTAAAAACAAGCAAAACCTACAAATCAAAACATTTTGGTTACATGAAAAGTCCAAGTCCAAAATGTAAACAAAAAATGCAACAACAACAACATGCAGAATCACGAACATGAATTTTACATGAAAACATAAAACAAACTTCCACTGGATGTTACTAAAATTAGCTATCAGGTATTTTTGCATACTTTAGATGGAATATTATTGTAATTATCACTAATTCTATTAAGATATTTCCATCTGAAGTTTGCAAATGACAGCTGAACATAAGGAAACTTACCTGTGGTAAAAATCTTATATTTCGCGATTTTTAATCGCTGTTCGCGTAGAGAACAATTCCTTAATATCCCTCGAAGAACTTCCCGTAGGCACTTAAAAGAATAATGCACAGAAACACGATAAAACACAGGCGAAAGTCACCTGTCGCGCACTCGAATTTATTCGCGATAAACAACTTTCTTGACATTCCTGGATGTCAAATGAATACAGGTAGGATAGTATCGCACGAAAACTCTTAATCGAAATATTGATTACGCGACTTTATCGATTAATTAACTAGAAATTCGCGATTTTTATTAATTTATATTCCCACAATAAGAGGGAAAGAGAGACGGAATGGGGAAGAGAGAAAAATGGAAATTCTCCAAAACCAAATCTACTACCTTATTCGGTGGAGTCAAGTTAACTTGATTTTTTGATTTTTGATAAAAAATATTAATATAATGAATAAAACTACTCCTAAAAATAAATAGAAGTAAATTTTTTGAAAAAATTTATCCGAAATCAATAGTTTAATCGATATTTATTGGGATTTGCATACAAAATTATTAAAAAATTAATGGTATCCACATAGTTTGGTAGTTCTAGAGTTGCGAAATTTGGTCTCCACAGTCTATATAAACACGAAGAAAATCTCCATCGTCCTCTTTAACATCTGGCAGTTGAACAGAGTAGATCTCTGAAACTTAAAAAAAGGTTTGATTTTGGATACAAAGGAAGAAAGTCACTTTAAGGTGGAAATTTCTCCCTTGGTTCCAGATAGTTTTAAGAAGTGCGCGGCATCTAAATTTGATTTTTAATTTTTCTTGTTTATTTATTTTTTCTTTTCTTCCCCTTTCTTTTTGTTTTGAAGTTATTATTTTTTTTGTTATCAACCCATCCAATAAGTTTGCCAAATATTTTTCATCTTCAAAGATTCCAGTCTAATTTTTTATTTTTTTTTTTCAATTGATTTATTCGGCTATTTCAGGTCAGCTTTCTCTTCTTTTTTTCAAATCTGGAAACTCTGCAAATCAAACAACTTAGAAATCACCGAACGAAACACACAAATTACTGTGGCAACTTCATTCGTGAATAAGTGGTTTATCATTTACAGTGTTGACAGTTTTCCTTCTTCCTTAATCCTTTTCTACATATTTTATCACTGAATTGTTTTACTAATTAACTTCGAAATATATTGAATTGTTAAGTTTATTTGAATTTGCTGAATTTAATTTAGTCGTAGTAATTCAATACAATGAATTAATGCTAAGAAAAATTTTGAAGAACGTTGAAGTAAAATTTTCTTTTGAAGTTGTCAATCTCGCATTTTCTTTTTTGAACCTTTTACTTCATACGTTAACACACACCCCTATTTTTTTATACAGGATAGTTTGCCCTCAAAGTATGGTTTTTTCTTTATTTTGTTTATAAAATGATAAAAGTTTTAAAAATAAAATGTTTTGTGAAAACCTCACCTTTAGCGATGGTATTATGGATCATCTGAAGTACATCGATATTTTAAAAAAGGGCTGCAAATATAGACTTGACGTTTGGGATTTGCTGGACAGAAATATACGAAAGCGTCATATGACCAGCAAATCTGTTCTAAAATCAGTGCTTGAAGAAGAATAGAAGAAGTTTTCTCCGGATATCCTTCTTAATTAAATTAAATTGTTTTTAATTTTATTAATATATTTATATAAAAGAGGCGGCTGGGAATAAAATACTACTTTTTCTATAAATAAATGTTAACACGAAAATCATTCTTTCCAGAAAATCGAGGGTGTACGTTAACTTTTTACATTCACTGTATTTTGCAAAAGAAAAAATTATTTACTTTCTAAGTCATCAGAAGGATCTTTAATGACTTTCAAAACGAGTTATTTCTTCGCAATTAAGTTGGAAAATTCGCCTTTATTGCCTTGTGAACGAGGAAATAAAGTCGATTCGACGTTACTTTGTTCGACGTTTTTCAGGTCATTAACACTAGTTTACACCAAAAAAGATCTGATTTCAGATAGACTTTTTTTATTATATTTTGGGGCGTAGATTCCAAAAAGGGCAACCATTTTTTTCTTGAGGATCGTTTTCGAGATATTCTTAAAAAACCTGTTATTTGACACTTTTCTCAGTTATTTACCCATCTATCCATCAATTTTCATCCGATCTGGATATTTTGTATACCGTTTGAAAGGTAATTTTGTGTTTGATAAAGTAACAGGCGATCAAAGCCCAAAAGAAGTGATTTACCGGCATTTTTTAAAAGTCACTAAATTTCAATTGCTCCGTTTAATTCCAACAAAATGTTTTTCATATTTTTAAGATTTAAGTTGAAAGATCATTCTTTTACGAAAATTTTAAGTAAAAATTTGCCGAATCGGACAAAAAGTGTAGAATGACAAAGAAGTAGAAGAATGGTTTTTGAAATCTGCGCCACAAAATACATTAAAAAAGTCTATGAGAAACCAGATCTCGAGATGAGGCCTAAATTTGTAAACTAGTGGAATTAGAGCAGTACCTGTGTTTTAAGTGCAGTCTTTATATTAATGGCAAAAATAATCTTAATGCGAATAATAAAGCACACTCTTAATGATGAGCAGGCAGGTTTTCGTTAGGGTTTCTCCTGCAGCGATCACGTTAACACCCTTCGAATTATTATCCAGCAATCCACTGAATGAATGGAGGTTCGCTTTACAATTAATGATCGCCGATTGCAAAAAGCGTTAGACTGCGAGTACGTATGGGCAGCTTTATGTAGAAAAAATAATCACCATTATAAAGGAGTACTACTCAGGAGCTCTATATCATGTCCTTTACAAGAGAAAATTATCGAAGGCTTTCCAAGTGCTAAAAGGAGTAAGGCATTGCTTTCCTTGACCATATTGTGCAGCGCTCTATATGACCACCCATGTCGAGGGATTAAATGGAAACTTTTTAACCACCTTATGCACCTGGACTATGCTGACAATGTATGTATTTTATTAAACCTACAGAATCATGTCGCCTAAATGTCCAAAGCTCTGAGTAGAGAAGCACGCAGACCAGGGATTAAGATATTTATTTCTTAATTAAATGAAACGTGAGGGAAAGCTGTCAAGAGTAGCAGATCGAAACGGTATGGTTCACGTTGCCCTTAACGGCAGCCAAACAACGACCAAGGTTTTTTCCAACGAAGATCAAGCACAGCTGGTTGCCATCACTGCAAAATGAGTGCAATAACCCCACCGCTACAAATGTCTGCGAAATGAGTTCAAAGCAATCTATAAGCTCCCTTTATACATCTGACTGCTCTCTGACGAATCTGTATTCGTTTACTCAATGAACATGCATGACCTATCCTGGTATAACCCTTAAAATTCTTTCGAAATAGTGTGAAGGATTTAAGGTGTGCCACTGCAACGCTAGAAGCATCCTAAATAAAAAAGATGAATATCGAATCATTTTTGGTAAGTGTTGCTGATATACTATTTTGTAATGTGAAACATGTGTAGTGATCATATGCAATCAATGCAAATGCAATGACCACGGCACCAAGACCACTGCTTGTAAAAATAACTCTGATACAACAAAGCCGTGGTCAGTCAGAATCAAAACAAATGATGTCACATAAAATTCCCATCAATGGCACGCTTCGAATGATTGCACAGAGTACTACTCGCAGCAGGAAGTAATCCGATTCCTGCTTTGGTCTCGTGATTCCACTGTGCAATAATTCAGCATGTGACGCTTGCCCAGAATGTTTTACTTCACTTTCTTTTATGAGTCACATCGGGGGCAAGTATTGTAAACATAACCGAATGTAAACATAACTGACTGCAACCCATTTTCATGAATAGACAAGAAAAGTAATCGTTCATTGACTTATATTATTAATTAGTAAAAGAAAGAAAATGAGTTGTATTTTTAAGACAGCATGAACAAAATTTAAGTATTTAAGATCGTGTAAATGAAGAGAAATACAACAGTTGATTCTAAACTCAAAACGCTGCCTTTCGGCGATTAGCAATCTCTGATAACTTAGAAAATTAGGCGTATCCCAACTTGATGACGCCAAACTTTAGTGCGTATTCCGTAAGGTAACGCGCTGTCATATGCTTCCTCGCTCCATATTAATAAATAACATACATGGTCACCCTGTCAGATTCGAAACCTGCAATCCTGCCAGACTCGACACCTGCGGTCCTGATGTGAAATTTGAAATTTGGCGCGCGTCAAAAGTTAAAAATGTTGAACTTTACGCTACAGCGCTACACATTGGACCGCCATCTCTTAATTTCCATATCTTTAACTTTTTACAGCTCTGGCTACCGCGCCAGCCAGGGTTGTGCGTCTACACGTGTAAATCAATAATCTACATCGAAGTGTAGAGTATTTAGTAGTCGATCCTAGTCTCAGAAAAATTAAACAAAGTGTCTCACTATTCTTATTTGATGATAAATTCACGGATTACTGACTCAATTTAGCTTCCCGATCCAGTATGTGAACTTGTCAGTTTCTCCCAGAACTCTTCTGTTTCTATCGCAAATTCAGCATTATTGTGGCTTAAATTAGAATTACCAGAAAAATTCAAGGACAATTTAAAAAAAACGAAAGGAAATGGCTTTAAATGTGCACTCTTTAGTGGCATATTACCTTCATTATTCACATGACAATGCGTTTCTGACTATTGAACAACAAGACATCATAAACGATTTTCTTTTCGACCATCTAGATACCAACGATATTGAAGAGTGGCATAATTTTCGGAAACAATCAGGGCCTGTTTTTCTAAAATTAGTAGAGAAAAATGTTGAAAAATCTATTGCATTTTGGAGCATGGCTGAATTTAACCATCCAGCTTTATCTAAATTAGCCATTAAACTTCTGCAAATTTCAGCTTAATCGGCTGAACTGGAGATGTCCTTTTCCAATTGGGCATACGTTCACTCACCAGAAAGGAATAGATTATCTTTTGAACGTTCAAAAAAATTGTTACTTGTAAACTTTACCTTAAGACTCGCAGACTCACATGTTACAAATAAATACTAATTAATAAAGTAAAAATTATGGGCTATATAAACGTTAATACCTTTTCATGAAATCTTGTAAAAAATCAAAATTATGTATTTACTTTACGTGTAGATGTAAAGTATCCCATGTAGAGTGCGTGTAGATTACACGTAAATTATCGTGTTAAATACACGATGTAATCTACACGCACAACACTGGCGCCAGCTACGAGCGCCAGCACCAATTCGTAAAAGAAGACATCAAAACCAAGTCCAACCGAAGGAACGTGTGACTTCTGCGCTATCATTTCTCGTTATCAGCACAAGCGGTTACAACTGGTATCTCATTCATCTTGGAGAAAATATTTGACAATACTATTGGGTTGTACGACAATACCTATTTTGCACAATGACATATATAACAACACTGGAGGAATTCGATACGCTTAACGCAAAACGGGTTGATTTCGTGGAAAAAGAAACAGAATATGCACCGGGAGCTCCTGATGCTTTAGAAGAGAAGAGCAAATATCCCACGCACGTGCCCACCCCAATCAGTGAATTTCAAATAAGAATACCAAAACCAACCATTGACGAGTATCGACGAAGAGTGAGGCCCGCAGCACCAAAGCCAGAATACAAGCAACTGAGAAGCGAGGAGGAAATAAAGCGGCAATCAGAAAACAACGCACAGATCTACACCGGCTCATCCCGATAGCCGAGGTGACAAAAAAATCACTGCTACATTGCTACCAAACAACTACAACAAAAGAATTTAATCATCCTTCATTATAATTCCGTGAGCTGACACGTTTATCTAGTTTTATATAAGAATTATCTTCAATTGTGGGTGGGTAGTCTTTTTGTTTGTTTAATTTGCACCGGCTTCAAAACGTAATAGATATAAAATTAAAAATTATTTTATGCTTTTTAGCGATTTTTGTGAAGTCTGTTCAAATATCTTTTAAAAACTATTTAATTTTTTGCTTTTTAGTGTCTTCATGTATACGACTGGAAGAATGCTGCTCGCACGAACAAAGCAATTTCAAAAGTTTCAGAGGTAGTGCACTAACCAAATTATCCAAATCCGGCATCGTTTTACGAAATTAGTCACTGTCGCTCTTTAGTTCCTTCACCTTAGAAATTTCTTAACATTAATCTAGTGCTCTATACAGCAAGAGAGAATTATCGTGGTCAGAGAATCATCGTAGTCACTTGAGGTACAAAATTGTTATCTTTTGCCAATCGGTAAACGTATTCTGCACAACCGAATCAAAATCGGTCCATACCTTATAAAGCTAGGCGCCGCCCATCCTCCAACTCTCACCATAAGCCAAAATTTTTGCCAGAATACAAATATTCCACCGCACCCCACCAACATCTCTTTCTCGAGATATCAACCAGGTAACATACTCTACCCAACAAAAAAAGAACTATCCAAATCGGTCCACGCGTTACAAAGTTTGGTCCCCCCCAACCAACCCAGATTTTTTTTCTCGTGGTATCAACCAGGGAACATACTCTATCCACAAGAAAGATAATTATCCAAATCGGTCTACGGGTTATGAGGTTAGACTACCCCCCTAGTGGTCAACGATATCTTGATCTCAACTGAAAGAGATGGGATAAAGGTGGTGGCTTATGCAGACGACCTGGCCTTACTGGTATCAGGAAAGTTCCTAAGCACCATGAGCGAATTGATGGAAAGAGCACTAGGTAAAGTCCACAGATGGGCGAAGAACTGTGGTTTATCGGTTAATCCTCAGAAGACGAAGGCAATCCTATTCACAAAGAGGGTGATCGAAGCCTTCGAATTACCCAAACTAGCGGGCAATGCCCTAGCACTAAAGACCCACACTAGGTATCTAGGGACCATACTCGACTCCAAACTAAGCTGGGGCATGAACATAGATGAACGCGTGAAGAAAGCGTCGATAGCATTCTACGCCTGCAAGAGGATGTTTGGCAAGAAATGGGGTATAAGCCCTCGCATTGTCCACTGGATGTATACCTCCATAGTAAGACCTATTCTTACCTGGTGGACTGCTTTAGGGAAGGAGAGTAATCTAAAGAAAGAAAACAAAATTCAAAGAGCTGCTTGCTTGGGTATCTCCGGAGCTATAAGCACAACGCCAACGGCTGCAATGGAAACTATGCTCCATCTCCTACCGCTCGACGTCCACGACAAAAGTATAGCTGCACGCGGTGCGGTAAGACTGAAAGAGTCCAATTGATGGAATAGCTCTACCAACGACCATAGCAGTATACTAAGGACCTATCCGGGAGGCTATCTGCTGGTGAACACCGACTACACAACCCCATTACTTAGTTTTGGGAATCCCAACTAGAGAAGAGTGCGAAGAGTATGGGATGACACCGGTGCAGAAATATCGATCTTCACGGATGGGTCTAAGGCGGAGGACGGGCTCTTCTCGAATTGCCTAAGCATACGCAGAAGGTACCGACTACCGGACCACTGCAGTGTATTCTGATTGGAGATCTTGGCCATAGAAAGGTCGGTAGCACTAATACACGGGCGCCCAAACCTACCAATGGGTAGCGAGAAATGTTTGTACATCGACAGCCAAGCAGCTGTCAAGGCGCTGGACTCAAATTTAGTCAGGTCGCGGCAGGTGCCTGGCTGGTCTCCGGACGTTAGGGGCGATACACAAGGTAACTCTCTGCTGGGTCCCTGGTCACAGTGGTGTTCAAGGGAATGAGGCAGTTGATGAGCTGGCAAAGGAGGGATCACAATTGGCGGTTGGCCGCTAGAATCAGTGAAGAGAGAAATTGGCCTTAAGGCAATTCAGCTCGCTAAGCAAAGATGGAGTAACTTAATCACATGCTGTGGCCTGAAAGGGACTGGAGAAAAACAGCGTTTCTGCTAAACGGAAGCCGGAAAAACCTCCGAAACATTGTGGCAGTTATTACCGGCCATTGTCTTTTCGGTAGACACGCAGAACGTCTGTGCGTTCCCACGAATGACTTCTGCGGGGTTGTATAGACGAGGAAGAGGTGGAAAGCATTCAACACTTACTCTGCGAATGCCCGGGCCTAGCAAAAATAAGGTACAATGCAATGGGCGTGTACTTCTTAGGTGGTATGGGTGATATAGCCGGCATCGGGCTGACACAGCTCCTAAAGTTTATTAACAGCTAGGTCTGTGTGAGGCTGATCGGTTGTAGGGCTGATAGCCGCCACCCTAACCTAACCTAACCTAATGGGGGATCTTACTCTGTACAACAACAAAAAGAACCATCCAACGCGGTCCACGCGTTACAAAGTTAGCTTTGACCCCCACCCCCCGCTACTCCAAAAATATTTTTGACATGGTACCAATCGGTGAACATGATCTACCCAACAAAAAAAGAATCATCAAAATCGGCCAACGCGTTACTAAGTTATACCCAATCAGACATAAAAAAAATATATACCCGTCGAACTTAGAACCTCTCTGTTTTTGGGAAGTCGGTTAAAAATAGTTGAATATATGCATAAAACACTAAATGATACCGCAAAATTAGATATATTGTATTTTGTTTTCAACGTTAAATTACACTAGTTTATACCAAAAAAGATCTGGTTTCTCATAGACTATTTTAATGTATTTTGGGGCGTAGATTTCAAAAATGGCAAAAATTCCTTTTTCTTAAGAATCGGTTTTACCCGTTATTTGGCACTTTCCTCAGTTATTTACCCATCTATCCATCGGATGAGATTTGATGAAGTTACAGGAATTCAAAGTCAAAAAAGTGATTTTTTCGGCATTTTTAAAAAGTCACTTAATTTCAATTGCTCCGTTTAATTCCAAGAAAAATTTTAAGTTTAAATTATATTTTCACATTTTTCCTATATATATATATTTGGCCGAAAGTGCTTTTTGCTTGCGCTTCTTCGTAGAATAAATTTTCTTTTCTCATTCATTTTTGTATAACTTCTACATTTTTTGTCCGATTTGGCAAATTTATACTTAAAATTTTCGTAAAAGAATGATCTTCCGTGTTAAAATCTTGAAAATATGAAAAACGATTTTTCTTGGAATTAAACGGAACAATTGGAATTTAGTGATTTTTTAAAAATGACGGAAAAACCACTTTTTTTTTACTTTGAGCGCCTGTAACTTCATCAAATCTCATCCGGATAAAAATTGATGCATACATGGGTAAATAATTAAGAAAAGTGCCGAATAACGGGTTGTTTGAGAATATCTCTCGGGTTTACACTTTCGAAAAATCGATTTTTTTGTCTTATCTTATTGTTAAACATTTCAAGAATATATTCTCAAAATTTTAAGTCGATCTGAGCAAAACTCTTGAAGTTATGGTCTATAGTTAGTCCCCTGTCCTTTAGTGCAGCTCATAAAGCTCATAAACTTTAAACGCGTTTTTCTCAAAACTACTTTTTCAAAGTCCGTGTTCACTGCCATTTAAAAACTACTAGACCGATTCATTTGAAACTTGGTACACATTTTCTACATATAAAATACCTCCTCCCAACGTTTAGTTAAAAATTTTTTACATTAAGGGGGTTTCCCACCCACAAAATGGCGGAATTTTTCGTGGAAAATAGCAGTTTACACTTTAGATGGCCATCAAAAATTTTTAAATGAAAAATAAATAATCAGAGAACGTTGGGGGGAGGATTTGATAATACTTTGACTAAAGTTTAATGGTTTTTCATTTCAGATAATTTCCGACCGAGATACAGTGAACACCGCAAATTGTATTTTTTCAAAGACCTTCTGGGGCAAGCTCTGTCACTGGCTTGTTTTTCAATATTTCTGCATGAAAAAATTACAGAATATTGTTAAAAGTATGCTTAATAATGTACAAAAGGTTTTAATAACTTTGCTCAATCCATTACTTAAAAAAAATCACAAAAAAGTGTTTTTTTACGCTGAAACCCTTATCCCCCCTAAATGAAGAGAAATACAACAGAAGATTCTAAACTCAAAACGCTGTCTTTCGGCGATTAGCAATCCCTGTTCACTTAGAAAATTAGGCGAATCCCAACTTGGTGACGCCAAACGTAAAGTGACGCGCTTTCATATGCTTCCTCGCTCCATATTAAATAAATAACATTCCACATGGCTAAAGTGTGATCTTCAGGAGATGAGCTTGTTGGTATTCCGTGGTATAACATTGTAAGACAGGATCGTCTTAAACGAAGGGGTGATGGAGTTGCAATATATGTCAGAAAAGGTGTCAGAGTAAATATCCTGTCCTCATGTGCTAGTGACGCAGAGTTTTTGCTTGTAGAACTAACATTTCCTGGACATAAGATCCTATTGGGCTGCGTATTATCAAATTTGAAAAATTGGTCCTAAAGACTTAAACGAAGAAAGGGGTGCCGAGTCAGTAACTATCCTTAGCGGAGATTTTAATTCTAATATACTGCAATCCAATGCTAGTACCCGTAAGCTTGAGGAAATTCTATCGATGAATGATTTGCATGTAGTTAACAGCCTCAGAACAACTTTTGTTCAGGAGTGTATAAGTCTACCGTGGAGTGATGTGTTTTACATGCTTAATTCAGAAGATAAAGTTGAACATTTTAATAACCTATTCTTATACTTCTACGAAAAATACAATCACCCTGGCTTACAGCAGAAATAAAAAGATTGATTTGTGAGTGGAATTTAATTTATCAAAGCTAGAAAGGAACTCGGGAAACTAATGATTTTGCTAGATATAATAATAATTATATATATAATTAATAGTATGGTTAAGAAAAGGTTGCTGGAGAATGGACGGACGAGTTGAAGCCTTCTAGGATACGGTGATCCTCATCTGGATATTCTCAAGTGTTAGTTACACCTCCAAGTGGTACCAACCGGGCAATGCATCCTAGAATGTAGCCAAGTAACTAATGCGGGAGGAGATAACCTCTTGAAAAATCCCCCTAACTCCAAGGGAGTCTGCAGTGTTGTCGTCCCCTCTGCAGGACCCAGGGGAAATTGGGTCGCGAATGGCGTTTTCCTCGGGCGCTTCTGTGGTAGTGGAGGTGGATTGTATGGGAGACCCCAACAGGTTGGCTATACCCACGGTACCCACAACACAGCAGTAGCAGCTTTGGGAGAAGTACCTTTCGAAGGAACTGTGGCGGCTATTGAGGCTGGCTCGCTCCCACCGGCTGAAACTGCTGTAGCAGTCCTGGAAGAGGGTGCCATTGGCATAATAATAACTAGCACTTCCTCAGGTGCGGCGGTGCAGAGACGGGAGACTCTAACGAGTTGGCTATCTCCGCGATACGCACACCAGAAGAAGATGCAAATCTGCCTTCCAAAGGGTTAGCAGCGGTAAATCCGGAGGGGGTTCCTTGTCCTGGCTCAGGACTAAAGCGTTACGGCCTGGAAACTTTCAATGTCGTAGACAGTGAAGGGGTGAGTGATGTAACTAACGCATGTACCAAGAAGGAACACTGGAGACGGTAGGAAAACATGGATTTATGAAGATAGGCTAGGATTCTAGCAGTGACCCAGGAAACCGAGGTTAGTGGCGACAGTGGGATAACTTGATACTCAGTTGCCCCCACTAAGGAAGACTGGGAGGGGACGAAAAGGGACCCGGTTATGTGGTCTGTTTCGGCTAATCCCCAGAGAGGTGTTTTTAGGGAGTAAGAATCTCACACTACCGGAGGGCACGGGCTGTCTGGTGTCTTTTGGAAGATTTTCACCTCTCCCAAAAAAAAAAAAAAATTGGTTAAGAAAAAGATCGGAATAGCAAAATAAATTACTTTATGCAAAGAAACTAACCACCTCGCTGCCTTCTAGGGTATTATGCCGGAAATTGCGGGAGACTGGTGCGGCAAAACAGGACTCTGCAAATTTGTAAGACGTTTCAGCCAATGACCTTAATGCCGTCTGTTTTCGTACGGGGACGTGGTATTTAATTCCTTCACGAAGCGTTTCTTCTCCGACGATACGATCATTTATCGATGTATTCGTGCTGTGTCCTTGGAATGTCCTTAGAATCGTACTTTAAGTATCATATATGCCTCTTCATCGTTAGGCTGCTTCGCTGCCGTACGCCGGAATATTTGTACTTTATTGATTACAGGGCGATTATTTTTTGTGCGTGCCGTTAAAATTTACAATAATATTCCAACGCAAATTAAGAATGCAAGTAACGCAAGTGAATTTCGAGGACTCTTATTTGAACATCTCTCGTCCACGTGAGCATTTGTGCGAGAACCCTCCTGATTTATCATCTTTCTTTTCCTTTCTGCCTTAATCCTTATTCCTTGGCTTTAGCTTTAGTTTAGTTTTAAGTTTCTTAAATTATATAAATACTATCGTAAATTTGTTATAATATTTACTTGACATTTTCATATAATTTTCTCTTAAACTTTATTTAACTATTCATTATTGTTCTTTAAAGTAGTATTACTTTATGAATTACCTGTGCTAGTTAAAGATTAATGTGTTATTTTGCACATTGTGTTATAAAACTTAAATTTGAATTTGAAACAATTTGGGAATATTCCATAGATATTTATATTCACTTTGATGTATCCACTTCTTGTTACTCCAACTCTTCTACAAATGCTTATTTAAAAACAAGATTCCAATTTGTTATCCAGTCCTTGTTTACTCCCAACGCCATCGTATTCAGTCTGTCACAATAACATTTACAATATAAATGCATTCAATGCAATAAAGTTTCTTCCTTAAAGGTAGAAGGCACTTGAGGAGAAACTTTCGAATTGGTTATAACTACATAAATCGTAAATTGGAATATGTATGCAAAATACGAAATACTGACAAATAATATTGCCTGCCAATTTTTCACTATCACCGAGTTACAAGAAAGTCTACCGATTTTGGTAAGAAAATGAAAAGGAGGATGACAAATTTTAAAATTTATTTGGTAGATACGTAGTCTCACATATACAACAAGACTTATATTTTATAAACTAAGGTAGTGAAATTTGTCCCCTGAAAGGCGTAGATATTGCAGTTGAAGCAGAACACATCACAATTCTTATCCAGCAATTGTTGTTGGAAAATGTGACTAAAGTTCAAAAGCAGTTTTCAATTTTCCAATTCAAGGCAACTTGTTTCCGTCGTCAAGTGTATAGGGACATCTGAAGTACTGACTTCCATTACTATATATGCAACTTCTAGTATAAGTAGGGTGCGGACCAAAAAATGTACAAGTGTATAATCTGAACACAACTGACTGTATACCTACAAAGAGTCACAATGCAATTTGAATCGACTCAATAAAAAGCTCAATTTTATTTGTCACTGTTACCAGAAAGACGTGACAGTTTTCTGAAAAGTTTTCTAAAAAGGACAGAGTATCGGAATGGAATTTCATCCTGCGGTCTGCATCCACGGGGAAAGCAAAGGCGATGTATTGCGGTTTCCTGTGTAAGCGTAAATTATTTAGCGAATTGATTGAATTATTTATTGAAGCGGGTGGATTTCACCATTTCGCTGACAAAAGGAACTTTGGAAATCATCGAATGTCTGAAAGAGTTTAAATGCCACAATGCGAATGAAGACATTTCTAAGCAATCGATATACATCCAAAACAATAAAATACCATTTTCTATGCTTTAGCACATTTGAATTTTTAAGTTAGGGGCAAAAAAACTGTAGAATTTGTAGTAAATAAAAGATAATTTTTCAAAGAGTTATAATTTTGTATAGCCTTTTATTTCAGAAGTAGGATCCAGAAAAGTAAATCGAAGATGTTAAATAAACTGAACATGAGTAAGTTTGAATTTTCTTTAATCAAATGTTTGTAATTTATCGCAGACATATTTTTACAGCCACAACATAACAATGGTCAAAAGTGCTATTTTGGCGCTCTAAAATAATAACTTTTGAACTCTTCAAAATTTAATCTAATAGGTAAAAGGATAACATTTGGAAGAAATTCATTTTTAATTTACTGTGTTTATTAATTTCACGCCGCTTAAAGTTAATTATTATTTCAAACGTCAGTGGATACTAAGCCTCTAGAATTGCAGGACAGATTTTCATTAAGTAAAAGCTGATCTCTAGAAAAAGAATAACTTAAAAGATTCTATATGATTGGAAATGTCCTTTTTCGAAAGTTTCTTATTTGCGTTTGTGATAGATTTTAATTTAATTTTCCTCTAGAGTTTGCCTTTGTAGAGAAGGCGCACTTCTTGGAAGGAGACAAGAAAATCAACCTATTCCATGAAATCGATGGAATTGGCTCCCACATTAAATGCATAGGAAGAAAAAGAAGCAAAACAAATTAAAAGAAAGAAAACATTAAAGATGATATAATATGCAACACCAGAAGTCACGGGAGCACAGAAACTAGATAGTTCTTCAGTGATTCTTTCCTAAAGGTTAGATCGGAATTGGGACATGCATAATCGGTTCATGGCTGCCACAATTTGCACTGGAGGGGTCAACATGAAGCAAAGGCAGTCATCGGAGCCTATGCTGGGTAAGCTTAAAACAAACAAAAGTACATTTGAATTCAAGGGCTGGTGAATAAAGACGAAGTCAGTGATGCTAAACCAACCAAGCGGAGGCGCTCGGTATAAACCGGAGGTCTAAGCGGATCGTCCCACGGAGACACTCTTAACGAAAATTTAACAATAGGGGGACCAGACCTGAGATGCATTTTCGAGAATAGGTCTAACCAAAGAACAGTAAAATTGAATTAAAGTCAGTTAAACCGAGAATTTTCTATAGGAACGCTTTGCAAAGACTAAAAAAAGGACTGCAATCAAAGGGGTCTTTTCTACAAAAGGCGCACAGCCACCTTTAGATAGGCAATGAGTTCATTAACAGTGGAGGATCTAATATAAGCCGGACTCAGGAAATCCTGACTAAAGATCCTCTTGCTTAACCATATCAAGGCAGGACAAAAGTACATTATGTTCATAGTGGTTTTATCGTTTTCTAGAAATAGCCGACACTCCGGCTCACTGGACAGACCTATCCGGTGTAGCTGATATCTTAGACCACAGTTGCCAGATAGGTAACCTGAAAGTAACCTTAGATCTGCCTTACTTAAAGCGGTGGTCTTGTTGTAAGCATAGGGCTTAACAAGCGCCTTAGTCTTGGTTACCGCGGATACATATTTCTAGTATAAGAACTAGTACTTTCTCCTAGCTCATTAATCAACCACAGCTTTTGCCGACGCAAGGTCGCAAAAGGGCTCGGGACCTTGGCACTAAGGCGAAAAGCTTTTCCCAGCCAACTCCTCCGAGTGATCACGTATCCAACAGAACAGGAATTGACGAAATCTTACCCGTCACGCTTCCGAAAGCTCAGGGGTCCAGTATTCCTTGGCTAATTTCGATATATAATAGATCCCTACTCCAATCTTATGTCCTTCTCGTTTGAAGACAGGTCAAGATGATATTTATCTCCGAGGTAGGCAAAAACGGACACATTACTAGGGACATCAGACCTATTAGGATTTTATCGTTTCTCTTAAAAACGCTGAAGGGACCCCTCGACGTGTACCTACGCGAGCATACTATTCTAACAGGGTAATCAGTGCCCATCACGTGTATATGTACAAAAGGGGAGTCAGTCAAAACTGCACTACACGAAGTAATGAGCACCAACGAGAAATCAATTATTTACAATGAGTTTACTTTAGGTAAATTCCTTGTCATTGAAGGGGCCTTCAATAATGTCAGGACTGTAGCAATACATAACGCTCTGAAACCTTACGTCACCGACAGCCTCGTTTGCCATTAAATTGATGCAATGCTGGGAAGTCGTCAGATCCACACAAAATTAGGTTGTGTAGAGCCATATGTAGAGGAACTCCGCAGGGAGGTGTGTAGTTAATAAGATCCTGGCCTCACTTGAAGATAAGGGATTAAAGGTGGTGGCTTATGTAGTCGATAAAGATATTATTTCACGAAAAATTCTATAACTGTCGGATATAGGTAATCCGGTACCAGTTGTTATGTTGTCGTCACTAAAGTGAGTACATTGTTATAAGAACTTAATATGCAACTTCCTACAGACTAGTTGTAATTATAATCATACTGGCCACTTCAAGATTTACATAACACTAGTTAAATTTTAAGTTATAAGTCAGTTAAGCCAACTACATTATAATAATAACATATAACTTGAGAATATAAGTCATTACTTGCGTTGTAACAACTATAAAACTTGCAGTTGTATGTCGGTATTAATATAGTAATAATTACAAATGAAATGTGTAATGCCCAAAATTTATTGACATTTCTTGAACATTTTAATATAATGTATCCAATTACAAAACTTTTTTTAATACGTAATAGTAAAAAGTTTTCAAAATTGGAAACATGAAAATTTCTTTATTTTTACAAAATTTCAATAAATTAGTATAATTTTAAGGCGAATGAGTTTTACGGGGCTACAATACTATAAATATTAAGAAAATATTGTTTGGCACATGAACTTTATTCGCAAAGCGTTGTCTCGAATCGAATGAAGTTCTTTTCGCGCCCCATTGCCCACAAGGGATTACTGGAACCAGAGAGAGTAAGTCAACTGCGGCTAATCAGTCAACCCTCAGAAAAGAGAAGCAGTCTTTTTCTTCTCAGAAGGAAGGGAGGGATTGAATCCTTCGAACCTCCCAAATTGGGTGGCAGTATGCTGGCACTAAACAATCAGGCCAAGTACATATGTGTCATACTCGACTCTAAACTAAGCTGGGGCAAGAAGACAGAGGACCGCGTGACAGACGCCTCTTCTCGGCTCTATGCCTGCAATAAAATGTTTGACAAAAATGGGACTTAAGTCCTCGTATTGTACCCTGGATGTACAGATATCTTCGCCATAGAACTAGCGGCAAGAATGTTACTATCACGTCCAAATCTACCTAAGGGTAGCGACATAGGAATTTGTATAGAAAGTTAAGCGGCAATAAAGGCGCTGTACTCAACCGTTATCAGGTCACAGCTGGTACGCAGGTGTTAAAATAGTATCCGCATCTTAGAATCAATGCGCAAGATAACTCTGTGCTGGATCGCTAGTCGCTTTCCGAAAGCGCTGAAGAATGCCCATTCGATTTTTGTCACCAGGCGGAATATTTGATGTAAGTTTCACCCTCAGGGCACTAATTGCGCCCGATTTCATGGACAAAGCCTCATTACTCCTGTTATGGAGAGGCAGGCAGGTCGCTGTAGCTTGTAGCATTTGACGACTGCCGACCCTTGATGAACTTTTGGTCACCAGACCAGGGTGACGTAGAAAACAATCGGTTAAGCAACAGTCGGTTGTGGTATTATTCAAACCAGAGATTATAGCAGACTGATGTATTAATAGAATACTTACAGCTAATACAAACTAACACATAATAATGATACAATTACTTATATAATAACTCATACTACATCTCCCCCTTCAAATAAAGAAATTTATAATATAATTATTCTTCTTGTTACGCTCATTTAACTCATAATTCTATTTTATAATATAAATCTCTTATCTTAATTTTTATATTTTTACTGTTTTGTTTTTTTTTTTTACTTCTTCACTTCAATTTTATTAAAATTCATTTATTGTGTATGTACATACATATATTGAGTATTCTTCATCAACATTTTATATACTTTTTATTTCTTTTCTTACTTACTTTTACGTGCTATTATATATTTATAATTCTTTAAATGTTTGTAAGCAAATGTTCGAGGTAATGACATTGTTTACTATGTAATTTAGCAATATGTAATAATAAATTTTCGTTAATCTCTCTCTTTTTTCCGTTTTAGATATTATTTGATTGAATGCTTTGTATATAAACTATTTCGTCTGTAAGTGTTGCCCACTGTATCTTTGATAATGTATGATCGAGGTGTTCTACACTTTTCGATTATAATTCCATCTTCCCATACCTTTCCGTTTTGATATTAAATTTTTTCACCCACTCTAAAATCAGGTTTATACGTAACACCTGATCTATCATAAAATTCTTTATTTTTCTTTGATTTTCTAAGTAATTCGTTATGTGCGTTTTCGTTTATTTTTGAAGTTAATAAGTTATTATGGATAGCTAGTTTAGTTTTTAATCTTCTATTATATAAAAGTTGGGATGGTGAGAGATTTATTCCTTTTACAGGCGTGTTCCTATATTCCAATAGTGCATTAGCAATATCTAACTAACTAACTAAAATATCTAACTAACTAAAATATCTAACTAACTAACTAGAATGCAATTAGTTGAATAACCAGAAGATCATCGTAGAGTCAAAGTGGGCGTTCCAATTGTCTTTTTGCGAGCATAATGCCCGAGTATTTCCCTCATTGGAGTATTCAATGATTGTGTTTTGTTTGAGGGGTAGTCTTACTTCGTAACGTGTAGAGAGATTCGGACAGGTTCTTTCTTTGTGCGGTACAGTATATTCCCCGATTGGTACCATGCCAAAAAAAATGTTTGCTGGCTGAATTGGAGGGGGTGGGAAGAAGGAACGGTAACATAACTTCGTTGCACGTGGACAAAGTTGGATAATTATTTTTCTGATGTATAGAGCATGTTCCCCTATTGTTATCGCGACACAATTTTTTACGGTGGGCTGTGGTAGGGGAGGGTTCCGATGTCATCTTGTTAACGCGTAGATCGATTTGGGTGATTCTTTTTATGTTACGTAGAGTATAATCCCCCATTGCTAATATGAGGATAAATTTTGCGCTTGGGTTGTGGTGAGGAGAGGGGTAGGCTAACCTTGTAAAGTGTAGATCGATTTGGATGATTCTTTTCTTGATATGTAGAATATGTTGTCCCACTGGTATCACGACAAAAGGAGGCGTATCCTAAATTTGTAACGGTTGTTTCAAGAGTTGGAGGAGGAGTCATAGACCCGATTTGATGACTTTTTTTCTGTTGTATAGAAAACATTACATGATTGGTAAATGTTAACAATTTTGTTCCTACAGTGAGCAGCATTATTCGAGTCGTACATATATATGAAGACAATAAAAAGTAAAAACCAAAATAGTTTTTAAAAGAAAAGTCGAACGGACTTCACAAAGAGCGCTAAAAAACATAAAGTAATTTTTAATTTTATATCTACTATGATTTAATATCGAAATATTTCGCGACAAAAACAACGTGTTATTAAATTGGAAAATTAATTAAATTAATAAAATAGGGTAAAGCAATATTATATTATATTTAAGCTTTTATTAAAATATATTTTTAAAACACCTTATTTAAAATGCAAACAAAATGAGTTGGCCCTCTTATATACAAACACTGCACATGTCATGTAGGGTGATATGATGGAGCTTATGTTACTGCGAATTAGATAAGCTCCATCGGAAGGAAAACGCAAGTTTGCATTTTATTTACTATTCGACAAATTAAATATATCAATTTAATGTCCGAACAGCATAAAATAATTTTTAATTTTATGTCTATTACGACATTTTGAAATCGGGGCAAATTAAACAAACAAAACTACTTATGATTCCGTGAGCTTAAACGATTAGGTAGTTTTATATAGTATCTTTGATTATAGTTGGGTAGGGGTTTTGTTTGTTTAATTTCAACCAACTTAAAAATGTCTAAATAGATATAAAATGAAAAATTATTTTATGCTTTTTAGCGCCTTTTGTGAAGTCCGTTCAACTTTTTTTAAAACTATTTTAATTTTCACTTTTTAGTGTCTTCATATATACGACTCGAAAAATTCTCATTGTATGAACATAGCAATTCCAGAAGTTAGACAGGTAGTCCATTTTAAAGAATGAAAACGGAATTATCCAAATCCGCCAACATATTACGAGATTAGGTCACCCTTTAACACCCTCACCTTAAATACAAAATTCTTACCATGGGGCTATTTCGCGACAGTACTGTAAGAGAAATATCATAGCTAGAGAATTATCGTAGTCACTCTAGATACAAAATTTTAATTATTTACGAAAGAGGAAAGGTGTTGTTCTGAACAACAAAGTCAAAATCATCGAAATCGGTCAGCGCCTTACAAAGCAAGTGCCTCCCCTCTTCAAACTCTCACCGTGAGCCACAATTTTTGCCAGAATACAAATAGATACTCTATACATTTAGAATCATTTAAATCAGTTCACGCGTTACAAAGTTAGACTACCCCTCCCCCACCACAATCAAAAATTTATCCTCAAAAAACGAATCATCCAAATCGGTCTAAGGGTTAAGAAATTGACTTCCACTCCTCCCCCACTACAACCCCATCGTTTGAATTTTTGACGCGGTACCAATGGGGATCATTCTCTATACATCAGAAAAAGAATCAACAAAATGGGTTCACGCGTTACGAAGTTAGACTACCTCACCCCCTTCCCACCCAGCCACACCTTTGAATAATATAAACTGTAGTAACCTAAACACTCAAATCCATTAAGTGCACATAAATATCAATCCCGACCTACCACAAATGACACTTTTCAATTTGAGGTTAACGTAAATAACGCCAGGCAGTAGAGCTGAATCATGGCACTCAAGTTTTGTGTCAGAAGAAGGTTAGGTAATGATGACCAATTAAATTATTAAAAATTTATGTTAGCAAATAAGTACTTTGATCTTAGGTAGTAAGCACAAATTTTGTATAAATACAGTATGTTAATAGAATAAACAAGATTAGTCGAAACCAGTCTTTTTCGATATAGGAGTTAAAGCTTTTACAAGCTTCTCCTAGTCTTATCTTCTAGTTCGGAGTCAAAGCTAATTTAGCTGCTCCACCGGATTTAAAGCTTTCACAAGCTGCTCCAAGGATCACAAAACATTATTAACAATGGGGGATCATATTTTACACAACAAGAATGGAACCATCCAAATCGGTTCACGAATTACGAAGTTAGGTTCCACTCCAACCCACCGCCCCAACATCTTCGACAGGATTTTTGATGTGGTACCAATCGGGGAACATGCTCCACCCAACAAAAAAAGAATCATCCAAATCGATCTACGCGCTACAAAGTTAGACTACCCTCCCCCTCCCCCACCCAAGGACCAAATTTTTACCATTATTAGCAATGGAGTACTCTAAAAAAGGACTATGGAAATCGGTACATGCATCACAAAGTTAGATTTTACCCCCAATCCCCAATTGTGTCATGGTACCAACCGGGGAACATACTCTATCAGAAAAAAAGAATCAGCAAGTTCGGTCCACGCGTTACGAATTTCTGCCAGGTAAAACATAAAAAAAAGTAAAAAAATAAAAAATTGTAAATAAAATTAAAAATACTGGTCGACCTTAAAACCTCTCGTTTTTTGAGAAGTCTGTTAAAAATAAAACTACAAATAAATATTAAATGCTCGTCTGATCAATCAATTAGTTAAATAATTAGATATTCATCAATTATCGTTTTTGTTTTTTAATGTAATATATTAATTATTATACTCACTAAGGAATACATATGTAACATCTGCTAAAATGTTTTTATATATTTATACAAATGTGCATTAAATTGGTCTATATGATTTGTTTTCTATTATTACAAATGAACTTAATATTGTACGCATGTAGACATTATACTGATTTATAATTTATAGGGCCCCTCCCCCTGTAAACAAAAATCTTTTGGGTTTGTTTCTACGATAGTTCGTAGGTATTCTATTAAGGGTCTGTGGCCACGCTCTTGTGGGTGATAGGCTGAAGTTTGGAGTTTCTTCACTCGTAGAAGTTTATAGACTTTCATAAATAGCTCGCTTAGGAAGTTGCTTCTGCGTTCTGTGATTTTTTTCTTCTAGACCGTGTTCAAAGTACGGTTTGCATAGGCAATAGGACGATCTTTACCTTGTTCTCCTTTCGCGAAAATCTGGGAAAGGTTTGGACTTAGGCCGTCTTGCTGCGGTCTGGTAATGCTCGTTTACTGGAAGCATACCAAGCCTTGCAGTCCGTTAAGGACAAAGCTCATCAGGCGTTGGAAGGTGGCGGGGGCTCCTTTGAGTCCAAATGGCACATGTTTAATTTCGTAATGCCCGTAATTCTGTGAATGAATGAATGCTGCTTTTTTACCAGAGCTTGGGGGGCAACCGCTGGTTAAATCAAGCATAGTGAAGTATCTCGAATGATCCAGTTGATCGAGGAAGTCTTCGATTCGTGGTAGGGGGAATGCGTCGCCTACTGTTTTTCCATTTAACTTTCGAAAATCGTAACGACTCGCCACCTTTCCTCACCGTTTCGTATCGCTTTCTTGGGAACTACTAACTAAGAGGGGTGAGTTACACGGCTTTACTGAGTTGAAGTATACCGTTATCCAGCATTTCGTGAGGTTGTTCATTGATAACCTCTCTATGGTGTTATATTCGTAACGTAGCTGTGAAATGCGCGGGTTATTTTCTGGTTCATCCGGGCCTGCGTATTCCGGGAAAATATATTTTTGTTTTTTTATATTTTTAATTGTACTTACCATGTTTTGTTTTTGCGTTGTAGCCTTCCTTCCCGGCAAATCGTTTGATCTCTTGGCGTTATGTCTTCCTGTATTTTTTGTTTTAAAATTAGTTGAGCGTATATATCTTTACGATCTTTTGATGTCGGATTTTTAGTTAATCTTGATAATTTGATTTTAGTCACACTGGCGGATTTGTTTTTCTCGAGGTAAATTAGCTCGAGTTTTATTAAGGGTGTGGGTACTATTTCGTCTGAGTGTATTACTTATTTACTGCTTTGTAAAAGATAGGGTTTTACTCTGCGTGAGGCCTTCTGGCTCGGGTTTGTGTATGTACTTGCAAGCATCTCGAGGTAAGCGCTTCGGCCTGGATAGAGTTTTGGTAAATGTGAGCTATGGAGTTTTTCAGTGCGTTCGGCCACCTGGCTTAGGCGTGAACGTGTACTCGCATGCGTCTCGAGTAATTCGCGTTGGCCTTGGAGTAACTCTTCACTTAATTGTTAGGTGGAATTATTGTCTTTCATCAGTCCGATTCTTACTGGGCACTTGCTCTTATGTGGCCCCTTAACTCACTATGAGTATGACTCTCATTATAACCCCCATTGAGTGCGATAACAACATTACAAATTGACTGCTTAACCGCTACAGGTTACATCTTTCTTCTTAATGTCCGCTTTTTGAGGACCCTTTTGGGGAGAAGCATTTTATTAAGTGCCGGCAGAACAAACTCTTCCGGATTGGTCTCCGAGCGAGGAAATCTCAGTGTATGACTTGGACCCTCGACATTACAGTTCTTAGAGAGAAAGTCGTTCCCTATGAGAACGCTGGTCAGCTGGTCAAATTTTGGATAACTTGGAAACTGCAGGGGATTTGTATTTTAACGTGAAGTTTTCTTAGCAGCTTCCCAGAGTTTTACCTGTTCTGAATGAGGTCTATTTTATCGGGGTTGCTTTTTAATAAAACTAACATCAGCTTTGGTATCCACTACTAATTTAACTAGGCCGTTTAATCTGATATCAACAGGAAGTTATACAATGGGATGAGGGTACCACTTTTTAGGTAGTGAAGGGTTTTTAGTCGAGCCGGGGAATTTTGGGTCGAATTTCTGACATTCCCCTGAATTCTGCTCTACCAGTGCGGTTTCTGTCGACAATATTCGACTTTGTGGCGTCGTCTACCACAGAACTCACAACTGAGTCTTACATTAAGAACTCGTCTTCCGTTGCAGTTTCGGTTATCTAGGGAAGGCGGAGGTTGGGGTATAATTTGTGGACGACTTCGTCTGCAGTCTCGTACATCACAATTTGCAGTTTGTATAGTATTTAAGTCGTCGGTGGATTAAGTGATAATGTAACGGCCTATCAATCTGGAGGTCCCAGGTTTTAATCAAACCGGCAACGCGTATGGTAGTTTTCTGATAACAGCAGATTACGAAATGCAACTGGTTCGGAATCTACTTTAAATTGTAGGTTCCTTTGCAATCGTTGGCTCGAATCGGGTGAAGTTCTTTTCCCGCCCCATGACCCACAAGAAGTTACCGGAACTGGAGAAAGTTGGTATAGTAGAAATTGTTTTTCTTTTGATGCACTCATCGTTAATGTGTTCCCTGTATTTACAAAACTGCACGCAACTGTACGGAGATGTATTTGGTGTAGCAGTAGAAGCTAATTGAGTTTGGTAACTAGCTATCTGAAAAGGGTTGACCGGAAAGGTCGTTTGTCCCATGAAGGGTACTTCTCCGTACATTGGCTGGATATATTGAGTGTGAGTTGGCAAACACTGTTGCAGTCCCTCCATGTCTAGTACTTTTTGAACTAGTTTTTGTACAGTTACATTTAGTATGGTTAACAAGTATACACGTAAATAAGGATTGGTGCTTCCTGTCTTTATTGCTGTCCTGAAATCTTCTAACTGTATGTTTAATCTGAGGTAAAAAAACAGAAAAATTGTTCATCCCATTTACAGCCCTCGAGTGTTTAGACGTAAAACTAGACCGCAGTAAATGACGAGTTCCGTAATTACGAAGCATTTAGTACCTTTACCTCTTCTAGGAAAACGCCATCGGCGCCTACTTAAACAAGTTTCGTCTTTTTCTTAAAATTACATAAGTTTATGACCCTTAAACAAAATTCCCAAAAGTAATTAGCGCTAGGTAATTGTAGGTATTGATCTCCCTTTAGTTTTCTGAGGTTTACTTTCAATTTGCTTAAGTATGAATCTCAGTCTTTAGTGATATTTTAAAAAGTGCGGTTAGTGATTTATGGGTATCGATCTATACAGTGAATTCTTTTTAAATTATTCAATTATTTTCTAAGGTGGGTACAGTGTACTGTGTAGTGTGTTGTAGTGCTCGTAATTAGTGTATTTTGGGTTGCTTTGTTAGAATAGTCATTAGTGTAGTCTTTAAATATTTAAACTTTGTTTCTAGTTTTGTGTGAATCTCATCAATATGCTCCCCAGTGGAACGTGGTGTGTCCGGTGAAGTTGGGGAACATTTTATGTTTGTGCCAATAGTGCTGATGGTGCTGGTAGTGAACCCCGATATAGCTGGTGTGTCCGCTTATTGGTTGGGTGATTTGATGACTGGATTCGGTGTTTCCCTGAAGGTCAAAGCACCCGGAGTATGGTGAAAGGCTGGTGTGTCCGTCATATATGTGTAAGGAACTGGATCGTATTTTGTCTCAGCGGCTTCTTTGCACTAAGTTGAGAGAACTTTTACCTTTGGCGGAAAATGTGATAAAGTTTTCTGCAGGTGATTAGTCGATACGCTTAAAGATACGCTCAGTTTAAAAGGGTTTCGAGGTCATCAGGTGTGGCTAGTGAGGAAGAAGCGACTAGTTGATAAGCCTCTCTACGAAGACATATGAGGGCAGAAATTGCAGGAAAGCCAACTTTTTTTCCTCCCTAAAGTACTACTGTATTTGTTTGCAGCATCCAAGGAACGTTTGGAGGGCACCGTTTGGGCCGAAAGTTTTACAAATTGTTTGTATTTTATCGCCATGTTAACGAGTACTTTTTTCTGCGGTTTATTTTGTTTTAGTTTACAGCTGCTTTCCAGAAGGGAATCGTCCAGCCCAAGGGTTATAGAAATTCCACTACAGTTTAATTCTAAAATTGGCACTAGCACTTTCACTTTTATTTCCATTTTCACTTATATTTTGTTTTAAAGTAAGAGCGCAAGTCGACTGGTTTCTCGCGCTGTCTCGTACAAATTGTTCAGGTACTCATCTAAGCTTACTTATGCTATAGGTACACTTAGAAGTATTGTTCCGCTTCTTAGCCGGATTCCCACTATCCTGGAAATTTGGGCGAAAGGTGGGTTACTTTCAGACGTCGGGGTTGTGGGTTGAGTGTCTTTGTTTTCGATGATTATTGAAGGCCTGGAATTCTTTTGGTGGGTTATTGATGGCTACTTTGTTGGATATGTTGGCGGTTGAGGTGAGTTGTCCTGTGACATGCGGGGAAAAAGTGTTCTCAGTTATGAAGTTCACAAAAGTTACCACATTAGCACCTCTGTACAAATTAAATGCGATAACTACTTGCTCGCCTAGAGTAGAGCAAGCTAACGCTGATTTTCCCGAGCATCGGGAGTAACTTGTCGAGCTACTGACTTCTCGACAAAGCTCAAAGGTTCCGGAGTCTCGCAACTCTGTTCTTTAAACTGCACATGTCATCTGTTTTAGTGCGAGTTTATTTTCTTAAACTGGGTTAATTACCGTTAAAATTCAGTTGCTTAAGCTTGTATGCATATAAGCAATGGGGAATTAAACTCTATACAATATTAAAAGAATTATCCAAATCGGTCTACGTATTAACAAGTTGACAACCAACACGTTCCCTACTACAATCCCACCGTTTAAAATTATGTCACGGTAGCAATTGGTATATATTCTATACATTCTCTTCCCACCCCACTCTAGGAACATATTATTTTATTATTAGCAATGGGGGATCATGCTCTCTACAAGAAAAATGTTAATGTTCGTCCATGCATTACGAAGTTAGGTTTCACCCCACCCCACCCTCCAAATTATTTTCAGCTAAAAATTTTGATAACTGGGAACAGTACTGCCGCTGTCCCGAAACACAATTTTTACCGACCCTTGCGGTGAGCGTCGTAAATAAGGGACAGCTCATCTGAAATAAATAATAAAATAAAAAAATTGTTTAGTTTATATCTTTACGCTCTGAGTGAATAAAGGATTCGGCGAAATTAACATTTTTATAGAAATGGTGATGACTTTTCTAAAATGTTTGATCTTCAAAGCTCTGCAAATTTGGTTTTTGCAGCCATAAAAAAGGTTAGCTTCAAATAAAAATTTCAAATAAAAATTCCTTCGTTCACTAAGAGGCCATTACAGTTATAAACTAGCCTGCAAAGCGTCCGATCGATCCGTGAAACGGTTCTGGAGAAACCTTGCTCATTGCAACGGTACTTTTTGAAAAACTTCATTTCGAGATAATTGAATTTAAAGTTTCGGTTCTATGTTTTTCACTACTTTAGTTAGCGGAGGTAGTGCACTTTTGGTAGCTGTAACTTTAACTCTAGTGCTCAGATCTAGATCTCTAGTGCTGAAGCTTTGAAAAAAATATTTTCAAGAGTTGTAAGTATTGTTATGTACTTTAAGAATATGCAATAAAGAAATTTTCGATTTTTTCGACCAACACAAGTGTATATAACTCCTTTAGACATTTGGAACTATGACCAACCCCTTAAGACAGTTTGAACTACCTACATAAAATGAGAAATATGCAATCTATACAAACATAATATTAATCCTTCTTTTGATCCTACATGCTGGTCGTTTTCTATGGTATCTTTGATTGTGGATAAGTAATTACATATTTTATTTGTGTAAGTAATTATTTATTTGTTTAGTATATCATAATAGATATAAAATTAAATATTTGTGTGAAGTCGGTTGAACTTTTTTTTTAAAAACTATTTTATTTTCACTTTTTCGTGTTTTCAGATAAACCACTCAAAAAATGCTGCTAGTGTGTACAAAGTGAGTGAAAAAGTTGTATCAGGAGGAGTATACTGTATCCAAAGGAAACAAATTCTACCACAAATAATACCCGACAACGCGTTACGAAAAAGTTACTCCACCCTCGAAATTTTTGACATGGTACCATAGTACCACATTTTTTATACAACAAAAGATGATTCTTCGATTCTCTTTATTATTTGAAAAAGTCAAGTTTTTTTGTGTGGGAACCTTTAAATTGGAGTTGAGTTAACTTTTTTTCGTGAAAGCACTCACCAGAGCTTCAGTTTGAAAGACATCTTTTCGAGTGTCAGCTGAAAACAGTGAAAACCTAATTTTAACCTAGGACTTTCACGACGTAAAGGTAGCATATAATCCATTGCGGAAAAGTTTGGAAAATCAAAAGTCAGGTTCAGAGTTCTCGGCCAATTATCTTGCTTCAAACAGTGGCAACGCTGAAAAGTAAAACCCAATTTAAACAAACAACGGCATATTTGTCTAATTTAAGTACTAGTAGTTAATAGTGTTATCTAATAGAGATGGGACATATCAATCTGTCTAATAATTTCGAATTCCGGTAATATTTTCATAGTCATAGGTAGGTTCCTGTTTAAAAGGAACTCATTTACGACCAGGTAAAATTTTAATTAAGAGTAAATCATGGACTCAATTTTTAATTAATATTTGATGCGTTACCTGTGGTTTTCCTTCCTCCCACAAGCTTTGCTTCCAGTTTCTCGGAAATCATTAATAGGATCTGCATATGTGATACCATTTAGGTTGCCATAGTATCCCTCATCGTGAATGGTAGGAAATGAAAAGGGCAACGAGAGAAATGGCGCAATCTACCAGATTTGCTGGTTAACATATGTTACATACGGCCAAATACATATCATATGTATACTTGAAATTACCGTTTTATCGTCACTTATTCGTTCCCATGATTTCCTCCAAGTAAAAGCTGCTGTAAACGTAATTATGGACAGTGGGATGACCCTTAATTTCTGCAACGTTTCAATTTTCGGGAATTAATGTTTTACTGTAAATAGCATATTCTCGGATAATTTGTATAAATAGTTTCATTACTAACCAATTACAGTCATTGTGTGCCAATTCAACTTTTCTTTTTCCAGAATATTT
This sequence comes from Leptarthrus brevirostris, assembly GCA_964036015.1. NCBI lineage: Eukaryota > Metazoa > Arthropoda > Insecta > Diptera > Asilidae > Leptarthrus > Leptarthrus brevirostris. The sequence continues at coordinate 103,704,454 of OZ038371.1, forward strand.
TCCTGTCTACGTTTTCAATTTTATTGTACAGTAAATTTTTCATTTCATCGACGGTTTAACAATACCTCCTATCTGCAGAGTTTACTAAGTGAGCAATTTTAATATTATAGAAATTGTTTTCTAGTTTTTTACTAAACTGTAATTATGTCTATAAACAATGTAGTCCAGGCGTCAGGGAGCATTTACCTACCTTTTAATTACAAGTTCACCTACCTCGCAGAATATTTGCATGCGGTTTTAGGGCCCCTTGGAAACACTAAATCCAGATAGTATTTTGGTACACAGGTATTTAGTTCAGTTCCACTTCCTGAAATAATTTTTTCCTTAAAATACAAAAAAATAAAATATGTGTGCTAGCACAAAAATAAATTTTTTTATTTCAGTAAATTAGATTTTTGACGTCACCCATCGAAGGGGTTAGTATCAGAATGTACGAACATGCAACTTCTTTGGAGCAACTTATATTTTAGCCATTTTGAAACAGGCACTTAATGGAGGTTATCAAGGAAGTTGTATATACAGTATGCGACAAAAGTATACATACCCTTTCATAAAAGTGAAAAACGAAAAAACGAATGCAGACGTCTCGACATACTGTGTACCAGGCTTTGAATCAAAGTTTGGTGTACATTATTCCAGCAATCATGTAACTTCTCGAAAAATGCGACTTTGTTCGTACCACAGTTCGATCTGTTATGATTTTCAAGGATTCAAGTCTGGACCTTGAGCAGGCCATTCCAGAACCTCTATAGACCTTCCCTTGCAACTTTGCTGGTAAGCTTGATGTCGCTATCTTGTTGGTATAAGAAATTGTCCCCCAGACCCATATTTTGTGCTGAAGATTGTAGGTGATTTGACAAAATCTGCACGTAGTATGCTCCCGTCATTCTTTCGTCCACCAATATCAAATTTCCCAAGCCATGATAGTTAAAGCAGCCCCACACTAAAACGTTTCCACCACCATGTTTTAGAGTGCTCTGAATGCACTTCTTCTGGAGCTTTTCGTGTGGACGTCGCTATGGAAGTGACTATTTGCGCGTATCGTGTACTTACGTGTAGTTCCAATTTGAGAGTGGTAAATAGACACTATTAATATGGGCCGGTCAAAGTAATAAATTTATGAATTTGACCGACGCTCTTGGTCATTATTCATAATGATCGGCCCATATTAATACTGTCCGGTTAATCAAGTTGCCCGTAATATATATATATATATATATTCTTAGAAGATTTATTGGGAATTGTTATCAACAGTATACTGATAACTTCTCCTGCAGATATGAAAATTTACTATCATAAGGATATTGAGGTCTACCAATAAGTATTATCATTGGCCAGGAGAACAACATTAAACAATAAAATCACTGACTTGCTCTACACGTTTAAAGTAATTTTAAAACACTGAAATTTCTGACACATTTGCGAGCGTTTAGCTTAAGTCTCTATTTTCTATTTTAAACTAATTTTCTGTTTTTGTATTAAAAGTTAAGTTAATAGTATTTTGTACAACATAAGTAAATGCACTGAATTGGATTAACATCACTTATCTTCTTCTTTACAAAACCGCTACACACCCTATTACTATTTTCAGTTTCAAGTTTTTTATAATCTAACGTAACAATATTTAATTCATATTAATTGGAATTGGAATGGATTGGGTTAAAAGAACTGCACTTCATTTCTTTATGACATTTATTAACTATGCTCTGGCAACTCACAATCCACTTTAATGTTTTAACTCTACCGTTGTAACGCCAATTACCAACTTTGCTGCAGCTATGATAAATTGCTTTGATTCTCTTTTATAATGAAAGCACAGTTAGGAGACCTATCTAAAGACACTCCACTGAATTCGATAAGTGAGAAAAGCATATTGAAGACACTTTTCAGTCTACGGAAGTGGATCTAAATTTATTTTTCCAAAATCTTATCAATTCTGCTTACGGGTAATCAATATACGTCCGCATTTGATCTTAATAGGTATATATGTAAATAAGAGAATGTCAGGGGACAGACCGAAAGAAGTGAAAGTTATCAAGCTGGTTATCTGAAACTAAAATTGTATTGGAGGGAAGTGAAAGTAATTATTAAGTTATCAAATTTCAAGAAAAAAATTCAGACTTTAACTTGCTAAAAAAGATGAACATCGGAAGTGAAAAGGGAAAAACGAAATTCCTAGTTTATACGCGTATTTATAAAAGCCAATTACAATTTTTGTTTCAGATAAAGGCATTGGATTCTGGAGTGGTCACCCCAAACTGCTAAAAAATAATAACACATTAAACTGGTCTACGAAAAATAGTTTTTAAAAAAAAAATTTAACCGACTTCACAAAAGGCGCTGAAAAGCATAAAATAATTTTATTTTTATATCTATTACGACATTTTGAAGTCGGTGCAAATCAAACAAACCAAACAACTACAACAAAAATATTTAATCGTCATTTCTTATGATCCCGTAAGCTGAAACGTTCAGGTAGTATTATGTATTATTTTCAATTGTGGATCTGTAGTTGTTTTATTTGTTTAATTTTCACCGACTTCAAAATGTCGTTATAGATATATAATTAAAAATTATTTTATGCTTTTTAGCGCCTTTTGTGAAGTCGGTGAAATTTTTTTTTTAAAAACTATTTTATTTTTCACTTTTTAGGTTCGCCGACTCTATACAACGAAGAAAGAACCATCCAAATCGGTCCACGTGTTAAAAGTTAGTTTTGACACCCTACCCCACCCCCATTCCACTAAAATTTTTTTCTCATGGTGTCAATCAAGGAACATACTCTACGTAACAGAAAAGGAATTATCGAAATCGGTCCACGTGTTACGAAGTTACTACCCCTCCCCCTCCCGCACCCAAACCATAGGACCAAATTATTCTTCTATTAGTAATGGGGGATCACACTCTAAACAACAGCAAAAGATCCATCCAAATCGGTCCACGCGTTACAAAGTTAGGTTCCACCCCCCTTCTCCCACCCCAACCACACAAACAATTTTTTTTCTCGTGGTATCAACTAGGGAGCATGCTCTACCCAACCCCCACCCACACCTTTTACCATAGGAACAAATTATTCTCCTATTAGCAATGGGGGATCATACTCTATACAACAAAAAAAGAACCATCGAAATCGGACCACGCGTTACAAAGTTCGGTTCCACCCTCATCCCCCATAATTTTGTTCTTCTGGTATCAACCACGGAATATACTCTACCCAACAGAACAAGAATTCCAAATCGGTCAACGCGTTACAAAGTTAGACTACCCCCCCCCCCCCCCCCCGCCCCCCCCTCCTAGGACAAATTTATTTCTCCTATTAGCAATGGGGGATCATACTATGTACAACAAAAACAGAACCATCCCAATCACCCACCCCCCACCACCACCCTACCAAACATTTTTTTGACATGGTACCAATCGGTGAACATACTCTGTTGGGTAGAGACCCAACAAAAAAACAAAAAAAGAATCATCAAAACGCGTTAAAAAAACAAAAAAAACATTCGCGTGGAACTTAGAACCTCTTTGTTTTTGGGAAGTCGGTTAAAAATGGGGTCATGCTTGTATCTGAGCAGCTGAGGGTCATTTCCGAAGTAATTTGCTTTTGAGGTTATGTACAGGATGCGCACAATTGTTTTGGTCTTATTTTCTAGATACATAATTTAATACTATTCTTACCCTTCAAAATCAGCTATTTAGCGGTCACCTACGACTTTTTCTTGCAAAGTTAAGACCATTTTAAGTTATGAATTTCATATTCATATAAACATAATATATTTTCATATTTATATAAAATATGAACTTCACAAATTGAAATGGTCGTAACTTTGCAAGAAAAAATTTTAGGTGACCGCTCAATAGGTTATTTTGAAGGGTAACGGTATTAAATTATGCAACTGGAAAAAAATACCAAAAAGATTTTGTACATCCTATAAATAAACTCAAAAATAGTCAAAAAATCCCATTTTCCGAGTACATAACTGTACCGTAACAGGTTAATTAATTTACAACACTCAAGTCTGCTTCAAACGTTTATTGTAAAAATAATATTTGGAGGAGTGATCTGCCGCTTGTCCCCGCTTGAATGCAACTGATCTGTTTTCGTATGTGTACAGTGTAACTCAGTGCTGATGTGCTTGTTAGTTTGTTACTCTTTTCGTGCAACTCTTTGTAAGCATGAATTTGTGTCTGTTTGTATTTGTGTTTACTGTTTTCTCCGCTACATCACTCCCCCACAGCAAAAAGTTTTCTTATAACTATTAACAATATAAAGTTTTACTTATGTACCTATATTCCATTATAATTTTTATTTTAACTCGTAATCATAAAACAATTTCCAATATTATCAACAATATAAAGTTTTATTTATATCACTATATTCCATTATTTTCTTTTCTTTATTTTCTAACATAATCACAAAAATTTTTTTTTTATATTATTAACATTATAACGTATTACTTATGCTTATGTTTTACATTTGCGTTGACTAATAAGAAATAAATTGTATTAACATGGTATTTTTACAAAAGTTAAATTGTATCAGGAAATTTTGAATTTAGTAATTCTATAGTGTAAGTTAAGAGGATATTAATACAGTTTCTATATGAGTCTCCATTCCTGAAATTTTCAGTCTACAGTTTCCAGTATTGTCTTAGTATAAATATTACGTACATCTTAATTAATCTTATTATATGAATTTATTAATAAATATTTGAATGAGATTTAAACATTGAAGTTAACTAAATATTGAATCTAACTTTGTTTTGCATATTCGATCTAGTTGTTCGACCAAAAGTAAAAATGTCTGGACGACTGTTTCCTTTCCATTAAGGAGTATCTTAAAATGATGGTTGTCTTTGAACAAAACTTTATAAGGGCCACTATAAGGTGGTTTTAGACTTCCTTTATGTACTGGTTCTTTAACAAAAACGTGGGAACATGTATGAACACTCTGTGGTACGAATATATTAGCTTGTTTTCTAGTTCTTGGGTTGTCAGGTCTGATTTTAATTATATTTTCTTGTATTTCTCTCGCTAATTTGGTATTCACTTCAGTAGATGCATCTTTAGTAACTAATTCTCCTGGCAGGCGAAGGGCTTGTCCATATAGGAGCTGTGCAGGAGCCATGCTTAGGTCTTCTATCAGAGCGGAGCGAATACCTAAAAGAATCCAAGGTAAATTGTCGTACCCATTTTTAGGATTTTCTGTTGCTCGGATTGCCGTCTTCAATTGCCTGTGAAACCTTTCGACGGCACCGTTGGATTATGGGTGATAAGTAGTTGTTCTTATGCAGTGATTGCTCAAAATAGTTGTCAGTTCCTTAAACAGCAAGGATTCAAACTGAGTCCCTTGGTCAGTGGTTAGGAATCTTGGAACTCCATATCGTGATATCCAATGGTGTAAAAAGGCATTAAAGACCGTGTCTGCTTGGATGTTTTTGATGGGAATGGCCTCTCGCCAGTGGGAAAACCTATCTTTAATAGATAATATGTAACTATGTTCTTTGGAGGGCGGTAATGGTCCTACAAGATCCAAATGGATGTGTTTGAATCGCCCTGTAGGGATGTTAAAGGTCCCATGAGAGGTGTAAATATTTCTATGGACTTTGGCCTTTTGACAAGAAATGCATGTCTTAACCCATTTGTTGATCTCTGTGTTCATTTTGGGCCAAAAGTACTTGGACGTAATTAAGTGTCTGGTCGACCTGATACTTGGGTGCGATAAATTGTGGATTGAATCGAAAACCAGTTGACGAAGTTTCTCTGCGACATACGGTCTATTGACTTCTGTGGAAATTTCGCAGAAAATTCCTTGGTTTTCAAGAGGGATAGTTACCTTATTCAATTTGAAAGAGTTCTTCGTACAATTATTTGAAAAGTAAGATATGATTTCATTAAGCTCTTCATCAGTTTCTTGTTTCCGTCGCAATGTTTCGAAATCTAGTTCTTCCAAGTGATCTACGGTATCAATATGAGCTCTCGAAAGCGTGTCCGCAACGATGTTATTACAACCCTTTATATATCGGATATCATTCGTAAATTGTGAAATGTAGCTCAGATGGTTTGTTTGACGCGGATATTTCTCTGATTGCGACTTAAGAGCATGTGTAAGGGGTTTATGATCGGTATAAAGTACAAAATGTTTCCCTTCTAGAAAGTACCGGAAATGTTTTACTGACAAGTATGCAGCTAGGAGCTCTCTATCAAAAGTAGAATACTTTTGTTCCCTGCTGCAGTCGTTTTGAGTAAAAATTAAGTGTCCAGAACTATACTGTTGAAGGACGGCCCCTTCTGCGTCTACCCATAAGCTAATCTTTGCAGAAGGATTTGGATGTGCAAGCACAGTATAACTTTTTAATGCTTCTTTCAACTGATTGAAAGGGATTTGATGTCTCTCTGTCCAGGTGAAGGTTGGTTTAGTCGACTTTTTGGAACCTGTATGCTTCAGTAGGTCATAGAGAGGTGCTGCGAGTTTAGCTGTGTTTGGCAGGAACGATGATGAAAATTTGTCATACCGAGAAATCGCTGTATTTGCTTAAAAAAGGTAGGGATTGGAAAATCTGTTGTAGTCTCTACTGGGGTAAGTGAAGGAGAAATTCCTGTGGAGTATATTTCATGTCCCAGGAAGTCTAGCTTCGCGACCCCAAAAATACATTTAGCTGGGTTCACATTTAAACCATATCTTTGTAATCTAGTAAAAAGAAGTCTGAGATGTTCCTTATGTTCATTAGGTGATTTACTGCCAACGAGAATATCGTCGATATAAGCAAAAGTAAAATCAAGGCCGTCAAGCACTTCGTTAATGAATCGTTGGAACTTCTGCGCTCCATTTTTTTTCCTCAAAAGGGCATCCTCTGAAATTCAAAGAGGCCGAAGGGTGTTATGACGGCTGTTTTATAAATATCCTCGGTAGCAACCGGTATTTGGTGATATGCCCTGACTTGATCCACTTTGGAAAATATTTTGCACCCGTACAGGTTGATGGTAAAATCGTGGATGTTGGGCAATGGGTATTTGTCAAAAATTGTTGCAGCATTAAGGAGCCTATAATCCCCGCATGGTCTCCAGTCTGTAGATTCCTTTGTGGGCACCATATGCAAAGGGGAAGGGATAGAGGAAGAAGAGGGTCGACATATTCCTAGCTTGACCATGAGATCGAACTCCTGTTTCGCTATTTTGTGCAAACTTCTTGCACGTGCTGAAGGCAGCGGGTCCTTTGTGTGTATGACAACCTTGTGGATGACTTCTGTGTTCGGTCGGTGGTGCTTTAAGACTGGGAAAGTTGTTTAGGATCGATCCATATTCATCCTGTATTGTTAAACAAGATTCGATAATGCGAGAAACGCAATCTATCGCGAGCTGAGTATTTCAGTCGATGAGTTTTCTTTGACGTATATCAATTAATAAATTAAATTTGTATAGAAAATCTGCACCGAGAATTGCATAATCAATTGATGCTATTATAAATGAATGTGTTAAACAACGTCATAATCCTAAATCTAAACATAGTTTTTTTGAACCATATGTCGTGATTGGGGCACCGTTTGCAGATACCAGTTTATAATCTGATTTAGGTATATGCTTAATAATTGTATTTTTGGGCAAGATAGAAATTTCTGCCCCTGTATCGATTAAAAAACGAAGTTTTAAAATTTTATCCCAAACGAAAAGGCGGCGTGAAATAGTACTAGACTTCGCTGCCGCGTGCGAAGCAGCTATATTTAGTTTTTTGATTCGTTGGTATTATAATGACACGGGGGTAGGCATTTCTTTGCTTTAACGTTGTATTTCTTATGATACCAGCAGATTTTGGGGCTTGATGGCGAGTAAGATTTGCGTCTTGCAGGTGAGCGGCTGCTGGAAAGGTTTCGCTGCATCGATCTTGGGTGCCTACTCTTAAGACGTTTTATACGTTCTGTTAAGCTCTTAATAACATTTGTTAGTTCACTTGGGGAATTTGGAGAAGTAATTTGCTCGCTTTGGCGTATAGCCATTACTTTTGAGGTAGACGTGGAGTCATATATTTTATCTGCTATTGATAAGATTTGTTCTAATGTATGAGTGCCCTCTATGGCAATAATGCATGCCTGTATGAATGGTGGAAGTTTATTAACCCATAGCTTTTTTAACAAAGAATGGTTGATAAGACTATTGTCTCCTGCTAATGATTCCATATTCCTGTATAACTCTGAGGGTCACCCAATTCAATTTTATGTAGAAGCGAATCAAGTCTTTTCTCCTCTGAATCTCTACTACGATTTAAAAGAATAGATTTTAAATTTTCATATTTTTGTTGTGCGGGAGGATGGAACAATATATCAGCGACCATCTCCATGGTTTCCGTAGACAGTGAGGATTCTAAATAATCGTACTTAGTATTTGACGAGGTAATACCTTTCTGTCCTTGTGTTGTACATATGTATCTTGCAGTTAAGCGTTTGAAAGAAGAAGATTCGATTAAAGCTGATAGAATTGCCTCCGTTTATTTATGATGCCGTGTGATTATTTCCTGCTTCTTGAAATAAGATTGTGGTTATGTTGGCTCACGTGTCGTGCATCCGATCATGTGTAATTAGTTTGTTCGTACGGTGTATTTCACATTAAATTTATTTTCTGGAACAAGAAAAAATTCATTTCTCATAACGCTTGGTTTTATTCAATAATTTACAAAATAAAAGAAGCCTGCTGTAATTGCACTTTTACTGCATGTACAGTTCCGTAATGTACCATTTACCGTATTGTACAGTAATTTTGTGGCTGCATTCTAAGTGATAATATTTTTGCACTAAATCACTTTAATTGTAATATAACTTTTATCGGAACGTCTTTTCGGGGTCACCATTTATGTACCGTAACAGGTTAATTAATTTACAACACTCAAGTCTACTTCAAATGTTAATGTAAAAATAATATTTGGAGGAGTGATCTGCCGCCTGTCCCCGCTCGAATGCAACGGCTCTGTTTTCGTAGGTGTACAGTGTAGCTCAGTGCTGATGTACTTGTTACTCTTTTCGTGCAACTCTTTGTAAGCATGAATTTGTGTCTGTTTGTATTTGTGTTTACCGTTTTCTCCGCTACAATAACCTAAAAAAACTCAAAATTCTAACCTAATTGCCCAATTCTGACCTCGGATTCGGATTCTACGCAGCAAATTACTTCGGAAATTACCTTCAACTGCAATATTAACCTTTTTAAAGATAATTTATTTTTATAATTTTCAAAGATAAAAGCTTGTTAAGTTTTTTTAAAAAATTCTGAAAGGTACGTAAAGTATTCTACGCTTGTAAGCGGGTAATGTAAGTTTTTTGTTTTCTTACGCAGTTTAGAGAAAATTTAAGACACTTTTAGTGCAATGTTGTTGTTAATATTTTTTTGATTGTGGGCAAGAAAATCGATCCTTCTTCTAAAAAGTGGATCTTATAAAGTGCCTTCTTCAAGAAAAACATTACCCTCAAGTATATGGTGAAGCATTCTGTGGACTGCAGGTGTCAATGTGCAAACTTTCAGGAAAGGAAAATCTGGACGGAAGAGCAAATTCAATCCAGGATCCTAAAGAAAAAGCTTCTTGAGATTGTATGGAAAAACAAAAGAGTAATCAGCAGAGATCTGGAAATAAGTTTGGAAGAGTATGGGGTAAGGCGCAGATCTAGGATTTCCCTAGGGGGTGGGGGGCAATTTTAAGAGAATACAGTTCATGATATATTTTTTATTTCTTACATAGTGTACAGCAATCTAAAACGTATATGCGAAGCGAAGTATATACACTGTTATTAAAATAGTATAAAAGTTTCGATGTGTGCGTTAATTATGCTTGATTAAATTAAAATTCATCACATTAATAGTCAGCGTCAAATTGGTCCTTTTTGTTTTCTTTTTTAATACTTATATAAATAGTATATCTTTACATTACACTAATTCCACATACATAAAATTTACACAGTTCTTAGCTTCAACTTTCTGCTTTAGTTCTTTAGTTGAATAATTTAAATGATTGAAAGAATAAATTTATAAATATTTGAATTGTGAATATTTTTTCTCTTTTTTCTTAAGTGGGGCAACGTTAAGGGGTCTACCCTAATTAGACGGACAAAAAAAGGCTACTTTCACAAATTTTTTTATAAATATGGATATAAAAAGTATTAGGACTAAAAACTACACTCTTAATGGATGATCTGAAAAAAAATAAAATGGTTTTAGATTTAGTAGGTAAATGGCTATAGCACATATCATACGATTTTTGATTTTTTCAAAAATGACAAAATAGGCACGTTTTTTTCGTCGTTTTTTGAAAAAAAAAAATAGTTACACTCAAAATTTCAAAATTCGTATGATTTGCGCTATAGCAGAAGTCATAAAGAACATGTGGTAAAAGTTTGGTAAAGATGGGTTGAATAGTTTCGGAGATTTTATCAACAAGCCGTCCAAAAACGTCATTATAAGAAACACGCGTTTAAAGTTTTCTTTAACGAAAAATCGTGAACAAAATCTTACTTACGTCTAATCAGCGTTGCCTGCACCATACATATAGACTGCTCGGATCTTTATAAAATTTTAGTATGATACTTTTAAATATGTATACTTTCGAAAAATGCAATAAAAAAAATCTATATTTTGGAAATTCTAATTACGGTAGACCCCTTAATGTAAAGAATTGTGGTGAAATAAAAACATTACTATTTATATAAGTTTGAAAGCGTTAGTGCAATTTAAATTTGTAAGTTATTGCATTAAATTTTGAATTTCAGTCACCTTTCGCCAGTCTAGTAATCATTTTTTCGATGTCAATCGGAATATTTCTATGGATGTGCATAAGAGCAAGACCGAGGAGGCAGCTCTCATGCATAGTTGATCTTAAATATGTTTTAAGACGCCGAGAATGATCTCTCCGCAGATGCATTTGTCACTTGAAGCTTTGCAAGGATCAGTAGAAATTCATTTAGTATAGGACTAGCTGCCCGGCGTCACTCGAACTTTTGGTAAATAAGTGTCACTTCCGATTATTTTTACATGTCACTCACTTCTAACACACACATCTTGGAGTGTTAGATGTGTCTAAGCCACATAGTATCCAATGGCAATTAGAGTGTGATTGTTCATCTCAGTGATCCCGAAAAGAATGTATTCTCACAATAATATCGGCCTTTTTGGATTATTTGTACATGTAACGCTCTTCTCCCTCCATGCATCTGCACCTTGTCGTGGTGGATAGGCTTGTGTGCATCTAAGATAAATTGAGCTATGTCGGCTGCAGTTTTTTCTTTTGCATGGAGGAGCCAAAAAACGTTCAAACAGGGATAGGGATATCTATTCCGATGTCGGAGGATGCCGCGACCTCCGGCAGGCGTGGTGGAGACAGCAAGTCTCCTCTGCACGTTGCCAGTGGCTGAACGACAGCTGCTACGCTGACAACAACAACAACGACTACACGAACGACAACAGAAACAACAAGCGTAGTAGCAACTAAGACAAATTCAACGACGACTACGGCTAAGACTAAAAGGCTTACACGTCAAGATGCTTGTCCTTCGCGAGACACGCCGCTGTCAACAGGACCCTTGATGGATCTATCTGCCCTGAAGGAGGTTCTGTCCTCTCAAGGCAGCGATGATTCAGAAATGGACTTGGAGACAGAGGAAAAGCTCCTGAAGGAAACCGACCAGGCATCCAAGGAACCAGAAGCATCAAAAAGAAGGAAATCAGCTAAGCAAGTAGCCAGATCTAGTTACAAAAGCTCAGCTAAATTCCTCCGCAAGATGGATGCGAAGGACACCGAGACGTGGACGGATAGAGAGAAGAGGCTAGTAAAGAAGCACAGGAAAATAGTTAAGGCTTTCGAAAAACGCTTCGGTGAAGTAGCACCTTCCGAAGTCTCAACGACATGTGCAGCTTCATAGCCACAGACAAAAAAGAGGAAGAGAAACCTAGCGAGACGGGGAAGGGCAAGAAACGTCCTATAAAGACAACTCAAGCCCCCTCCACAACGCCTCTGAAAAGAGCAGTTTCCGAAACTGCCCTTAAATTTTCTGTACGATCATTGGTTGCTGAGATATCGATGGTTGAATACAAAAGTGTCCTTTTTCGTTTAATATCGGATATCTCCGCGACAAATCGACTTATCAAGGATTTCAAAAAAGATAATTATCTGGTCCATAGGGTGGTCAAATAAAACAAAATTTCCGAGTCCGTGGAACAAAAAAAAAGACTAAAAATTTGAAAAATTTTTGTTTACGCTATTCCTTTGGATTGCGTGAGACCGTGGCCATTTTTGGCTGAAAGTTTCAAAAACTAAAGTTTTGGAGCTTTAACACGTTTTTTTCAGATCCTCGATACGATTATTTCTCGCTTAGATACAGCCCGTCAAAAATCACTAAAAAATTTAGATATTTTTTTTGTTCCCTTATTTGTTTTGAGTAGCGTATTTTAAATGATCTGTCAGTAGGTTTATTGAGTGCACAAATTTTGCAATGGTTTGATCCTGCTTTTTATTTCATTATTATTATTTTATTTGGAGAGGAGAGCGTAGGGGAGGGGATAGAGTGGGAGGGAAAGAGAGAATAATTATGATGAAATCAGTGCTTTATCTTATATCTACTCATTTTGGTGGTTTGGGCAGAGAATTTTATTACCACAGGCCAGTGTCGCATAAGTGCGACACATCCTTAGGAAACAGGATATCGGCGAAATCAGCATTGCGAGCACCAAACGATATTGTTTACAACGTAATATATATCCTAAGAACAATTTAAAGGTTTGGTTTCTGGGATCCCTCATTGCCTTGGTCGTGAACGTGTTAAGTATGGGAAAGGAAAAAGCATTGTAAACTGTACCACTGAGATGTATTAACCCATTTAGATTCTTTGGTTCGTCCGCATATAAGTAGGCAAGCTAACGGAAACGCATTCATTTCCCAGCGTGGACAAACATTTTCAAGTTCACTCCTAATCATGCAGTTTGTAGGTACATGATTAGGAGTGAACTTGAAAATGTTTGTCTACCCTTTGAAATAAATGCATTTCGGTTATCTTGCCTAAAATACTTTCCCAGAAAAAGATAGATATTGCCATTTATTTCTGTCGCATGCTCTTGGTCAAAAGTCCTTAAAGTAGTGGAAAGGCATGTCATTTAAAATATCTAAAATTGCTCTATTTGGCCAACAATTTAATAAATCACCTCTGAAATTGCATATTATCTGACGATAATTTTTATGGAAGTTTCGATATAAATTTCACGTATCGTTAAGGAATCCCATTTTGACACTGGAAATTTTTGCTATTTATATTATTAATACAATATTTTAGTAAATATTATATGAATATTAATTAATTTACTACATTTTTGTGTACCTAATCAGGTGAAATAGGGCATACCTGAAAAGGGAATTCATATATGTTTTCTGATCAGGCCAGATGTGGAATACCCTAAAGAGGTTTGCCGTAGCCCACCCTGATCCGGCCCGGATCGTATTAGGGTTTACCTGAACAAAATGCTAGTCGGGTGTTTTAGGGCAGGGTTCCGAATCGATACGAAATTTCGCTCCAAATCGCTCCGGATCGGATCGGTGCGATATCTGGATCGATTCAGCCTGGAGTGTTATAAAAATATCGAACCGCTCCGGAGCGGATCGTTATATTCCAAATCTGTTATCAAACCGCTCCGGAGCGGATCGTTATTTTTTAAATCTGATATCGAACCGCTCCAGAGCGGATCGTTATTTTCCAAGTCTGTTATCGAACCGCTCCGGAGCGGATCGTTATTATTTTTAATTTCAATCGATCCGAACCGCTCCTGGAGCGATATTGAATCGATTCGGAGCGATTAGAATATCGCTCCAGTGAATCAAAGGAATATGTTTGGTAATTATAAGAAACTAATCCTCACCTGCAACTTAATTACTAGGTGTTTTATACTAGGGGTGATGGGTAGGCTAGTGGAGGGTTGGTGTGTGGGTGGGTGTTGGGATGTGGATGGTGAGTGGGTGAATGAAAGGAAGAACTTAAGTAATTATAAACGTACACTTCACCTGTAATTTAATTACAAGGGGTCTTGAACTTTGAGTGTTTTGTGAGTTAGTGAGACGGTTTTGGAGTGAATGTGGGTAGTATGTGGGTGATGAAGTGTGAGTGGTAGGTGTGTGGTTGGGTTGGTTGTGGTTGGTCTGCTACCCATATTCACTCCTGGAGCTTTATTGAATCGATTTGGAGCGATAAGAATGTCGCTCCACTGAACCAAAGAAAGTAGTATGGTAATTTTTAGAAAGTGCTTCTCACCTGCAACTTAATTAAAAGGTATCTTGCACTAAGAGAGTTATTATTTATTTGGCCGTTTTTCTTTCTAGTCTGCGTGTTAAAAATTTCAACCAACACTTGACGGCTTTTCATTGTTCTAAGAACTTTAAGTGAAGGGTTTCCTTTTTCTTTTTTATTTTTAATTGATGAACCCAATGGAGTCTGTCTGATGCTAAACTATTTGAATTATTTAGCCAAATCAGGGAGCTGACTACAGAAGTTGAGTTATCTTCGCTTGCTTCAAAAGTGCATAGGAATCCAAAGTAATAAAACAGAAAAATCAAATGTAGGTTGATTCCCAGTTTCAGAGAATACAATTTTATGAGGGTAAAGTAGGCCTTTGTGTTTTTCAGAGTAATATAATTTTTGAACATGTTTTTGTATGAATAAAAAACCTTAATACTCGGAAAAAAACGCGAGCGAAATTTTTTTCGACTTCTTTAAGTCGACCAAAGGCGCGGCACAACGCACAGCGATATGCAACCAGAAACTTCAATTGTCCAAAATAAACATCAATTGTTTCAATTAAACCAAATATTCAAGACCGTAAATTTAAACATACCTTTAATGATCCCATGCACTTGGTGTTTTCCACATTATAATGATTATTACTCTTAGACTGATAGTGGGACATAATTTTGTCGTCTGATGCGCACTTAATATATGCCTCTTCTTTTATTTATTCCGCTGTTCTCTCATAATTCAGGTTAACTACAGCAATTTATCTAGTTCGAAAGTTTTTAAGGTATTTATATATATATATATATATATATATATATATATATATATATATATATATATATCAAATCTCGGTTATTTGATTATATTACTTTAAGTTTCATGAGGGAAAGGTAGATTAGGAAGTTACCTTTGCGGATATTTGGGCCGCATGCAGCCTTTCCTCCTTTCCCTCATCACTGCCTTCTCATTGCCTTCCCTTTACTCTTCTCCAACATTTAATTACCCTAACACCCGCTGCCCCCTTGCTACTAATAGCCCCACACCCCGCCACTCGCTCCTACCCAGCACCTATTCACCACAACTCTATAAAACCTATATATAGGTCAGTACAAGACACCTTGTAATTAAATGTCAGGTGAGGTACACTTTTGGAAAATTACCAGTTATATTCCAGAATAAACGCCTTACCCATCATCTCCCACAACCCACCAATCAACCACACACCCTACTACGCACTCCTACCCAGCACCCATTTACCCAAACTCTAAAAGCCCTTTCAGTACAAGGCACCTTGTAATTAAGGTGTAGATGTGGTGCACTTTACAAAAATTCCTAGATATATTCTTTTGATTTAGTGGAGCGGTTCGGATCGATTGAAATTAAAAATAATAACGATCCGCTCCGGAGCGGTTCGATTACAGACTTGGAAAATAACGATCCGCTCCGGAGCGGTTCGATATCAGACTTGGAAAATAACGATCCGCTCCGGAGCGGTTCGATATCAGACTTGGAAAATAACGATCCGCTCCGGAGTCGTTCAATATCAGATTTGGAAAATAACGCTCCAGGCCGAATCGATACGTGGAGCGGAGCGATATTTTGTATCGATTCGGAACCCTGTTTTAGGGTTAAAATACAAATAAACCGCCGATGACAAGAATATTTAATATCTTCCAAAATTAATATTTCCGACAAACTTTATTTTGCAAGCAAAAATGGAGTATACTTAGAACACTCGAATTAAAACTAAGGTACTTTTCCTCCAATTTGGTACATGCAACGCACTAAAACCTAAACTCTTTGCTTTTTCCACTATTAAATCCAACTCAAAGATGAATCATGACATATACTTTAGTATGTGCTTTTACACGTAAATTTAGTTTATTGTTTAATTTTTTTCGTATGAACTGATGAAATCTCAGGTCAACGAATAACAGCCGCAGTTATTCCGATTCGTACTCTCTGACAACTTACATGCAATAAATCGAACAATAACATGAAACTGAAGTCAACAAATGATAAAATGTGAAAAATTTGCTTTCTCTTATTTAATGGGAACCTGTCCCACACAAACCAGCAACCAACCATTTGTTTAAAAAAGGAAAAACTCGAGGTGTGACAGACAAAAAATGATAAATCATATCCCTTTTTTCGAACTTTGAGCTGTAAAAGTGAAATGGGTCGCCCATTACTTCAATGTCCTGCCATTTGAGTCATGTGAGCTTTCACTTCAGACATCATATCCGAAATATGGTTTGAATAACACCACTAAGTAATTTATAATCTCGATTCCAATTACTCTCATTATTTGAATTGGAGGCTGATTCCTTTTAAAATGTAACAAAAAATAACCGAAAATGTTATTAGATTTACAAGAGTGTATAATATTGGTGTTGCCACTCTCAGGAATGATTTAAAATTCCATTTTTTCTCGACCTATTAAATTGTAAACAAGGAAAGCGGCTTTTGGTGTGTTCTTCTAGCCCGATTCGATAATAACGATTGCAATTGCACCTACAATTTATGATGGATTCTGAACCACGAACATCAATCTGAAGTAATCTGTTGTCAGTAGAAGACATTTATTGGTACTGTGGTGTATACTTGTAATGGGTCTTTTCCCTGAATCCTCAATAGAGGGATTGCCGGGAGCTCTGGAGTCGTCCAAGGTTCTTTTATATTGAAAAGATTCAGTTACAAAATAAATTTATAAATTCTTTATTCGGGTTTTTGTTTTCTTATCTCTAAACATCCAATTTTCTCCAATATATTCTTATATTTTATTTTCTATTTCTACTGGGATGATGGCTGGAGGAAAAGATAAGTCGACACTGTTGAATAGAGAGAGATGACGCTAGCTTGATTAGCTTTATCTGGCTTTTACACGTAGTTCTCACGTTTGTATCGTGGTCGATGATTTATGTATAAGCGGGATGACCAACAGGCTACGCCACAGAAGGTCAGTGTATGCGGAAACGACTAACAGGCTACGCCACAGAAAGTCGGTGTGTGTAAGCGGGATGACCAACAGGCTACGCCACAGAAGGTCAGTGTATGCGGAAACGACTAACAGGCTACGCCACAGAAAGTCGGTGTGTGTAAGCGGGATGACCGACAGGCTACGCCACAGAAGGTCAGTGTAATCGGAAACGACTTACAAACTACAGAAGGTTAGTGTGAGTGAGCGGGATGACCAACACGCTACGCCACAGAAGGTCAGTGTATGCGGAAACGACTAACAGGCTACGCCACAGAAAGTCGGTGTAAGCGGAAACGGCTAACAAACTACAGAAGGTTAGTGTGAGTGAGCGGGATGACCAACAGGCTACGCCACAGAAGGTCAGTGTATGCGGAAACGACTAACAGGTTACGCCACAGAAAGTCGGTGTAAGCGGAAACGACTAACAAACTACAGAAGGTTAGTGTGAGTAAGCGGGATGACCAACAGGCTACGCCACAGAAGGTCAGTGTATGCGGAAACGAATAAAATCGCTACGCCACAGAAAGTCGGTGTAAGCGGAAACGGCTAACAAACTACAGAAGGTTAGTGTGAGTGAGCGGGATGACCAACAGGCTACGCCACAGAAGGTCTATAGGAACGGATTTAGACTGACAGGCTACGCCACAGAAAGTCCACGGGTTGGGACAGGTAAAACTATCTACTGCTAACTACGGGGACTTTATTGTCCAATTGCTGCTTCGTTACATACTTTTTCTAAATAAGATATGATGTCGTTACTAACGTTTATAAAATTCCTGCGCTAATTATGCTTTCGACGAACCTGAAGAACAATGTCCAAATGATTTGTGATTTCATCAAGAATCGTAATTTATAATAAGAAATTAGGTGAATATGTTTTTGTATTATTAATTTGTTTCATTGAAAAATATTTCTAAATATGCCGAAATAAAACTTTTCAAAAAAAGTGATATTATCAAAAACATTAATGTTCAAAAGTAACAATTTTTACAACCCAAATGTAATTGTAAAAATTAGGATTCTTATGGCTTTCCTCTATTTCCGAGGTTCAAATGTGATTGTGAAAAATAGGATTCTAATGGTTTTGGGGACTGCTTTGTGTAAGTCAGGAGACAGCCCTATGATGTATTATCATGGGCTTTACCCGGAAGGGTATTATGGTAAGTGAATGGGAAGTTGAATGTCTTGTTTTGCATTACTGCGAGCTAGAGAACAGCCCAGAGACGGAGTGGAATTTATATTTTTTGCAATAATATATTAAAAACTCAGAGGGAGGCCGAGACTCGAACCTGTATCCATGGCGTAGTTATCGTGCCACTCAAGAACTTGATCTAACTCCGTTTTGTTGTTCAAAAAATAAAAATTTTAAATTGCTATGGATACAGTGTGTTTCTCATTTCGCGTGCAAAACTGAAGAAATTGGTAGATCTAGGCGGAAGAGGGGGGATTCTATCGCCACCCACTCCCAGATATACGAGTTTGAAATTTTTTACAAAGAAATTAACCAGTTTTACATTTCAACAGTTTTAGTTGTATAGACATTTAATATATCAGTTGACAGGTGACACAATGGTGTTAAGATTGTGTAACTTTTTTTATTCCTACTAATGGAGATTTTCAAAGTTCAATTTTGTGAGAAAAAAACAATTTTTCATTTCAAACGGAGATATTTCGAAAACAATTTTCTATGTTTCTACTACCGTGTGTAAAATATTAATGAATGTGTTCTTTTTCGAATAAAATTTTAAACGCACTAAAGTCTTTAGCCTTTCTCAACTTACATGTTCAAAACAGCTCAAACCTTGCCCTTTTAAAAAGAAATTCTACTTTTACTCTATGTGATAAAATTTAGGAGTCTTGAAAAGGATTGGGATTTTCATGGTACTGAAAGGGATGTCAAATTAATTAGTTAAAATATTTTCCGTCATGTTGAATGCACGGAGGAGCTCTTTTCTCATGAATGTTCTTAAGTAAATCCCTAGATTGGTTCATTTCTCTCCTTGACCCCCCCCCCAAGCAATCAAGTTGGTCTTGAGAACGATCCGGCCAAGAAAAAGTACAACGCCGGCATATCCACTTACCCCCGTAATATCTTTTTTTTACATTATAGTGCGTTTCTTTCTCAATGGGCTGGCGCTGCGTTATTTTTATAAGGCCTGTTCCTGCACAGGTGTCACCTAGAAAGGATAAAGCCCTTCTCTTCATAATACTCTTCATATTGTAGATGCACTCACCCCTACGCAACATGATATGCCCTTTGTACTTGCCTTCTTCTTCTTCTTCTTGCCTCCATTTCCTCTAAATTGGCGCAACAATGACATGCTCTTCAGTCGAAAGCATATGAACCGTTCCAGTTTTCCGAAGCCTTTGAAATGAAAACAACCTACACGGTTGCATTCTTTCGGGGTATCGCCTGTAATATTTACGCTCTGCTTCCACGTAATTTTCGTTGGTAAATCCGTAACAGGAAATTATCTCGCGTATTCTTCATTTGCAAATTGCCCTATTTCCAACTATTAATATAATCGCAAACTATCAAAGTGAATCCTCACTTTGAAATAATATGTGCTATTATAAATGGCACTGCATTTGCATTTCACTTTGTACCTGCAGATCAAAGAATTTCTCTTCAAAGTACAACAAATGGTTATAATATTTCAGTGTAAATGTTTACAAAAAAATTATTTTATGACCTACTGTAAACATTTTTCTACCACACATCGACTACTCCACTTAAATTAGTGTTATTACCAAGAAACAACTTGAACTTGTAGCTGTATGCTTGGTTCTGTAACTTGAGAGAGGTTCAAATTCTTTATGTATTTTAAATTTAATTTTAAAAGTAACATAATAATAATAACATTGGCCACTATTTAAAACCCGAAAAAAAATATTGGAAAAATTTTCGAAATATCTGTTTGAAGAAAAAAATTTATTAATTTTTCCACAAAATTTAAGTTTAGAATGAGATTTTTTAAATCCATTAGCAGCAACAACAAAATATTACAAACAGGCAACACTATTGTGTTGCCTGTCAACTGAGATATTACTAACGTCCATACCGCTAAAACTGTAGAAAATATGCGTTAAAATGTTAAACTCGTTAATTTCATCAGATTAAAATTAATTTCAATAGCTTGGAGGGGTGTGGAGATAGACCGCCAATATCTTGCAGGGGTGTGGAGATAGACCCACCATTCCCATATATATTTTTTTTCATTTCTAACCTAGATCTATCAGTTCCTTCAGTTTTGTAAATGAAATGATAAAAACGCAACGTAGTGCGATTAAAAATAAGTCATTAAGATTAAAGAAGTGCTCAAATGAACGATATGAAATTTTTATTGTAGAAAAATATTTATTTTGAAAAAATTATGAAATAAAATGAAATACAAAAAATTTTTATCAATAACATCTTTATTTTTTGTCTTGATTTTCTATTTCATTCATTGATATCACTGGTGCTGCATTCAAACAGATGTTGCCTTTGCATTGTGAACAAGCTAGGGAACAATGTTAACCACTTTATATGCATCCAAAAGGTTGTTTTTTAAATAAAGAAAGTATTTTTTTAATCAAAAGAACTAGATGATGAAATTCGTAAGCTGTTAATTGTTAGGGAGAATGTCAAATATATATTCTCTTTATTTTTACATGAACTGATGCTGATGATGTTCCACATATAGGGAAGTTATTGTAATGGGCCCGATTTTCAAAATTGTCAGTTTTAAAATTTTTTTAGATTTCAAAGTCACCATAATGTTTTACTCATGTTTTTGAACACATGTAAGTGTGTGTGTGTGTGTGTGTGTGTACGTAACAACAAACGCGAACAAAAAATGATAACTACTTCGCTATGGTGACATTCGAAGCGTTTTATTGTCAATAAGAGCTGAAAGAAATTTAATCAATTTCGGTTCAGCGGTTTTTTTGTTTAAACAAAACTGAAAAAAAAGTTGATTTTAGACTTTCTTGAAAAGGATTTCTTCGATATAAGTTGTTCTGATGATGATCGGGACACCAAAAAGTCGGATAATAACAATTTATTATGAACAGAATTGTTTATAATGATGAAAAATTGTTTATAACAATAATAAATTTATAATCATAAAAAATGGTTTAACCTAGTTGAAAATTGGAAATTGAATACAAAATTGAAGATTGTTCATAGCAATTGAAAATTTTTATAAACAATGAAAAATTCTTAAAAACAATTGAAATTTTTTTTACCACAAAAAAATTCTTTTATGAATAAACTAATGCATCTAATTACAACGACATTATTATGATAAATTAAATTCATTAATTTATACAAATTTCTAAATTAGAGCACCAACAAGATCAGTAATAACCGGAAAAATAGGTTCACAAATCAAACACCTTAAAATCTTGTTCAAATAAAACTTTTTATTTAGTAACGGACGACGCGTTTCGAACAGTTGTCACTGTTCATCATCAGGCTTAACTAGAGACTAAATTTGAAATTGTGCAACAAACGATACTATAAACAAAATGCTTAGTCATACATTGAGATGCAAAAACGGTTCACAGAATGTCAAGAAATAAAAAGCTTTCAGTAAAACAAAACCTGATAAATACAATAGTTTAAATAGAAAAGCATATTAAAAAGAAAAAACTCAAAGAAACCCGCTTGATGCCAGAAAAAGAAAAAGAAAATAAAAAATTTCTAAAGCTAACATACTACCCTAACATCACCAGAAACATAAGTAAGATCCTTAAAAAATACAACATACAACCAGCTTGGTCTTCCAATTGTAAAATGAAATGTAAAAGTTTTATATCAGTTAGAGAATTGATAGATTGATAAATGAACGGCATCTTACTGACCCCGAAAAGTATGGACATTGATATCACTAGTTATTTGTACCTGCCTTGGTGGTTCAAATTTGGACAAATAGAAAATTTGAATTATTTAAAACAACGATATTTCGGGCGCTCAACCAAAATTTTTGTATTTTTAACCGACTTCCCAAAAACAAAGAGGTTCTAAGTTCGACGCGTATTTTTTTTTTTTTTTGGTCCTATGGTGAAAGGTGTGGGTGGGGGAGAGGGGTGGTCTAACTTCGTAACGCGTGGTCCGATTTGGATAATTCCTTTTCTATTGGGTAGAATACGATCCTTGGTTGATACTACAAGAAAACATATGTTGCTGGGGTGGAGGTGGGAGAAGGGGGGTGGAACCTAACTTTGTCCCGCGTGGTTCGATTTAGATGGTTTTTTGCTGTTGTATAGAGTGTGATCCCCCATTGCTACTAGGAGAATAATTTGGTCCTATGGTGGCGGTGGGGGAGGGGGAGGGGTAGTAACTTCGTAACGCGTGGACCGATTTCGATGATTCCTTTTATGTTCGGTAGAGTATGTTCCTTGATTGATACCATGAGAACAAAATTTTAGTGGAATGGAGGTGAGGTAGGGGGTTAAAATTAACTTTTAACGCGTGGACCGATTTGGATGGTTCTTTCTTCGTTATATAGAGTAGAAGACACTAAAAAGTGAAAAATAAAATAGTTTTTTAAAAAAAAAAGTTGAACCGACTTCACAAAAAGCGCTAAAAAGCATAAAATAATTTTTAATTTTATATCTATTACGACATTTTGAAGTCGGTGCAAATTAAACAAATAAAACAACTACATAACCACAATTGAACGTTTCAGCTAACGGGATCATAAGAACTGACGATTAAATATTTTTGTTGTAGTTGTTTGGTTTGTTTGATTTGCAACGACTTCAAAATGTCGTAATAGATATAAAATTAAAAATTATTTTATGCTTTTTAGCGCTTTTTGTGAAGTCGGTTCAACTTTTTTTTTTAAAAACTATTTTATTCACATCAAACATTGCAAAGGTTGTAGTTTCTACAAGAAAAATTCCTAGAAATAGTAAAAACCTGGCGGCTTCATCGGAAGCTCACGTGATAGCTACACTTATAATTAGTAGGTACATAGAAGTTTAAGTTAGTTCCGTTCTATTTGTTAACCCATGTAGTCTCAATAAAGACGTTTTATGCAAACGAAGAAGTGTTTTAATTATTTTTTATGATAAAGAAAATTCTTAATATAAGTGGCGAAGTCAATAGGATAGTAGAAAAAACTATCCATTAATAAAGCTGTCCTAAATTGAGCGCGAAAGTGGATTGATTAACACTAAATATAACATTGATCAGTGACTGTGTAAATCTGAAATTATAGTGGAAGAGCATTGCTACTAAATATAATATCGACCAGTGACTGTGTAATTGTAATTTGTTGTGAAAGCTTATAACCTACATAATTATTACAAAAAGATCGATTTGATGCACGGTCCGATCTTTACAACCTATTGTGGTTGTCCTGATGTGCCGGATAAATAACGTTCTGCCGTGTAAATAAATAAGACAACAATTCCTTTCAATTCAATATATTTAAACAAAACTTATTAGTACAACTTATCCGACTATGTAAGATTACTTCCTCTTACTTGTACGGGTTCTGCTAGACTGACTTCTTCACTTGCATTGAAAATTACACAGTACAAAATAAAAATTCAATAGTATGTGTGTGTATGTATGTTTACGACTGGCTTATGGCCTGCAATTATGGCTAATGGCTTGCAATTTTGGATAGTAGCTTGACTTCATATAAATTTTAATATTTGATATAAATTTTAATATAAATTTTGAGTCACTACATCACCTCTCCAGCGAAGCGATATTGTGAGAGAAAATAAAATAGTTTTTGGAAAAAAAGTTGAACCGACTTCACAAAAAGTGCTAAAAAGCATAAAATAATTTTTAATTTTATATCTGTTACGACATTTTGAAGTCGGTGCAAATCAAACAAACCAACCAACTACAACAAAAATATTTAATCGTCAGTTCTTATGATCCCGTTAGCTGAAACGTTCAGGTAGTCTTATGTATTATTTTCAATTGTGCTTATGTAGTTGTTTTATTTGTTTAATTTGCACCGACTTCAAAATGTCGTAATAGATATAAAATTAAAAATTATTTTATTCTTTTTAGCGCTTTTTGTGAAGTCGGTTCAACTTTTTTTTCAAAAACTATTTTATTTTTCACTTTTTAGTGTCTTCTACTCTATACAACGAAGAAAGAACCATCCAAATCGGTCCTCGCGTTAAAAGTTAGTTTTAACCCCCTACCCCACCCCCATTCCACTAAACTTTTTTCTCATGGCATCAATCAAGAAACATACTCTACCGAACAGAAAAGGAATCATCGAAATCGGTCCACGCGTTACGAAGTTACTACCCCTCCCCCTCCCCCACCTTCACCATAGGACCAAATTATTCTCCTATTAGCAATGGGGGATCACACTCTATACAACAGCAAAAGAAACATCCAAATCGATCCACGCGTTACAAAGTTAGTTTCCACCCCCTTCTCCCACCCCCACCCCAGCAACATTTGTTTTCTCGTAGTATCAACCAAGGATCATATTCTACCCAATAGAAAAAGAATTATCCAAATCGGTCCACGCGTTACGAAGTTAGACTACCCCTCCCCCCACCCACACCTTTCAACCTAGCACCAAATTATTCTCCTATTAGCAATGGGGGATCATACTCTATACAACAGAAAAAGAACCATCGTAATCGGACCACGCGTTACAAAGTTAGGTTCCACCCCCATTCCCCAACCCCATCCCCCCAAAATTTTGTTCACCTGGTATCAACCACGGAACATACTCTACCCAACAGAAAAAGAATTATCCAAATCGGTCCATGCGTTACAAAGTTAGACTACCCCTCCTCCCTCCTCCTACCCTAGGCCACATTTTTTCTCCTATTAGCAATGGCGGATCATACTCTGTACAACAAAAAGAGAACCATTCCAATCGGACCACGCGTTACAAAGTTAGGTTTCACCCCCACCCCAAACCCCCACCCTACCAAAAATTTTTTTGACATGGTACCAATCGGTGAACATACTCTACCCAACAAAAAAAGAATCATCAAAATCGGTCGATGCGTTACGAAGTTATGCCCGGTCAGAAATAAAAAAAAAAAAAAAATACGCGTCGAACTTAGAACCTCTTTGTTTTTGGGAATTCGGTTAAAAAAAATATATAACTATATATAAAAATATATGACTAAATAGTCATTATAAGAAATTAATGCTTTTTTTAGGCTTACATGTTTCTAATAAAGTTCTACTGTTTTCTGATTCGTAAATGTGTGCTGGCTTTAGCCTGTATAATGATATTGATTGGTTTTTTCCGTTGATGTCTACTAAATAGTATTTTCTACATCTACGTATGACTTTATGTGTTCCTTCGTACGGTGGAGAGACTCCTGGTTAAGCTCTGTCTATTCTTACAAAAACAAAATTACAGTTGTTGAGAGCTGTTGGCATGTGTGAACCGGCTTGCGAGTTTCTACGTGGTTCTATTGGTTTTAGGTTTATGATATTCTCTCTTAGCTGGCTGATATAGGCATTGTAATCATTTGCAGTTTGACTACTTTTGCCACAAAAGTATTCTGCTGGAAGTTTAAGACTTTGACCATATACGAGGTCGGCTGGTGAGCATTGCAGATCCTCTTTGACAGAGGTTCTAATGCCTAAGAGGACGAAAGGAAGCTCGTCTGACCAGTTGACAGTGTTTCCTCTTGCTACGATTGAAGTTTTCAGTTGACGATGTAGGCGTTCGACCATGCCGTTCGCCTGTGGGTGATAAGCCGTGGTTCGTATTCTATGACAACCTAGGATTTTCGTTACCTCTTTGAAAAACTTTGACTCGAACTGAGTGTCTTGGTCAGTTGTGATCGTCAGAGGGAATCCGAAACAGCAAATATATTCTTTAATAAATGTAGCAGCTATTGTTTGTGCTATTATATCTTGAACGGGATAGGCCTCAGGCCGTCAATGACTGTTAATATATATGAGAATCCTTTTGACTGGGGAAGTGGTCCAACGATGTCTTAATGTATATGTTCAAAGCGATATGAAGGTAGGTCGAATTTCCCGGGTTGCGTTCGAGTGTGTCATGTTTAGCCAGAAATAACGAGAGGTAATGGTTTTTCGCGTTGCTTTTATGCCTGGGTGAGATAGATTATGAAAGGAGTTAAATACAACCCTACGTAATTGTTTTGGAACATATGGTCGTAGTGAGTTATTACTAGTTTCGCACCAAATTTGTTCGTTAGTGAACGGAATTTTAATATTCTCTAGTTTGAATTTCGTATTCGGGCTTCTTTTACTATCAAATAACGTGTGTATCTCTGGGTCGGTTTTTTGCAGTTTTACTAATGTATTGGGACATTGCTTGTTTCCGAGATTTCTACATTGTTTGTTCGTGACAAAAAATCTGCTACAATATTGCTTTTGCCACTTATGTGTCGTATATCCGACGTGAATTGTGATATATAGTCAAGGTGTCGCGCTTGTCGCGGCGATCGTTCAGATAGATAGTTCGCTAGATATATACTTAGCAGTTCTCGGTCCAACGTAGAATATTAAATTTCGGCTGGGGATAGCTTTTTTCAGTAGAAGGCTAATGATTACCAGTTGCCGTCATTGTATTGCTGTAATACTGCGCTAACTGCATTGTCAAAAGCATCCGTGCTAATAATGTAGGTCGTGTTTTCTATCGAGTGGGCCAGAAGTGTTGCACTGGCGAGTTCTTCCTTAATCTTTAAAAATGATTCATTGCAGTGAGCTAGCCACTGGAATTCCTTTTTCGAAATCTTCAGTTTTTGCAGTTTTTAAATATCGAAAGCTCTATACCCTAGCGTAAAATCTAACATCAAGAGACAACAGAGGAAGGAAGCACAACCTGTGTATAGATTGATGGATTGGTGGATTTTAATCCTTCGACTTCATTGAAGAACCTTCGCCTCCATCCGGATCTTTCACACGATATTACGGAACTCACCATAAGGCCTCCCTTCAAGGATAATATATCTCAACTTTCAACACAGATAGGATATCAAAGGTCAGGAAAAATAAATAATTTTAGTTTTTCTTTCTATCTTCATAAATGTCGTAAATAAGATTCATTTCTCACCTACATATACATATATAAAGTTTTGTGTGCATGTGTTATGTACTATCATGTGTAATGTACCTACTATCTTTGAAGGAAATATTGTATTGTCAAGAAACTGCTAGTGCCAGTAAAAATCTGTTAACCTTAAGCATTGATCCCCTTAAATACTTACCGAGACTCTCAGAATTTAACGGAAACTCTAGGGAGCTCCAAAATTATATAGACCTGATCGACAGAGTCTACTCTATTCTTAGTAGATACGATGCAATCTCATATAAGATAAAGTCAAAGCTCAAAGGCAGAGATCGTGAAATAATTGAAATTAATACCCAGATTACGCATTGGTCTGAAATTAAAACGATTTCAATAAATAACTTTGGTTAACTCCTAAATTTAGAATCGATGAACTCAGGTCAACTCGGTTCAAAACAAACAGTATAGACTTTTATAACGAAATAAGTGATTTAACGTTAAAGCGAAAAAACTGATTGGAGATGATAAGGCGACTATTCTAACCACAATTAACACTAACAAAACGTCCGCTTTAGTAATCTTTAAAACTAAACTTCCCGAACCTATGCGTTCGATGCTGTACTGCCGTAATCCTAGGAGTTTAGAGCAAGCTATCAACATATTACAAGAAACCGGCTATTCACACTATAACCCCTTTCATTCTAAAATACAAAGTAATTTTCCGTCTAACTATAACCACCCAATTTAAAGGAATTGAGATGAAAAAACCAACCACCTCCTACACAGCGAAATAATTTCATCCCCTTTTCAAGCCAAACGCGAAATTGCATATGAAATAATAATAATAATAACAACTCTCCTTATAGAGGAAAATTTTAAGCCCAATTTAATCATACAAGTACTCCTTATGGACAGGCTTTTCGTATTAATACGACTCTCCCTTTCCCATGCTTTACTAATCAGAACCATTACAATTTTAACCCGACTTCCCACTTAATAATAATCAACATTACCGAAATTTCAACCCAACTTTCCAACGTAATAATAATAGAGCAGGCTTGTGTCATCCAAAATGTATCGGTTCCTTAAAATCTCGTATTTAACTTAAAACTCTAAACCACCAGGTACAAGTAAAAGAAGAAGCAAGCATTCTAATTCCTTTATTCAATATTTCCCAATTCCACGATAGATTAATCGGCAATAATGTTTTGATACCACTAAAGCCAAAAATCGACTTTGAAAATAATAGTCTACAAATGGAAAATAAGAAATTAAATTTTATACTGCGAATTAGGGGCAGAAAAATATAAATTTAATTTAGAAAACATTGGGGAACAAAAGTTAACTATCCCTGTTTTGCAAGGAGATGGATTATTATAGCTTATCTAAAAGAGCAAACGTCTTTTGGTGGCAATGCACTGATTAAAAAAAATTATGTAGTAAACGCTATGGTAAAAATAAAACAAAAGGATAATTATATTTTTAATATACAATCACTTCCAAAGGAGACCGTCAAGAAGGAAAATTTTACCATAATCGAACAACCTGGACAAAATCCCCTTACTGCAGAAATTCGAACTGAACACCTTAACGCAGAGAAGCAAAATCTAATGAAACTTATTAACGTATTTCGTCATTTCGTCAAAAAATTTATCAAATTTATCATTCACAAACGCAGTGAAACATCTTATCTGTAAAAATAATCAATCCCTGTTAAATCATACAGGCACCCTTATGTACATTAGAAAGAGATAAAGAGGCAAATAAACGAGATGCAGCAATTCACCATATCCGTTTAGATAGTACCAAAAAACGCAAGTGGGAAAGCAAAGTGGAGAATTATTATCGATTATAGAAAGTTGAATGAAGTAACTATCGACGACAAATATCCCATTCCCATTCCCAATATCGAGTTACGTACACACAACTCATAGCTCATAAAATAATACTTTTTTTATGTAAATAGGGCACTTTATTTTGACACAAACGTTTTAAATGTAAATTGTAAAAATTATAAAAAAAGAGACTACTTAAAGAACAAGAACAAACAAATTAATGAGAACAATAAAGGAACAGCAACAAGAAACAAATTAGAAGAATAATGGACAAATCAGCAATAAACGGCGTAGTATCAAAGGATATAAAGGGAAATAAAAGTTCAAAAAAAAATTTAAAAGGCCACCCTGTGAGTGGTAGCTCCAAGAAGAGTTCAGTAAAATGTTGAAAATATTTTTTTTATTGAACCTAAACTAGCGAAAAAATTAACCGAAACCGATACCGACAATTTCGGATAACTAGAGCGAAGTCACTGCGTCGGTTGCTTGCAAACAGAGACGCTCTCCGCAGGAACGTTCGCCACTTTTCTACTCTTCCGCAACACTCAGCATCAAGTGTTCTAGACGAACGTTCGACAAGTTTTGACCGCGATAGAGTCCCTCGGGACCAGTCTGCAGAGTCGTGGACTGATCCTATCATCCTCTCAGTTATTCTCTACCAACGGGAGACTCACTTTTCCCGCAGCACTTGCAGCAATTCCAAAGCGGATAAAACTCCGTGGACAAGGTGCTGCAAGACTGTGTCATTGTCACTAGAGAAAAGTCAGACTACCATTCTGCGTTTGTTGCCAGGAATTCGAGACGGAGTCGTTTGCTCAGCCTAACAACGCAGTGTCTCTTAAGTTCACGTGTTTGTCAGTGGCGTGTTGGCCAGGCTCGATCCGCATGCAATATAAATGAACGGTTGATTTAGCTAGTGTAAGGACAAAGCTACTGTAATGTGAGCCACGGCTAATAAGCGAGACTCGCGAGCATTCTAACCTCGCCGGCGCGGAACTGATATCTTACTTCTGACAAGAAGAAGAGTCATATTCCGTGGCAGCAGAACCAGGTGGCGAGCAGACACAGTAGTTAAATTTCTTTAATATTATAACAAAATAATTCCCTTTTAATCTGAACCATCCTGGCTCAGACAGTCATTTAAAAAGTATATATAATAATTATACGGACGAAACTTGAAATTCTGTCCTACAAAGATTTCCTTTTGTATTGGAAATAGTAAGGTGCATTCCTCGCTCCTGTGAGAAAATTTTAGAAAAGGACTTGGCCTGCATCAATAGACAAGCCAGTGTAAGGGGATGTAAAACGTCCGGGTGTTCATCCTTGTTGGTGGCAATAGTATTAGTCGTCAGGTTGCGGTAGCTACTCGAGGCACACCCACTACGCCTGCACCCTCCAAACTAGCCATCCGTATTCAGCCCTCCCAAAAAAATAAAAAAAAATAAAGAGAAAAAGGTAATTCGCTCATTAACTATTGTGTGGGAATATGTAGACTAACAAAATATACGTATTTGTAGAAAGATAGCAGGCCAGAGCTCCGACAAACTAGCCGCCTGGCGAAATGAAACTATAGCACGTCAAAGTGCCCCAGTGGGAGTATAGATAACGCCCAACATATACGCCAAGGCGTCCATACTTCCCCGTCCCGCGAATATAAGTGGATGAAGTGAGGCTTATCGTTTGTGCCGGTGACTATACCTTGGAGCGACAACCAGGTCAGCCAGCATTGAAAAGTTCCTCACTAGCCGGCAGTTGCCTGTAAGGAGATGTTATTCCTCGGGAGATACCGTCGACTGGGCTGAAAATATATGTCATAGTATCTCGGATACAACAGGCAGGTTATGTCACCAGGTATTTGGAAAAATATCAGCTTGGAAATACCATCAGAAGATATCTAATTAAGGCTGGCTGGTTAGGTCATTAATTTGATCGAAGTGCAGGCACGGTTTACATCTAATAAATGTTAATACATTTGTTTTTAGTAGTCAAATAATGTTAATAATGGCAATCTGAATCTAGTCCAGTCTAGGAAAAACATTCTCACTTTTACTATAACGAGAAAATAAAATTTTTGGCAGGTTGTGGAACACTGTGAATTGTGTTTTTTTCGTTTCACAACGAGTTCGTGAAACATAATTTAAAATCTTGTGCTGATAAATGATAATCCGCGGTAGGCTGGATATATATATTAGACTCTTCCGTCGGTAAATTCGTTAAAACTATATTAAAAATTGTGTAATTGAATTTAACATGAACTCGAGCTGTTAGGTAATAATTTCCCGACATTTTAGTGTTTACATTGTCCATATTCTTCTAATATTACTCATGCATATGCGTTCGCTAAGAATTTTCTTTAGTCATTTTCACCAAAACTTGACTTTTCCAAATTAATCTCGAATCATATATTTAATGCACAATAGTGACAAATCGTTAAAAGATACGCAAAATAAATTATAACAAACGAGAAAAAAACAATTGTTTAGAAGACTAAAAGAGAATTGATTGTAAATTATTTCATTAACTAAAATCTACCGGAAAACCACTAATATTCTTTATACAAGGAACAAAATTAAACTGCTAAATATCCTCGCATTTTTAAAAAAAACAATTTGATATTATGTTCTGAATGTTAAAATCATTTAAGTACTTTTCTATTTCTAGTTTAGGTAAATAGATGTTTTATAAATTAGTTATTTTTCCCAAAATGAAATTTTATACAACTAAAAGGAAAACACCTACATATATTGCTGTTAAATTTTTTTATTTCAATACTCGACTTCCAACGGGAAGCTTAGTTGTTCAGGCTACCCGCTGAAAAGGGATACTGGTTACGCGAAAATTAAAGAATTTATTGCTGATAAGATAAGTTTTTATTCATTTCAGTCTTTAACACTTGCACTTTTAATATTTCACTTTTAAATTCACTCAAATTCTTAATTTAGCACTTAACTATCTTATTGCTACACTTATAATTAATTGCTGAAAGAATTTGAATACGTTCATTAACTTAAAATATTTATCTTAAAATAATTCGAACAGCCAGGTTCTGAATTATTTCTTCACAAGTGCTTAATTAATTTAATATAAGTGCGAACAGCCAGGTTCTGCAATTATATTGACTTTCTATTGGGGATAATACTTATTCGAGCAGCCAGGCTCTGAATAAGTATTGGGAAAATATTAGTGGAAACACAAAACGAACTTCTGTATTTATTCGAGCAGCCAGGCTCTGAATAAATATGTTAATTAATGTTAATAGGCAACACACTAATTTATTCGAGCTGCCAGGCTCTGAATAAATTGTTACAAATAGGTTAGTTTACACAAAGTAAATATAATCGAGCAGCCAGGCTCTGATAATATTTTTATATTGTTATAAATAGATAAAATATTCGAACAGCCAGGTTCTGAATATATTTTAAGTATATTTTAATTTTACTCACCAAACTCGCTGAATATTAGATTTCAAAAGAGAAAGAGCCCATGTGCATGCAGCTCTTTTATAGTTTGAATTCAAACGGTTTATACAATAATATCGAATTTGGTTGGAATCGAGAGATAATCGCCATGTTAATTCGCATTCGATATTTTTTCGCCATGTTGAATCAAAGAATTCAAATTTTAACTATAATGTTGGCGGGAAACTTTTTACTTTAAAGATTTATAAATTAACGTTAAAGTTTAAGGTTTATTATTAATATATTAATTAAGATCATTTAATATATACTTAGTTCTTGGTTACACGGATTATATCCAAAACAAATATTAATTCCGAGATTTGTTTACATCGGTTGCTGAGCACCGTGTAACCAAATTGCTCATGCCAAATATCAGCTGTTTTGACAGACTGTCAGGGATGTTTGGCTGATCAAAAGAGGTAAAACTTTGAATTTTGTTATTAAATTTGTATATTTTTAGGTTGCGTCGCAACATTCTCCCGCCCGAAATTAAAAAACTTTGTATTTTTAAACATAATTCATTTTAAATTAAACCATATAACTTCTAAATTATTCGAAATGTGATACCTTCATTGGCGTAGAGTTCAGCTGTGTCCTTGTTGGCGTTTCGTATGACTTCTTGAAGATCCTTGTTGAAAATTTTGTTGGCTCCGATGAAGTTAGTTCCGCAGTCCGAGTAGATATGGCTGCAGAGTCCTCGTCGTCCGATGAATCTTTTGAATGCTGCAATAAAAGCTGTGGAAGTTAGATCAGAAACTGCTTCTATGTGAATTGCCTTGGTTGAAAGGCAGATGAAGATGCAAAAATATCCTTTGTATATCTTTGCTCCGCGATGGTTGGACATTTTCATGTCGATGGGACCAGCAAAATCGACTCCACAATTGTTGAATGGATGATCCTGATTAACCATCGGTGCTGGAAGATCGCTCATGAGTTGCGTTTGCGTTTTCCCACGATGTCTAATGCGTCACATGCATTTTGATATTCGAAATCTTACTGAATTTCGTCCATCGATGATCCAATATTTGCTTCGTAAAGAGTTTAATGTTAGCTGTGTACCTCCATGCAAGCTTCGTTTGTGGTGCATATCTATTAAAAGGTTAGAGAAATGATTAGATTTAGGTAGAATAATAGGATGCTGTTGATTAAACGAAATTGATGCGTTGGTTAAACGGCCTCCAACTGGAAGAATACCATCTGAAGATAAATACGAACTCAATCCCTTTATCCGACTGTGACTAGAAATTTCCTTCTTCCACGATAATTGTTTGATATCATCATGGAACTCGGCTGATTGTACTATCCTGATGAGTCGTGCCTCTACTTCTTGAATTTCTTCCGCGGTAAGTGGTCCAGTCCTTCTTCTTTTCTTGCAGTTTTGACGAACCCGGAGACACCAGCATAATACTCGAGTCAGACGATGATATGATGAGAAGCGTGCAATGATTTCTTGTGAATTATGGTTGGTTGCTATCAGAGTCTTTGTTCTTAATTCTTCTTCCAGTTGTTCCTTTGGTGCCTCCCATGTAACTGTTGGCCACGTAGACTGGTCATCCCTTAGCCAGGTTGGTCCATGAAACTATAATTCGTTGTTGACTAGTGCTGTTGGGCTTATTCCTCTGGATGCGCAATCGGCGGGATTTTCTTTAGATGGGATGTGATGCCATGAATTCAGTTGACCATGGTCCTGGATTTCAGCTACTCTGTTGGCTATAAATGTCTTCCATCTGCTGGGGTGTCCTTTAATCCAACTGAGGGTGTTTTTGGAATCCGTCCAGGAGTAGCTCGGTATGTTGGTTATGTCCATGTCCCTTCGAACTGAATTTATCACTTTGCTCAAAAGTACTGCAGCACATAGTTCTAACCTAGGTAAAGAAATAGTCTTAATAGGTGCTACTCTTGATTTTGAAGTTAATAAATGAGTATGAATTTGACCATCTCCTCCGATGATTCTGATATAAATAACTGCTGCGTATGCTTGCACGGAGGCGTCACAGAATCCGTGAAGTTGATAATGTTGATGAGTAGATTTTAAGTTGATCCAGTGGGGAATCCTTATTGTTTGTATGATGGGAATGCTATCCTTGAAGTATTTCCATTCGCTGACAAGCTCAGATGGAACAGGTTCATCCCATGTAAGACCAGAAAGCCAAAGTTTCTGAATCATGATTTTTGCTGCTATGACTGCTGGGGCTAGCCAACCTAGGGGATCAAAGGGTTGTGAGATTTCTGATAATACCTTTCGCTTGGTAAGAATTCAATGTGTCGCTCGAATGTTGGTTTTAAAGCTGAATTCATCTGTTGAAGGATGCCAGTGAATTCCTAATGCCTTAATCCTTTCTTCGTCTTCAAAGGAAAGTGGAAAGTTGATTTCGCGGTCTTCGGGTGGTATATTCTCCAGTATTTTCGGATGATTACTTGTCCATTTGCGTAGTTTAAACCCGCCGCCCTTGAGTAAGTTGGTAAGCTCTTTTTGAATAAGTGTAGCCTCTTCAATGGTGTCTGCTCCAGTTAGGACGTCGTCTACGTACGAATTTTCCATGATGATTCTAGATGCTCGTGGATACTTATGTTGATCATCTCTTGCAAGCTGTTGCAATGTCCTGATGGCAAGAAATGGTGCAGAAGCTGTTCCAAAGGTGACTGTAGTCATTGCAAATTCTTGTAGTGCATTATTCGAACTATCTCTCCAAATAATTCGTTGATACTGCTGATCGTCTTCATGAAGATGTATCATTCTATACATCTTTTCGATGTCGGCTGATAAGGAATATTTGTAGGTCCTCCATTTAAATAATGTTGCTAATAAAGTCGGTTGAAGAGTTGGACCTGTAAAGAGTTGCTCATTAAGAGACTTACCATTTGAAGATTTGACGGACGCGTCGAAGACCACCCGAAGTTTTGTTGTGCTGCTTTCCTTGAAGACGGCGTGATGAGGCATATAAAAGTGTTTTATAGCTTCCGAATATGCTCCATCTGATTTGTTGATTGCTAAAGGTTTCATGTGATTGAGAGTATGATATTCCTTGATGACACGTGAGTAGTCCTCATGTAGTTGTGGATTAGTTGAGAATTTTTTCTCCAGTTGTATAAATCGTTTGATGGCCATGTTGCGTGAATTCCCCAAGCTTGGCGGTTGTTGTTCCTTAAACGGTAAGCGAACTTCATAAGTTCCATCTGGCCTTCTTTTGTGTGTTTGGATGTAAAATTCCTCGCACTTCATTTCATCTGAAGTCCAAGTTCTAGTTTTGGGTATGTCTTCCCATTCCCAAAATTTCCTAAGTTGATTTTCTAGCTGTAGGAAGTTGTCCTCGATGTTGAGGGTGAAAACTGATTTCGGTTGATCTGCGTTATTCGTTGTTCCGAATAAAATCCATCCCAATGATGTATTTTGTGCTGTAGGTGATCCTGGTTGTGTGTGTTTCTTGATTCCGTCTAGAAGTATGTTTGCGTATACTTCTGCTCCTAGGAGTAAGTAAACCTTGTCTGGTTGGGTGAATGTAGGGTCTGCTAATTGGAGTCCTTTGATGTGTCCCCATGCATGATGTTGTAACCTGTTTGGAGGTAAAACGTCGGTGATGTGTTTCAGAACAAGCGCGTTTGTATGAAGCTGAAATAAAGTGTTATTTAGCGATTTTAGAGTAAATTCTACAGCCCTTGTGGCTGTAGTCGTTTTAGTTTTTCCAAGTCCGTTAATTTGAACTTCTGTAGAATTTCCTTTTAACTGAAGTTCTTGATATGCTTGTTCGGAGATTATGCTCACTTGTGATCCAGGATCGATGAGGGCTCGTAAAACCAGCGATTGCCCTGATGTGGTTTCAACTTTTACAAGTGCGCTGGCTAATAGTGCTTGAAATCTGCAAGCGTTGATCTGTGTGTTCACAGATGTACTTTCTGTGTTAGACGATGTAGGAACGATGCTGCTGTCGATCCCCTTATGTTGAGTGTTGTGGAATGAACCTTGATGAGATGATGAGTTTGTGCTCTTTGATCTAATGTTGTCAGAATGTAGAAGAGAATGATGTTTCTTGCCGCACTTGAAGCACTTGTGTTTACTTTTGCACTCTGAAGTTGTGTGATTTGCTCCTAAGCAGTTGTAGCACAAGTTGGTTTTTGATGTGATGTTGCGTCTTTGAGCGATATCCATCTTGTGAAAATTGGAACATTTGTAAAGCCTATGCTTGTCATTGCATATTGGACAGATTGTAGATTGTAGAGAATGGTGAGTTAAAGTTGTTGTGTTGCCTGAAGGTGAGCGTAGAGGTTTTGTTGATCGAGTTCCCATGATTGCTTCCAGTGTTCGATAACGAGCTTCTAAGAAGTCCATGAATTTTTGCAAAGTTGGCAATTCCTGTGTGTTCCCAAGCGTCTGTTCCCAGAGGTTGTGTGTTTCTGATGGTAAACGTTGAACCATCATGTGGATGATTATGGTGTCCCATTGATGTATAGATACACCTAATGCCTTCAGTTCATTCAGTCGTTCTGAAGTGTTGTCCATTAGTTTCTTGATTCCTTCCGCTGTCTCAGCACGAATTGGAAATTGATTGCGCAATTCCTTGAGATGATTGTTGAACAGGATTCTTTTGTTGTTGTAGCGTTTTTGTAGTAATTCCCACGCTGGCTGATAATTTGCTGCAATTGTGGTGAATTTGTTGATTAGGCGTTCTGCTTCGCCGCATAAACTCGCCTTTAGATAATGGAGCTTTTGTACAGCTGGAATCCTCGCATCTTGATGAATGAGTGATGTGAATAAATCATAAAATGCCCTCCAGTTTGAGTAGTTTCCATCAAATTTGGGTAGATTTATCCTTGGTAGTTGTATATCTGATTTCACTTCTGGCTTCACTTCTGTAGGCTCTTGAACTGGCTGTTTTTCCTTAAGAAGATCTTGAAGTTCACTTAAATAGTTGATGTACGCTTCCTCTGTCACTGCATATATGTCGTTCTTGATGTATTCGTGATCTTTACGTAGTTCGCAATCCATGGAGAAGATTTCCTGGTGATTGTTTGAAAATGTGTCAAAAAAATCCTTTACTTGTGTGATCCTAGCTTGAAGATAGGTTGGCGTTCTTCTAGCCTCTCCTGTTTTCTTGAAGTTGACGATTGCCTGAGACACTTGCTTTGATATTGTCACTTGTTTTTTCAATAACACTTCCATTGTCACGCTTTTTCACCTTTTGATACAATGTACACTAAGTTTTTTTACGTTTTCACGAATGTTCACTAAGTTTTATAAGTTTTCACGAATGTTCACTAAGTTTTCACAAAATTGTCACTACTTAGACTTCAATGTTTTAAAACTTTAATCTTTCTCAGCAATATCCGGCTCGAAGGACCAATGTTCAGGCTACCCGCTGAAAAGGGATACTGGTTACGCGAAAATTAAAGAATCTATTGCTGATAAGATAAGTTTTTATTCATTTCAGTCTTTAACACTTGCACTTTTAATATTTCACTTTTAAATTCACTCAAATTCTTAATTTAGCACTTAACTACCTTATTGCTAGACTTATAATTAATTGCTGAAAGAATTTGAATACGTTCATTAACTTAAAATATTTATCTTAAAATAATTCGAACAGCCAGGTTCTGAATTATTTCTTCACAAGTGCTTAATTAATTTAATATAAGTGCGAACAGCCAGGTTCTGCAATTATATTGACTTTCTATTGGGGATAATACTTATTCGAGCAGCCAGGCTCTGAATAAGTATTGGGAAAATATTAGTGGGAACACAAAGCGAACTTCTGTATTTATTCGAGCAGCCAGGCTCTGAATAAATATGTTAATTAATGTTAATAGGCAACACACTAATTTATTCGAGCAGCCAGGCTCTGAATAAATTGTTACAAATAGGTTAGTTTACACAAAGTAAATATAATCGAGCAGCCAGGCTCTGATAATATTTTTATATTTTTTACAACTAGATAAAATATTCGAACAGCCAGGTTCTGAATATTTTTTAAGTAAATTTTCAAATGTACTCACCAAACTCGCTGAATATTAGATTTCAAAAGAGAAAGAGCCCATGTGCATGCAGCTCTTTTATAGTTTGAATTCAAACGGTTTATACAAAAATATCGAATTTGGTTGGAATCGAGAGATAATCGCCATGTTAATTCGCATTCGATATTTTTTCGCCATGTTGAATCAAAGAATTCAAATTTTAACTATAATGTTGGCGGGAAACTTTTTACTTTAAAGATTTATAAATTGACGTTAAAGTTTAAGGCTTATTATTAATATATTAAATAAGATCATTTAATATATACTTAGTTCTTGGTTACACGGATTATATCCAAAACAAATATTAATTCCGAGATTTGTTTACATCGGTTGCTGAGCACCGTGTAACCAAATTGCTCATGCCAAATATCAGCTGTTTTGACAGACTGTCAGGGATGTTTGGCTGATCAAAAGAGGTAAAACTTTGGATTTTTGTTATTAAATTTGTATATTTTTTGGTTGCGTAACATTAGTTATGGAGCTTTTTTTTTAATTGTAGAAAATCTAGAAAATATAACGTAACCTTTAATTAAATTATTAAAAATCATTAAGTAACAAAAAAAAAATGTTTTCAATTTGAAAGAGCATACTTTGGATTGTGCTTATTTTTTTTTTTTTTTTGGTTATCCTATCTTAAGTATCTAACTCTTGCCTAATTGTGCTCGCAAGTATCTCGAGCGTGCCTTCATGAATCTAGCTAGATACATGCGACGATTATCGGGAAGTCCAAAGACGACGTTTATAATTACCAGATTTCTTTCTTTCATTCACCCACTCACCAACCATATCCCAACACCCACCCACGACGCATCGACCAGCCCAGACATCACCCTTTATTCACAACCCCTAGTATAACACACATCGCTCCGAATCGATTCAATATCGCTCCGGGAGCGGTTCCGATCGATTGAAAATAAAATTAATAACGATCCGCTGCGGAGCGGTTCGTTATCGGATTTTGAAAATAACGATCCGCTCCGGAGCGGTTCGATATTTTTGTAACGCTCCAGGCTGAACCGATCCAGATATCGTACCGATCGGATCCGGAGCGATTTGGAGCGATATCTGGACAAAATCAAGGTAAGAACTATCCAGGGAGGCAACAGGAGGTCATAACGTCTATTACCCCATAAAAAATTAACCAGATCGTAAAGATGTGCCGGTATTCGATTATAAAGAATTTGATGAAGGAAAAATAAAATAGTTTAAAAAAAATTTTGAACTAATTTCACAAAAAGCACATGTGTGATGCTCTGAAGATTTCATTTATTCTGCTGACACAATCCTCGAAAAGGCCAATGGGTCGATCTGGATAGATTTGCATATCATCAGCATACAATTGTACAGAACAATTTTTAATAAAAGACGGCAAGTCATTAATAAAAAGACTGACCAGCAAAGGCCCTAATATTGCTCCTTGGAAGACAACAGTAAACAGAAAAAGCTTCGGTGAGATGATTTTGTCGATCTTAACCCGCTGCGAGCGATGAGTCATAAAGTCTTTAAGTAATTTCAGAGCAGATGAGCCAAATCCAAAAGAGTTTCTCAATTTGAGAAGGAGTTTAGCGTGATCGACTCTGTCAAGAGCCTTCATGAAATTTAAAAGGACTTAAAAAGCGTGGAGAGATATCATCTTTCCCAATGGCATTAGACTGAATAGAATAAATGGCTTTCGCAACCTTAACCTCTAAATGCAACAAAAACTAAACTGAGGTTCAGACTGAGAAGTTCGGTGGAAAGGATGCAGTATTGGAGTATACACAACTTCCAGTACTTGAAGTAAAGGACTTATTAAGATCCTTAACATCTAGTTCACAGACTAAGGAATCTTTTCCATAGTATGTATACAACGTATAATAAGATGCAGTGGAACTCGCCGAAGATGTTATCATAAGGCGGTATATAATTAGGCACCTACAAGATTTACTGCAAAATTCAAAAGAAAAATATTATAAGTTCCAATTCGTATCGCCTAACAACATCAAACAGGATTGTATAAAATGTATGTACAAAAATTCACCTGAATTGGCTTTGTGGCATGAGTTTAATAAATTTTCATCAGCATGTTCATAGATACAAGAAGATATATATATGCGAAAGGAAATCTTGTTGAAAAAGTTTTTAAGACAGCTCCAAGCTATTAGATTAACGCGAGGTTCGGTTCACTGAAGGTGGGTTCTGCAGTCCATTAAGCTTCAATTGCATTACCTTCAAAAGCGTGCGACAAGATCTCCGACACCAATAGTAAACACAGCACTGTGCTCGGCAACTTAAAACCGAATTTATTGGCAGGAGTGTAAGCCTGAGATAAATCTTTGTTTGGATTTGGCTGAAAATTTATATACGAAAATTTACACTAAGAAAATTTATGTTTACTTGACGAGAGAATTATATCCAACCGTCGTGCATGACAACAGCACCTTTGAGATATCTTCTGGAACCTTCTATATTGATTTTCATTCGGTTTTGAAGAGGGTTGGAATATTTACAAAGCAATTTCCATGAACATGATAATATGTTACATTAAACACGAACCTGCATTATCTTTTAACAGCTTTACAAGAGCGTTTGAAGAATGTAAGGCTATCAAATTTTATTAGCTCTCTCAGATATAGGATTTAAATCACTGTCTAAAGTAAAACATTAATTTTCAATGGATTCTATGGCGAGAGGTTCGCGCTGATGACTTTCCAATGTATCAACTGAAAACTGTCACTTATGGTACTGCTTCAGCTCCGTTTCTGGCAATAAGATGCTTGCAACAAATAGTGCAGGGGGACTTTTAACCGACTTCCCAAAAACAAAGATTTTCTAAGTTCGACATGTATATATTTTTTTTAATGTCGTAACGCGTGGACCGATTTCGATGATTTTTTTGTTTTTGAGGAGAGTAATGTTGGTGGGGTGCGGGTGGAACCTAGCTTTGTAACTCGTCGACCGATTTGGATTGTTCTTTTGCTGTTGTATAGAGTGTGATCTCCCATTGCTAATAGGTGAATAATTTGGTCCTATGGTAGGGTGTGGGGGAGGGGTAGTCTAACTTCGTAACGCGTGGACCGATTTCGATGATTCTTCTTTTGATGTGTAGAGTATCTTGACCCATTGATACGACGATAAAAACTTATAAGTTGGGAGGTGTGCGGAGGGTTCGTTACACAATTTCTTAATGCACACACCTATTTGGGGATTCTTTTTTGTGGTGTATTATATGACCCCCCATTGCTACTTTATGAAAAAATTTTTGATCTAGGGTTGGGGTGGGGAGATGAGAAACCTTACTTTGTAACGCATGGACTGCAAAGCCACATTTTTTGGTGTGAAAAGTCAAATTTTTTAAATTTTCGGTTCTTTATGCTATGCCATTTAGTGTCCCAACGTATGTACTTCCTAACCGCATTATAAGAATGGAAAAAAACCAGCTCGGTCTATTTTATGTACCCAGTATACAAATTTCCATACAGGAAAACACTTTAGAAATGCTTTCCTGAACACTTTTTAAAATTATGGGTTATGGTGAGAGGTGGAGGATGGGCGGCGCCTAACTTCATAAGTCATAGACCGATTTTAATTCGGTTGTGCAGAATACGTTTCCTGATTGATAAATTATAACAATTTTTTACCTAGAGTGACTACAATGATGCTCTGGCTACGATAATTCTCTCTTGCTGTGTAGAGAAAAGTACCGCACAGAATTTTCTAAGCTGAGGACTAATTTCGTAATATATTACCGGATAATTTTGTTAGTGCACTAACTCTGCAACTTTTGAAATTGCCTTGTTCGTACGAGCATCATTCTTCGAGTAATATATATGAAGACACTAAAAACTAAAATAGTTTGTAAAAAAAATTTGAACCGACTTCCCAAAAATCGCTAAAAAGCATAAAACAATTTTAAATTTTATATCTATTACGACATTTTGAAGTCCGTGCAAATTAAAGAAATAAAACAGCTACACAACCACAATTGAAGATAATAAATTAAACTACCTGAACGTGTCAGCTCACGAAATCATAAGAAGGACGATTAAATATTTTTGTTGTAGTTGTTTGGTTTGTTTACTTTGTACCGACTTCAAAATACCGTAATAGATATAAAATGAAACATTATGTTATGCTTTTAATAGCTTTCTGTGAAGTCGGTTCAAATTTTTTTCTAAAAACTATTTTATTACATGGATGATTTGTTGACCGTAGCGGATAGTAAGGAATTATATAAAATTCGTCGGGATGTAGATACCATCTTAACGTATTCGAAAATGCTATTCAAATGACATGCAACTGTTGTTGAAAATAAACGAAAATGAGGTGGTGAAACGCTCTGTATTATATGATAACCTACCTCAGATTAGTTTCAAATTTATTATAAACCGTCAGAAAAACCGACGTCGAGAGTTACTAAAAGGACTATTCTGTCCGATACCGCGCGGTTGTTTGATCCCTTGGGTCGTTGTTCATGCGAAAATAATTGTGCAGGTATTTTAGTCGCTGAAACTAAGTTGGGGTGAATCGGTGCAACAAGGCTAAGAATATCGTTGGAGTCAATTTACAAGTCAATTAAAGACTGGTACTTGTACTTTGCGTAGGTGCACAAATTTGCAGATGCATCTATTAGAGCATACGGTTGCTGCATATGTATATATATATATACACACATATATATATATATATATATATATATATATATATATATATATATATATATATTGAATATATTGAAAGCTAATGTAAGGATGCTATGGAAACCAATTGTTTAAGATATATTTTTTATTGTTAGTGTATTCCATCTATAACTTAATGCATAAAAAAGAAAACCAAAACATATTCATTTAAGTAACAAAGTGTAGGGCACACTTTAGTAACAACCAATTTCGTACGAGTTGTATAGGTGGCAATGAAATTCGTACGGACGCGCTAAAATGGGGTAACATCCCCTTTAACTTTAATAACTGCTTGTAAACGCTTGCACATTGTACTAACCAGTTCTTAACACTGAGTTTGAGACGTAATGTCCCAAATACTTTGTATTTTTTCTTTTAATAACGCTTTTGTTGTGGAACGGCCTTTATGGAGTTCTTTTTTGATTATTCCTCACAAATTCTCCATTGGACTGAGATCGGGACTCGAGGATGGCCACTCCATAACAGTTATTGAGTTGTTCACAAACCTTTTTTAGTACTCCTTGAAGTATGACACTAGCTCCATCTTGCTG
Source organism: Leptarthrus brevirostris (assembly GCA_964036015.1). Taxonomy (NCBI): domain Eukaryota; kingdom Metazoa; phylum Arthropoda; class Insecta; order Diptera; family Asilidae; genus Leptarthrus; species Leptarthrus brevirostris. Next base: position 103,748,165 of record OZ038371.1, read on the forward strand.
GAATATAACACTGTCATTTAGATGCAGTCGTCCCATTGATGATAGGGAATGGTTTCGTAAAATACGTTGATATTTTTCGGAATTAACAATACCATCAATAAAATATTAGTCGCCCACTCCTTTGGAGCACATGCATCACCAAATCATTACTCCACTACGAAACTTAATAGTCCGTCTGAAACAATCGGGTCCAAATGCCGCCGATTTTTTGTGTTCCTCGTTCATCATCAAGATCAGTGGAACATAGTACTTTTTTGTGACGAATACATGTTTAACGTTCGCGTGGGTGATGAACGAGGAACACAAAAAATCGGCGGCATTTGAACCCGATTGTCTGAGACGGACTATTAAGTTTCGTAGTGGAGCAATGATTTGGTGATGCATGTTCATCCCCAACCCATTTCAGTCGACGGAGTGAATATACCCAATTCACCCTCCCTAAATATCTTGGGTATTGAGATATCCAGCAATCTTAGCTGGACTGATCATATATTTGCAATCGCTAAAAGTGCGATGAAATGTTTGGGTTTTCTACAGAGATGTAAGAAATATTTCACCCCACTGACTTAGCGCTGATCTAAAAGTCCCACATTAGGCCTAGACTTGAATATAATTCCCATATTTGGGCAGAGGCTGGACACACCGCATTGGCGATTCCTCAATCTCTGAGGGCCTTGACTCTCTGGAGCGTCGACGGAATGTCGGTTGTCTTTCACTTTTCTATCGCTATTTCCATGGCCATTGCTCTAACGAAATTGCTAGCCTTATTCCTTGTAGACTCATTACAACGCGCGATACAAGATCTACAAGTTGCTCTACCCCTATACTCTACAGGTCAAATTTGGACGTAGCAGAACAACACGAATGTAGTACAGTTTACCATCTTCTGTTTTTCCCTCGTCTTATGAGCCTGAAACTTTTAAACGACACCTCCTTCACTCAACCTCCTAACCAATTTCCCTCATCCTTAATTCCTTTTCTGCCAAGGCTGTGCTTTAGCATCATAGGGCATCCCCTGAGCTTTAGCAACATCATATATAAAAAAAGAAGAAGCTAATTGCAAGGTTGCACCGATAATAACCAGCGGATCATTGCCATGCTTGGGGCTTTGTCTGGCTTTGCTTCTTGCAACATTGTTCGTTAAAGTTCGTGAGAACTTCCTAAAATTAGTTAATGAAGAAATTCTTTGGACTGACTCAGAAATTGTGCTCGATTGGTTGTTCTGTCATGCATCTAACTGGAAAATTTACGTAGTAAATTTCGTTTCTGAGATTCAGAGGCTGACAGATAAAATAACCTGGAGGTATGTGAATACGACAGTCAACCCAGCCGATATAGGGCCTGTTCGTAATCTCAGCCGTACAGCATGTATGCAAACCATCCGTTGTTAAACGCATGCCTGCGTTGAACAGCTGTCTCCGAACTTCGCTGCAGCGCATTGCATGCATATTATTGATGCAGATGTTGCATATGTAAAATTCTGAAGGCGCTGTCGAACTCGTATGTCTGAGCTGATACTTTATAGAGAGCTAAAATAATGGAAGTGAGTGATCAAGATTCAAACTAATAAAACGAAACACTTTCAACAATTATTAAATAGTTTTTCAGATAAATGGATATTTAATGTTACCGAATTATTTATTTCAACGAGATTGGGTATGGAGAAAGGATTCGGTGAAGGAAAAAGAAAGAGATCAGTTCTCTGGGGCACCGTACTCTCCGGAAAATGAAAGATGTTAAAGAAAATATAAAGTTCTCCGTATCAGATTTGATGAAAAAATACAACAATATGATGATATCATATCGACGCATTAAGAAGAGGAATACTGAATCTGGAATGGGATCTACATCGTGGGAATTCTATGAAGAATTTAATAGTGTTCATGGTACACGTCCCTCAATTCACGTCCCAGTTACAACACAATTTCCATACTTGAAGAAAATGAAAATCAACATACATATGATTCAGTATCTGAGCCTGCAAGGAAGAAAATTGAAAGCAGCACAGATATTTTAGAATATTTGAAAGAACAAAATATCAAAGAAAAACAACGACGTGATGAACTAATGGCTATTGAGAGAGAGAACATTCAGGTTGAAAGAGAAAAAACTAAAGGAAATTAAGGAACTAATACATAATTGCAACTAAGTTTACAAGTGTACAAGCAAAAAATAAATTTCAGGAAATATCATGAACTAAAATGCTTTATGTTAAACAAGTATCTCAGCTATGTATGTCAGTGCGAAATTTCAACTCAATCGATGCAATACCTTTTGCGGAATTTTGTTATAGCTTAAACAAAGCTCTAGATTACAAAGAAAATACTGCACCAATTGATTTGAACTTTTCCATTGACATAGCTATAATACGATTTTAAACATAAACTACATTTAACTTCATGATGTTTTATGGAAACTATTATATATCTCGAGGGTTTTTTAAGAATTGCGTAGGAGATAAATAAGAAAAATGTTAAGTAACGCAGAAAGTTTATTTTTATTAGAATGAATGAATGATGTCTGCTCACACAAAATATCCTTCTTATTTCGAGCATCTGAATATCCTGGCAAGGATAAAATATTTTCGCGATCATTGTCTAAATCTGAAGCATCTTCATTTGCCTCACATATCACAGTATTTTGTTTAACAATTACAAAATTGTGTAAAACAAGACAAGCTAGGGCTATAAAGCGGGCATCAGATAACTTCTTTACACTTAAGTAATTCAACACACGAAATTTGCTGTTCGGGATGCCAAAAGCTTGCTCAATGCCTACTCACATAAGCATAAGCTTGAGATTATTCTGCATGTTCTCATAATTATTTTCCATGCTGCACCCTTTGAAATGTTAAAGTCACTTCAAAATGTGAACAAATTGGTAATTGGTTTGTGATTGCCTAAACTTCAGCCTTTTCCCAAATTTTCTCAGAAATTCATGTAATAAGTATATTTATTTTTTATTTTTATTGGATTGTCCATCTTATTACCCTTGCAAAAAGGTGCACAGGTCCACGTAGAAAAAGTATGTAGAAATCCTCTCGGAGAATATTATCAAAATCAACAAATTAAAAAAATTAAACTCAAATTAATGCTAAAAAATTAATTGAACTTAAAAATGATTACAATTAATCTTGATAAGTAACAAAAGCCGTTCAAAATGTCCACCGCGCACTTTGGATGCATTTCAACAATATCCTTCTAACTCCCTGTTTAAGGCGTATTGCAGCCAGTCTCTCCCGTATTTTCGACGCTACATTCCCCATTCAGCTAACTAAATCCTACCTATTGTTAACTGGGCTTGAATAAACTTCATCCTTCATTGTTCCCCATAAGAAAAAGTCCATTGGGGTAAGGTCTGGAGATCTAGCAGGCCAAGGAATCGATGCACCTCGTCCAATCCAGCAGTTTAGAAATTTTTCACTTAGTATTACCGTCACAATGTTAACCATAAGCGCTGGTACTCCATCGTGTTGTGAAACATTCCTCTAAGATTATCCGTAGGGTTCTCCTCTATTAGATTTGACAGTGTATTGTCCAAAAGTCCGCATAAAATCAAGGATACAAGGGTGTTCAGGCCAAAATTCCTACTAATTTCATAAATTTTATTTGTTTAGAATAACTTGCAAATTTGTTTTAATTAATCAAGAAGAAATTACTCTGGTCACACCAATTTGTAAATAAAACCAAATGTATTATGTACTTCTCTTTACCTAAGTACCGATAGGGCAAGCTTGTTCAGTTCTCTAAAAATTTGCATGGTGACGGCAGTTCAGTTTTTTGTTCAGCTTTGTTCTTAAAAGCAATTAAAGTTTTTGAATTCAACAAGTTTTGGGTTTTTCTTGCGTTGTTCCTTGGTGCTGAAAAAATTCTCTAAAGGGCTAGAGAATCAGTTTAGTTCAATTCATCGTGCTTAATCTTGTGATAGATTAAACAGAGATTGAAGCAGAAAAGCAATTAAATCATCAGACCAAATTTACTGGAATAAATTTGGTCAGAGATTATCATCACTCCATCGGCTAGAGTTCAACGTAAGGAGATCAACTCATTGCAGGCATTAATACACCTTCTTAGTTTAACTCAAGGTGCGGAAATTAAACTCAAGGCGCGGAAGTCAAGCTCAGGTAACAAATTCATACAGTCCACATCAAGCAACATTTTGGTCCTTCGAGCCGGATCACTCTAATCAGCAACAAAGCTAAGTACACTTATAAATTGCTTTCATTGTTTTGAATATTTATTTAATATTCTGATGCCTGAGTAAATAGTATCGAACCTGCAACTAATGAAACATTGGGATCGCTTTTTTGTTTTGTCAATGTGGTTCTTTAGCAAAGGTGTGATTTGGACCCGTGAAATCTATTTGGCATTATGCATAAATTAATAAAACAAATTTGCAAGTTATTCTAAACAAATAAAATTTATAAAATTAGTAGGAATTTTGGCCTGTACATCCTCCCGCCGTTAAGAACTGGACTTCTTAACTACTTGGTACTGGCAGCCTTATGACTCGATTGATTGCTCTCTTGTAGATTCCACGTTGAGTTTGAACCGAGACCACACGTACGGTGTGAATTCTGTGTGTTTTGCAGCAATTATTAAAATTAATTACCTGTTAACCCAAAAGAAAAATTTTCGACCTTTTATCTTAAATTTTTTTGTTTATTTAAAGAATTTCCTACCTAAAGTGCAATAAAATAATGAGGTAGCCAGGGATTTCGAAGGATGCGATTTTTCTAATCCTTCGTCTACCTGGCCATGTTGCCCAGTTTTCGAAAGGTAATAAGATGGGCAATCTAATAAAAATAAAAAAGGGGTGTACTAATTGCAGGAATTTTAGGAAAATGCTGAATTTTAGGTAATCGGAAACCATTTTTTTCACTTTTGGAAGTGACTGTACGTGCAAAAGACGAAAATAATAGAGTAATGTGCATACCATGAAAAACTAAAATTTATGAATCACCCTGTTGTGGTTGAGATTGCCCCCCCCCCCCCCTTACCATACAATTTTTTGTTTGTCTAGTTGAGATCTATCACCCCACTCATTTTGGCACGTCAGATCTGAAACACCCTGTTTATAAAGCGTATTCAAGTTGCACATGTGGACGTCCACAACGATTTTGTTGCCACTTTGGACTCACTATGTTACAGAGCTCCTAAATATTAATGTTTTATATTTTATATTGAAACTATAACAGACTTGACTTAAACGCAATCCTTGACATCCTGAAATGGCTCTCGAAAGTGGCATCGGAAAAATTATTTATAGCTCGAATATAAGCACCGACTTTTTGTATTCTCTTACCTTTTCTTCCTGGATTCTTTGCTATAAATTTCAAAAAAGCTGTGTGTGTTTGGTGTCTCCGTATTTGCTCCCTTGTTACATACTCCGGTATGATACTTTTAGGCCCCAAATTACAGCACTCAATGGCGCAATCTAATAAAATATTCATGATCTCAATAATTATTATATTTTAACGCCGCCAGTTGTTTGGAATTGAGGATATCAAAACAAAACATTTTAACATGTGTGAAATGAAGCAAAAATTAAATGACAGATATCAGCTGTTTACATCGCGTATTCATGTGCTTTGCTAATTGCAGTCACAAATCGCATGCTGAAAGGCGTCGGGAGCTAAATGGCATCGGGAGGAGTTCCATCATGGACGCCATACTGTCGCATGTGTTTTAGACGGCCCGCTCTGCAGATTAAATAATGTTTAATCTGCTAGAGTGGCGTTAGTACTGAATGCGTGGGGTCTTTGTGGGGTGACATTGGAATTCATTCAGAACAAGTTTAATTCAATATACAAACTCATTAGTTCCTTTAAATCGTTCAATAAGTGAAATTTCTAAATAAAAGTGATCCAAATCTACCGTTATCTATAAACACGCGGTCATAAAGCCGCGTTAATATGTAAAATTCTTAAATAATCGCTACTCTCACACGAGTTCTTCCCTGGATTGTCCTGTTGCAGGGGGAACCGGCCAGGTATTTTGTCATTACCTGTTATTTGTAGCGGTATCTGCTGTGCGTTTACCGTTTTGGGAGAAGAAGAAGAAGAAATGGCATCGTATGCATGGAATGTGTGCGCAGCATTTAAATTGTAGCGCATTTACAGCTGCGTTTACGAACACGGCCATAGATTCACGGGGCACTTGAACAGAGGAAATTCCGAACTCTTTATCATTCTCTGGGCCCGATTATCTGTCGTTATTTAAGAACAAGTGGCACCTTCAGAAGGAACGGTACGTTAATGTAGACGGCTTGCCTGAAGGGATGAAATCCATTCTAGTTTGCTCCGTTGACCCTATTTGTTCATATAGTGACTTTATCAAAAATTTTCGTCGTTTCGCTTATGTTCTATGCTTTATTAAGCTGCTCAAATTTCAAGGTTAATCGGAATAAGATGCTGTTTGAGAATTATAAGCTTCGGAAATTGATAATGCGTTTCTGCATCTTATATGAACGATTCTGCGCTATGAATCTTCGGAAGAAATTCGAACGAGAAAAGGAGATATCTGGAAAAAGCATATTGCGGAAGTTAACTCCGTTCGTCGATTTAGCTGCAGTCATTAAGAGTAGGTGGTGGACTTAAACTTGCCGAGTTACCTATAGATCAGGATCAGGATCAGATCTGGATCATAAACGCTCGGTACTATGCACGAAAAATCGTACATAAGCGCATGTACTGTAATGGTTATTGCCTTCACCTACCTACCTATGAGTCGAGTAAACACTTCTTTAAACCTTTACACAATATGTGGTGGACTTTTGCGGTCCTATACTGATCACTTATCGAATCTGAGGAAAGGTTCCATACAAGTATTACGTTGGCATCTTCGTTTCTTTCGTCACTCGAGGGGTTCATATCGAAGTCGTTTCGGAATTAATATCAGAGGCATTTATCAAATCACTGAATAGATTTATTGGACGTATAAATTTATGCAAACACCTTTACTGTGATAATGCTACAATTTTTGTAGGGACTAGAAAATTTTAGAATAATTCAGGAATGCAGTCTTCACGGAACAGACGAAGAAGGAAATAACTTATTAGCGTAGCAGCCATTCCATTGAATTTCATTCTATTCCCCCTTCCTCATCATACTTCGATGGTCTTTGGGGCGCGGCTTTTAAGTCAGCAAACGCGCACCTGTTTCACACTTCACAGGGTTCGTTGTTGACGTTGGAGGTGATGATGATCCAAATCGAGGGAACCTTAAATTCAAGACCCATAATTCCGCTTTCCAGGGATTCTAATAATTTCCAAGCATTAAGTCCTGCCCATTTTCTAAATCATTGAACAATATCCTTGAACTACTTTATAACATCAAAAAATTTAAAGTTAATTCAATTTATATGTAAATAACCCTGTAAACAATTTTAACATAATGTTATTCTTCTGTAGGTAGTCGAACCAGTAAGCAAAACCCGTTATCATTATATGCGATCTCTTGTCGCTCGCTTATACTGTTAATTCTTTACATGATTAGTGTGAGGTTCCAGTTGATTTTTGCTATAAAATATTGTCACTCTTCTTAGTCGTTTGGTTGAATAAACTTCGTCAAAAATAAAATTAGTGTTTTAGTTGTTTTTAATAGTCGCATGAAGTGTAAAAAAGCTTAAATTTTCTTCATTTCTCATTCATTTCGGAGATTTTTTGGTTGTTCGATTCATTAGACTCTGGTCTATTCGGGAAAAGTATGCCTGCCACCAACAAATCAAAGGGCTCTTTAAAGGAGGGGACCGATGGACCCAAAGATAAAGGCCCGTCACACGTTGCCAAGGGCAGCCGATAGAGCCACTCTAGAGTTCCTCCAAATCAATCTCCATCATGCTAAAGCTAGCACTGACGTGCTTAGCAGGAGATTCGTGCTGGAGGGGCTAGATGTGGCTCTTATACAAGAACCTTGGGTTCATGGAAGACTGATAAAGGGACTTCCATCAAAACAGGGTAAGTAAGTCTATGATGGCGAGCACGGAGCTTCTTGTGCTGCCTTACTGTTCAAGCCAAAGATTAACTTTCATCCTATTCCAGAGCTAATTACTAGGGATCTGGTCGCAGTCTTAGACGCACAGGGGAAAACAGGGGGTTGTTATCGCCTCTGCCTATTTCCCTGGAGACTCAGACCAACCACCATTTCCAAGAGAAGTTACGCAACTATTGTGCTACTGACAAAAGCACAATAGGAAGTTCATCATTGGATGTGATGCGAATGCCCACCTCACTATCTGGGGAAGTACCGGGATAAACAGCCGAGGTGAGTACCTTCTACACTATTTCATTAAAAACAATATTGAAATATTAAATAAAGGCAATAAAGCAACCTTTACTAACATTGTTCGCCAAGAAGTTCTGGATCTTACTACAGCCAGTCCAAACTTGGAGAACAACATTACTAACTGGCACGTGTCGGATGAGCCCTCTCTATCAGATCATAAACATATAAGATTTGATATGGAGGCCCCCTCATGTGCAGCTGGAAGAGGTCAGGGTTCCCAAGCTAACCAACTGGGACATCTATCGGGAGCACATCAGGACGAACATACAAGAACTCGATGACGCTCCGCTAGAATCCCAGGAGGACCTTGAAAGGGCCTCAAAACAGCTACAAGACTTGATCGTACAGAGCTACGAAAATAGTAATCCTGGCAGAGATACAGCTAGAGATGTGCCTTGGTGGAACAGGATACTAAGCAAACTAAGAGCTAAATCAAGAAAACTCTTCAATAAAGACAAGCGCTCAGGAGCCTGGGACGATTACAAGCAGGCCCTGACTGAGTACAACAATGAATTAAGGAGGTCTAAGAGGAAAACCTGGAGGAATTTCTGTGAGGAGATTGACAATCTACCTGCAACAGCACGCCTCCAAAGAGTACTCTTAAAAGATCACTCCAACGGCATAGGCCTCCTCCAGAGGACTGATGGATCTTACACCACTGACTCTGAGGAAACACTGAAATTACTCTTGGAAACACACTTCCCTGAGTGTTCAATGCCAGAAGAAAACAGAGGGACTCACTTACTCAATGTGCGCGGTGGGTCAACACGCAGATTGAGGAGCACCTCGGGTAAAATCTACACAGCCGGGACAGTAAGGTGGGCCATTAACTCCTTTAAAGCCTACAAATCTCCCGGTGCTGACGGCATCTTCCCAGCTCTTCTGCAGCAGGGTTCAGATGAACTGTTGCCAACACTCACTCACTATTCAGGACTACCTATCAAATCAGCTTCATCCCCAATCCATGAAAAGAGCTTTTAAACCCAAGAGTGGGGGGCGACCAGTGGCTCAACCCAAGGCATATCGGCCGATAAGCCTACCCTCCTTCCTTCTCAAGTCAATGGAGAAAATCATTGACCAACATATTAGGTACGGTTGTCCTCCTCTCAGGAGGAGACTTGTCTGGCCATAGGAAAATCCTTAAAGAATTCATGGGTGATCCGGTGATCAACTCAATATCGGATATTATGCCGAAAAGGCATAGCTTTGATATGCCATTCAAGCTGATCCTTCAGAGCAGAGATTATTGGCTCAAGAATATACATATCTTTGAAAGGGGATCTCTGGTCTGGTACACGGACGGATCCAAGATGGAAGACAGAACGGGCATTGGGGTCTATGGACCAAGATTAAGGCTGTACAAATCGCTCGGTTCTACACCAACCATCTTTCAAGCAGAGATACATGCTATTGAAACCTGCGCACGTTGAATTACCAAGAGAGGAATACGCGGTGCTAAAATATATATTATATCCGACATTCAGGCGGCACTTATGGCTCTGGGATCCTACACCTTTGAGTATAAAATCGTCTGGGACTGTCTCACTGCTCTTAAAGAACTGGCCCAGAGCAACAGCATCACGCTAGCATGGGTACCAGGGCACGAGGGCATTGAAGGCAACGAGAAGGCGGATTTCCTAGCATAAAAAGGCGCGGTTCTCAGTTTATTGGACCGGAGCCGTTCTGTGGCTACTAAAAAAGCAGAATAGGAATGTGCATCCGGTCATAGGAGGACGAATGCAAGCACTCACACTGGGCAAATATGCCAGGGTCAAGCCAAGCAAAGAGGTTTATAACCTACTCAAAACAGAAAACGAAGGAGCTGCTCTCACTCAGCAGACCAGATTTAAGGCTGATAAGTGGACTTCTAACTGGTCACTGTCACCTAGGCTGCCACCTTAAAAAGTTTGGGCTAAAGATTGACGGGGCTTCCTAATACTGAACCTGGATCAGATCACAAAAGATCAAATTGGTCGCAGTGACTAAAGGATGCGGTTAGTCCTTGATCCAATCCTTAATAATAATAATTGTATTATTATTTTTATTATGTGGGGGGTGGGGGTGGGGGGGGGGGGGGGGTGATCAGGAAAGGCTCTTTGACGCAAAAATAACTGAAGTACTTTAAAAGCCCTGATCTGACAAAGCAGCAGCAAGGTGAACCTGTGACCGCTATTGAGTCGCATGCTCAACAAGTCACCCCCAACGCGAGGGGTTAGTCAACCTAACTGTGTTTGCTCCAATCGGACTTCATTACAGCCCAAATTTGAAGGTACACACAGGGGAAGCATCATCACCAGCTGACAACACACCACCAGGGGCTGCCTCCACATCAATACTGGGCGTCCCAAAGAACAACGCGTCCGTGCAGGTAGAACCTCAACCTTCTCTACAATCAGCAGTTCCAGCAGCCAGGTCATCAGCAGAACCCACCTTGGACACTCAGGAAACTGAAGAACTGCAGCAGTCGCCGGTCTTTTGCCGGCTCTCAACTTTAAAGACCTAATTTTAGAAGTGGTGCGGGCCTTCCAGCACCCAATTATCAAGTAAGCCTTAATAGTTTTTTTTTGATAAGATTTTAGAGAAAGCGGGAGAATTGGACTGGCTCCCTCTGCTCATCGCGAAGTCCTCTATAAAAGAATAACTAAACAACGCGAAGAAAGATTCTCACAAATAGAATAATTTAAAGAGGACACTAATCGTTTTAAAAAGGAAAAGGACGATCAGACCTCCGCGGAACAATTATTGCTCGATTGGCCGGCAACTTCCCTTACGGAGACCAGCTCAGAAGAAAACTTTGGTAGTCTTCTTTTAGGCAAACAAGTAACTACGCCATGTACAATAACGGACTACGCAAAAGTGGTTAAACTAACTGCACAAAGGGTGCCCATTTTTTTTTGGTTGAGAGTTGAAAACATCCCTGGGTTGTTGCTGCTGAGACAAACAGTGCCTCTCCGACAAGGGGCAAGGCGCTTTCCTTAAGATACTCCCCACAAGACTCCGTGGAGGAGCCTACGAACTGTTTTCCTCAGATGAACCGACAACATTTCAAGAAGTCGAAGCTAGGTTCAAGGTGGATTATATGCCCAAAGAAACTTACCAGGAACTGGTAAACCAGCTCAAAATAGCCTCTAAAAAACCCCTGCGAAACGCTCACTGCCTTCACGGCTAGATTGTAATATTTGCTGGCTCTTTGTAAAGAGGCGCACACAAAATACGGAACTGTGGCCACTCCAGATATTACCACGCAGTTGGAGGACTTCACGAAGAATGTATTCCGTAGCAGGGTTATGAATCCTCTCCACTGCTGATATTTTCTCGCCGTTACCAACGGCACGCTTAAGAAGCTGTCCAAGAAGATCGTCGTAATGGAGAAATTGCAGCAGGGTGCCTAATTCACGCAAACTACAGCAACCCAAGGATTTCCTTCCACGGTTGTGTTAGAAAAAAACTTATCTTATCGTCTCTATGGACCAAGCTGCCAGAATCCGGGCGTTCTGCAGAATCCATATACGCCTGCTTGAAACTTATCTCCACAAACAATCTACAGGCCACCGCCACCATAAAATTTCCGCCGACAGACTTTACCATATACGACCCAACCACAGTCCTCGTCTCCCATTTATATCGACTCTCGGTACGGTGACCGCCTCCATAACCCCGACCAGTTAAGGTCAAACTTGATGTGTAATTTTGCGTAAAAACACACCCTTTTGCACCAACTGCAAAATATATGGACATGATGTTCGCTATTGTAGTAAAAATCGCCAGGTTCCGGGCCCCAGTAACCAGATAAGGCTCCTCGAACCACGGGATCAGTATCAGAAACCTTCCACTGGTTCTCGAGGTTTCAAAATAAAACTTAAGTGCTCATTCTGCAACCGTTGCGGCCATTCCATGAAGGAATACCGCCAGAAACAAAAATGGGACGCCAACAATTAGAGAAACGACGGGCAGTCAACCGAAAAAACTCCGGATCGACACTAATAAGTAAAAATATTAAAAATCACTTGAGCCGCCCGAACCCGGTATCTCTACAGTTAGCTTTCCGTTGGTTCATAGCCTGAACGGCAATACGAAACTTGTAGTAGATACTGCCGCTGAGATTAGTATTATAAAAAAGAAAGTAATTAAAAATCCCGACGACATATATACCGGAGAAATATACAGGTTACAAACCCTTCGGTACCGGAAAGACGCTGGGAACTTGGCAATTTCACATTTGCAATTTTCAGGTTATAAAAATCTAACTTTCCGACGACGGCTTGCTGGGAAATAACTTCCTAGGAACAAATTGTAACGTTGAGAGCGCGAGTAAGGCATTGCGACTGCCTCGAACGGACAACAACCCTGAGGAGCTTGTTGTTCAATTATCAGGTTTGGATTAGCCGGGCTCTGATAAGCTGGTCAAAGAGAACACCCAAACAGATAGGGCAGAGCTCATAGAGGTTGGACTGACAATCTGTAGTGTCTTAAAAGTTTCTCAAGAGTAGAACAACGACTACCAAAAGCAAGAATGCGAGATGGGCAATCCGATGGAAAATTATCTGGCCTGCGAGATGAGGCAGCAACTTTTACAGTTGAAAGAACCTCTATGCGTATCTGCTAGGTCACAGAACATAATCGGAGTTCCCTTGCAACTCCAGGAAGAAATTCTCTGTCTATAGAGAGAGATAGACCAAGCAGTCTTCCAATCGAACGGGCTGCTCCCCGATTGCTTAAAAGCAACGTATGTTGGAGTCCTCAACACACAATTCACAAGTAGTTTTGATTAACATCCAAAACTACAGCGTCGTACAACTAAAAACGGACCCTGAGGAAATAATTAATTTGGAAACCCTGAACAAAAGAGGATGTGCACAGGCCGCTCACCTGAAAGGCAGAAATTACGGTGTAACAAAACCACCAGCTGCTCACATAAATACGACCACATGATCGTAAACGAAAAGGAAAACAAGTTAAAACAAACGTCGACGAGAATCACCTGAAGCAAAGGAATTACGATGGCCCTCACGTCTTCTAAAAATATAACTGAAAACAATTCGAAATATATATACATGACGGAAACGAGCTGACCACAGGAACAGTAGCTCTAAAGTTAAGTGTCAAAGTAAGCAAACCCCGGCGTAAGAGCCCAATAGAAGACGATAGCGAGTTCGCTTCAAATTAGGCAACGTATGGTGGTTCAGAAACCCCAACTTCATCGTGATTTAGTAATAAGAGTGATTTCAACAAAATAAAAAAAGGATAAAAATAAAAATGAAAAGATGGCCACATTACAGTATATAAAGTATTTATTCCCGGAGTACAAAGACCCGGATGACCCAAACAATATCCCGCGCCTCGCCAGGTTAGATGAAGAAATCAGCCTGGACGGAAACCTAGGCGCGGAGGAAAAACAAGCGATATCACAACACTCCTATGAGTATAATGATATTCAAAGCTGATAGGCTCACGTTCACAAACGCCATCACTCATGATATACCATTGGTGCAGGACCAAGCACCAATCAACCAGAAAATGTATCGTTTGCCGGAGATGCAACGAAACTTAATAAACGAATAGCTTTGCGAAATGTTAGAAAACGACATAGTGCAGCCAAGTAAAAGCGCTTTGAATTCACCCCTCCTAGTCATCCCCAAGAAGGCCGGGCCAGGCGGTGAAAAGAGGAGGAGCGTCGTCGTCGACTTTCGTAAATTAAACGAAAAGACGATATATGACGCTTTTCCGTTGTCGAAGATATCCTTCACAAGTTAGGTCGTTCTCGATATTTTATCACCTACGACCTCGCCAGCGGCTATCACCAGATGCCCGTCGATCCTCCAATTCAGCACCAATTACGGCCCCTGTGAATTTAGGCGTATGCCATTTGAGCTAAAAGGAGCCAGTAAAAAAAAAAACCTTGCAACGTCTTCGATCGTTTGAGAGAGAATATCCTCAAACTGCAGACGAAAAACTGCAAATTTCTGAGAAAAGAGGTAGTTTATTTAGGCCACAAGTGTTCCAGTGAAGGAGCACTACCAGTTCCTATAACTGTGTCTCAGGTTCCATCCTTCATTGGACTTGCCAATTATTATCGAAAGTTCATCCCTGACTTCTCCAAGATTGTGCGTCTCATCACGAATTTGCTCCGCTAGGATGTAAAATTTACATGTACGGAGAAGTGTCAGAAGGCGATCGAGAAAAAGAAAACTTCATTAATATCCTCTCCACAGCAGCGAGGCATTAGAAACCGTCTTCTCCCAAGGAGAAGTAGGACACGAGCAGCCCATTTCCATCAGTACACTAAACATGGCGGAACGCAACTACTCGACTATTGAAAAGAGTTTCTCGTCATAGTCTGCGCTACGCGTAACTTTAGATGTTACTTGGAAGGCCAAAATTCACGGCCTATACAGACCACAAGCCTCTCAAAAGAGTCCTTAATGTAAAAGACCCCCCTTCCCGTCGGGTGAGAATTCACCAAAAACTTTCCGAATTCGATTATGAAATCGAATAGAAGACCGGAAAGTATAACACGAATGTCGACGATTTAAGTCGCATTCCACGGGAAGTCAACGGAGATGCAAATGGCCATGTGATGAAAGCACAAGTCCACTACAGAATGGATTCGGAATCGGAGGTAGAAATAACCGCTATTCTTGAAAATCCCATATAGTGTAACGTTGTGACACGGGCTCAAATAGAGTCTAAGAGCCCCGAAATACAGGATCACACACCCCGCGAAAACGAAATAATTTCAAAAGCAGAAGAGGTCACAATAGACAACCCGCCATATATTAATCCGCTAGTTGACGATAAACTCAAACCCCCTGAAATAATCACAAGCCTCAAGGAGATACAAACAATCTTACATGATTATCACGACTTTCCTTTTGGGGGCCATGAGGGTGTGAATAAAACATATAAGTGGATTCGAAGGAAGTACTGGTAGAGGCATAAGCTTGGCTACATTCAGAAAAACGTTAAGTGTTGCTCAAAATGCCAAAAAATCACGTCAATATAAAATGCCGATGGTCATCACGAACAGCTCTTCGACAAAGTCTCTCTCGACATTGTCGGTGCACTCGAGGAAACCGCAACTTGCTTTTCCAGGATAACCTCACTAAATTTTTCGATTAGTACACCATACATAACGGGGAAACCGTCACTGTAGCGGAAATTTTCTTCGACGAGATCGTCGCGCGCTACCGCATCCCCAACCGAAACGTCAATGATCCAGGAAGAAGCTATTTAAAAAGGTATACAAACTGTTACGGGTGAAGGAGTTACACACTTCTGCCTACCAGCCACAGTCGAGCGGCACACTTGGGCGGGCACAGAGGCCGTTAGTCGAATACTTACGTACCATTTTCGACAAAAATTCCAAATCATGGGATCAATATTTGCGAACCGCTGCAACAGTGTAACCGAAGTGACAAAAGCAGCTCCCATAGATTGCCTTTACTGCTTCACAGCAGTTGTTCCGTCAAATTTGAAACGAGACCATAAACGCGTGTATAATCACGAGAGCTACTATCAGATCTTACGATACAAGCTTCAAAAGTCTTATGCCACGGAACGCGAAAATCTGCTCGCTAGTAAACAACGATCAAAAATATATTACGATAAAGCTATTCGACACTTATCCTTTCACATAGAGGACAAGGTCTTACTCAAGAGTGAAAGTCGGAAACACAAACTCACACAATTCTGGGTTGGACCATATCTGGTAATCTATGTATATACCATCCTTAGTAAACACTACTCTAAAAATGGGTAAGCGCACAGTAATGTTTCACAATAAGCCTTTTTACGAATGAGTAAATTAAAATCTCTTAAATGCTTCGTGGCGTGCTACCACAATCTACGATAGAAATGAAGATCTTAACATAAAGCCAGCACAAAACCAAGAAGGGAACGACGAAGAAAAACCCTTTCGTCAGCTCAGTCCAATCCACATAACCTTAATTTTAAAGTTATCTTAATCCATTTTAACATTCTACTTAATTTTAAATCGTTTAACGTAAGAGCTCCCGTCTCACCTATTAAACGTCTTAAGCCTACGAAGTACCAAACGACACGACTTCACAAAATTTTTCACAGTACCCCATAATAAGCAAGAATAATAAAATAGTTTTTAAAAAAAAAAGTTGAACCGATTTCACAAAAAGCGGTAAAAAGCATAAGATAATTTTTAATTTTATATCTATTGCGACATTTTGAAGTCGGTGCAAATCAAGCAAACCAAACAACTACAACAAAAATATTTAATCGTCATTTCTTATGATTCCGTGAGATGAAACGTTCAGGTAGTATTATGTATTATTTTCAATTGTGGTACTATAGTTGTTTTATTTGTTTAATTTGCACCGACTTTCGTAATAGATATAAAATTAAAAATAATTTAATGCTATTTAGCGCTTTTTGTGAAGTCGGTTCAACTTTTTTTTTTAAAAACTATTTTATTTTTCACTTTTTAGTGTCTTCTACTTTATACAACGAAGAAAAAACCATCCAAATCGGACCAAATTATTCTCTATTAGCAATGGGCTATCACACCCTATACAACAGCCAAAGAACCATCCAAATCGGTCCACGCTTTACAAAGTTTGGTTCCTTCCCACCCCGCAGCCTAACCCCACCAAAATTTTTTTTCTCGTGGTATCAACCAGGGAGTATACTCTACCCAAAAGAAAAAGAATTTCTCCAATCTAGGAGGACAATTATAACAACATTTTCTTTTAATGCTTTAAGGAGGGTAGTCTCACTCTAACTTACAAAACCCTTTGTAGGAAGCTAGACCTTCACATATTCAATATATTTACACACTCGTAACACTACCCCTTATTTTTCCTTTGTTGGATTTTTTATTCTTTTAAATACTTTAACACTTTACTGCCCTTACCTTTTTGCCCTGAAGTCAAGTTGCGGAAATACAATATCCGCATTGGGCCACTTTAGGAGAGTGTATTAGAAAAGTGACCAATAATACTTCGAATAAAGGAATATTTAATTGTTTATTTACAATTACGGTGTTTATCTTTATTTGTGCCCTTTTTTTATACTTATATGCAAAGGTTCACATTCGCCCCCAAGTCTCAAGCCTTGAGGTACACCCGCTGAAAAATAATTCCAGTATTAAACCCCTTTAGATAAAAACTAAGCTTAGTACATAAGAAAAATTAATCTCACAAACCCAGATTAACCATATTCCGTTTCCTGAAATCGTTATCACCCTCGGACTGATTATGTTCATTATGGGAAATAGTACTTTGCAACCTTACTCTGTAAGCCCCCTCAATAACGCAGGAGTGCTGTTCGAGGATCTAGAAAGGTTCTCGCTAATTTGGAAAAACAACAAATCAGCGTAGTCAAAATTGCACTAAATAAAATTCAAAAAACAATAAATTCACTGGTCGAAAGACAACGGCAAATAGCCTACCAGATAATCTACATAATTTAACCGATAAACTCGTGGGCCGACAAATGTGGCAAGAAGCGGGGTCGCCAGATGTGGCGATTTCGATTTAGATGTGGCGATTTTTCATCGCTTTTGGACGTTATTAGATTATTTTTCTTGAAGGAAAAATTGACAGATTATTTACCTTTATAAAATAATTTCTAAAGTTTTACAAATGTAACATACATCAATTTAGCAGAATTTTCTGAAAAAGTTAGCTAATTTGAGTAAAAGTTGCCGCAACTGCAAGTGACACTAGAGGTGACAGGAAATTCTACGATACGTATAATGAGTTACTTTTCGGCTTTTTCTCAGTTTAATTCTGTGATTTTTAGTAAGTGTTTGGAGAAATAATGGAAAACGGTTTATCAAAAGCAAGAGATCCTACCTTTGTCCCTCCTGATTACAATGAGTGCGAGATAATTGTCGCTAACAAGGCGCATACGTAACTGAACTTGTGAACATGTATAGATTCATCTTTCTTTTTAGCTTTTATAGAGAATTTGCCGAATATACAGGGTGTTTCAGATCTGACGTGCCAGAATGAGGAGGGCAATAGATCTCAATTAGGCAAACAAAAAATTGTATGGCATGGAGGCTCCCCCCACCCTTCAACCGTTTGGGAGTTACAGGGTGTGTGGCGACTCAACAGAAGTTAGCCGCACTTCCCCTGCAAAAAATCCACTTGTAAAAATATTTCCTTAAATTTTCTTAGCAATCCTGGACATATAAATATGCTATAATAGGAAAAGAAAAACAAAGGAGTTTTAGTTTGTTTTAGATTTTCACGTTAATATATCTTAAATTAAAATTTTGTAAAATATTCCAAAAAAGTTTAAATATAAATTAAATAAGTTTTGTTAACAACAGTTAAAGAGATTTTTTACGTCGTCGGCTATTGAGTCGACCAAATGTTTCAATTTATCATTCCTGCCTAATAAAGATGTCAACAACAAATTGACAAACTCATAGATAGCAAACTATAGCTAGGGAAAGATGTCATCTAAATACGGTGTGCAGACATAAACATAACCTCACACACATAAATTGAAAGGACTCATAGTCCTACATTAGGAGGACATCCCAACCCCTACAGGTGATTCATAAGCTTCAGTTCTTCATGGTATGCACATGCCTCTTTTATTTTTATCTTTTGATCTACCCAACATAGCGACATCAAACAAACGCTTAAAAATAACTATCCTAAGGACCTTTCCAGAAATATCAACACTACTGCTCTAACCTATACCAATGCTCGTACAGTCACTTTCAACAGTGAAAAAAAAATGGTTTCCGATTGCCTAAAATTCAGCATTTTTCCAATTTTCTCCGAAATTCATGTAATTAGAACACCTCTCTTTTATTTTTATTGGATTGCCCATCTTATTGCCTTTTCAAAAAGGTGCACCATGTCCACGTAGCGAAAATATGTAGAAATTTATTCTTAGAAATCCTATCGGAGAATATTATAAAAATCAACAAATTAAAGAAATTAAACTCAAATTTATTCTAAAATGTTTTTTATTGAATTTAAAAATAATTACAATTAATCTTGATAAGTGACAGAGTTCGTTCAAAATGTCCACCGCTTCCTGTTTAAGGCATATTGCAGACAGCCTCTCCCGTATTTACGTCGCTGCATTCCCAATTCGGCTAACTAAATCCTCCATAGTGTTAACAGGTCTTGAATAAACATCACCTTTCATTGTTTCCCATAAGAAAAAAGTCCAATCGGGGTAAGGTCTGGAGATGTAACAGGCCAAGCAATCGGTGCACCTCGTCCAATCCAGCGGTTAGGAAATTTTTCACTTAGTATAACCTTCACTATGTCAGCCGTATGTGCTGGTACTCCATCGTGTTGTGAAAGCTTCCCCTAAGATTATCCATAAGGTTCTCCTCTATTAGATCTAGCAGTGTATTGTCAAAAGAGTCCGCATAAATTTCACTATTAAGCACTTGCGGGAAAATGAATGGTCTTACTAAGTGGTTGCCGATAATACCAGCCTAAACATTGACACTGAATCCCTGCTGGAATGAGGTCACCTTTGCCCTGTGTGGGTTAGTGATCGACCAGGTATGGAGGTTATGGAAGTTCGTGATATCATTCGTGGTGAATTGACATTCATCTGTCCGCAGAATTCGGTTCAGAACCGCTCTGTCCTCAATTTCGCGTTCCAGAAGCCAAGTGCGAAATTTCAGTCTTCTCTCGGCATGTCCTTCCACTGACTTAACCTTTTTTATAGTCAAATTCTCATGAGGTGCGAGTAATAGCACACCATAACGGATACAAGGGTGTGAATTCTGGCTAATTCAAGCTAATATCGGCAATAAAACAAAATTACACTAACATTTTTATAACCTTTTTGCAGCAATAATTAAAATTAATTACCTGTTAACCCAAAACAAACATTTTCGACCCTTTATCTTAAAAATGTAGTTTATTTAAAGAATTTCTACCTAAAGAGCAATAAAATAATTAGATAGTAAGGGATTTCTAAGTATGTGGTTTCTCTAATCCTCTGTCTACCTTGCCATGTTACACCTTTTTAGAAAGGTTATAAGATGGGCAATCTAATAACAATAAAAAAGAGGTGTACTAATTACATGCATTTCCTAGAAAATGTGGAAAAATGTTTAAATTTTGGTAATCGCAAACCATTTTTTGCACTTTTGGAACTGACTGTACCTGCAATGGTAGGAGCTAGCACAACATTATTGAACATTTTAGAAAGGTCATTGGAATAGTAGTTTTTTAGCGTTGGCTTGATGTGGGTGTGTTGGGTAGATCAAGAGATAAAAATAAAAGATTAATGTGCATACCATGAAAAACAGAAATTTATGAATCACCCTGTAACTCCCAAACAGTTGAGATTGCCCCCCCCCCCCTCCTGCCATACAAGTTTTTGTTTGTCTAGTTGAGATCTATCACCCCACTTATTTTGGCACGTCAGATCTGAAACGCCCTGTATAGAACAGCGCCTGAAAAGGTTATATTTAAAAGTTGATTTGCTTTTCATAAATGAAGAGGTACCAGTTGGAAAACTTCTCGCAAATATTTCATGACGTGGATATTTACATGCAGAGAGGCAAAAATTATTGCCGACAGCTGTGCCAATCATTCAATTAGCTCAGTTGCAAGGCGTGAGTTACAGTTAAAGGCTGAGTTAGGCGACGCAGCTCCTCAACAAAAGATTGTCGAACCTGATCCAGGGATCGAATTGCAGAAGAAAATTCTAAGCGTCCTCAATAAGTCATCTATAATGAAGTCAAAATCTGATTTTTTGTACCCAAATGTACAATTCCTGCATAACGATTTAAACACAATTGAACTTCTGAAATATTATAAGGAGCAATGAGCGTTGGATTCGCTAATATAAACAGCGTTGGTATCTATAATTGTAAATTACTTTAACTTTATGTAGACAATTAAATACATTTTATTGGAAGTCTTTAATTGTTTTGCGTTGTTTCCGAAACTATTTGATATTTGGCACGAAGATAGGAATTAGTGGGAGAGTAACGGCCGTGTAGTTAAATTTTGATGTTTGGGTCTAATTTGCATAGGGGTGAAATGGGAATCAAATGAAATTGTTTTTAATGTCATCGAGTGGGGTGAAAGCTTGTAAAATCGAGTTAAAAAATATAAACGTCCTGGCCAAAGTCGTCGTTATTAGTGGCTTAAGCAACATTCTGGTAACGATTGCTTTACTTAAAACAAATGAAACTGGAGGTGTGTAATTAAAAAAATCACTTGAACAGTATATTGCATACCCAATAAAAAATAACTTATTGTAATATTATCGCGATAAGCTAAAGGAAATGACTATTTGCACTTACATGTAGTTACGTGTACTTCCGTGTCTACACGTATTCGGGAAAGTTTGGCTTTTACGTATTTTATGTTCTACTATACAAAAATATTCTAACTAAAGCCTTATTAATACACCTCTTCCTCCCAGGAAGTCTAGTAAATTTTTGACGTAAAAGCCGAACTCTCCCTAATACGACAACAATACAGGCGTAAACTAAGTCAGATTTAAAGTGGGGCTAAAAGTAAATTTAAAATCTCCATAATTCCTTAAAGAGTAATTTGATTTTAACTTCTCTGAATAAAATATTTAAGCTGCATATTAATTTTGACGTTATATAATAAGTTAAGCGAATCATCAATTTTGGTTTTAATTGATTAAATATTATTTAAGATTTCCTATCGATGCACCCTAATTATTTACGAATTTGCTGCAATGTTGCTCCGACAGCCGCATCCGACGCGTCCACCATCAAAGCGAGTTGACAGTCTTGTCTTGGATGAGCAAGTGTTGCGGCTTCGACGAGGCTTTGTTTACACTTTTCAAACGCTACTGTAGTCTGCTGTGTCCATTCGATTTTACTGCCGTCGTTTTTTTTTGTCTTCCATGAGACTCTGAAGGGAACTCTGAGTTTCAATGGCGTTGGGGATAAACCTGCGGTAACAATTTATTGAACCAAGGAATCGGCAGAGGTCACACACCTGCTCAGCCTTTTTGTAGTTTTTAATGAAGTCGATTTTCTTAGGTAATGGCTTGACCCCGCTTGCATTGACGATGTGGCCAAGAAAACGGATTTCTTCTTTCCCGAACTGACACGTGTCTACGTTGATTATCATACCAAATTTGTGAAGTCGTTCGAACACTTTTCGTAAATGTTGCTGGTGTTCTCCTTCGTTACGTGAAGCAATGAGAATGTCGTCGATATAAGCGTGGGCGAAATCGGGATCCCTAAAAATGTCATCAACAAATCGCTGGAAAGTTTAGCCAGCATTTCTCAGACCACACCTCATCTTGCAAAACTCAAATAAACCGAATGGAGTGATAATGGCATTGAGAATATTTTTTGCCCATTAAGGAAGTCCTGAATGTGAGGTATCAGGAACATCAGGAACGGTGATAGCATTTAATCGGCGGAAATCACCACAAGGGCGCTATTCTCCGTTTGATTTGGGTACCATGTGAAGAGGGCTAGACCAAGGGCTCTTAGAAGGACGACATATTCCTTGGTCCAACATACGGGGGACAGTCGTCGAGCATTAGAAAATATCGGTGGTGCCTTCGTTTGAAAGTGCTGTGTGACATTGCTTGAGGCGAAACTTCGCATTGGAGACTCCCTCGTGATATATTTTAACTCTGCAAGTAAAACATTATAGGAAGATTCACAACAAATGTTTGTCAGGTTAAGAGAGGGGACACTGGCTATGCTACCAAAACACTGCACGGAAGATTTGTGTCTACTAATCTTCGTCGTTTTACATCCACAAGAATGGTGAAATGTTCTAAAAAGTCGGCTCCAATAATTGCACGAGAAACGTCTGCTATCAAAAATGTATATCTGAAAACTCGGCTTAGCCCTAAACTTAAAACAAGTGTCTTTTCAACGTTAGTAGAGATTCTCGTGTTGTTTGTAGCTTACAAATATTGTGATGTAGTGAAATTATGTTTTTATTGTAATGTTGCCGGAATTACAAATATGTCCGCGCCAGTGTCTATTAAAAATTTGATATGCGTTGTTGGATCTGTGACGAATAAACGGCAACTGCGTAGGCTTGAGTCACTCGCCGTACAAAGTGAGTGGCCTTTTAGTTTTCCTGCTGTCTGTTGATTTTTTATATGTACAGGGCGAACGGAAAATTTTTGCCATGTTGTAGAATTTGGCGTGGTACCAACAATAACCGTTATCGTTTGATCTTGCTCGAGTTCTGCTTCTGTCCCTTCCTCGACTATGTGATCGCCTATTTCCCTTGTGCGAAGTTAAGCGGTACTTTAGCTCTTATACGCAATGAATGAACTCGGTAACTTGACTCTGTAAATCAGAAGCTACTAAATTTGTCGATCGCGTAACTGGAGGAGATCTTCATGGCTAACAGTGATGATACTTCGCATTTGTCACACATTTTTGCCGGATAATTCTCGTATCTCACGCAGCAATTGCGATGGTTTCTTATCGTTCAAATCCATTTCTTGGAGAAGTTTTCGTAGGCGTTTATGCTCCGAATCAGCAAATTGGGCGATCAGTCGGGTTTTCAGGGTTTTGTACGGCTTTTCTGTAGGTGAGTTCAATATTATATCACTGACTTGTGAAAGAACGCTACTTTCAATAGCGAAACCTATATGGTACTTCGTGACGACGTGATTAATATAATTAGCGCGCAAATCTGGGAAAATGCTTTCAACCAAAGAATGTTTGGTGGCTACCGTATTGCAAAAAGTTTCTGGGAATTTGATGCGTTGTCTATTTCCATGCAATAGAATTTTTCCATTACCAATTAGCAATTGTTCGGAGAATGACAGTGCCAATGTTTTGCAGTTGAACACGCATATTTATGTTAAGGCGGTAAGGTATTGACATTTCGCTAAAGGTATGATTGCTTCACACATGCGCTAATTTCGTCCGCATAACTAGGGCGTGGGATTACCGCCAATGGCTGTATTCAGCGACACTCAGCCTTCTCAGCGTAGGCTGATGTGCCTGACGTCAGGCTATGTTATAGCGGCTTGATTGCGCTGAATGCAAATTCTAAGTTAGCTGCTAGTTTAGTTAATTACCCGCTGTTTTTAGTTAATTACCCGCTGTCAGATTTTTTAAAACTTGTGCATTGTCTTTTACAGAGTAAACTTGAAAGTTTTTAGTTTCCATTTTCACTAAATTTGTCATTAAACAAAATCTGCTGGAACAAACTTACTTACTTACTTCTTACTCAGCCTACTTCAGCCGAAAATATTTGGGCTGGAAAATATCACAAGAGGCTGAGTTAGCGGCTAAGTAAGAAAATGCATTCAGAATACCTCAGCCCTTAGCCGCTGCCAGCGGCTGGGAAGGCTGAGTGCCGCTAAATACAGCCAATGTCTGTCTAAAATCACCGGATAGCAGTAGCAGTAGCATCGTTCTATCGAGATCTTAAAGTGAATGTTTGTGGGCCATTATGATTTAAAATGTTATTTCAATATGTTGTGCCGATGAATAATACACTCAATATAAATAAAACAACGACAAGGAACGACTCAGGTGATTTCCGAATGTATTGATGCGTACGTCAAATATAACACAATTAGGCATCAGCGCCATCTATGTTCCACAAACAGAACGATAAATTATTCTCAGAAGGTTAATTTTTAACGGACAGTTATTCATGAACTTTGATTTTTTTTCATATATTGGTGGATGATTTTGTGGTTATGTGTTCTGATATGTGAGAAATCTAAAAAAGAATTTACAAAAAACTTCCTAGAACCCGATTGCAGCACAACCTACCGGGTCCAATTGTGAATCTAAACCATCTAGGGACCCACTCAAATACACAGAAAAAAATTCAATAAAATCAGTCCAGCCGTGTTGCGACGCAACCTAAAAATAAAAACAATTAAAAAATTAACTAAGCAATGGTATACTTACACAACCGTCATGCCAGCTCCTGTCCTGTTTCATCCCCCCACAGATTCTGCACTGCTAAAATAACAATTTAATTAATTAAATTGACAATAACAAAAATCCAAATTCTTACCTGCTTGATCAGCTAAACATCCCAGAACTGTCTGTCAACCAAACAGCTGATATTTAGCTAGAGCAATTTGGTTATATTAAATGATCTCATTTAATATATTAATAGGAAAACTTAAACTTTAACATCAATTTATAGATCTTTAAAATAAAAAGTTTCTCGCCAACATCATAGTTAAAATTTGAATTCTTTGATTCAATATGGCGAAAATATATCGAATGCTAATTAATATGGCGACTATCTCTCGATTTCAACCAAATTCGATATTTTTGTCTGCACCGTTTGAGTTCAAACTATAAAAGAGCTGCATGCACATGGGCTCTTTCTCTTTTGAAATCTAATATTCAGCGAGTTTGGTGAGTACAATTAAAAATAAACTTAAAAAATATTCAGAACCTGGCTGTTCGAATATTTTATCTATTAACAAAAATAGAAAAATATTATCCGAGTCTGCTCGATTATATTTACTTTAATTAACCTATTTGTAACAATTCATTCAGAGCCTGGCTGCTCGAATAAATTATTTTGTTGCCTATTAACATATTTATTCAGAGCCTGGCTGCTCGAATAAATACAGAAGTTTGTTTTGTGTTCCCACAAATATTTTGCTAATACTTATTCAGAGCCTGGCTGTTCGAATAAGTATTATTCCCAATAGATTGTCAATATAATTGCAGAACCTGGCTGTTCGCAATTATATCCAATTTCCATGTAAGAAATAATTCAGAACCTGGCTGTTCGAATTATTTTAAGATAACTATTTAAATAGATAAGCTAATAAACATTTCAAATTCTTTCAGCAATTAATTATAAGTGTAGAAATATGTTAGTTAAGTGCTAAATTAAGAATTTTGAAGTGAATTTAAAGTGAAATACAAAAAGGTGCAAGTGTTAAAGACTACAATAAATAAAACTTATTTTATCAGCAATAAATCTTTCATTTTCGCGTAACCAGTGTCCCTCTTCAGCGGGTAGCCTGAACAAGCCGTTTGTTTCCAATTTAGTTAAAATTAGACCACTCAATATTGAATCGATTGAATTTTGAGAATTCCAGTTGTAAATAAATGGAAAGAAAATTGTGTGCATTTTCAGTGAGTTAGTTGGTAACGTTTAGATTTTTCAACAGTTACAATGTCAACTTATTAGTATCACCGATGAGTAGAAGCAATCAATTGTATTCCTTTTCAACTCCCTTTTTTAGATCTATTTATTTATTAATTTACAATATTTCATCAAAGCGCTGATTACTACGAAAAAAATAAATAAGAACAAAATAATAAACTATATAAAATCGAAGATAATGAGAGAATATATATGTACAGAAAATAAAAGTGCTAAAGTGTATAAAAGGTATATAAAAAGCAGAAAGTACAAAAATTGTAAAGTAAAAAGTGAAAAGTAAAAAGTAACCTTAACAAAGCTGACTCCTAACTTGATTTCGCGATAGATGAAAATCAATGCAATCAAAAGAGGAATTAAAAAATCGCGACATCGATGTGATAGGCTCATTTAATGCATAATTAGTGCGATGAAAAGGTAACTGAAGAAAGTCGTGATTCCTCAAGGAGC
The DNA here is from genome assembly GCA_964036015.1 of Leptarthrus brevirostris. Classification (NCBI taxonomy): domain Eukaryota; kingdom Metazoa; phylum Arthropoda; class Insecta; order Diptera; family Asilidae; genus Leptarthrus; species Leptarthrus brevirostris. Next base: position 103,774,988 of record OZ038371.1, read on the forward strand.
GAGCCGGAACCGACATGTCAAAATAAGCCAAGAGAACAGAAGAGTCTATGGACCCCCGAATGCAGTCGAAAGCAAAAAGATTCTTGCGTTACGTCGTCTCTTTTCAAGTGTATCCAAGTGCAGGATTTCAAGTCTATCAACATAAGGAGGCAATATACAGGAGTTATTCCAAGGCCTCGAAGAGCGAAATTAACGAACCCCCGTTGAACAGCTTCAATGCGATTGATATGTGTCACATATAGTGGTGACCAGACTGGAGAGACATATTCCAGAATAGGCCTGACAAAAGTGAAATATAAAAGCTTTGTAATGTAAGGGTCATCAAATTCCTTTGACCACCTCTTCACTAAACCAAGAGTCATATTAGCCTTGTTGACTATGGCATCAAAATGATCCTCGAAAGAAAATTGAGAATTGAGCCAGGCACTTAGGTCCTTAGTCTTAGTAACTATTGTTAAAGGACAACCCTTTATGGTAAAATTAAATTGAAAGGGAGACCTTTTTCGTGAGAAAGACATAGATGTACACTTTCCGATATTTAGGGGAAGGTCATTAATGGAACATCAATTCTGAAAGGCAATCAAGTCAGAATTTAAAAGTAGTCAATCGGCATTGTCAGACACAGTGCGAAATAACTTAGCGTCGTCGGCATAACAAAGAATATTTGAGTGAGACAGAATTGTAGATACGTCATTGATATTTAATTAATTAATTAGAATTAACCCTTCTAACTCAGAAGGCGCACTTCACAGGCAGAAGCCAGGAATCAATTGACCTATCCACCAGAATATAACAAAATATTGCGGTGAATGAGGCTCCCACACCAACATGGAAAAAAAACGTTAGTAACCCAAAAACCAAAACACACCCAAACAAAACAATCAGGTGCACAGGAAACAGAGAACGTTAAGCCAAGCTAATACAAAACATACACAAACCAACATTCAAAGACCCTACAAAACGAGTAAGTACAACAGGATGGTTATAAATTGTAGAGGCTCCTCCTTAATGTTACCTTGTCCACGTTAGTGCTGAAAACATCACCAACATCATTAGCAAACCTACACATGCGGTTAATTGGCTCGAACATACACCTAGTGCTAGAGAAAGCTATCTGTAAACTTGAATGGTTGCGAAGGGAATACGGCAGTTCTCTAGGTAATATTTTGGAAGAAAGTTCCACACTGTCAATCTTTCCCTGCAGAAGCTGGTGCAGAAAAATTATAGCAGCAACCCAGCGACGCTCTCTACTTCTTTGAAGTAAATAAGTGATATCATCAATAGATAGGATGAATAACAAAGGACCAAGATGACTCCCCTGGGGAACGCCTGAAGGAGCCACGAAAGCATCAGTGAGGATGCCACGAAAAGGCACTCTGAAAGTCTTATTGGATAAATACCACTTAATCCATGCAATGAGTGGGGGCGGGAAAACCAACTTGGCCAATTTGAAAATGATAATAGAGTGGGACAGCTTATCAAAGGTCTTACTAAAATCGGTATAAGTGCAGTCAGTTTGGCAGCCATCCAAAAATCCATCTACATTGCTAGAAAAAAACTCCACCAAGTTGGAAACCTGAAGGAACCCATGCTGCCGGCTACACATTAAATCCCTCGACAATTGAGATTGGATCATCTGTTCGAAGAGTTTTGGAATGCAAGATAAATTAGCAATTCGTCTGTAATTAGCAATCTCTCTCCTGTTGCCACTCTTAAAAACGGGGATCAAAAAGGATGTCTTCCAGAGTGCAGGGAAACGGCCAACCGAGAAAGACCGCCTGAAGAATAAAAGTAAGCACATAATAACGCCGAAGAACACTTCTTTGAGACAACAGCAGGAACCCCGTCAAAGTCTATTTGTCTAGACTGGGTTCAACAAAAGTGAGCGTGGAGTTCGTAGAGAAAACCAAATCAAGCTGTCTTCCCATATTGTTAGTCACATTGCTCATTTGGCAAAATCCTAAGCTAGATAAGGTGTCGAGGAACAGTGATTGTCCTTCAGTCAAGTTATGGGGAAAATAGCTATCGTCATCATCATCCACTACCCATTGTACGTTGGACAAGTTGAAGTCCCCCACCAGGATAATTTCGTCCTTAGAACCCAACTGGTCATGGATATGGTCGATATGTTGAATAAGAATATCATACCGACTCAGACCATTATTATAAACGACATTACACATATCTGGAGGTATGTAACAACAAATTAAAGAGAGATTGCCCGAATTTAATAAAATTTTATTAGTTTTAGTCCTCAGCCCACTCACATTCTGGTAGTAGAGAGAGAGCTTATCCCGTTTTTTTAAATGGGAGACTAAGCGACTACCGGCATAGCACGGCGGTGAGAACGGGGTACGAATACCTTACAAAGATATCCACGGGCCAAAAATTATCACCAAGAAGAATCACAGCCACTGCAGTAGGAGCAGACAACAGGAAAGATGTGTAGGACCTTGAAGTGCTACTTATCTTCCTACAGGACACTTCAGACGTGTCAATACCAAGTTTACCATCAGCTCGACTATCCGCCATGGGGAAAAGAGCAGCATCTGAAGGACATTGAGGGAGAGAGAGAGAAGGAATAGGAGAGACGTCCAGCTCCGGAACAGCAGGAGTATGGGAGGCAAGAGCCGGACCACCAACCAAAGGACCAGAGGGTAACGCGAACGCACGATTACGGTGATGGCGTCCTCGACCACGGCGCAAGGATTCACGAAGAGTAGACCCGGAAACCCTACATGGCCCATTAGAAAGAGGTATGGAAAGAAAATTAGACCCAGATTCAGGAGCAGGAACCACAGGGTGCTCAGTACCAGCCAATGGCAGGGACAACGGTAGGTTAACCTCAGTCGAACCAGAAAAATACGGCACTGAGAAACCCTCAAAACGGGTGGAGAGAGCTCTGACCTCAGAGGAAATGGAGGACAACGCGTCAGAGTTGGCCGAAACAGCAGAGGAACAGGAGCTAATATTTACCTTCAACTGCTTGATACAGCGACTAATGTCGTCAAAGAACGGCAGCAAGGAAGAGGAGTCCATCAAAGGGAAGGAAGCGGGATTGAAAACCGCAAGTGCACTCTGCACATCATCCGGTCTGACTGAGACAAAACGGCAACACGCGAAGTCAACTCGTGGCATCTCTTCTACAAAACACCAGAGTTGGCCTCCACCATTTCAATGATTCCAACCACCTTATCCAATTTCGCAATTTCCCTTCACAAGCCTCAGAATGTGGCAGGGTTTGATTTCTGCGCATTCGGAGCATGTCCTCGAACCAACACGCTTCAAGCAGATGGCATGAAAAACATGACCGCACACTCCGTCACAGGTGACCCAACCGTCCGAGATCATACCGGCACAGACACCGCAGCTGGCCATAGTCCCGTGAAAGCCTCTAACAAGGCACGAACAAAAGGGAACAGACAGCGTTACCAAAGAAAAATAGAAAGAAAGAAATAAAGAGGAAGAGATAACAACTCAAAATAATAAAGAAATCAAAAGAATTAAAAGAACTAAAAATTAATTTGAATAAATAAATAGAGCTACGAAACAATAACACGAAAAAGATCCTATACCAACAATGGCAGCAGCAACGATTGGAAAAGACCACTTATACAAAGACAAGAAAATAAAATAACATAACACGGAGTGACAATTGAGAAGAAAAAGGAATGTTTAATATAAAAAAAATTTTATTAATAAATATAATATATAAACCCAGGAACGAGCAACTCAATTAAGCGTACTAAATCAGAAGGCTGAAATCAAAAGCACGAAGTATCCCAATAATGTATGCCACCAGTGTGACAACAAATGCGTCAGCAGAAAAATATCCGTCAAACGGGATGAATTCACAAGGGCATTAAGAGAGAACAGTTAAAACCAAGCACAAAATGAGAAACGGCAAAAGGCAGCTGTACCGCAAAACAAAAACAGAGCAAAACTGAAGGCAGCAAAGGCAACCAAAACAAAAACAACAATAGAAAAAATTAACTTAACCAAGCACAGCACCGAGAAACTAGAGAATAACACAAATAAGACTTGCCAAAAGAAACCAGGAGAACAGTAACACAATAAAAAAACGAATCGTACCGAACACGATATAAATCCAAAAACACAAGCAAAAAATAAATAAACAATATTCACCAGCAGCAAAATAATAACAATATAATAAAAATAATATAAATTATAAATAACAATGGCCCGTGGTGGGTGCGTGTTTCTCCGGGTGCAGGCAACGTCAGACGTTAGTTAGATGGTCCGTACTAATATCCGCTGGTTGATAATTGGAGATGGGCGATACTGGGTCTACATACCGGAGTATCGATACTTTACATTCAATACTTCGAGGTTTTGTAATCGGTACTACCAGCCGCCGATACTACCGATCCTCGATACTTTTCTTTCCATACTCGAAGTATTGACAGCCAAGTACACACCGTCTCATTATTTGGTGTATGGGTCCAATCTCTAGTCGTGTGGCAGTATGCAAAAGTTAAAAATAGATTTCTATTGAAATACAAATTTATTGTTCTTTATTTCATCTGCTTTTTTAGTTGTTCTTGCGAAATTTTAAATTATTCATTTGCTAAAAAGATATATCAAATAACCCGTTGAGATGCAACGCATATATCTTTTTAGCAAATCGATATTTTGATATTTCTCAACGATAAAGTTGTTGTAAATTGTTTCATATATAATTTTTTTAATTTTTTATCCTTATGGTTCCAATACTTTTGAGTATCGATATTTCTTCAACGGTATATTTGTATATAAGTAACGAAAGATGCGGATATATTGCAATGCCAAGTATCGATACTTTTCGATTCGGTTCCCATATCTACTGATAATCGGTAGGTTGGAACTTTTCAGGTGGTTCCTGAAATCGTTCCTTTCGTGATTATAATTGTGTAAGTGATTAGAAAATAGAATAGTGGCCTACTCTATCCTCACTTACACTGAGCTTACTCGTTGATTCGATAATTAAAGCAATTGATAATTAAGTTAAAAAATTTTTTAGGCACCATAAAATATTTGTTTGTAAATCGAAGTTTCGTTCAGGTAAGGGGTGTTATATGTTGAGTCGGCACGACGATTGAACCGGAGAACTATTCACAATTTATACATATGAATTTTATTTGATAATTAAAGCTATTTAGGGCGAATTCAAGAATTCACTGGTTGCAATTGCATTCAACAAAGATCGACAGAATTTTTGAGACATTAAGGGAGCTTGCATCTGAACACCTTTACTAAGTTTTAGGTTTTGCGTCATCCCAACTTGTAGTTTAAGCATTGAACGTTTTCGTTATACTAAAACCTCATATAAATCTGAAATTGCGAAAACTCCGGTATTGCACCAAGTCAATATCCTCCACACCGCTTCAGGAGATTCTAGAAAAGAAAAGAAAAGGGACCCTGAAGAGACCTGCGGGGTTTCCTCCTATTTCTGACGTCACTATAGAAATGTTGAATTTTTCAGAAAAGGTAAAGTCTCTTCAAGAATTGGTAAACATTGCGGTAGCAGAGAGAAATAGTAGAGATATATTTTGCGTAAAGTCTAGACTGCTGCATATTATCGGTCGAATAGACCTTCTTTGTAGGTCTGAGCCCAGCGCAACAAACGCCCTTCGTGAATGTTGACGCGGGAAGAACTAGCAAAAACAGTCAATAACACGGCCGTTGAGAATTTTGCTGCGAAGGGTGGAGCTATCCCAAGGGCATCGCACCCATATTCAAGTGCAGACAGGGGCCAGCAACTGTCTCAATCGATTGGGAGTTCTGGTTACGGAACTAATGACCACAGTTCTCACATCTTCACCAACGAGTTTTTTCGAAGAAGCTCAAGAAAGCAGTATGAACGTAGAAGACGAAGTCTCTTTAACTAGAAAAACTCATTATCAAGTACCGATTTAATTGCTCAATTAGCGAAAACTATTTCGCAGTGGGATGCATTCGCCAACAATTTAATAATTGGTAGGCGAATACAAACTCAAGGTCTCAATCTTCCCCATTTATCCTTTGCACCAGTGGAAACACTCACTCGAATGCCGGTACCTCCCTTACCAGAGCAAATTCTTTGACCACTGACAATGTAGCCTGCAGAACCTTCACAGCCCCGTCAACCGTCTCCTCCTCAACAGAACATCCTCCTGCGACGTAGTGCAATCAATCCAGTAAACAACTGTCAAATTAGCTTTGATGGCGCACCTCGTGGTCTGGCCGTCGACGACTTCTTGTTGTATATTCCATCCATCAACTCCTGTCTGGAAGGGCTGCCACATGGAATTGGCAGTTCTGTATCGACGGTTAACCTGGAACCAGCTCTGCTACTCAGTGCGACGCGAATTTGAGGATACATGACTCTGAAATTAAGAAGCTCATTGAGGAAAGAAGTCAAAAGCCCCGTGAAGCATTTAGCGATTTTCGGTTGGAAATAGAGGAACTCGCGCTTTGACATAGAGAACCTATTAGTCAGAACGAACTCTCCCTGTGGAGCTAATTATGTAGTGAGAGCAAATTATATTCGGTATATTAAGGGAAACGGACAGGCGGGTCAAGTAGGAAGGGGTCACCTGGTCCCACCGGCAGTCCGATTTGCCCCTCAGAGACTACTGCAGAAGGTCCATCGTGCTACAATGACAGACGAATAACGACACAGCAATCGTAACTAAGCTCTGACTCCGTACTGTTACAAATAAAGCTAGAACAACCCAACGAAATTTGTCCTATTGCGGTGCCGTAGAACTGCCGAAAGGATAAAATCTCGGATATTCTAGGTTCAAGACGTCGTTACGGACTGCAGATGGACGGTTACGTATTGATCTCGGTCTCTTTCAACAATCTAACGAAGGTGATCAAATTCTTCATTGTCCCTAGCCTTACCCGATAGCTTATCTTGGGGATAAATTTCTGGGCCGCATTTAACATATTTCGTCGTGTTAAAGATCAACCTAAACAGTAACACAGACAGTTCCCTTCATATTCTGTCCTTGGAGCAAACCCAGAAACTAGACGAGGTGGTAGCTGAATCTCGTTCGTATACCAGAAAAGCTTAAGAAAAACTTCAATTCTCAAACATTCCATTGATGTCGGTAATAGCACGTCTATACGGCAAAGACGCTATGCAGAAATTACTCAATGATAAGATCGACAGGATGTGTGTGGGAGTGATAGAGGAAAGCAACAGTGAATGGGCTTCTCCGTGAGTTATGGTTAAAAAATCCAACGGCACGGCTTGCATTCACGAAAAGTGAATGAACTGACCCGAAGAGACGCCTACTCTCTTCCGCAAACCAATGGGATCTTAGTTCGTGAAGAACGAACTATATCACGAGCCTAGAACTCAAGGATGCCTTCTAGCAGACTGATTTTTAGGTTTCTTCCCGGGCTAAAACGGCATTCGTAGTCACTGGAAGAGGACTGTTCCAGTTCGTAATAATGCCCTTCGGACTAACTAATTCTCCGAAGACGATGTGCAAATCGATGTATAAGATGATACCTTACGAAATGCTCGAAGACGTGTTCGTTTACCTTGGTAATCCTTTGATCTCATCGGAAGATTTTTTAACACACCTCCGAGTGTTGCATAGTGTCTTCGAAAGGCTGGGTTAACCATTACCATTACCATTAACCTCGAAAAGAGTCGATTTTGTCAGAAACGCATTAAGTATTTGGGGCACATAGTAAGCAAAGAGGAAACTCACACAGATCTAGACAAAATAGTCGCCATCCAAAACTTTCCGCGGCCAAAGAGTGTCCGAGAGATTAGGCGATTCTTAGGACTGACAGGCTGGTATAGATTATTCATCCCGAACTTTGATGGGTTAATAGCCGCAATTACAGACATAATGAAAAAAAGGGCAGGCAATACGTGGTCGCGAGAGTCGAGAATGCGTTTACAAAAATAAAAAGTGTTCTTTTAGAAGCCTTAGTTCTAACCCGGATTTTAGTAGGCGATTTTTCATCCAATGTGATGCCTCGTCCACAGGTATAGGTAGCGTGCTTTACCAAAAGGATGACAGCAGAAATAATCACAAAATACCATTCATGTTAAAAAAAACTGAATTCCGCTCAAAGAAATTATAGTGTGACCGAGTTAGAATGCTTTGCGGCTGTCGTGAGTCACAAAAGGATTTGTTTGGTCGACTTTCCAGATGGAGCCTAAAGCTCCAAGGGTTTGATTTCGATATTCAACATCGCAAGGGAAACGAAAATTTCGTTGCTCATGCTCCTTAAAGAGCTGATATTGAGGAAATCAGCCCGATAAATACTTCTATCAATTTTGACTTGAAAAACCCCCTTTCATGATCCTCAGTATATGGAAGAGGCTATATTTTTAGAGGACCAAAAGTATCATTTTCCCGACTAAGGCGTAAACAAACAACAAAAAACAAACAACTGAGGAATTGCAACGGTGACACTAGCCTCCAATAGTTTCTCAAATTCAGGACTATGTAAAAAATTTCCAAATTTGCAAAGAATGGAAACCGCATAACAAATGTCTTCGTCCTCCAATGGGAGAACCTGTTATTCCTATAAGACCGTGGCAACATATAAATATCGATTTGTCGGGGCCTTACCATCGGTCGAAGGCCGGGAATACCATGCTTATAATCGTTTTAGACCGTTTTACAAAGTTTATCTTGCTTAAGCCAATTCGAAATTCCACTTCGAAAAGTATTGTTAATTTCCTCGAAAAGGAGGTACTGCACCTTTTCGGAATCCCTGAAACATTGACTTTCGATAATCTCACATGAATTTCGAGTACTTTAAGAAAATGATGGTATTAGGAATAATAAAAACGCGCTTTATACTCCTCAGGAAAACACCTCAGAAAGAGTAAACCGAAGTGTTTTATCAGCAATTCGCGCTTACATCGGTGAAGACGTGGCATGAAAACATTTCAGCCATTAGCTCAGCACTGCCAAATGTGGTGCATGGCTCAACCGGCTTTATCCCCTACTCCTCGCGTTTGGATGTAATATAATTACCCACGGATCTACCTATGAGCTCTTGGGGAGTCTCCAGACTTTGGAATTCCGTGATATTATAATCAAGGACACTGATACAAAGCGTGGGCAGATATATGCCAAAGTTGTTGCAAACCTGGAAAACGGCATGCAAAACAATACAACTTGTGATGCTAGGTGCGAAAATATTTTCCTGGTCGAGAAGTGTACCACAGGAACCTTGCACAGAGTGATGCTGGCAAACACTATAATGCCGAATTGAAAAAAAAAATTAAAAGTCGTATTGTGCGTGCAACAGGATCTTCCTGTTATGAAATAGAAGACCTGAAAGGGAAAAGAATTGGCGTTTTCCATGCAAAGGACCTCAAGCCCGGCTAACCCGGTCATGAGCCTCTGCGATTCTTAATCTCCGGTTGTTAGTCAGCCCCGCGTTGTGATCAGAGTTAAGCATCTGATCCGCCTGACTGGTATATGCCAAGAGACCACTTGGAATTGCTAATTTGCAACAGCAGTGGGATTCATCCGAACACCCTAGAGAACTTCAGCATCGGACTTGTCAAGTTGCATGACATCCCGAGCCTGCCCTGTAACGATTGCGTGGTACAATAATACGAATCAAAGTGTCATGTCAAGAAGGCCATTGTATCAATATCCAAAGACTAATTTATGATTATGAGTAAATAAATTGAACGGGTTTGAACCGTGCCAATTGGGACGAGTTTGCGTAATTCGAGCTATGTAGTACTAAATTGGTGTAATCTAAGCATCCTGAAATATCAAGCACTAGTACTACTATATGGGGCATTTCACGCGAAGCGGACAGCGAAAAAAATGTCAGGTTCTAGATTTTGTTCATATTTGGTTTAATTGTACTTCTATATGTCCTGAATAAATGTGCATTTTAATTTTTTTTTTATGAAGCCTAGTTGCCCTTTTCTAAGCCTTTAAAGAATTGAAAAAATTCGAGGAGCGGGTTTTTTGAAAAAAAAAATTTGCTATTATTCAAAGTGATAGAAAAAAAGGAAATAGTGTTATTTTAAAGACAAATAAATATTTTTCTTGGCTGTTATTTCAGAGTTGAAAAAAAATGTTTCTCCTACATAAAACCGGAAGTAAACATATCAAATCGGATTTTACTTAACTTCGACATGTTTAAAAATTTTTGTTTTTATCTCAAAATGTAGCTTATAGTTCATAAATAATATGTGTACAATTTTAGAACGTGATCTGCATTAGTATAGGAGATAGAGAATTTAAACTTAAATTTTTTCATGTTTCCATACAAAACTATCGCACTGGCCGAACGCCGACTACGCGCTGCACTGTGTTCGAATGCAGATCACATTATGAAACTGAACAGGCATTTACTATACATTTTAAGTTATTTTTTGAGCTATTTAAAAAAAAATTAAACATGTCGAAGTTTGTCAAAATTTAATTTTAAATATTAATTTTGGTTTTTTTACATGAAAAAAAAATCAAATTTCGAATTCGATACCACGACTGTGAAGGGCATGCAATTTCCTATAAGAATCAATATTTTAATTATTTTTATATAAGTTTCTTAATATGATTAATTGCCTTTGAAACAGGTCATACATAACTTCTTCAAAATTGTTGGTTGTCCGCTTCGCGTGAAATGCCCCATATGTTAAGTTATCTTCTGATGCAGTACTACTCACATTACTTTACAACAGAGTGGACAAATATTTGTTGTTATACAGTGCAACAATATCGTTTAAGTAAATAATGTGTATTAAAATGGAAAACGCGCAAATTTCATAGAAGAAGAGACAGGATAAAATCGAGCAATTGGCAGGTTTAAACCAAATCGAGAAATAAATATTTCGCGTTGGTTCCTGTACACCTGACAACATCATTATCTAAAATTTCAACTGAATAAATAAATAGCTGCAGCGATCTTCGAGAACATAACAGACCGCTCTCAAGTAAATAATGGGGTCAAGTCTGACCTCGGGTGAAATTACATATTGGCGCAGTAAAATTTTATAGCTAAATTGGCAGTGCATTTGTGAAATTTTAAACCGACTGGGAAGTCGGATAATCCTGTTCTAACTTATTCTAAAGTGGGATATCAAGATACTTTTAAAGAAACTTAAAGCATTCCCGATATTGATAAGATTTAGGAAATATCTCCCTTTTCTGAAATCGTTCTTGCTGGCGATTTCAACGTCCACAACACACAGTGCCTCAGGCATTCTTCTACCACTGGTTAAGTGTCGGACTCGTGTTCCTGATACGTTGTGGCACAACGCACATATCTGGGATCTATTTCTAACATCGCGTCTAAAAATGTACGGTAAAATACGGTTTCGGTAACTGCTCCCCTGAACAATTCGGACTACTGTCTTATCTCTGCCTAATTCTCAATCCCCTCTCTGACAACCACTTACCTAAATTCCGCCAAAAGATTAGTGTGGCATTATAAAAATGCTTATTGGGCGCGACATAATAAATATCTCAGAGAGCTGGATTGTTCTTATTGCTTCTCTATGCGAGACGATAACAAAAGCACCGATTATATCTTAAACATCCTATGGTTTGGAATACATCGCTTTATTACTCATAGCTTTAAAGACATCAAACCAACTAACACCAATTGGTTCAATAATGATTGTTCCGCAGCCATTTAAAAGAAGGAAGCAGCCTTACAGGCATATAAATTGTGCCCTCCAGAGGAATTGAGACGTATCTATAGAGAAGCGCGGAATATTTGCAATTCAGCAATTAGTCAGACAAAGTATAATTTCGACCAAAGCGTTGGACGAAAGGTATTTTCTACTCAAAAGGGTAAACCGTAAAGAACAATTCTACCTGTTCGTCAACACCACCACTCATTTATAATGGGTATGTTTTTACTGACTCATTGGACAAGGCCAACCTGTTTGCTGCTAATTCGTACTTGCTACCTTCATCGCAGCCACTTCCATCTCCATCACAGTGCATTAGTAGGCAAAAGCGGCTGCACTTTCGTACTCGGGAAGTTTTTAGGGTTCTTTCGAAACTCAACGTGTCCAAAGCTACTGGGCCTGGTGATTTCTCGCTACTAGTTTTAAAATGCTGCGCCTCTGCTTTGGCTAAACCTCTGCGCAAACTTCTTCAGCTGTCATATTTAACAGGAATGTTTCCAAGTGCATGGAAACTTGCTCATGTCCAGCCGATACTTAAAAAAGAAGAAACATGCGATCTCTTTAAACACAGACCAATTGCACTAACTTCGATCATATCTAAAGCTTTTGAATCACCATCTTATCAACGATTGCCAGTATGGTTTTGTGCTGGCCGCTCAACCGGAGACTTACTGATGGCTATAACGGAGCGTTGGAATCATTGACTCCACAATTTGGGCCGAAATCGTCGCCCTTGATATTTCAAAGGCTTTTGATAGAGTCTGACATGCTGCCCTTTTAGCCAAATTTTAAACATTTGGTCTGCACCCTACCCTCGTTAAATGGATATACAGTTTTTTGTCGGACTGTTCAATCTTTGTAGTAATTGACGGAGTTACATCTGATTTCTACGAAATAAATTCCGGTGTACCTCAGGGTTCAGTTCTTTCACCAACCTTATTTCTTCTTTTTATTAATGATCTTTTATCCCTTACTCTCAATCCTATTCATAGTTTCGCCGACGGCAGCACCCTTGATTTCGCGTACTCATTTGATTCTGTAATGAATTCACGTGGAAATTCTACAGAAGTCAATCGAGAACGCATGTTTAGATCATTAAACAACGACATTTCTATGGTCCTCGCTTGGGGCAGAGCAAATCCTGTTACGTTTAATGCATCCAAAACTCAATGCTGTTTAATGTCTCTTAAAAAACGCCCAGTTCTCCCCCATCCAATTTCAGTCGACGGAGTGAATATACCCAATTTTCCCTCGCTAAACATCATGGGTATTGAAATATTTAGCAATCTTAACTGGAGTAAAATATTACAGTTAGTCCCAAGTGAAGCCAGCAGAAAAGTGCCCTTCGTCAGTGGTGAGGACGCGTGCACTGCTTGGTTAAAATTAAGCGAACCTTGCGCCTGCTACGCGCTAAGTACCGCTGCTGCGACTTCATTTCCCCACAGAAGGTTGACCCCGCCTTCAGATGCAATTTTATCGGACCAAGAAGCGCCACAAAATCTAGGAACGGACATTGACAGGTCGACTCACTGCCGGGAGCCTACCTTTGGCGGATTGTCAGGACACGTCCAATACCTCAAACAAGGTTCCCCAAACAAATCAGGCCAGGTATCATCTGGTAAAGGAAAGTCAATAACCAAGAATTAGGTTTTACACTTGTAAGCCCACTAGGTAAGCCGATTTGCTGTTAAAGAGTTTAATTGTGACCAGGTGCGTTATACAGGTGTGTTATACAGAAGGAAACAGGGAGTAGCCAGCAAGGTAATTAAGGAACCTAAGTTCGATCTCAGACAGAGCCTGAACAGTTCTTTCCCGAAGGAAATAAAGCGAAGTTTTAGGAGTGCGGGTTAGAAATCAGACTAACCTAACTGTCGAAACCCGACATAAAATCTAAAATGAAATTAACATTAATACTAAATGCAAAATTTAAAGAATTACCTTATCGTACACATCCCAACAATGGTTTAATCCTATCCTCAATATGTCCAGCGTCAAAACCTAAAAATAAGGAAAAAACCCACAAAGAAACAAGTCACACAAAAAAGAAAAGAAAATACTAATCTGACATACCCATATCCTCGTATCCTGATCCCTTCATGCGTATACAAATTAATTCACTTATCCATCCATGTTTAGAAATACTTGTTAAATAAATCAGCTGTATTTGACAGCAATAACATAATAATACAGAATCTCCCTGTTAAATATTCGTACTTTTTACAGAATCCCTTCACCAAAGCCATCTACTAGTGAAGAGGGTAACTTAAAAAAGTTAAGAATAATTGACATGCGCACTCTTTCACACAATGCAGCTACATTTACTTGCATACATTCGATTTTCTATATAAAGAGCTGCATTGCAAGCCAAAACTCAATTCTGGTTTACGCCGAATTCGCTTCACAAGCTGGTCTCAACCGCTTTCACATCGTATCCTCTTAGGTATACACCAAGACGATTAAAACTAATTATTCTGGTATTAACCGAATAATTATAGAAAATCCTAAATTCTATGTTTAAAAAATAGATTTCTTGCGGTATTCACCCAGGAAAAATAATTTTAAACAAGAAAAAGAAAACAAAAATCTAACCGCACGAAAATTTCATTTATTTTTTTCCGTTTAATTTCTTTGTTAAATTTTCTTCTGTTGTTTTTCCTTTAAAAACAAATTATTTCTTTTACAGAAAATACGCATCAGACGGAAATTGAAATTTTCAAATCATTTATTATTTGCATAACTTGAATTCTTATCCTTTTTAAATCATTGTTTGAAATCATTTATTATTTTCTTTGAATTACCTTATATTTTTCAATTATTATTTCTTTTGTATTTTTATTACTCTTGAATTATTTTGTAATATTTGAATTACTATTTGCCTTTGTTGAATTTTATTTATTTATTTACAATAAAAAAGAAACGTGTAGTTAAAAGAAAAACAAACCGTCTTTTTAATCAATAATTGTGTTTTAAGCCTGCGAAGATTGTCCCAGACACACACCCTGTCCTACATCCCTCACATTATTAGCTACAGCTATAAGAGGCTGTAACATTGGTCCTTCGAGCCGGATTTTCCAAGGCCAAACACAATTATTGAGAAAGGACTAAAAATGGAGATACAAATTTCAATTCACAAACTTGCGCGTACACTAACACTTAACAAAGATAAAGCAATTAATTAAAACACAGCGAACATTGAAATCCTCACTGGATCAAGCCTACGCAAATTTTAAAAAGACAGGCGATTCACGAAGAAAGCCTTCGTATTTACTTCCACGGATAAAACAAATATCTGAGCAATGGGTTGAATTTCAAAAAATCGTTTTACTATTAATACAGCTGATGATGAAATATTAAAGGACGTGACAGCCTTAATAGACAAATATACAAATGATAAAGTATATGAGGAATTGTAAGGAACATATTTTGAATTTCTCGGTGAATTAGAAGATATTTTAGAGAAAAAGACGGCCTCTGAAACCTCAGTTGAAAAAATTAAAAGTATACCTGGAGGAAAGGTAGATTTAAAACTACTTTGTATAGACTTACCAAAATTTAGTGGAGAGTACAAATCGTGGAGATGATTCCACGATATGTTCATATCATTGATACACGCAGATCCCTGAATACCAGACGTGCAAAAACTGCATTATTTAAAATCTTTGCGTTCAAGCCAAACGAATTATTAAACAATATGACATGATAGAAAGGAACTACGCTGTAGCTTGGCAAGCGCTAATAAATAGATATAACAACAACCGAATATTAATATCATCTTTATTAAAGGAATTCTTCAATCAACGATGCGAGCAACTTCAATAGTTACCATCAGATATCAATGCATACAAAAGCTCAAGTTTCACCGCATTTGTTGAAGAAGATCCAACGATGAAATTATTAAATAACCAAATGCAGAAGTTTTGGGAATGCGAGGAATTATCGAATAAACGACACAATAAGGAAGAAAAATATTGTGAGAAATTTTACAAAAACACAGTCACACCATTGAATACTGGAGAATATCAAGTACGTCTTCCCTTTAAGAGCAGCACTCTACCGGTATTAGGCGATTCAAAACGGCAAGCTATGTCAAGATATCTTCAGTTGGAAGGAAAACTTAAGCAAAACTCAAAACTGCAAGATGAATATACAGTATGTGTAAATGATTACATAGAACGAGGTCATATGATTCCTGTGCCAATGCAAGAAGTGGTTCCACATAATCACAATAACTATTACATGCCACATCACGCTGTGTTAAAACAAAGCACAACTACAAAGGTACGAATAGTTTTCGATGCATCAGCCAAAACAAGTAACGGCTTAAGCCTAAACGAACAAATGATGAATGGGCCTACCATTCAAGCTAAATTGTTTGCGACACTGATGAATTGGCGAAGACGTTATGTACATGTTCATGGGATGATCCCATACCAACAGAACTTGGCGAAGAATGGAAACCATTTAAAAACGAATTAATGTATTTTAACAAGATCAAAATATCAAGGTGGATTCATACATGCCCGTCAGAAACTAACTACCAATTACACGCCTTCTGCGACGCATCAACAAATGCCGCAGTAATATATCTGAGAATAGTCGATAAGAACCGTGACATACACGTTAATCTTTTAACAGCAAAAACAAGGGTCGCTCCTATTAAACCTATATCATTACCTCGATTAGAATTGTGTGGTGCAGTACTATTACAAACCGTCTTTTTAATCAATAATTGTGTTTCAAGCCTGCGAAGATTGTCCTAGACACACATCCTATATTACATCCCTTACATTATAAGCTACAGCTATAAGAGCCTAAATAATGATAGGGCTTAGCAGTAAAACCAGGAATTGGCCGACGGTTGCTTATTATTTTATTAAGATTTGAGGAAGTTACAGGTTGCAGACACCGTCGCAAATGCATTTGGGACAAGCGGTAAGTACAAAATATACATAATACATATATTAATTTACTTAGTACACTTTATACCAGTATCAAAATTTAATGCTTAAAACAAACAACCTAGTGGAAGAAATTTTTGCAAATTAACTTTTAATGTGGTTTTAAAAGTCCGGTTAATATTCATTATCGCCAAATTTATCCTCGCATCCGTCGAACAAATTAAGCTATAATTAGGTTATCAGTTACACATACAATTTACAATATTTATAAACTTTTATATGTATTTATATAATTTTTTGTTTCCAATTTAGTTCACCATTGAATCTAATGGAGTTTGAGAATTCCAGTTGCAAAAAAATAGGAAGAAAATTATGTGCATTTCTTGACAGTTAGTTCGTAACGTTTAGATTTTTCAACAGTTGCAATGTCAACTTATTAGTATCGCCGATGAGTAGAAGCAATCAATTATATTCCTTTTCAACTCCTTTTTTTAGATCTAAGTAATTCTTTGAAATTTAAGCAATGTATTTTAATCTGGCTGTAAAATCAATTTTCTCCCCTTGCTGTTCAGCACTAAATCGTTTGAAACCCTCTGACTTCTAAAACTAGCACCTAGGTCTAGTTCCTCAGGTATTGACTATTCCTGTCTTATTCTTATATTGAAATCCCCAATTATAATAATATTCTTACTACTAAAACAATTCATTAATTTCTCAAAGCTGTTGAAATCCTTTTGCCATTTGCTGCCAAAAGGTACAATGTTTGCGCGTAATGCTTTAATTCTATTGAATGGCTATCATTACACCAGAAGAAGAATAGAAGCGATCAAAACAAAAAAAGGGTTAGTCTTATCAGTGAAGCCTATACTAGTAACTGTATGCAAGGGACTTAGGGAAAACAACATCGTGGAAAACAACTGTGCTAGATCATTCGCGAGCATGACTCCAGAACTCGCCGTAGCCGTTGGTGGAGATGTATAAACGTTCAAGGATAACCTATAATCAAGATATTTCAAAATTACATCAGAAACTTTATGTTTTCTATAAAATGAACGTTGTGAAGAACTCCTGTAACTCAAATTTAAAGTTTATTTATACAATTTGGAACGAAGGTCCTAAAATAATCACATTTTTGCAGGTTATAATCCGTGCGCCGGCAGAAAACAGAATGAGTTAAAAAAAGAAGAGATAAGCGTGGTTTTTATTTATTTTTTCTTTGAGATATATTTTCAACCGATTTAAAGAGGAGGTTCTCAATTCGACTGTTTTTTTTTAATAGGAGAAAAAAATTTGGCCTTGGGTGGGGGGGGGAGAGGGGAGGGGAGGGGTAGTCTAGCTTCGTAACGCGTGGCCTGATTTGAATGGTTCCTTTGCTGTTATAAAGAGTATGATCCCCCCATTGCTTATAGGAGGATGATTTGGTTCTATGGTGAGGGAGAGGGAAGGGGAGGGGGAAAGGGAGGTGAAGGGGTAGTCTAATTTCGTAACGCTTGGATCAATTTCGATGATTCTTTGTCTGTTGGTTAGAGTATGTGCCCCGATTGATACCGCGAGAAAAATAATGTTGGTGGGATGGGGGGGGGGGGTAGGGGGTTGAACCTAACTTTTTAACGAGTGGACCGATTTGGATGGTTCTGTTTTTGTTGTACAGAGTAGAAGACACTAAAAAGTGACAAATAAAATAGTTTTAAAAAAAATCAACCGACTTCACAAAAAGCACTAAAAAGCATAAAATTTTAATTTTATATCTATTACGAGTAACTTAGCGTTAGATTTAATTTTTTTAATCTATATCTTAAAATGAAGTCAGAATTATTTATTATCCTTAGGTACTAATTTTTTAATTTTTTATTATTTATATAATTAGTTTAATTTCGGTTACAGTTCTGGAAATGTAAATTTATTGGATTTTCCAAGAATGACTTACTGAAATTTTATTTCCTTTTTAAATTGAATTTCTTTATGAATAACAAATGGTAACGTTTGACAGTAAGTTTTTTATCCGAGTTAGGAGACACAAACAAAACTACGTGGCGCCCAATAATAAAAACTTCGAGATTTTCTTTTATTTTTAAAACCCACCCTTTCACCTGAGCTAGATTTATTTTTCACCTTAACAGGTTGTGTTAACTTAAACTAAAATCTGAATGTCTTAATTCATACTTAGTATAAAAAATTTTTAAGTAAACGAATTGTTTTGTTAGACGCTTCTTGTGCTGTGTGTTGGCCTAAATATAACTAGCCTAGCCTTAATATTATATCCGTTATGAATATACCCAAAACAAATTCTTGTGTATACTCGTATTATATAATACTAAAATTTGCTTAAAACAAACCCAATATGAGAATTTCAATAATGTCACTTCACATAAAATTCTCTTACCACAAGTGCTTGCTACATGGCTAAGTCAACTTTTTCCTGTCAATAAGTTTTCCATTCAGTGTCAAA
Source organism: Leptarthrus brevirostris (assembly GCA_964036015.1). Classification (NCBI taxonomy): domain Eukaryota; kingdom Metazoa; phylum Arthropoda; class Insecta; order Diptera; family Asilidae; genus Leptarthrus; species Leptarthrus brevirostris. Next base: position 103,793,958 of record OZ038371.1, read on the forward strand.
CCGCGAAACTTCCACTCCAGGCGACTATGAGATTTCCGTCTTTACAATAGATTTCTATGTGAGGAAAATTCCCTGTTCTGCAACTTGAGTGTATGTTATGTGAAGTCTTATCAGAATGACACATATGTTTAATTGAAATTCCATTCGCATTGAGAGTGATATGCTTCTACACACTATGCTTATATTGATTAAAATTCATAGGAAGGTGTGGAATTATGCGGCTTCCCTACATTATGATATTGCACCATTTAGGAAGGCGAGTAATTGCTGTAAAGTTAACACTTTAATTATGTTTTAAAAGTCGGTTTCAATGGCGAAGGAGATTTGCTAAAGTAAATATTGATTACACAATTATTCAAATTAAATAATTAATTAATAATAAGCTAACTTCAATTTGTTATAAACTAGAAGTGTCATCTTACTCTTATCGACATTGTTAGATGAGTATACATACCTCCTACATAAAATGGAAACGGAAACCTATAAGCTGCCTGCTTTTCGAAATATACCAGGAACCATAAAACAATAAATTAAATGTTATAACTTTAGATGAAGTAAGCTAGCTTAAAAATGAATTACTATTAAGGGGAAATCACCTCTAACAATTTTATTAAGAAATTCCAAAAAAAAAGTAGGAAAAAAAATTTTAACGCGTTTTTCTCAAAATGAAGTTTTTTCATGTGGCGGACACTTAATATCCGGATTGGCCGAACCGATTTAGGTCAGATTTGGTGTGATTGTTTATTCAAGTTTCCAGTGTGGTAAACTACCAAAGTCAGTACAGCAAAATTTGACGAGCGAAACAAAGTGAAAAAGACGCGATTTTTAAAAAAAAAGAATTAAAACAGCCGCCATTTTGTTTTTAATCATTTATTCAAATATTGTGGTAAATTACCACGTAAGAAAAATTCCTCTTTCTGTTTCAGATTCTTCATTCCTGAGATTAACTATCCGCCATAGGACAAGGTATTTTTTGAGGTACCAACTTCAGCACCTACTATAAATGTGAAAAAATTGGCAAAAAAAAGAAATTTTTGTTTTTATCTTGAAAATATAATTAAAGTATGTGAAAAATTTGAAAATGATATGTAATAAAGGAGCCTAAAAAAATATTGAAAATTATGCTGTTTTTTACCTTTATAACCGGTACTACCCACATGAGTAAAAAAGGAATACAACTGCCTATATCGTCGCTACGAAGCCTTTTATTTGATACAAGCCGCAGTTGCTCGGCGTTGCTTTGACTTCAGGTATTTTGGTATGTCACTCGCCTCCACCCCAACCCTAGGGATTCTAGGTGTGTCTTATCGCCACAGTATCTAACGGCATTTGCGAGAAGTATGGGTTCCACATTAATATCCGTCGTTTTGATTATTTTTTATATATCTCCCACTTCTACCCTTGCCCAAGGGGTGTTAGGGTGTTTGGCGTATATTTCTTCAGGCATTCTAAGGTTATGCTTCAAGACTGACACATATCTACTTCCACTTTAATACTAGCGCATCCATTTTCATCTCGATAGTGTATAGCTTTTTCGCTACCCCGTTTTACTTTTGCCAGTATACGTTGATCCAGGACATATGCTACCAGCATGCCAAGTTATATTTAAATCCGTCCAGTACTTCCGTGTAATGCGTGGACAGATAAAAATTGTCAAAATTGCTGGTACATGCTATTTCATGGACAGACCGTTACTGTGTGATTATATGTATAAATTATCAAATCAATTTTATTTAGCAGTTCAAGTAAATGAATTTCCATAGGCTTTATTTTGAAGACTTTAAATTACTCTATCAAAAAATTACAGAAGGGGATCAAGGACGCAATTTGTAACCTGGCCAGGGGGCTGATGGAATTTGTAAAGACAAACATTTCGAAAATTTCCATATGAAGCAATAGTTGGGGAACAGGCAAATGTACAGTTTGTTTTTTTCTTAACATTTTTGTATACACAATATGAAGTATATTATTGTGTTATTTTTTAGACAACCCCTTCCCAGTTTCAATTATCCATCAACCAACCCCGTCACAAATATTAAATTTTGAACGACAAGAATTAGTCAAAGTTGTAGTAAATTGATAAAGCGGACACTTACCACCTCACATCAAGAAACATCAAGAGACTTGAAATTTGGCATATTTAAAACTTGCTATAACCGGGTACTGTAATTTAGACATAATTATAATAAATAAATAATTAGAATAATTATAATTAATAATTTGGGGGTTAAACAGGCTACGAAGAACGAAAAAATGCAACCTCATCAGTTGGATAAATTTGTTTAAGCTAAAGAAAATTAGAAGCTGCGAAAATTTTTTGTCCGCCCCCATTTATTCCTAACTATTATTCGGAAAAATCTGAAGTAAATTTAAAAAGTTAACTATTGCTAAACACAAATTCCAACAAATGGAAGCAGACCTGGTGATTCTTTCAGTATCTTCAATATTAGAATGCATTGGTACGGGGCACACATTGTTCGAGGTCCGAATAGCTCTTAAACGCTTTTCCCCAATATAAACAACTTAAATACACTACGAAGAATTTTTAGAAAAATTAAAATTTTTTTAGTAAAATTCGGCATGAAATAAATTTATTTAGGTACCATGAAAAAAAATTTCAATGACTTCAAGAAATTGTTAAGTACTTAATGCTTCAACTACTATCGTAAGGTTAATAAGGCCTATAAGGAAAGTTATTGCACAAAATAGCCCTAAAACACAACCTTATTACACCCGACACATACACACCATATTACAAATATACACCAGACAGTGTTCTTCAAAACTCCACAGATAAAAGTTATTATGATCGGTCAATAATAACTGATTGGACTTACTTGAAGATTAGAAAGAGAGCATATAGGACTGCCGTTTCTTCGCCATGGGCTTGCATTCAGGACTACCAACCCGCATGTATACCTCATAATCAGACTAATTTTCTTATAAGGAAATTCGACTTAAAATAATTCTCCTCACTAGTGTAACTTAGTCTATCGTACAAGCCATGTCTTACTGTTGACCTTGCTCTCTCCAAGTACTTGTTTCTGCATGCTCTAGATTCAAATTTATTCCATGTTTCTCAGCTAGCTCATTCCAAGTTTTACACCAATAAATTATTTTCTCTATGATAGCGCGTGATAGCTTGTATGGAAGTCTTATGTCATTGTAAGAAAATAGAGCTCTCTGAATATATTTAAAGTGACAGTGAAGATTATAAATATAAATGTCTGGTAACTCAGTCTCCAAAGCGAGAACATAATTTGGGGTATATTGTGTCAAATAAAATATTTGTTTTAAGAAAAAACGTTGCAATTTCTCAGCAATATCATATGGCATATATCCCCAAACTTGTGAAGCATAACATAAAATGGATCTGCTGACCGCATTGAATATTCGTCTTTTTGTGAATGCTTTATACACTGATTTTGTACGAAAGACTTCCAAGTGCAATTTAGGCTTACTTTAGCTGTTCCAATCGAGTTTAGATGTTCATTTATAGATATTTTGGGAGTTAGCAGGAAGCCAAGGTAACTATATTTTTTTACACCTTCGGCTTATTATCAAAAGTCCATTTTTCAGACGCTTTTCTGACCCCTCCACCACGCTTAAATATCATAATTTTAGACTTATCTAAGTTAACTATGAGATTCCACAGTTTGCAATAAGCGTCTAATCCGTCAATTATTGTTTGCAATTTAACCAGATTCTGCGCAAGTATCACAATGTCATCAGCATACATAACAATTTTTATTTCTATACTATTTATAGTTACCCCTACTCCTAAATAAGGCAAACAATAGGGGACTGAGTATGCAACCCTGTTTCACACCTGAGTTGGTATCAAAGTTTTCAGAAAGAATCTCACCGTCCCAAGCCCTAGATCTGGTATTCTTGTAAAGTTTACACAATTATTTCATAATTTTGGCTGATATGCCGTAAAAACGTGCATCTCGAGGAATAATATCAAAAGCTGATTTAAAATCAACAAAAAATGCGTAGATCCTCTTAATGTTGACGGGCTGAGCTATCTTTATTACGCTAATAAGATTATAAATATTATCTACCGTCGGGTACCCTGCACGGAAACCAGCTTGACTTTCTGAGAGAATTCTATGCTCATATTCCACCTTCGTCAACCTTTGATAGATTATTCCAACAAAGATCTTGACAATAGAGTCCATAAAAGAAAGTTCACGATAGTTGTCAGCCTGATTTGCATCACCTTTTTTGTATAATGGAAATATTACAGATTCCTGATAGCAATCAGGCATTTCTGCACTATATGCTTTAAGTAGTCAATGAAGGAATACATGCGGAGCATTGTTATAAAATTCATAGGGCACGAGGTCAGCACCCAGAGCTTTATCTTCTTTTAAGTTTGCTAGCGTTGTTATCAGCTCATGCATTTAAATTTCCCCATCCAAAAAAGCATCTTGCGTATTTGGAGAAGCATATAGCACAGGAGCACTTTTTATAGGGGGATTTAAATCCGTTTTTAAATGATTACTAAAATCCTCTATGGTAACTTTCGATCCTATCATGTACGTTTTACCGCGAAGCTATCTCGCTACCCTCCACCAAGTCTTAGAGCCCTGTATTTTGTCTAATCTAGAACTAATTCTTTATAGTATTCTCTCTTTTTTTTCGTTACACAATTGCTTGAATTTTTGATTGTACTTTAAATAATTCAGTCTTGCGATGTCAGAGAAGGTCTTACGAAAAATACTCAGCCATTAAAAGGACAGCCTACGATTATTAAAACACGCACCGTCGTACCATTTTTGCTAATAGACAGTATTGGACTTCGTAGTATGCTTCGAAAATTTTTTAATTATACCAACCATAATTTCAATTTCGTCATCCAGATTATTTAAGGGTATCAAGGTATCTATCCTGAGTTTGTACCTTTAAGCATTTTGTAGACGCCAATTAAGCTTAAGTAGTAGTTTTAATGTTTTGCTCATGGCAAGGATAACAAAGTTCTTAATACAAAGATATGGGGAAATGGTCATGGAGTATACTTTATTACCCACCATAAATTTGACAATTCGTGGAGATAAGTTGTAAGAAACTGCCGCAATGTGATTTACGGAAGCATCGTTTCCACCAATAAATGTAAATTTGCCTTCATAATCTGCGTCCGTTTAAAATTAACATATTAATATTCTTCACATAGGTCTTACAATTTTCTCCCCTTGCTGTTCAGCACTAAATCGTTTGAAACCCTCTGACTTCTAAAACTAGTACCTAGGTCTAGTCCCTCAGGTATTGACTATTCCTGTCCTATTCTTATATTGAAATCCCCAATTATAATAATATTCTTACTACTAAAACAATTCATTAATTTCTCAAAGCTGTTGAAATCATCTTGCCATTTGCTGCCATTAATATAAGCTGGCAAAAGGTACAATGTTTGCGCGTAATGCTTTAATTCTATTGAATCGCTATCATTACACCATATGAACTTTCATATTGTATTTGCGATAATACATTTTTTAATTCCAAGTTTCATTTCTCGAAAATTGAAAATCGAAATTTTTTTTAATTTTTTCTTTTTCTTCAAAAATACGTAAAAAAAATTTTAAATAAAAATTCCTAACGGTTCTTGAGTTATTTACATATTTAAAAATAAAATTATATAACTTTTAACGAAAACAAACTTTAAAAGCGTTTTTTCTCGAAATGACTTTCTTTTGCGGTTCCCACGATATCTCAAAAACTAATTGACTTATCGATCTGAAACTTGGTGCATTTTCTTTATTAAAGTATTTGTCAGTGAATGAACTATTATAAAAACTTAATATGCATTCGTTTTCTGTTTATTGGCTCCTGTTGGTGCATTTTTATGCTTTTTTTCAAATACTCATCAAATTTACAATTATCGGAATTTTGACTTTATTTTTAGTTCACTCACTAGAGATAACACTCCTAAGCACTACCCTATTGGTTTTTTTTGTTCCCGATCTGCTGGACATCCGCTACAGTGGGAACCGTTTTACACCTCTTATTTGCGACCTCTACTTTCAACGGTCACATATAAGGCGAAAACGGACAAGAACTCTCTCTTCTCCAAAAAAAACCATCGGCCAAGAAATACCTGAAGTAATAAAGTTGAATAAATCAGAGCGATCAGGAAAATAGTTGAATCAAGCTGACAGGTAATATTTGCTACATTTTAAGAATTGAAAGCAAATAAGAAAACCCACCATATTGAAGAATTAAAAGGTGGTTGATAAGACAAAAATATTACGCGATTATTGTGACAAAACCGAATCAACGGCTTGAAATCGTGCCGTACTCGATGAGTTTATTGGTTTATTCCATTAGGCTCCAAGTGAGAGGCAGCTAAATTGGCACCTTCCCAATCTGGATAAACCGTAGTTCGACAGACCAATTTTGTATCGCCCATACACGTCGCGAAAAACATCACGGAAATTTATTTAAAATAAAAAAAATCGTTTTATTCTCATGCGAGTTTTTAATTTCATGCACTCTCGCCTAATTCACCACATTGCACTTGCGTCACAAAGCTTTCACTACAAAATTTATCCATCTACAAAAAATTCACATGGGGCAAAAAAACACACACTTTGAACATAGTTTTGGTGTCTAATATATATATATATACATATATATATATATATATATATATATATATATATATATATATATATATATATATATATATATGTATGTATATATATATATATATATATATATATATATATATATGTATATATATGTATGTATATATATATATATATATATATATATATATATATATGTATATATATGTATGTATATATATATATATATATATATATATATATATATATGTATATATATATATATTAGACACCAAAACTATGTTCAAAGTGTGTGTTTTTTTGCCCCATGTGAATTTTTTGTAGATGGATAAATTTTGTAGTGAAAGCTTTGTGACGCAAGTGCAATGTGGTGAATTAGGCGAGAGTGCATGAAATTAAAAACTCGCATGAGAATAAAACGATTTTTTTTATTTTAAATAAATTTCCGTGATGTTTTTCGCGACGTGTATGGGCGATACAAAATTGGTCTGTCGAACTACGGTTTATCCAGATTGGGAAGGTGCCAATTTAGCTGCCTCTCACTTGGAGCCTAATGGAATAAACCAATAAACTCATCGAGTACGGCACGATTTCAAGCCGTTGATTCGGTTTTGTCACAATAATCGCGTAATATTTTTGTCTTATCAACCACCTTTTAATTCTTCAATATGGTGGGTTTTCTTATTTGCTTTCAATTCTTAAAATGTAGCAAATATTACCTGTCAGCTTGATTCAACTATTTTCCTGATCGCTCTGATTTATTCAACTTTATTACTTCAGGTATTTCTTGGCCGATGGTTTTTTTTGGAGAAGAGAGAGTTCTTGTCCGTTTTCGCCTTATATGTGACCGTTGAAAGTAGAGGTCGCAAATAAGAGGTGTAAAACGGTTCCCACTGTAGCGGATGTCCAGCAGATCGGGAACAAAAAAAACCAATAGGGTAGTGCTTAGGAGTGTTATCTCTAGTGAGTGAACTAAAAATAAAGTCAAAATTCCGATAATTGTAAATTTGATGAGTATTTGAAAAAAAGCATAAAAATGCACCAACAGGAGCCAATAAACAGAAAACGAATGCATATTAAGTTTTTATAATAGTTCATTCACTGACAAATACTTTAATAAAGAAAATGCACCAAGTTTCAGATCGATAAGTCAATTAGTTTTTGAGATATCGTGGGAACCGCAAAAGAAAGTCATTTCGAGAAAAAACGCTTTTAAAGTTTGTTTTCGTTAAAAGTTATATAATTTTATTTTTAAATATGTAAATAACTCAAGAACCGTTAGGAATTTTTATTTAAAATTTTTTTTACGTATTTTTGAAGAAAAAGAAAAAATTAAAAAAAATTTCGATTTTCAATTTTCGAGAAATGAAACTTGGAATTAAAAAATGTATTATCGCAAATACAATATGAAAGTTCATATGGTGTAATGATAGCGATTCAATAGAATTAAAGCATTACGCGCAAACATTGTACCTTTTGCCAGCTTATATTAATGGCAGCAAATGGCAAGATGATTTCAACAGCTTTGAGAAATTAATGAATTGTTTTAGTAGTAAGAATATTATTATAATTGGGGATTTCAATATAAGAATAGGACAGGAATAGTCAATACCTGAGGGACTAGACCTAGGTACTAGTTTTAGAAGTCAGAGGGTTTCAAACGATTTAGTGCTGAACAGCAAGGGGAGAAAATTGTAAGACCTATGTGAAGAATATTAATATGTTAATTTTAAACGGACGCAGATTATGAAGGCAAATTTACATTTATTGGTGGAAACGATGCTTCCGTAAATCACATTGCGGCAGTTTCTTACAACTTATCTCCACGAATTGTCAAATTTATGGTGGGTAATAAAGTATACTCCATGACCATTTCCCCATATCTTTGTATTAAGAACTTTGTTATCCTTGCCATGAGCAAAACATTAAAACTACTACTTAAGCTTAATTGGCGTCTACAAAATGCTTAAAGGTACAAACTCAGGATAGATACCTTGATACCCTTAAATAATCTGGATGACGAAATTGAAATTATGGTTGGTATAATTAAAAAATTTTCGAAGCATACTACGAAGTCCAATACTGTCTATTAGCAAAAATGGTACGACGGTGCGTGTTTTAATAATCGTAGGCTGTCCTTTTAATGGCTGAGTATTTTTCGTAAGACCTTCTCTGACATCGCAAGACTGAATTATTTAAAGTACAATCAAAAATTCAAGCAATTGTGTAACGAAAAAAAAGAGAGAATACTATAAAGAATTAGTTCTAGATTAGACAAAATACAGGGCTCTAAGACTTGGTGGAGGGTAGCGAGATAGCTTCGCGGTAAAACGTACATGATAGGATCGAAAGTTACCATAGAGGATTTTAGTAATCATTTAAAAACGGATTTAAATCCCCCTATAAAAAGTGCTCCTGTGCTATATGCTTCTCCAAATACGCAAGATGCTTTTTTGGATGGGGAAATTTAAATGCATGAGCTGATAACAACGCTAGCAAACTTAAAAGAAGATAAAGCTCTGGGTGCTGACCTCGTGCCCTATGAATTTTATAACAATGCTCCGCATGTATTCCTTCATTGACTACTTAAAGCATATAGTGCAGAAATGCCTGATTGCTATCAGGAATCTGTAATATTTCCATTATACAAAAAAGGTGATGCAAATCAGGCTGACAACTATCGTGAACTTTCTTTTATGGACTCTATTGTCAAGATCTTTGTTGGAATAATCTATCAAAGGTTGACGAAGGTGGAATATGAGCATAGAATTCTCTCAGAAAGTCAAGCTGGTTTCCGTGCAGGGTACCCGACGGTAGATAATATTTATAATCTTATTAGCGTAATAAAGATAGGTCAGCCCGTCAACATTAAGAGGATCTACGCATTTTTTGTTGATTTTAAATCAGCTTTTGATATTATTCCTCGAGATGCACGTTTTTACGGCATATCAGCCAAAATTATGAAATAATTGTGTAAACTTTACAAGAATACCAGATCTAGGGCTTGGGACGGTGAGATTCTTTCTGAAAACTTTGATACCAACTCAGGTGTGAAACAGGGTTGCATACTCAGTCCCCTATTGTTTGCCTTATTTAGGAGTAGGGGTAACTATAAATAGTATAGAAATAAAAATTGTTATATATGCTGATGACATTGTGATACTTGCGCAGAATCTGGTTAAATTGCAAACAATAATTGACGGATTAGACGCTTATTGCAAACTGTGGAATCTCATAGTTAACTTAGATAAGTCTAAAATTATGATATTTAAGCGTGGTGGAGGGGTCAGAAAAGCGTCTGAAAAATGGACTTTTGATAATAAGCCGAAGGTGTAAAAAAATATAGTTACCTTGGCTTCCTGCTAACTCCCAAAATATCTATAAATGAACATCTAAACTCGATTGGAACAGCTAAAGTAAGCCTAAATTGCACTTGGAAGTCTTTCGTACAAAATCAGTGTATAAAGCATTCACAAAAAGACGAATATTCAATGCGGTCAGCAGATCCATTTTATGTTATGCTTCACAAGTTTGGGGATATATGCCATATGATATTGCTGAGAAATTGCAACAGGGAGTTTCAGATCTGACGTGCCAAAATGACTGGGGTGATAGATCTCACCTATACAAACCAAAAATTGTATGGCAGGGGGGGGGCAATCTCAACCGTTTGGGAGTTACAGGGTGATTCATAAATTTAAGTTTTTCATGGTATGCACATTACTCTTTTTTTTTATATCTTGATCTACCCAACACAGCGACATCAGACAAACGCTAAAAAACTACTACCCCAATGGCCTTCCCAAAAATGTCAACAATGTTGATCTCACTACTACCACTGCAGGTACAGTCACAGCCAAAATTGAAAAAAATGTTTTGAAATTACCAAAATTTCAGTATTTTCCCAAATTTTCTCTGAAATTTATGTAATTAGTATACCTCTTTTTTATTTTTATCGGATTGCCCGTCTTATTACCTTTCCAAAAAGGTACAACATGTCTACGTAGCTAAAGTATTTAGAAATTTATACGTAGAAATCCTATCGGAGAATATTATCAAAATCAACAATTTAAAGAAATTAAATTCATATTAACTCAAAAATTATTTTTATTAAATTCAAAATGTATTACAGTGACTCTTAATAACTTACAAAAGCTGTTCCAAATGGCTACCGTTACTTTGGATGCATGTCAACAATCTCCTTCTAAGTCCCTGTTTAAAGTGTGTTGAAGCCAACATCTCCCGTAGTTTTGTCGCTGCATTCCCAATCCTGCTAACTAAATAATCCCTAGTGTTAACAGGGCTTGGATATACTTCATCATTCATTGTTCCCCATAAGAAAAAGTCCAATGGGGTAAGGTCTGGAGATCAAGCAGGTCAAGGAATCGGTGCACCTCGTCCAATCTAGCGATTTTCAAATTTTTTACTTAGTATTGCGTTCACAATGTTAGCCGTATGCGCTGGTACTCCATCGTGTTGGTGAAAAATTCCCCTAATATTATCTATAAGGTTCTCCTCTATTAGATCTACCAGTGTATTGTCCAAAAAGTCCGCATAAATTTCAGTATTAAGCACTTGCGGCAAAATGAATGGTCCTACCAAATGGTTGCCGATGATACCAGCCCATACATTGACACTGAATCTCTGCTAGAATGAGGTCATCTTTGCCCTGTGTGTGTAAGTTTCCGACCAGGTATAGAGGTTACGGAAGTTCGTGATACCATCCCTGGTGAATTGAGATTCATCGGTCCACAGGATTCGGTCCAGAAACACCTTGTGGTCAATGTCGCGTTCCAGAAGCCAAGAGCTAAATTCCAGTCTTCTCTCGGAATCTTCTTCTAGTAGTCCTTGGACTGGGTAATGGTGATATGGACGTAATCTCTCTCGATGAATAACCCTCTAAACCTTAGATAAAGACACCCCTAATCGCATTGCGATTCGTCTCGTGCTTGCTTCAGGATCTTGCCTCGCAATGGTGATTAATTGCTGCACGACGGCTGCAGAAGTTCCCAAAGTTTCGGGTCGTGTCTCCATGTCGTGTGAAGTTACACTTCCTGTTTCTCTTTAACTTTGGAAATCCCGTGTAAATTCCTCTCTTTCGGGTGCTCGCCAATTAGGGAATCTCTTTTGATATTCTAGTACAGCCGCTCTCTCTTTTCCGTTTTCTACACCATAAATGTAAATAGTATCCGCGTATGCCTCAAATGTAAATTTTACCATTTTTTAATAATTTTTGCTTAAAAACAGCCGTACTTATTGATTTGTTTTTCAACTATGACAGGTATTCTTGTTTACTGACCCTTTTTTAAAGCAAAATTTTTATCAGGTACGAGTAACAAAACGCCAGGATACAAGGATGTGAATTCTGGCTAAAACTTTTTTATAACTCTTCTGCAGCAGTAATTAAAACTAATCACTTGTTAACCCAAAACCAACATTTTTGACCCTTTATCATAAAAATTTTGTTTACTTAAAGAATTTGCTAACTAAAGTGCAATAAAATAATTAGGTAGTCAGAGATTTCTAAAAATGCGGTTTTTCTAATTCTTGATCTACCTTGGCATCTTGCACCTTTTTGGAAAGGTAATAAGACGAACAATATAAAAAAAATATAAAGAAAGGTATACTAAACATAATTTTCGGATAAAATTTGGAAAAATTCTGAAATTTTGGTAATTTCAAAACATTTTTTTCAATTTTGGCCGTGACTGTACCTGCAGTGGTAGTAATGAGATCAATATTGTTCACGTTTTTGGAAAGGTTGTGTAACGAAGCATTTTGCTTCGTACATAAATTTACGCTATCGTCCATGTCATTTTATCGACATTTTACTTTTTGCCCAAATCTCATCGTAGATGTCCATAAAAAACTCCAAAGTTCCATGGCATGCAGGTGGGCATGACGTAATTCACAAAATATGCAAGCCCGATTCTTCCCACTAGCTACGTTGTCATTTTAAGTTCTTTGCACATCAACCCATAATCAGTTGGGTGTGTGCGTCCCCGTTGCAAACCATTGGTTCAAGCAGTACAAAGATGCCACTCACAAATGCTCCAGTGAAAGGGCATGAAATGTACGTGACGTCATCTATCCGCTTGTGCGCGATAACCAGATTTAACCAGATATTCTGCTGGCAGCGTGGGTTTGTAAAATTCACACATTGTTCTTCTCTGCATAACAACCCATAATCAGTTGGGTGTGTGCGTCTACGTTGTATAAAATTGATTCATAGTGAAAAGACAGAAAATAGTGGTGGGGAATAAATCTGGGATTCGCCAAAAAGTATAAAATCCAACCGCACAGTAGAGAAATTTGGCAGTAGTATCTCGCAAGGGATCAAGTTCGTATCTGAGTTTGCTTAGATAAAGAAGCTACAGCTCATAAGCACTAGTGGCTTAAATTGGACTATAAAGTCCCAGTAGTTAGATTTGCATGTTCCTTCCGCTAGATTGGCCGTGGTGTTAGCCTCCCAATTTATTCCCGTACCGGACCTTCTGTGGTGTTGGCCTGTTGGTCATTAGTAGTAGTTAATGCTTTTTAGACGTACAATACCATCTGTGGTGTCAGCCTGTTGGTTATTGTATTTTGTAGCCGTACCGGACCTTCTGTGGTGTTAGCCTGTTGGTAATTAGTAGTAGTTAGTGCATACTATTGCTTTATAAACGTACAATACCATCTGTGGTGCCAGTCTGTTGGTTATTGTGCTCTGTTGCCGTACCGGAACTTCTGTACTTTGTAGCCGTACCGGACCTTCTGTGGTGTTAGCCTGTTGGTCATTAGTAGTAGTTAATGCTTGTCAGCAGTAGTAGTTAATGGTGTCAGCCTGTTATTTATTGTACTTTGTAGCCGTACCGGACCTTCTGTGGTGTCAGCCTGTTGGTCATTAGTAGTTGTGCACACTATTGCTTTGTAGACGTGCAATACCTTCTGTGGTGTCAGCCTGTTGGTTATTGTACGTGATAGCCGTATTTCCCTTATATTAAGAATACGACGTACCCAACCTCGTCGGATACCGAATACTATCCACGAGATTCACTGAAATAAGAACCGCCGTCCGTACTTCATCGCATCTCTCTCTCTCACTGAAAGTGTCGACCATAACCCTCTCTATTCACCTACTTTCCCGTAGCATTAGCCGTAAAATAAGAAGCTAGAAGTAAGTAACAATTGATTGTAAACCGAAAAGAAAGAAACCCTGAATAAAATAATTTATATTTATTTTGTAAATGAGTCTTTTCAATTAGTTAAGAACCTTGGACGACTCCAGAGCTCCCGGCAACCCCTCTATTGAGGATTCAGGGGAAAAGACCCTTTACAGTTGTTAAGATTGTTGTTATTAAGCGTTTGTTTGATTTCGCTGTGTTGGGTAGATCAAGAGATAAAAATAAAAGAGTAATGTGCATACCATGAAAAACTGAAATTTATGAATCAACTTGTAACTCCAAAACGGTTGCGATTGCCCCCCCCCCCCCCCCCCCCCCCCTGCCATACAGTTTTTTGTTTTGTAGGTGATTTTGGCACGTCAATCTGATATTAAAGGAAATACTAAAAAACTAAAAATACGCACTTGCCCAGATAATTTTTCCGAATAATTAACCTACGTCAGTAGGTACCGACTAAAGTCGGCCAAATCTGTCGTGTCTATATAATGTTCTTTCTACCCTCTCCAAACATAACCAGTATTCAAAAGTAGTGCTTTTCAAATCATTAAAGTAGAGTAAATTTAACGAAAACAGAAACTACTTGTTAAATCTGGTACAGGTAAACATTATAAAATATTAATTCAAGACGTCATGGAACTAGCGCTTAATAGTTAAGTTGTAAACTTTGAGCTACTATTTCCGGAGCGTAAAATTATAGAGTGTAATAAAGCCAATACATAACGGCAAGGAAATAATAACAATCGAAAGTACCTAAAAGAGACAACAGGCTTAATTTAGTTACATAACAATTCCTGGAGGCTTTATGGTTTTCCCATTTAAGCTTTGAATGGGCTTTCATTGATCCAATAATCGTCCTGTCTTCTCAAGCTCCATGATATGTGACTCCATTACAAGAATTTGTGGATAAGATCAAGCGGAGACAGGCAATTGATGTAAAGTATATGCATATCAGTTAGGGCTAACAAAGTTATTCCCCTAAAATCAGAAAAGCCACACATAAATATTGGGCAACATGTGACAAAGAAGAGCAGTTGGGTATACTACTTTATTGAGGACATGTCCTTATGGATATGAGAACGTAAATATACATGCATGCAGGAAGATTTTAGGGCTATAAATGCAGTTGCCCCAATATCTCGGTCCTAAATTCACAACTGTGGGATGAAAATCTACTACGGTATAGATGGCTGGAAAGATATTGAGGGCCAAATTTATTTCTGTGGCTTTATATATATCCTACTTGGGATATGACCGCACATCTTCCCATTGGACTCAAATTTTTTTAGGTTCATTTTAGATGAATTGATTATTTTAATCCACACCTCTTGTCGCCCTTTGCTCATTCTTTATGCAGTTCGGATTATTGGAATTTACGATTTACTTCCTGCGGACTGAAGCTGTCTGGATTGTTAAATTATTACTCTTGGCCGTGCAGAATTTTCGCAGTACCTTCGTTTCTTAGAATTAGATTTCTTATGGATATGAAATCATTTTTTGTATATTAAAGGATCCAAAAATATATAATATAATATGTATATTTTTGACTGCACTAGTGAAATATGATTGTCGCTTTCAATTACAGACATTTTACATTACACAGTTTCATGTAAATACGAGTTCACATAAGAGTATATTAACTTTGGAAGAAATTACGAAATTAAAGGAATCGTAACGGAATGAAAGATTGGTTCTATTTCAAAACAGTAGTATCTGGCAGTGACATATTCCTTCCGTGTATGTATGTCTGATTGCAAACTTAATTTTATTTTTATTTGCATAATTTTTATCTTGTTTTTGCAACTTTATTTGTTCTTCTGAGTTCCATTATGGACAAATGGGTTTACTTATAATTACGTATTTTTGTAAACTACGAACTAACTGTATAACTTTATGTGCAACCAACTAGGCCTATGTAAATTAATATAGTATAAAGATACTCCCACGGCATATGGATAGTTGAAGCAAAATCGTGACGTTGGCAATTGTGAAATAAATTTAAAAATAATTCATTATTTTGTTGGAATCAGAAATAAGCAGAAGATATCAATAATGTACATATATGTTAAGTTATAGAAACATATTTTACCCAGTGTTTCTATATCATTAGATGAATCCATTGTGCCCATGGACTTCTTATTATTTATTATTCATCATCCAACCTTCTATAAACTCGGTTCTTTTAGAGCCACCCTACCACGCTAAGGAATCTTCCGAAAAGAAGTGGCTATCAACTGTTCTACTTATTCAGTGTGCCAGGACAGGGCACTCACAGAGAACTTCACAATTCGATTTAGCCCTTCTGGATTTGGGAAATAATATATGACTCGAACTAGTTTTTTGGCGCACTCCTACTAGATACTTTGTTTAGTTCTACTATGCCTAAGAAGTAATTTAGTCATCTTCCTACTGTGTTTACACCATAGTTGCCTGGCAGTATAAAATGTGTACTGTGTCTCCCTTAAGGGTACCTATCGGAATTTTTGTCCACGTAACCTCTAAAGAGCTGTTCATCTCAAAATCGTCTTTCGCTTATTCATCCGCTTTTTTTAAGCTGGAAGATTCCTATGTCCAGGCACCTAGCATAGTGTCACTTTGTGATATTTGAAAATTTTCCCCAAGCGATTTTTGCATGTATGCACTATCTTGGACTGAATCAGATGTAATCAAGTAATTATTGAATTTAAGCAGACTGGTGGTGGTAGATTTTCCCTTGAGATACGAATTCAGGAGAGCCCTTTTATTATTATATCTCCTCCTCTAACCAGCGGGATTTCTGGTTACCTAGCTTACTCTTACTCTTGGCGTGATTCCCAGTAAAAAACATGCTGTCAACTAGCGTGATTCCTAGTTATCTTACTTACTCTTGCACTAGCGTGACTTCCTAGTGTAGGAAACTCTTCTAACCAGCGTGATTCCTGGTCATCTAGCGTACTCTTGTATTGGCATGACTTCCAGTACAAGACACTCTGCCAACTAGCGTGATTCCTAGTTATCTTACTCACTCTTACACTAGCGCGACTTCCTAGGACACTCAACTGTTTATCTAGCTTACTCTTGTATTGGCGTGATTCCCAGTAAAATACACTCCCCTAACCAGCGGGACTCCTGGTTTTAAAACTTACTCTTGTAGTGGCGTGATTCCCAGGGCACGATTGTCGACTAGTGTGATTCCTAGTCATCTCGTTCACTCTTACGCTACCGTGCGTCATAGTTATTATTTATTTATCCGTGGCTGTCCATAATCTATACTTTAAGAAGTTATCTTTCTCCGAACTTTCCCCGCAGGAACCTACCCGTCCTTGTTAACGAGGATTTCCGGAGGAAACCAGGCAACCAGCGTTCCGTCTACGACAGTCAGCCGAACGACACCACGAGCCCACGTCTCAAGATAAGTCATTACCTAGATAGAGACACCAGTATTTACGTCTCGACCGACGCACCCGCAGATACAGAGTAAGAAGAGTGCATTACATTATTTGAAAAAGTAAAATTTGTATTTGTATTTGTATTTGAATTATATATATATATATATAAACAAACAAAAAATTGTATGGCAGGGGGGGGGGGCGGCAATCTCAACCGTTTGGGAGTTACAGGGTGATTCATAAATTTCAGTTTTCCATTTCTTTTATTTTTATCTTCTGATCTACTCAACATAGCGACATCATACAAACGCAACACAACCTCTATGAAAATGGCCTTTTCAAAATTGTCAACAATGTTGATCTCACTGCGGCCAAAATTGAAAAAATTGTTTTGAAATTATCAAAATTTCCAAATTTTCTCCGAAATTTATGTAATTAGTATACCTCTTTTTTATTTTTATTGGATTCCCCGTTTTATTAACTTTCCAAAAAGGTGCAACATGGCAAGGTAGTAACAGGATTAGAAGAACCGCATCCTTAGAACTCCCTGAGTACCTAATTATTTTATTGCACTTTAGGTAGGAAATTCTTTAAAGAAACAAAATTTTTAAGATAGGTTAGGTTAGGTTAGGGTGGCGTCCAGCAGCCCTACAGCCGATCAGCCTCACATAGACCTATGAATGGTCCATTGTGTTACCACTTCCGTGGAACCATGCCTGATTGCCGGGTTTAACTAAAACCAGCCGCAGCTGTTAATAAACCTTAGGAGCTGCTTCAGCCCGATGCCGGCTATATCGCCCATGCCACCTAAGAAGTACACGCCCATTGCATTGTACCTTCTTTTGCTAGGCCTAGAGTAAGTGCTGAATGCTTTCCACCTTTTCCTCGTCCATACAACTCCGGCAGAAGTCATTCGTGGGAACGCGCAGACGCTCTGCATGTCTACCGAAAAGACAGTGGCCAGTAATAACTGCCACAATGTTCCGGAGGTTTATCCGGCTTCCGTTTAGCTGGAACACGGTTTTTCTCAAATCCCATTCAGGCCACATCTGCCTTGATAGTCTGCATGTGCTTAAGTTACCCCATCTCTGTTTAGCGAGCTGAGTAGCCTTAAGGTCAATTTCTCTCTTTATTGATTCTAGCGGCCAGCCGATCGATCTGTCAATAGTGGAATCATCCAGTTGTGATCCCTCCTTTGCCAGCTCATCAGCTGCCTCATTCCCTTGAACACCACTGTGACCAGGGACCCAGCAGAAAGTTACCTTGTGTCTCGCCCCTAACGTCCGGAGACTCGCCAGACACCTGCCGACCAGCTGTGACCTGACTAGGTTTGAGTCCAGCGCCTTGATAGCTGCTTGGCTGTCGATGTACAAGTATATCTCGCTACCCATTGGTAGGTTTGGGCGCCCGTGTATTAGGGTTTTTTTTTTTAAGATAAAAGGCCGATAATGTTTGTTTTGAGTTAACAGGTAATTAGTTTTAATTATTGCTGCATAAAAGTAATAAAAATGATAGTGGAATTTTGTTTTATTGCCGATATTAGCTTATGTTAGACAGAATTCACACCCTTGTATTCTGGCATTCTGTTACTCGTACCTGATGGAAATTTTGCTATAAAAAAAGACCAGTCAGCAAGAATACCTATCATAGTTGAAAAACAAATCAATAATGCGGGTGTTCTTAAACAAAAAATTATTAAAAACTGGTAAAATTTTCTTTTGAGAAATACGCGGATATTATTTACACTTATGGTGTAGTAGACGGAAAAGAGAAAGCGGCAGTACTGGAATATCAAAGAGGGGTATTTACACGGGCTATAAAAAGGTTAAGAGAAACAGGAAGCGTAACCTCACACGACATGGAGATACGACCCGAAACTTCGGGAACTTCTGCCGGCTTCGAGCAGCAAATAATCACCATCGTGAGGCAGTACCCTGAGACGAGCACGAAACGAGTCGGAAGGCGATTAAGAGTGTCGTTATCTAAGGTTTGGAGGGTTATTCATCGAGGGAGATTACGTTCATATTATCATCACCCAGCCCAAGGACTACTCGAAGGAGATTCTGAGAGAAAACTGAAATTTAGAACTTGGCTTCTGGAACGCGACATTGACGACAGAGCGTTTCTGAAAAGAATTCTATGGACAGATGAATGTCAATTCACTAGAAGTTGGATCAATTCATTGAGCCGCACGTCCACCATGCCATGGGTCCTGGGTTCGAGACCAGATATTCCAGTGGGTTTTTATTAAGAAATTAAAATAATCCACTCTGTCTTTAGCTCGCAGCAATGCAAAAGAACAAGACATTCAAGTTTCCTCACCTCCCTTACCGTAATTCCCTTCCAGCCAAAACCATGCTAACGCATCAAAGGGTTTTCCCCTAGGATTTGGTCACATCGTATATGAAAAAAAAGGAATAATATCACGAACTTCCATAACCTCCATACCTGGTCGAACAATAACCCATACAGGGCGAACGTGACCTCATTACAGCAGAGATTCAGTGTCAATGTTGGGGTTGGTATCATCGGCAACCATTTGGTAGGACCATTCATTTTGCCGCAAGTGCTTAATAGTGAAATTTATGCTGACTTTTTGGGCAATACACTGCCAGATATAATAGAGGAGAACCCTATGGATAATCTTAGGGGAATGTGTCACCAACACGATCTAGTACCAGAGCATATGGCTAACATTGTGAAGGTAAAACTAAACGAAAAATTTCCTAACCGCTGGATTGGAGCAGGTGCACCGATTTCTTGGTCTGCTAAGTCTCCAGACCTTACCACATTGGAATTTTTCTTATGGGGAACAATGAAGGATGAAGTTTATTCAAGCCCAGTTTACAATAGGGAGGATTTAGTTAGCCGAATTGGGAATGCAGCGACGAAAATACGGGGGAGGCTGGCTGCAATACGCCTTAAACAGGGACTTAGAAGGAGATTGTTGAAATGCGTCCAAAGTGGCGGTTAACATTTTGAGCGGCTTCTGTTACTTATCAAGATTAATTGTAATTATTTTTAAATTTAATAAAAAGCATTTTAGAATTAATTTGAGTTTAATTTCTTTAATTTGTTGATTTGATAATATTCTCCGATAGGCTTTTTACGTATAAATTTCTACATCTTTTCTCTACGTGGACATGTTGCACTTTTAGGGGAAGATAATAGGATGGGCAATCTAATAAAAATAAAAAAGGTGTACTAATTACATGAATTTCGGAGAAAATTTAGAAAAATTCCAAACTTTCGGTAATTGTAAACCATTTTTTTCACTTTTGGAAGTGACTGTACCTGTTATGGTGGAAGTTAAATCAACATTGTTAACAATTTTAGAAATGCCATTGGGATAGTAGTTTTTTAGCGTTTGTTTGATGTCGGTACGTTGGGTAAAAGATAAAAATAAAAGAGTAATGTGCATACCATGAAAAACTGGAATTTATGAATCACCTTGTAAGTCCCAAACGGTTGAGATTGCCCCCTCCTTTGCCAGCAATTGTTTTGTTAATCTACTTGAGATCTATCACCCCATTCATTTTGGCACGTCAGATCTGAAACATCCTGTATATATATAGAAACGCTCTGTCGTCAATGTCGCGTTCCAGAAGCCAAGTGCTAAATTCCATCATTCTCTCGGAATCTTCTTCCAGTAGTCCTTGGGCTGGGTGGTGATGATATGGTCGTAGTCCTCCTCGATTAATAACTATCGAAACCTTAGATAACGACACTTTTAATAGCCTTGCGAATCGTTTCGTGCTCGTCTCAGGTTCGTGCCTCACGATGGTGATTATTTGCTGCTCGCAGTCGGCAGAAGTTCCCGACGTTTCGGGTCGTGTCTCCATGTCGTGTGAAGTTACGGTTGCTGTTTCTCTTAACCATTGGAAAGTCCGTGTAAATACCCCTTTTTGAGATGCTCGCTGGTTAGGGAAGTTCCTTTTATATTCCAGTACAGCCGCTCTCTCGTTTCGGCCCACTACACCATAAATGTAAATAATATCCGCGTATTCTAACATTTTGTAATAATTTTTTTTTAAACACCCGTACGTATTGATTTGTTTTTCAACTATGATAGGTATTTTCCGGCTGACTGACCCTTTGTTATAGCAAAATTTTCATTAGGTACGAGTAACGGAACGCCAGGATACAAGGGTGTGAATTCTGGCTACCACAAGCTAATAGGCAATAAAACAAAATTACACTAACATTTTTATAACTTTTTTGCAGCAATAATTAAAATGAATTACCTGTTAACCCAATTCGACCTTTTATCTTAAAAATTTTGTTTCTTTAAAGAATTTCCTACCTAAAGTGCAATAAGATAATAAGGTACTCAGGGAGTTCTAAGGATGCGGTTTTTCTACTCCTGTGTCTACCTTGCCATGTTGCACCTTTTTGGAAAGGTAATAAGATGGGCAATTCAATAAAAATAAAAAAGGGTTGTACTAATTACATAAATATCGGAGAAAATTTATGAAAATTTGGGAAAATTCTGAATTTTATGTAATCGCAAAATTTTTTTTCACTTTTGGAATTGACTGTACGTGCAATGGTTGGAATTATATCAGTAGTGTTGACATTTTTGGTTGTTTTTTAGCGTTTGTTTGATGTAAAAATATAAGTGAAATGTGCATACCATAAAAAACTGAAATTTATGAATCTCCCTGTAACTCCCAAACGGTTGAGATTGCCCCCCCCCCCCTGCCATACAATTTTTTGTTCGTCTAGTTGCCATCTATTACCCCACTCATTTTGGCACGTCAGATCTGAATATATATATATATATATATATATATATATATATATATATATATATATATATATATATATATATATATATATATATATATATATATATATATATATATATATATATATATATATATATATATATATAGGTATACATATATATTACCTAGCCATTATTAATCATTAACTCACCTTTAATTTAATCAGCGATCTTTTTTGTGTGACTCAGTTGTTCATTTACATTGACACAGTTTCTGCGAGTTTACATATTTCTCAGTGACCTTTTCTCTGTGACTCAGTTGTTTATTTATATTGTCGTGAAATATTTTTGCTTTGCACTCGGAATGGCTACAATCTGGTGTAAATCTTCTTATTTAGCTATTTAACTTTTAATTCTTAAAAATTTCTGTAGCAATATTTTCACGCGTAATGGCTCTTTGTAAAGCGTGCTCTAATGAGTTGTTTAATAATGATGTGGGATGTGAGGGCATTTGCGGTGGTACTTTCCATGGCACTTGACTGGAGCCCTCCACTGGTCTGTCTACATGTAAGGATTGTTTCAGTATCAGGCCCTGTCATGGTTTCCCTTGATTAAGGGAGTCGTCGCTACGCTCTCCACCGACCAAACATTTATAGCAGATAAGGTCAACGAAATAACTTCGAAGTTGAGCGGGCTGGTCACTTCCTTGGATGGCCTTCGAATAATGCAAACTGCGTCTGGTTCACCATCGCTTCCGTCGGCCAATCTGCCGAGTCCATAATGCCTATCATAGATGACATTTGGCGCGGTGTCCGGCACCTCAAGCACGACCTAGATTCATGCTCTACAGCCATTCAAAGGAACTTTGAACTCATTGGCTCAGTTGCCTCTGATATCAGGAAGTTTAACTTCAAAAGGCTCTTTTTTTCATCTGCCTGACGCCATAGCTACTTCTGGCTTAGATTCGGCTACTCCAGAAACTACATCTCCGAATAGTAACTGCCCCACTCGCCGGGATTCAACATCTGCAGCTCCACCTCAATCAACCGAGAAAGTGGTTCCTACAAATTCGCATTCCTCCTTGGCGCAGCCTGCTCCAGATGTTGATGCTACTGTTGGTTCGGTCTAGCCCAGATGGCGACGAGTACTGGTGTCGTCATCAATGTCTCTCCGCCAGTATCATCCCAGTCGACTTCCACCGCATCTACGGTTAGCAAATTTGGCACCACCTGGACTGTATCGGAATGGGAACAGAGACTAAAAAGACTAGGCAGCAAATAATTATCTTCATCAAGCGACCATACTCCATTCCTTCTTAAGGGTGCCCCTCATAACGACAACGTTTCCTGGGTACATAGCTGCCTGAAGTTACTCTCGGAAATGCAGCAACTTCAAGATCTCCATCCCGAACAAGTATGTGTGGCTCATCAGTAACCCCTCCAGCAAAATCTTCACTCTCGGGACTATCGAAATTTCCAAGTGGACTAGGAAGTAATTAATTCAAGACGACCTTCTCCCATACATAAATATAGTATTCAGCCTAATCGTAAGAACATTAGCACAAGTAATAACATAATCTCTCATCAATATTCCGCACGTCTCACCTTTAGCCCTAAACCCCAGTGATCCTTATTCTAATTGGCAGCTCAAAATTTGAGTATTTCCAAAATTTAATCTAAGTACCCCAGTCAAGTATCCTAACTTTATATATTCTCACACCCTTAACCCCTCGGTTCCGCTTACACCGAAGCCCTCGAACACGTCCATCCCAGCCGACAACCCTACCACCACTGTTTTGAGTTCTGTATATCCAGCGCATCCACCAAACCACGCACTTCCAACTTCTTCCGTGTGTCCACCTAACCACAAGCCATCCCCACCACCTCTACTTCGTTTTCCGTCTGTCCCACCCCTCCACTCTATACACCAAACTTTGCACCCGCTACTTTCTCCGTATGCCCACCTAATTGCCATCATCTTCCTTCACCGTCGCCCCATCTCCAACTACTTCTACCCCCACTAATCCTCCCCTTTCGCTAGCAAAAACTCCTTCATCCCAATATCACTCATATATCGATACCCTAATCCCACCTAAAGTTAAATTGACTTTGCGTTCTGCGGATTCCAACGATGGACGATACCTCTTGTGCCGTTTACGGGACCGCCACATTTATGAAAAACTACGTCTATTTCTAGCCTATCTGCACGACAAACCGCATTCCGTCTGTATTGACGGTAAAACCAGCTAAAACGTCATGTTAAGTATACACCAAGAAGGACTGCCCACAGACCCAATCGTCTTACACCAACTTTTCACTAAGTACCATGAATCATTGAATATCCCTTCCCAAAAGATTTCCACCTATGCTGCGTACGTCCGTTCTCGCCGCATTTCCCATCTTCAGAAAAGTCGCAACGACTCCTTAAACTAATTTCACTCCTAATGAACCTGCGGTCTCCGATCAAGTACCTCTTCACAGCACCTTGTCAGTCTATTACCAGAACGTAAGAGGATTTCGCACAAAAATATCCAATATTTTCCTTAACTCCCACAAATTCCCGCACGATATGTTTGCCTTAAGGGTAGGTTCTAGTCGAGCAATTTCAAAAAATTAACTGTTACTTTTTTGCATATTTAAAGTTCTTATAGTGTTTAGAATAAGCCTTTAAAACGAAGACGAAGTTTGGAAAAATGTAAAAGTTACAGCCGATTAAGTGCGAACGCGTAGCGACCGAAAATCATGCCTACGTTCGGGCCACACGCGCGCTGCGCTGTATTGTTTGCTCAGCAGTTATAAAAATTCTTTTATATGTTCTGTTTGCATAAAATAATGTTCCTTGAATGTAGTAGTCAAAATCAGTTTCACAAGGAAGAGAAAGGATTGCTCTATGGTCCTGGAACAGCTGACTAGCTGTAAGAAACAAAATTTATATTTTTCCCACGTTTTTTCTTTGTCAAACTTTAAACGCGTTTTTCTCAAAACCATGTTTTAAGACACGCCGTGCAGAGTTGCAGTCGAACCGTTCAACCGATTGACTTCTTTTTCTACTAAATAAAGATTATTGAATTTAGGGGGCCATGGACCATTTTCAACAAAAAATATTTATATTTACTACTCCTTTAACCACTATGAGTAACAAAAAAAGGACTAAAACATCGGCTTTTTACTTTAAACGGTCACCATTTTATCATTTTCCATGCTCCCGAAAATTTATTCTATTTTGCAAATAACTTTGATGTTTGTGTTTCAGATAAAAGAGGAAGGCGGAATCCTGCACAACGCAGCGCGTTGCACGCGCTTCACGGCTCCAGAAGTGCGCCGATATCTCGCAAATTTTGCAATTTAAAGAATTAAAAAATATTTTTTTGTAAACTTAAGTAAATGTACTAATAGCTGAAAAAGTCGAATTATACATTATTTATCTTCATCTGTGAGAAAAAAATTCATAAACTTCAGCCATTCTTCAGGCCGCTCGACTAGAACCTACCTTTTACTGAAACCAATCTAACACCAGGAATTCTCGACAACGAACTAATCCCTCCAAACTACATCATTTTCCGTGTTGTCGGTTGTGTAGGCACCAAAGATCCACCAGGTCGCGGGCTAAAGACAATATCAGAATTCGTATGTATTAAATTAGCACTAAAAAAGTGTCTTCTGTACATTCTTTGTTGTTATATTCTTCCCTCTCAAGCTCTGGATGTCTACGAGCCTTTAATTAAAGCGATCGACACCCTGCTTGGGATCGCTAACGTCTCCGATGAATTTAATTTATTGGGTGACTTTAACCTCCCCCGTATTCAATGGTCATTGTCTGAGGACTGTTCCTACATTGTTCCCCTTAACGCCTTTTGGACCAAAGAAGCCTTTTTTACCGATCAGCTCTCCGTTTCTGGTTTCTTTCAAGTAAGTAGAGTCAGGAACTTTCTGGACAGACAATTACACTTAATCTTTTCTTCAGACCCAGTTAACTCGGCTGTCGCGAAAAGCATCCATCTAATCTCCTTCCCAGATCGTCACCATCCCCCCTTTTGCTCGTTTTCTCCTACGAACACCCTCATGCCCTTTCAAGCTCCGAGTCTTTTCTTTCCTTAAATTTTCGTAAAGGCGACTTTGAAAAATTAAAGCACTTGCTCTTTAACTCTAACTTTGGCACTATCTCTCAACATCTTCCAATTGAGGTTGATCTTCTTCCTCGTAAAACTACTCCTCATCCCCCGCTCTCTCCGCAACAGGAAAAATAAACGTTGGCAAACTTTTCTTCTAACCCAGACCTAGTCTGACTATTCTTCCTACCTATCTGCTTATACCTCTTTTTCTGAACGTTGTGATACCCTCTACTATGAATAGCTCCAACGAATGAAAGCTAGCCTCATATCCGACCCCAAGCGTTTTTATAACATTATTAATTCCAAGAAGAAATTCAATGATTAGCCCCACCCTAAAGCTCAAGAATACCTCTTCGTCTGATCCTAAAGTTTACATCCTTCGATCCTGATCCCAAACTAATCGCCACCAGTATCAACGGGCTTGAGGACGACTTTCACCCAGGTCCAGATGACATTCCGGCCATCGTTCTGAAAAAGTGTGCCATGCAGCTAGTTCAACCCCTTACCTTGCTTTTCCGCCTCTCGGTTACTCAAGAGGTTTTCCCTCAATTATGCAAAAACTCGTATATTATTCCCATCTTCAAAAAAGGCTGCAAGAACGATGTGCCCAACTACAGACCCATTGCTAAATCATCATCCATACCTAAACTATTTGAAAAATTTGTCTATGATTCCATGTTCTTCCACTGTAAGTCTATCTTCTCCCTCTCCCAGCATGGCTTCCTCAAAGGAAGATCTAAAACCTCCAACCTTACCGACTTCGTTTTTAAAACACTATGTGCCCTGGAAAACGGTAAAGATGTTGATGTTATCGGCACCGATTTTAGTAAAGCCTTCAAAAAGATCTCCCATAACGTTATCTTGTTGAAATTTCATCGCCTAGGCTTCTCCTCCCGATTCATCTCCTGGATTCAATCCTACCTCAACAACCGTCGGTACAATGTTCTTTTCAGCTCATCCATTTCTAACCCTATTGTCGCTCGTTCCGGCATCCCTCAGGGCAGCCACCTCGGTCCATTGATTTTTATCCTTACAATAAATGATGTTGAATGTGTCATCAAACTCTCAGAGCTGTCCATTTATGCTGATAACATGAAAATTATTAAACATATCTCCTGCACGAAGAAATTTCTTGAGCTCAATGTCTCCAAATGCCAGTCCATCTTTTATTCCCGCAAACGTCTTACCACCACCCTGAGAATCTATATGTTAACCGATGTACCAGTCCCTATCGTAACCTCTTTGTGTGACCTAGGAATAATGTGTGAGAGCGAACGCAATTTCCACATTGACAGCATAATTAACAGAGCTAACTCTGCGCTAGGGTTTGTGAAGCACTAGTCTAGAGAGTTCTCCAATCCTTATGTTTCCAAATCTCTCTATATCTCCTTCGTTAGACCTCCCTTGAATATACCAGCCATGTATGGTGACCTACACAAACAATTCACATTAACGGGATTGAATCCGTCCAGCGTAGGTTCATTTGCTTCGCTCTACGTGATCTTTCGTGGGTAGACAGATTCAACCTTCCACCTAATGAAAACCGTCTGAAACTGATCGACTTATAACCTCTTGGTAAACGTCGTGATGTTTCCGACATCCTCTTCATTTATCAGTTATTAACTAGTGCCATAGACTGCCCTTCAATCCTGCTATCTTTACCCATCTATACAAATCCCCGAAACCTTGGGTCCACTCCCCTTTTCCGACTCGACCGCCATCGCAGAAACTACGGTCAAAGTGAGCGAATTACCGGGATGTTACGAATAGTCAACGACCTTCCCTCCTTTGACTTCCATCTGAATAAATCATCTCTTCACAAAGCCTTATATCTTGATCGCCTTTCTTAATTTTTCTTCCTGCCAACCAGTATCTGGAGCATGTCACGCGAAGCGGACAGCGAAAATAATTTCAGGTTCTGGATTTTGTTCATATTTGGTTTAATTGTACTTCCATATGTGCTGAATGAATGTGCATTTTTATTTTTTTTTCTACGAAGCCTTGTTGCCCTTTTCTAAGCCTTTAAAAAATTGACAAAATTTGAGGGGCGGGTGAAAAAAAAATTTGCTATTATTCAAAGTGATAGAAAAAAAGTAAATAGTGTTATTTGAAAGACAAATAAATGTTTTTCTTGGCCGTTATTACAGAGTTGAAGAAAAATTTTTTTTCGTATATAAAACCGGAAGTAAACGTATCAAATCGGATTTTACTTAGCTTTGACATATTTAAAATTTTTTGTTTTATCTCAAAATGTAGCTTATAGTTCATAAATAATATGTGTAAAATTTTAGAACGTGATCTGCATTCGTATCGGAGATAGAGAATTTAAACTTAAATTTTTTCATGTTTCCATTTAAAACTATCGCACTGGCCAAACGCCGAATACGCACTGCACTGTGCGTATTCATATTATGAAACTGAACAGGCATTTACTATACATTTTAAGTTATTTTTTGAGCTATTTAAAAAAAAAATTAAACATGTCGAAGTTTGTCAAAATTTAATTTTAAATATTAATTTTGGATTTTCTACATGAAAAAAGAAATCCAATTTCGAATTCGATACCACGACTGTGAAGAGCATGCAATTTCCTATAAGAATCACTATTTTACTTATTTTTATATAAGTTTCTTAATATGATTCATTACCTTTGAAACAGGTCATACATAACTTTTTCAAAATTGTTGGTTGTCCGCTTCGCGTGAAATGCCCCATCTACTATAATTATAGCTTATATTGTAGCTTTTACTATTTATTTATTTTGTCAGTCAGTTGCTGAGACTGCGGCAATCCGGTATAAACAGAAATATTAGTTGGAGAAATTATACCAGCGAGGACTGGACCCAAAAGCAGCAGCAGCACAGCAGAAGCTGCAGCAGTTCGATAGTGGAATGTAAGAGATCACCGAAGAGAGCGCTTATCATCAGCTTCCGTCGCGTTAATTTCCCTCTACGCGAGTAGTATTCGAAGCATTTTACACAGTCTCCAGTTTTGTGAATGGACTCCACTTATTCAAATCGCATCGAGAATTAGTAGGTTTAAGCAACGTGTTCGAGCCGGCAAAAAATATTTTTCTTTAGTTTGGTTGAGAAAGTGGTTTGTTATTAGTTCGGTTTACTAATTTAGTGGCGAAGGTGATAAGCCAATAAATAAGTGCCGGTGGGCTTGTGTGTCAAAGTGGTGGATAGTGTTGTGTCGCTTGAGTTTATCGTGGAATGGAGAGGACGTGTAATTTTAAGTCTTTTCGCTAGGTGCGCCTTTGCAAACCTAGCATTACAACAGAAATAAAAATTCGGCAAGAAAATCAATTTTGTTGGCACATAAGATGGCCGTCGCTGGCTGTAAAATGTTCGTCATTTAGCGATGTCTGTGAGTGCACGAAAGTGAACGCAAAGAGCTTGTATCAGCCAAGTACACTGAAATGTCAACACAGATGACTTTGATTTACTGAATTTTGTTGACCAAATGTAGTGCGGTAATTAAAATAAAATTAAAATTTTCATAAGCCCGGTATTTAGTGAGAAGTGATCAATTAGCTAGTCCTATTACAGGTCGCCGAGATTGGAAAGGTGTTTATTGTCTACTTTTTCACTTGGTGACTAGTTAAATGGCAGCAATTCTTCGATATCTAACCTTACTTAAATAAGCCTAGTTAGTCAGTTTTATTTTAACCAGTGAAGTGATAAGTGCTAATAAGTGAAGTGAAACAGTATATTGTGAAAAAATATTGTCAAGAAGATTGTGCAACGACTTAATCAGTAAAGTGAATAAAAGTTGTGAAATAAGTGTCTTAATTAATCCGTCGAGCCCGGAGAGATCCACTTACGTTACAATTGGTGTCAGAAGTAGGATTAATTAAGAAGGACTAAAAAAAGTGTGACTGTGAAATTAAATTGAAGTATTGCAGTGAATAGTCCAAATATGGGTCGAAAATTGAAGGACTTACGTGTTCAAGACTTGAAGAGTCAAGCATTGCAGATTAGAGGTATATGAAATTTTCATATGGTTTCTCAGTACTTAAAACTTTAAACGCGTTTTTCTCGAAACCACTTTTTTTGAGCTCGCCGAAGACATAATTCCAGCAAATCTTTACCGATCGACTTGAAATTTTGACAGTAGCTTCGAAATATCTTTCTCCTTCTCTTTCTTAGTTTTTTTATCGAAGATTTGATGGCGTTTTTTTTTTTTGTTAAAAATTTAACTTTATTTTCAAACATGCACCATTTTGTGAAAAATCAATATATCGAAAAAATCCTACGTAGCTCGCTAGCTGTTGTTATATGAAAACTAAAAAATTTTGGTTTTTTCTTCCAGGTCAAAAATTAAGGAGTCTACGTCTTCGGCAATCGACACGCTTTCAAAAATAGGCGCCTTGGGGCATATGCTGCGTAGCCGCCATTTTTAAATATTTTATATTGAAAAAATTACATTTTGTACTTTTTTAGTATTCCTATAAAACCTACTTTACAGATTTTCAATTGATACTTTTATTCAGCCAAAATGAATTCCCGAAAATATGCCTATTTTTTTGTGTGCTACTGTGATTTCCCCCCTTAAGTAAGCTTTTCCTATCTACGAATGGAAATAAAAATGCCCTGATAGCGTTACTTTTTTTTTATATATGATGATGCCAAAGCTCAGGGGATGCCCTATGATGCTTAAGCACAGCCTTGGCAGGAAAGGAATTAAGGATGAGGGAAATGGGTTAGGAGGTTGGGTGAAGGAGGTGTCGATGTACGCTCCGTTTGAAAGTTTCAGGCTGATAAGACGAGGGAAAAACAGAAGATGGTAAACTGTTCCACATTCGTGTTGTTCTGCTTAGAAAAGATTCCCGAAATTTGACGGTACGTCCAAATTTGACCTGGAGAGTATAGGGGTGGGAGCGACTTGTTGATCTTGTATCGCGCGTTGTCATGAGTCTACAAGGAATCAGGCTAGCAATTTCGTTAGAACAACGGCCATGGAAATAACGATAGAAGAGTGAGAGACAACCGACATTCCGTCGATGCTCCAGAGAGTCAAGACCCTCAGAGTTTGAGGGATCGCCAATAAGCTTAACAGCTTTACGCTGGACTTTGTCTAACGCGAACAGTGCGGTGTGTCAGGCCCCTGCCCAAATATGGGAATTATATTCAAGTCTAGGCCTAATGTGGGACTTGTAGATCAGCGCTAAGTCAGGTGGGGTGAAATATTTATTACATCTCTGTAGAAAACCCAAACATTTCATCGCATTTTTAGCGAACGCAAATATATGATCAGTCCAGCTAAGATTGCTGGATATCTCGATACCCAAGATGTTTAGGGAGGGTGAATTGGGTATATTCACTCCCTCGACTGAAATGGGTTGGGGGTGAACTGGGCGTTTAAGGGACATTAAACAGCATTGGTGCTGTCGTCGGTGAAACTATGAATAGGATTGAGAGTAAGGGATAAGAGATCATTAATAAAAAGAAGAAATAAGGTTGGTGAAAGAACTGAACCCTGAGGAACACCGGCATTTATTTCGTAGGAATCAGATGTAACTCCGTCAATTACTACACGAATTGAACGGCCTGACAAAAAATTCTGTATCCATTTAATGAGGGTAGGGTGCAGACCCAATATTTGAAGTTTGGCTAAAAGGGCAGCATGCCAGACTCTATCAAAAGCCTTTGAAATATCAAGAGCGACGATTTCAGACTCACCAAAATTATGAAGACAATGATTCCAACGTTCCGTTAGAGCCGTTAGTAAGTCTCCGGTTGAGCGGCCAGTCCGGAAACCGTACTGGCAATCGTTGATAAGATGGTTGTTTTCTAGATATTTCAACAACTGAGAGTTGATGTGTGATTCAAAAACTTTAGATATGATCGAGGTTAGTGCAATTGGTCTGTAGTTAGAGGGGTCGCATGCCTCTCCTTTTTTAAGTATCGGCTGGACATGAGCAAGTTTCCATACACTTGGAAATATTCCTGTTGAATATGACAGGTGAAAAAGTTTAAGCAGAGGTTTAGCCAAAGCATAGGCGCAGCATTTTAAAACAAGGGGCGAGAAACCATCAGGGCCAGTAGCTTTGGACACGTCGAGTTTTGAAAGTACTCTAAAAACTTCGCGAGTGCGAAAGTGTAGCGTCTTTTGCCTACTAGTACATTGTGATGGAGATGGAAGTGGCTGCGATGAAGGTGGTAAGTATGAATTAGCAGCAAACAGGTTGGCCTTGTCCAATGAGTCAGTAAAAACATTCCCATTATAAATGAGTGGTGGTGTTGACGAACAGGTGAAATTGTTCTTTACGGTTTTTACTAGAGACCAGTAACCCTTACTACCCTTTTGGGTAGAAAAAACCTTCCGTCTGATATTCTGATCGAAATTGAACTTTGCCCGACTAATTGCTGAAGTGCAAATATTCCGCGCATCTCTATAGATACGTCTCAATTCCTCTAAAGGGCACAATTTATATGCCTGGAAGGCTGCTTCCTTATTTTTAATGGCTGCGAAACAGTTATTATTGAACCAATTGGTGTTACTTGGTTTGATGTTCTTGAAGCTATGAGGAATAAAGCGATGCATTCCAAACCAAAGGATGTTTAAGATATAATCGGTGCATTTGTTAACGTGTTCCACAGAAAAGCAATCGGACCAATCCAGCTCTCTGAGATACTTATTAAGTCCCGCCCAATCAGCATTTTTATAATGCCACACTAATCTTTTGGTGGAATTTAGGTTAGTGGTTGTCAGAGAGGAGATGGAGAATTGGGCGGAGATTAGACAATGGTGCGAAATACCCAAGGAAGACGTCAACGAAACCGAGTATTTTTCTGGATGCGATGTTAGAAATAGATCTAAAAGATGCGCGTTGTGCCCTAAAGTATCAGGAACACGAGTCGGACACTCAACCAGTTGCTGTAAATTAAAAGACTCACTAAATAACTCGAAGTGTCTTCTTCCAGACGGGCTTGTGGTAGAAGAATGCCTGAGCCACTGTGTGTTGTGGACGTTGAAATCGCCAGCAAGAACGATTTCAGAAGAGGGGGATATTTCCAAAATCTTATCGATATCGGAGGACAACTTATCAAAGGAACACACAGAAGTCATGGAACACGAAGGAAAGGATCCAGAAACTTTTGTTTTTGAATACAAACTAGAAGTAGAAGAAGAAAATACAGATCTTCTCAATGCCCTGATGTGTGATATGGAATCTTCCAAAGAACAGTTAAAGGCCGAGTTAAAGTTAGCAATGGAAGAACAGAAGACTTCGTTAGCCGAGTTGCAATCAGCGATGGAAGGTTCCGTAATTGAGTTAAAGTCAGCGTTGGAAGCACAGAAAACATCGATGGGAGGTTCCGTTAATGAATTGAAAGCATCGATGGAAGAACAGAAATCGTCGATAGAAGCGTTTAAATCGTCAATAGTAGCTGAGCTTAAGTTTTCCCTTGAAGAAGTGAACTGTCTTATGAGGTAGCAAGACAAGCCTCAAGGAGTAACGGACGCCTAAGAGAGGTAACCGAAATAGAAGATACCTGCTGTCGGGTCAATGCATTGTAAAGGCGGAGTCGATTAAAATGCTGAACGTGTAACAAAGAGGGCCACCTTCAAAGATAGGAGCGATAGAGCTGTAAGCCTAACAGGGAACCGATTAAGGACCAACTCTGCGGGGAAGTATATAATGGCAGTTTAAAGTTATGCCCATTGAACTTGTAAACCGGATTGTAAATACTGTTCCCGTCTGAAAGGGAAATGCGACCATATGATTGTAAAAAGAGCAGCTGTCGTACGCTTGATAGGATGAAACAAGGAAGAATTTGAAGCAGCTCAACGAGAGGGCGATAATATATCTCCAATCTTGACGTGGACTGAGAACGATGAAAGGCCCCAATGGAAAGATATTTTAGACAGAAGTGCAACATTGAAGATCTATTGGGCGCAATGGAATTCGCTGTGTTGATGATGCAATATTGAAAAGCAAATTGGAAACACCCGACGAGTCATCATGCTAAATGCAGGTATTAGTTCTTAGGAACAAAATACAGGATTTTCTTGAAGAATTTTATAACGGTGCTTCGGGAGGACATCTTGGAGTCAATAAGGCTTTGGTGAAATTAAGAGTAAGATTCTACTGGTTACATAGGCGGGCGGATGTGGAGCGGAAGTTTGTTAGGTTCGCAATAAGAGACCTTCCATGGAATGATTCACTCAGTCTTTCTTCTTATGTGGATCGCCTCCGGTTGCTTAATATGCACTCGTTGAAAGACCGACGTATACTTGCTGATCTAGTCTTTACTAACCAGCTTTTGAACTCAAACATAGATTCTTGCACTCTCGCAGGTATGGTTTCTTATATGCCTACCCCGTATAGCTTTAAGAGATTGCCTTTACTGCATGTTGTGCACTCTCGGTCTAACTATGGTATGCATGAGCCTATAAATCGCATACGTAGAGCCATTAATATGTGTATTTGGCCTGACTCTTACTAAGGATTTGCTGAAACGATCTCTGTTGCCTATGCACCCCTGGTTGTTGTGTATGGGCGTGTTTTAGTTGTTTTATTAGCAATGTTTTTTTGTTTGCTTGCGGGTGTGGGAGCTTCATTTGCCTCAATATATTGTTATATTCTGGCGAAAAGGCTTCTGCCTGAGAAGTGCGCCTTCTGGGTAAGAAGGATTAATTCTGTTTAAAAATCAAAGCTCAAAGCAAAAGCGCCTCGCCATTAAATTCTGACAAACTACATCGCCTTATCCAAGGTCCATCGCTGCTTGGACTTGGAAACGGTACGTAAGGAACCTAGCAATAAATAAAACTAAAAATAAATGTGTTACATAAATGGGGCTTTTCGGGCTCGACGGATTAATTAAGACACTTATTTACAGTCACAAATGTTCACAATTTTATTAGTCTTAACTTTTCTTTACATGTTTTCTTCACAATATAGCAACGCATCACTTTTCTAATTATCAGTTATCACTTCATGGGTTAAAATACAACTAACTAACTAGGCTGATACTCAGCCCTATTTATATTACTTAGCTTAATTCTAGAAAGTTCAACAACTTAGTTCTAGCAATTTCCGTTACTCATTTTCACCACACCAAGTCACTACAGGTTCGAGTCGGCCTTGACTTCATACGGCATCTGATGGGACATGCGCATTGCATAACTTGATTTCGTTTTCATCACGTAGCCTTTGCCAGACTACAGTGCATGTTACACTGTCTCCTCTTAGGACTGTTCGTCCCAAACAGTTGTATCTCCTTGGTATGGCTGTATTCAGTCAATGTTCACGATCTTCTTTTTGTCTTTTGGTCCCCGCTGTATCCTGTAGACCACACCGTTGATGCGTGTTAGAATCTTGTATTGTGCTTCCCACTGCTGTTGACGCTTCGGTGATTTTCCTTTTCGTCGCCGCGGGTTGAAAAGCCAGACGAGGTCTCCTTCCTTGAATCCGCTGGAATTAGCTCTGATGTTGTATCATGTTTTCATTCTATTGCTGGATGTCCTGAGGTTCTTTCTGGCAAGTTGACGGATTTCTGCGAGAGTCTTCCGAAGTACGGTTATGTACTCTTCAGTGTTTTCAGTATCTTTTTGAAGTGTTCCGAACTTCAAATCACTGGGCAGTCGAATCTATCTTCCACACAATTTTGCAGGGTGTCTGTCCTGTTGAGTTATGGACGGCTGTTCGATAAGCTAGTAGAAACATCAGATTGTAGCTATTCCAATCCCGTTGATGGTCATCTACTTCTTTCCTGAGATGCTCGGCCACTGTTCTATTAAGTCGCTCAACCATCCCATCACATTGTGGATGAAGTGATGTTGTCAGCATCTTTCTTACTCCAAGAATCTCGCAAACCTTCCGGAATACGGACGCCAAATCTGCATATCCAGTTTGTTACTAATTCCTCTGCCACTATCTTTGCTTCTTGATTCGAGATCGGCCATTTACTGAAGTAATCCATTACCACTAAAATGTACCGGTTGCCCCGATCTGTCTCTGGGAACGGTCCCGCAACGTCAATCGCTATTCTCTCACACATCCTCCCGCGTATGTAACCAGTAGAATCGTTCACTTAATTTCTCCAAAGTCTTATTGACGCCAAGATGTCCTCCCGAAGCACCATTATGAAATTCTTCCAGCAAATCCTTTATCTTGTTCCTGGGAACTAATACCTGCGTCCGGCATGATGACTCGTCGGGTGTTTCCCATTTGCGTTTCAATATTCCATGTTCAACGCATAGCGAATTCCATTGCGCCCGGTAGCTCGTCAATGTTGCACTTCTGTCTGAAATATTTTTCCATTGGGGCCTTTCGTCGTTCTCCTTCCATGTCAAAATTGGAGATATATTCTCATCTTCTCGTTGAGGTACTTGAAATTCTTGTCAAGGGGACGACAGTTGCTGTTCTAACAATCACATGGTCGCATTTTCCTTCCAGACGGGAACAGTATTTACAATCCGTCTTACATTGTCGTCGTGAAAGTTCTACTGCATTTCCATGGGATCTACCGTTCCTATGGATAATTTCAAAATCATAGAATTGCAGTCTTTCTAGCCCTCTTGCCACCTGTCCTTGAGGGTTTTTAAATTGCATCAACCACTCTAGAGACGCATGATCAGTTCGGAGAGTGAATCTTTGTCCATAGAGGAATTTATGCAAATGCTTCGTTGAATCAACAATAGCCAGGAGTTCTTTCCTCGTAACACAGTAATTTCTTTCTTGTTTTGATAGAGCTCTGCTATAGTATGCCACCACCTTTACGTGCCCGTTTACTTCTTGTGACAGCACAGCGCCAATCCCAACGTTAATGCATCGGTATCCAATTTAAAGGTCTCACTCGCCTTTGGATAAGTAAGTACAGGTGCATTGCAAAGCACCCACTTCAGTGGTATAAAGCTGTTTTCTGCTTTTACTGTCCAAACGAATGCCTTATCCTTCTCTGTTAGCTTATGCAACTTCTTTGCTATATCAGCAAAATTCTACACAAAGCGTCTGTAATAAGTGGCTAGTCCAAGAAAGCTTCGTAGCTCGTGTTTATCTTTCGGAGGGGGGGGGGGGCAGTTCTTCACTGAAGTTATTTTCTAAGGATCCGTGCTAACTCCTTCTGTTGGTACCACATGCCCAAGGTATTTGACGTGGTCTGCAAAGAGCGTACACCTTTTAAGGCTTAGTTTTAGTTTGGCTGACTTCAGTTTCTGGAAAACTTGTCGTAGATTTCCTAGATGTTCTTCAAAGTTTCGTCCAATTACAATAATATCATCCAAATATACCAGGCAGGTTTTCTAGTTAAACCTTGTAGGACAGCGCTCGAATATTGCTGGAGCATTGAAAAGTACAAAGGGCATCACTTTAAATTGCCACAATCCACTTCCCACCGCGAATGCTGTCTTTTCCCTGTCATCTGGATCGATCTCGACTTGCCAGTAGCCGCTTTTGAAGTCCAACGTTGAAAACCACTTGGATCCTGATAAGGTATCTAGGGTGTCTTCTATGTAGGGTAGTGGGTAACCATCTTTCTTCGTGACATCATTTAGACGACGGTAGTCGACACAGAATCTTGTTCTGCCATCCTTCTTCTTTTCTAGCACCACTGGTGACATCAATGGACCCCTCGACTCTTCTATTAGAGCTTGCTTACACATCGTTTCAACCATTTCGTCTGCTTCTTCTCGCTTTGCAAGTGGTAATCTTCTTGGTGGTTGCTTGATAAAAAATTGTCGACCCGTTATCATAAAAATAAGAAGAATTTGCTACCTAAAGTGCAATAAGATAATTAGGTAGTCAGATATTTATAAAAATGCGGTTTTTCTAATTCTTTGCCTTCCTTGGCATATTGTACCTTTTTGGAAAGGTAATAAGACGGGCAATCCAATAAAAATATAAAAGAGGTATACTAATTACATAATTTTTGGAGAAAATTTGGGAAAATGCTGAAATTTTGGTAATTTCAGAACATTTTTTTCAATTTTGGCCAAGACTGTACCTGCAGTGGTAGTGTTGTGTGTGTGTAATTCTAAAGCTTGTATTAGAGATGTATAGCAGTACCTTAGTCCCGCCGGGATAGTCTGTAACAACCCTGCTGCTCCACTTCTAAGTTCCAAGATAAGAGGTGTAGCTTTTTCTTCGTCAATCCAAAAGTTTATTGCTGCTGCCGTTTCGAACTGGAGTTTGTATGCTTGCCAGGGCGTTTGGCCGTCAAATGTTGGAGGATGAAGCCTTTTGTTGACAGTCACATCATCAGTGCATTGAGAAGATCTGTCATGATTGGAGTACTTGTTTCTTCCTCTTCTAGCTCGTCTTCAAAACGAAAACCTCTGGATCATTTCCTTCTTTTTCCATAGCTCCTTGTACTAACGCTACCAGGGCACATTTATTTCCAATTGTAGGTAGGGAACGCTTATTCAATTCCCCCTTCAAGTCTTGAAAACGAAAGTCCTTCAATTTGCGACCCATATTTAGATTATTCACTGCACTATTTCACTTTCATTTCACAGTCACATTTTTTTTTTTTACTTTTTTTTAGTCTTTCCCAATTAATCGAATTAATTAAGACACTCATTTACAGTCACAAATGTTCACAATTTTATTATTCTTCACTTAATTAGTTCTCTTTACAATTTTCTTCACAATATAGCAACGTTTCACTTTTCTAATTATCAGTTATCACTTCACGGGTTAAAATACAACTTACTAACTAGGCTCCTACTCTGCCCTATTTATACTACTTAGCTTAATTCTAGAAAGTTCAGCAACTTAGTTCTAGCAATTTCCGTTACTCAGTTTCACCACACCAAGTCACCACAGGTTCGAGTCGGCCTTGACTTCATACGGCATCTGACGTTTTGCTGGTTTCCGAAATTCAGGACATGCGCATTGCACAACTTGATTTCGTTTTCATCACGTAGCCTTTGCCAGACTGCAGTGCATGTTACAAGTGATTTAAATTAATTGCTTGAATTTATTAAAATAATAGCACGTGGTACGTGATTAGGAAAGTTCTAGATATACATAAAATGAAAAAAAAGAAAGCACCAGAGCGCGAATGGACAAAAATGATCGCAAGAATTGAATACTTCCAACACTTACTTTTTTATAATTGAAATGATCAATGCAAATATCTGATCAGTTACGTGATTTACACGATATAAAATAATAAACAACTTTTTTAAAATTCTTTACATAGTTTCACTATCCAACGTAAAGTCAGCTAAAGAAATATCCGAAAAACCGGGAAAAGTGAGGCAATTTGTTTTTGAAAAAAAGTGGCCACCCTGACTAGAAACCTTACGAATTTTAGTAAACACTTCTTCAGTCATAGAAGTTTATGAAAGCCAGAAATGCCGAAACGTGGTTCTGTATTTGACCATAACGGGGGGACTTTTTGCACCATTAAATTAAAAATTGGCAGTGTCTATTTACCACCCTCAAATTGCCATGTAATTTCCGTGTACACGAAAAGTACACGGAAATACATGGAAAGTACACAGAAATACACGGAAAGTACACGAAAATTACACGGAAGTTACACGGAAATAACACGGAGGTACCTCCGTGTTATTTCCGTACAGAGAAGGCACGCGGATGTACACGGAAGTACACGGAAAGTACATGTACAAACACCACGGACTACACGGAACTACACCTAAGTGCAAATAGTCACTTATATGTTCATATTACTGGTAAGAGTTTATCACAGCCTGTTCCAGTTACAAACCTGGTGGGGGGGGGGGGGCGTGTTGTGTACCTCTTCCTCCCAGAAAGACTAATAACAATTTGACGGAACATGTTGCGTACACGTTCCGTCAAATCTTTATTACACTTTCTGGGAGGAATAGGTGTATTAATCAGGCTTTTAGTTGCTTTATTAACTGGTGTATTAATCAGGCTTTTAGGCTGGATATATATTTCTTCTATAATAATAACTTAAAAAACATGCTCTTTAATAACAAAATTATTAAAAGGACGGACATCTCGGAAAAGAGTGGTGTATATAAAATCAATTGTGCAGACTGTCCGGAAATATATAGTACATAGGAAAGACAAAAAGGTCGTTGAAAACCCAATTTACTGAACATGTTAATTTGGCAAAAACAAACAATCCGACTTCAAGACTATCAAAGCATATAAAATTTACAGGACACAAGTGCAATATGAACGACTTAGAATTAATACATGACTTAAGAGGACATATTTTAGATAAGTACGAGATTTATGAAATTAGAAAGGCTAATGATGACGGTTTTACTCTATTAAATGACCAAACAGATTTAGAATAGAAGTTATACACTGTAATTTATAATAAAACGCGTTATCCCGAAAGTAGTGTTTTTTTAGCTGCCGAGTAAGACTTCTCATAAAAGTATTGGACCGATTTCAATAATTTTTTTTTCTATTTTTCAGAAAACATACCGCTATGTTTTTCCGAGCACGATTTGCAAAATTTTATTTTGTTCCATTTTTATAGCCTCTAATAGGTCAAAACATGACGTAAAAATTGAAAATTTTACAAATTGTTGCATCATTTTTACAAATTGCAAAATAAAAAAAAATCTGTCTCGGGAAAACATAGCCAACGTAACTATGATTATAAAGAATATCAATTTTCAGATTACAGATTACCCAATTGGCTACAACTTTGTTTAAGTGGGACCCATGCAGTTTCAACATCAATGTCATCAATGACGTTTCAAGGTCGCGAGAGTTATTTTTTGTCGTCTTCAAAAGTATAATTGAAAAGTCAAAACATGTATTTTCGAAATAAAAAAAAAATTAAATGTATTTAGTAGATCCTTCGCAATTTTTTCCTAAAAAAACCGCTTAATTTCTGTCCTCGAGAGTAGAGGACCCCCTTAATTGCGTAAGCTTATATGTATTTATAGTATTTGTTTGTTTGTGCCGAGCTTTGTGTTAATTTATTTATATAGTAATAGTCAGTCTAAGCCCTGATGATGCCCTCGCAAGGCGAAACGCGTAGGCTCATTTATAAGAGCTTTTAAACAAAATTTTTTTTTAAACTAAAATTATAAATTTGTGGAATTAATAATAACTTGTTTAACTTCTAAATGTGTAGAAATATATTCCACCAAACAATGTTTGAGAAATCGGTTAATGCAAATAAAAAAATATCGTTTTTAAGCTGTCACCTTGTTGATATCCTTTAATAAATAAAAAGAAAGTGAATAGGCAGATAAAATGAAATAAAACGGAAATTGATAAAGGAACTAAACTTGAAGAAGAAACTGGGAAGCTGTCCTATAACTGGACAAAAATATGCTTTTGTAACCCTGCGAGTAAGAGTTAATCGAAATCTAATAAAATATCGCTCAGCAAGATAGCAGGACGTTACTCTTGGGACAGTTGTGGCGTGAATGGGGTGGAATTATCACTATACCTTCCCTTTTGGCTAGTTTACTTTATTATAACTAAGCTCATATTAACATTTAACTAAATGAAAGGCGCACTCCTCCTAATCACTCATGAACAGCTGATACTAATAACCTCCATTCAAATCTTTGGAAATTTTTTTGGAAAATCAAGTTTTCTCTGACATGAGTAATACTTGACAAGAAAAGCATAATTTATTTTGATGTCTGCTTTTAGAAAATTCTAATAAGTTTCATTGATAAAAATGAATTTACTCTTAAGATCTACAATACGAAGTGTGCGCTCTTTGCTCATACAGCCCCAAAATATCTATAATAATAATTTGGAAATAACTTCGAATAAATTTCCCTTCTTTAAAATTGAAAGAACTTTTACGGATTTCAACAATCCTAGGCCACCTGATCCTTGCGCTTCTAAAGAAAGTAAAGATAAAGAAAAAACAACAACTTCGGACAAGAACGACATCTATTCTACTGATCCTTGTAAGCCTAAAGATCAAAAAGAAGCTAAGCCGAAGGAAAAAGCACAGAAGCCAGACAAGTATGCCAGTGATCCATGCAAACCAGCTGAAAATAAAAAGGTCTCTGCAGAAAAAGCAAGTAAAGCACGTGAAGCAAGTGAAAAGAAAAAAGCCATAGCTGAGAAGAAGCGAGCTGACAACCTCAAGAGGTTCAAATATTGGCAAGCTAGATTTCAATGTCCAGACGGATTGCCTGTTTTCCTAAAATTGGGAATGAGGGACAAAATTCTTTATTATTTAACGATAATTCTATGTTTTGCTGGCATTACAGGAAGTGTACATACATTTTTGACTTTACCCTAATTTTGTTATTGAATTATTGTACTTTACGAGTATTAAACCAAGTCAATTACAACACATTTGGTAAATGACTAAATCGTGTTTAAGATTTGGAGTAAATTTGAAGGAAATCGAGTTAATAAAAATCCTGCATATATAAAAGCGAAACGTGTATTTTTGATTTGTTAGCTTCCTTAGATAAATCAGTATAGTATAGAAACATGGTTTAATATTTTCATTGGTGTTACCGTAAAATTTGAGCTAAGCACGCCATAGGCAGTGAATATAAACTGCGCAAAAAAAAATCGTCGTCCGTAATCATAAATGAAGGCATGCAAAGAAGCTAAAAATTCAGTTTAACATAGTAAACTGCATAAACCAAAGTTTATGAGCACGAACGAATTTTGCACGAATTGGTAGCACTGCTTAATAGAGCATAAACAAACAACTATTTTATATAATTAAATAACCTAGTGTAATTATGTCTATTAAATGCAAAAGGGGCCATTTACAGTTTTTGAAAAAACCGTATTGAATAAAATATTAAATTTCTTGTAAGCCTATGACAGTCTAACTTACTAGCCCATTGCACACGTCTTTTGAGAAACAAAAACTGGGATTAGTTTCAAAGATTTATCTTTTCCATAATAATGCAGAATCAAAAGTGATAATTTTCAATATCCTAAAATTGATAGACACAATTACTTCTCTTGAGACATATGAGATTCACTGAGGGTTCTCTTTAGTATTGCAATCTAGAAAGTAAGCCAGCGAATCTTTCACGCTAATATATTTTTTCAGTAAACCAATCGAGGGCACTAGTCGAGGGACTTTCGAGAGGTACTTTCAAGAAAACTTAATTCGAGTCACACCATAAAACCACTGCCTTCAAGATCTTTCAAGAAGTATATTCCTCTCACAAATCTCTCTCTGTGGCCTATTTCACCAGCCTTACAATTTTGTGATTGTAATGATTTTTTCTACAAATTTGTGCGAAAAATTTAAATCGCATTTCACAAAATTTTTATTTGTACATAATTGTAATTGTAATTTACAATGAAAAAATTGTAAAATATTCCCAGTTCTGTGTCACCAAATATAATTTGTAATCTAAGCTTACAATTACAATGTTTGAAAAATGTTCACATAATTGTGAGCTTATGTTTCACCAAATCCAAGAAATTCACAAAATTGGTTCAGTTGTGAAAAATATTCCACAGGTCAATGATCGTTTGGTAAAGTTTTAAAGATGTATTTCCAACGATATCATAGTATGCATGAAAGTAGTGATTCTAAGGATGTTCAATATAACAGAATTCATATTTATCTGGCGCGGATTAATTTTGATATAGCAAGTGTGTTTAAATTTAACGAAGGATTTCATTTGAGTCTATCTAAAGTAGAGAAGATAATAGTAAGGATTGGGGAAAAAATGCAACATAAAACTGGGAAGAATTGTGCATTAACGGAAATGTTTTGTCACCTTACGTTGGCTTGGTGATGGTGCACAATAGCATGGGATAGCCGACTTGCATGGAGTTTGAAAATCTACAGTATGTAGGAACATTCATCGCGTATGTGTCGCAATGATAAATTTTTATTATGACAAGGTTGTTTTCTGGCCTAAGGACAACCCCGCTAATATTGGGGAAAAAATTTTCGAAATTCCTGGTAAGTGATACAAAATTTCAAATCTGTAACTGAAAGAAACTTGCGCTTAAATTAATTTTTTTGATACATAGGTATGCCATGTGTTTGCGGATTCATAGATGGAGCATTGATCAATATATACGCTCCAAATGACTTCAAATCAGCTTGTGTTGACATATCACTCCATAAATTATATGTTAGGGTGTGGAACAAATTACACATTTTACGATGCCTTCATTAATTGGCCTGGAAGTGTCCATGATTCCAGAGTTCTCCGAAATAGTCCACTGTATGAGAAGTTTGAAGATCGATTTCGACATTTCCCTCATGCTGTTTTACTAGGAGACACTGCATACCATTTAAAGGATTTTTGGTGACCCCATTCTGTTGTAACAGACCGCTACAATCGGGCGCATAAATCCACTCGAAGGATTATAGAAAATTCGATTGGGTAACTCCCTCTCTTCGGTAATGCCTTTATTATAAGCGAATATTTACCAATAATATCGATAATGATATTAGCGAGATCTATTTTGTTGGCCACCTCTTAACCCTGGTTTTTTGGCATTATCTATTTTAGCCAAGTAATTAAGAAATTTTAAAGTATTTATCAAAAGGATTTAATATTATTTAACATCTTGCTTTTGATGTTGGGTTTCGATTATCTTTAGTGTTGGTGTGCTTTTGAATTGTTACCGCTTCTAATGTGCGAAATCTACCATTTAAAAACTCCTTGAGATCATTCCAGGAAGGTAAATCTTTTCGGGAGGATAGACTTTGCTCCCAAAGCTGATGTGTCTCAGAAGGTTATCTTTGAACTATTAAATATACAACTAAAACGTCCCAATTGCTAATATCAATTTCAAGATTCGCGAGAGCATGTAGGCACTCCGTTGTGGTGTCAAGTAGACCTTTAATTCCCTGTGCAGTCTCCTGAGTTAATGGATTTTGTGATAGTAATGATTTTAACACTGTATTAACCAGAACTCTTTTATTGTTATATCTATCCTTTAAGACATTCCAAGCCGTTTCGTAATTGCTTCCCGTGAGTTGAAAGTGACGTAATAGATTTTCGGCTTCGCCACCAAGATGCAATTTTAGAAAATGCAACTTTTGTACACTAGAAAGGGATTCATTTTCATGCACTAGGGTCTTGAATAAATCATGGAATGCGGGCCATTTGTCATA
The DNA here is from genome assembly GCA_964036015.1 of Leptarthrus brevirostris. Lineage (NCBI taxonomy): Eukaryota > Metazoa > Arthropoda > Insecta > Diptera > Asilidae > Leptarthrus > Leptarthrus brevirostris. The sequence continues at coordinate 103,838,899 of OZ038371.1, forward strand.
GTCACCATAAAACTTTTCCAGTGATATTTTGGGCAATTTCAGGGAATTTTCCCCTTTTTGTTGCATTACTACGACTTTGGGCTGAGTTTCGGGTTCTGATGAAGGAGATTTTATTGATGCAGTAGTAGGATATTCCCTTTCAAACCTTTCCTCGATCAGTAAAGTTTTTAACGAAATAGGATTCCATTTCAGAGAATACATCACTCTTAAAATAGTCTAAATCTTTCGCATTGTTTGGATTTGAAAGTTTCATCACAAGAAGCTCGCGATGTCGATGTAAGGCATCATTCCAAAGCTCTTGAAAGTCGTTGAGCCTTTTTGCATAATATTTTTGTGTACGCCTATCTTTACCGTCTTTATTGTAGTTTGCAACAAATTTTTCTATAATTTCCTTTTGTGCCAATTGCAGCAAAATTAATTCGTTCATGTTGATTTGTAGCGTAATAACGAAAAATAATAAGAAATGTAGGACTTACCAAGCTCTTTCTTTCGATAATCGTTTTTTGAGGTGATGATCAAATCTTCTTAAATTGTGGTGATTACCTGCTATGCTGGTTTCGAAAATTTCTGGATTCCAAGTGCGGTTTTCAAGCAGAAGGTCACAAATGATGTTTTCAAGAAAATTTTCAACACAGTACGATTTTTAGTAGATCTCAGAGTAACTTTTTATGCTTTCTATAGGTATATTACTTTCCGTTATCCGGCTCGAAGGACCAAATGTTCGTTTGCACATCAAAAAATTGAAAAATAAACAGGATGTAATCACACAACGTTTCGTTCTGGAGTAATTTAATCCCAAGGTGTTAAATATAGAAAAAAAAACGGTTTGTACTCGCCGAGGTTCGAACTCACAACCTTCACTTCCACAGTCTCAGTCACTATCCACTGAACCAATTATGTTTTTTAACAAGTTATCTTCTGAAGTTAATAAGAACACTCAATTGACATCAAATTGTACTTTAATTAACTCACTAGAATTCAATATAAGTTTTTTACAAATTCAAAATGAATTAGATTTCAAATTCAATAAAAAGCACTCGAAAATTATTGATTTAATTGTTTCTACGTTCAAACTGCACCACAACACGAAATGTTTAGATTTCTTCACCCTTTTTGATTTCGATAATGTTAATATAAGATTTCAAATTTTGTATAAAAAACTTTCCGATTTCAAAGATGCAACTTTAATGATTTCAATCCAAGCGGTTTCACGAGTGAACTTTGACTAGGCCCTTTTTGAAATTTCAAAATCTGATCTTATTGTCTTACGGTTTTATTTCCCCAATTTTGCCATGAATTCTAGAAATTTTTCTATATATGGAAGAAAGTTTGATTTAAAATCTTTAACTTCTCCTTTTTTGGTAATAGTTCTAGAATGTTTTCCCCTTTCAAATATATCTGTCTTGCTTGACAGTATTATTGTTTCATTTCATCAATTTAATAGAAAGCTCAATGTGGTGAAAAAACTCAGAACTTAACGAAGAAAAGATGAAAAAAGAACGTCGAATGACAAGTCGTGTTGCTGTGCAAGTTTGTTTTGATATGTCTGGTAAGTAAACCTTTCTTTGAAAACTAACAAAAAAAAAACAATAATGTATTTCATGTTTTGTGCAAGTTTTGTGACAGTGTACTAACTACGTTAACAATTGTGATTTGGTACGTGTTAATCTCTTCCATTTCTAACAATATTATTAATAAAGCTAACCTAACCTAACCTATACAAATTCTAATACAAATTTTATTCTTTTAGATTTCATTCTAAAATCATCGTTGGACTACAATTATCGGAGGAATTTAACGCCATATTTTAGATAAGTATTTTCTCTTATTTTCCCTAAACTAGATACTTTGTGGTATTTTTTTTCTAGGCCAATTATGGGATGATCCAAGTATGATGTAAGCTTCCAGTACCGAACAGTAGAAGAAGCTGCAGAATGGGTGCAAAATGTTTTCAGAGAAGAGGATATAATCCAAGACAGTTTTCATACTCATGGAAATTGTTTCACTTCGTCTAGATTCAAAGAAGTCGCACGTCTCGAGCAAAAGCAACGCCTAGCTCTTCTAATCAATTTAATATGTTGGGCTATGGCGACATTAATATCTGTGTCAGCAAAGCGTCTGAATACGGTTCAGAAGCACTTCAAAAATTAATAAAAAATTAGCACAAAGTAAGAAAAAGTGTTTCGTTACCAACTTTAAATTTTAATATATATAAATAAATATAAATAAATAGTGTGACATTTATTTTAGAGCAAGAAAAGAAAAATATGAATTTCAATATTTATAATAAAAAGTGAAGAAAATGTAACTTATAATCTTAAGAAATGTAATAAAAGAAATCCCTTTTAATGAGTTCTATGACAATTGGTGTTCTTACTAACGTGATAAGGTATAATCGGTTGATGTGCAGCTTTCTTCTGTAACGCCGACGAGGGTTAGTTATGATGCACTTAAATGCATTCAATTTACTAGCGTGCCAAAAACGCTACACCTGTAATGCAATAAAGGCATATATACATTATTTCTTCCCTGTAGATTGGTCAGGACAGGGTATGCCCCTTACTCAATAATTCATAGAATATATGGGCTTGTATTAGCTCTTCAATTTCAAAGGAAATCTATAAAAATCGCAAACGGCCATAAGTTTTAACTAAATGTGATTAAAGTACAAGTATTATTGTCTAAGGAAATTAATCCAGATCTTAGTTTACACAGACTTTTCCAAACTTTATTGCCTTCATCGACAGAAGTTTAAGATGTATCCGTTTGTAAAATACTACGATAAAATTGATGAAACCTCTTTAAAATTGTGAAAACTATAACCCAAAGATTTAATTCGTCTTTAAGGGTGTTTAAACAGGTTTTAAGTATTTTTTTTTTTAATTTGTCTAGAATTTTCTATCAAATTCACAACTTTACGTTTTCATTATCAGCCTTCTTGTTAGGTATATGCCGCACTAAAGTTGTTTGAAAAGAGAAAAAAGGTTGCAAGAGGCAAAAGACTCGCCTTTCGAGCCAACCGAAATCCTTAAAGAGTTTCAATAGGTATTAATACATTTAAAATTATGTATAATATATTAACATGTTACAAAAGGCGGTTATAATACCTAGTGAATTTTACTCTTTGCATATATGCATTAGCAATAAAATATACGTTTTGAAGTCATAATAAAATTATATAGTAAACGAGAAAGTAAGTTGTGTTATTACAACTAATTACAGAAATTGCCGACATTCATAGAAGATAATTGGATGTACAATAAGACAAATCTTTACCCATTGCTATTGAATACTTTTCTAAGTAAGTTTCCCTAATTATTTTCGTAATTTGAATCGTTGGGAAAATCCAATAATGATATAATATTGGAAACAACTATTTGGAACTATAAATTCACAGTACTGGATTAAAAGTTTAAAAACGAAATAAAAATATTTGGTATAATTATTATGAATAGAATTGTAGGCAGATCCTAGCATCGGATGCTGCTTTCCAATTTCCTAACACAGGGGTCAGCTTTATCGAACATCCTGACATAAACCCTCACTGCTTCAAAATAAACATGCTCGGATCATCCACTTCGGGCGAACTTGTTGCCTTACATAAAGCGATGGATTATGCCATAAACTCTTCGTCCAAAAAATGCTTAATACTTACTGACAGCATGGCTGCATGCTTAATCCTCAATAACCCTAAATTTAACTCTCATGCTCTAAACGCTTTATCTACTATCAAGCCGAATCCCAACACAATTGTGAAGATTGTCTGGATTCTAGGTCACAGAGGCCTCCCGTTCAATGAAGAAGCAGATAAATACGCCAAAGCATCCCTCCAAATCCAAACGGCAGAAACGCACGAGTTATCAATGGACGACGTAATTATTAACATTAAATTTTCCCTACAGAAAGAATGGGAAGAAGAATACGTACACCTAAACAAAAACACCGGCTCATTCTTCCAAAAAAATTTCCCCACCCCTAGCAAACCCCCCTGGTTCAGTTGGAACCTTCCCCACAAAGAAATCAGATTTCTACACAGATTATTTTCAGGATGCAATTATGATGGTAAATTCTTCAAAAAAATTGGGAAATCTGAGAAAGCACTATGGGAAATTTGCAATACCCTAAACTCTCTATTGAGCACATAATTTTCTGATGTAATATATACACATACATTAGAAACAAATATAGCACTATTAATGAATGCAACCATCCTAATCTCACCAATTTCATTGCCAATTTTAACAAACGCACTATTTACGACATTTTAGGTTTCATTAAGGAGGCTAATCTGCTATCTATATAATCATAATTAGACATATTGTCGTAGTTCATTATATTCTCTCACATATCATGATCTTTTTTCATCTTTTCACCCAGTACTTCACCCCCTATCATATCCCCCAACCTAACCCATTCCCCACACTTCTCTTTCCCTCATAAATACATACGCTAAGTATAGCTATTAAATAATCATAGCAGCAGCTAAAGAAAACCAACCCGAATAATCGATGGCGATTTGCCGTGTATAGCTGAGCCAGGGAAGACTGAGACTCACCTACAAAAGTTGTAGGAACACATCCTGTCTTCCAAATCAACAGTAGAAGAAGAAAAAGAAGAAGAAACTTAAATGAAAGTACACTTTTTCATGTTATAATTTAATGTTGGATTTGTGTATTGAGTTTTGTATGTGAATTTTTATCGTAGTGATATTGAATTTTGTGTTTGTTATCATTTTCACCTCGCCGGCAGTTTGCGTTGCAACACCTGCAACACCTGCATGGACAACACCTTCACCTGTTCACGGGAAGAGGATACTTCATCGAGCATATGTAAACAATGGTAAGTCAATTTAATTCTTCAATTTAATTTGCATGAAAGTCGCCTAATTATGTGTTGTAATTCAATCTAATGCATGCTTCATGTTCAATGTTTGTTTACTTCTTTGGTTTAATGTTCTGTGTAATATTTACGTACATAATTTGAAAATGCATGACTAATTCAGTTCAATTATTTATATTTCATTATTGGTTTATATCAAAATTCTAACTCTTTATAATTCTTTTGTTCATTTCAGGTACTGCAGTGTCAGGTTTATCTTCTACTTAAATTCATTCAGGTTAGTAGAAAATCCAGGTAATTTATGTATCAAATCGATTTTATAAATTCATTTTAATATACTCTCTTTTTAGGTAAATGTCTGGTCTTTACGAATTTTACACTGCTTGTCTAGGTTGTTAATTTTTGAATCCATTTGGGGAAAGTAAAACTTTTCTAGAAGATGGATTTTATTTTCTCGCGCATTTCGGTGCGCTCTTCCGAGCATTTTCAATATTTCCTCATTTTGTCTGTCTGTACCTACGAGATCTTCTACTTGAGTTTGGCTAAACCCGGTTTTATAGTTTGTGAAGTTAACGGGGTATAGCTCTTGGATTTTCCCCATTATTGGCTCTGTAGTTAGTAGGCCGTTGATCACTCTGGGATTTAGATATTTTTTGAAAATGGAAATCAGATTTGCATCCGAGTATTCGGGTTGTGTGAAAATGTATCTATGGTAGGTAGGAAAAGAAATTTTGAATTGGTATGGTGTTTCATTTCTTATTTTAATTATGAGCTGATTTTTGAAGACATTTATTGGGGCTTTCGAAGTAGTTATGAGATTTTGATCAGAGCTATCGCTGCTTTTTTGTGTTACAGTAAGTGAATTAACTAGCTATGTTTGCGGGGGCCTTGAAAGGGCATCTGCCACAGCATTTGTTTTTCCTGGTTTGTATAGTAATTGGTAGTTATACTCTTCGAGTATGGCCTTCCATCTCTTCATTTAATTGTTATTATTCTTATTGCTCAGTGCATAAGTTAACGGTTGGTGACCCGTAAATATTTTAAACTTCGCTGTGTCATACAAGTAGTTTCTAAGAGTATTAAGAGCCCATATTATCGTGAGCATTTCTTTCTCGTTCGTCACATAATGCTCTTCTGCCTTACTGGAAATGAATATTATAGGTCTGTCTTCTTGTGCTAGCACTGCATCTATTGCCTAGTCTGACGCATCTGTAGTGAGTTGGAATTCCTTACCAAAATCAGGGTAGGCTAGTAGTTAATCGTTTAGGAAGTTTTTGATTTTCCTGAAAGCTTGCATTGCTTCGTTATTGAGGTGTATAGCCTTTTTGCTTGAGACGTTTTTTCAAACTCTACCTCCTTCCCCCCTTAAGAGGGCTGTAAGGGGCTCCGCTATTTTCGCATATCCTTTAATGAACCTGCGATAGTATTATTAAATTATTATTATTTATTCACTGGCATAGGTACAAAAAGATTCGTGAATCTTATAATAGTACATAAAAAAATGGAAATAATGTTACATAATTAATTAAATTAAGCATAATTCATTAATAAAGTTAATCGAGTAAGCCTATTCTCTAACATACAAGGAAGAAAAGTGAAAAATGTACAAAAAAAAAAAAGAAACCAATGAAGTGCGAAGAAACAAAGGTACGATATCTCCAAGTGCGTCTTAGGTGTTGTGAGTTGTGATCAAGAGCCCACTGAATGCCCGAACTTTCGAATAGCCTGCACAAAGTAGGAGCACTCTTCAATATGAGTACGAAAACTGGGTGACAAAATATTTCTACGTCGACTAGCGAGGAATTGTATATAATCATGCAAACAGCTAAGTTTTTTCGAGTGAATCAAATTATACAAAAATTTTGACCGTCTGCGCGTAAGAGAAGTTTCTAAGGAGCATCCAACAAAGGAATCAATATAAGCAGAAAAATGAGCGGACCTGCGCAATCCATAAATGAATCTGACGGTATCATAAAATGCTACAGATATCCTTCTTTGGCAGATAGAATCAAGCTTGGAGAAAACTAGGCTGCCAAAAATAAAGTGAGGTAGAACAAGCGTTTTAGCAAGTTTTGCTTTTATATTGGCTGATAATAAGTTGGCAGAAATTCTTAATTTTCTCAGGCCAGTATTGATTTTACTTAGCACGTTCGAAGTATGGCTGCAACATGTGAATGTGGAGTTCAGCTCCATCCCTAGGCTTTTGGCCGACTTAGCGTATGAAACTACAAGGTCGCTAATGAAGATGGGTGACAAATCAGCAAAGTCAATTGCACTTCTGTATATGGGAATACAGGTTGACTTAATGGGATTAAGTGTTAGGTAGTTACTTTGGAATCACTCCCATATTCTATCTAAATCTTCATTTAGTCGAGCAATTAATCCTATCGGTCTATCCAAGTAAATTTGAACGTCGTCCACGTAAAGATGAACTGAAGCAAGAGTCAGGGTTGCAGGTAGATTATTTATATATAAACAAAACAAGAGGGGCCCCAATAAAGAACCTTGAGGTACACCACGGCCCACAGCCAACGTATCCTCTATGTGTCTTAACTAACTCACTTCGGCCCATTAAAAAGTTTTTAATAAGTTTATTAGCAGTTGAAGATAATTTGAAATCCCTACGAAGCTTAAGTAGTAATCTATTATGGTCGATCGAATCGAAAGCCTTACTGAAATCAAGAAGTACCAATATTCCAATGTGGTCTTCATCAAAGGCTTTATATAAGTCAGTAGTTACTTTAAGTAAAGCTGTCTCGCAACTGTAGCTTGATCTAAAACCCGACTGCCAACATGACAAGAGATTATGTTGATGCAGGTGACCAGTTAGCTGAGTATACATTAGTTTTTCAAGAACCTTACCAAGAAAACATAACAAGCGATAGTTAGAAGGTGCAGAGCATTTACCAGATTTAGAAATCCCAGATCACAGGATACTGTGAATTAGTAAGACAGGTATTAAATAGATGCACCAAGATGTGCAGAATATGAATATGAATAATTTTTAAAAAATTTAGCGAGATATCGTCGAATCCCACAGCGTGCGATTTTATGGCCATGACTGCTTACTTCATCCGCATCAACACACCTGAATGAAAAACCATCAGGATCAACAAATTCATCTTCAGCTGGCGACCGTAATAAAGAGCAGTCAGTATTATCCTGAGCAGAAACAAGGAAACTGTTAAGCTCATCTGGGTCTATATCACATGGAGATCTATCCTTACCAAATACTCCTAGTTTATGCATTTTTCTCCATAACTGATTTGGAGGAAGATAAGTGTCTAATTTACTCTCAAAGTAGACTCGCTTAGCGGAACGAACAGCCGAGCTTACCTTATTGCGCATAATTTTATAACGTCTGCAGTCAGTATCGGCCCGTGTAAACCTGTATCGTCGATAAAGGAGATCTCTCTCTGCAATCATCATTCAGAACCATCAACTGAGGGTCTCAGCCTGGAGGATACTGAAGAGAGATACAGAGGGCACAGCCACTATAATAGTCCTCTCAGTAGACGATTTATCGGCTGAGGCTCTCAAGAAGACCTTGTTCAAGGTCAACTATATGTTAGGGCAGATACAGCTCAGGCCCAAACGTGGCTTTGCTAAGGCCCAGTCTTCGGCGGGGTCTATCTCCAAAGAAGCTAAAACGTCGGGTTTTTTTAGGGCGGGCGACAAAAGCAAATCTCACGGTTTCGAGAGGTGGAGCGACTCCGACACCAATCATAACTACGGCTGGTGCCAAGCAACCAGCGAGGCAGACGGCTGTGGTTTCCTCAACCTCAAGAGCCAAAAAGTATGATGTTCTGCGGCCACAACAGACACAGAGCTGCAGTCAACCCGAACTAATCTGGTTCAAACAACACCCAAGGTGACACTTGTTTTACAGGGGACCCCCAGGGTCCACACTGAACCAGCCAGGAAAATGGAAGTGGCAAGGAAAAGTACGCCTGCCACCAAAAAATCAAAGGGCCCTATAAAAGAGAGGACGACGGGCCGGCCAAAATCCCGAAGGACCGATGGACCCAAAGGTAAAGGCCCGTCACACTCTGCCAAGGGCAGCCGATAGAGCCACCCTTAAGTTCCTCCAAATCAATCTCCATCATGCTCAAGCTACTACTGACGTGCTTATCAGGAGATTCGTGCTGGAGGGGCTAGATGTGGCTCTTATACAAGAACCTTGAGTTCATTTAAGGCTGATAAAGGGACTTCCATCAAAACAGGGTAAGTTAGTCTATGATGGCGAGCACGGAGCTCCTCCTGCTGCCTTAATGTTCAAGCCAAAGATTTACTTTCTTCCTATTCCAGAGCTAACTACTATAGATCTGGTCGCAGCCTTAGTCGTAGGGGAAAACATGGGGTTGTTATCGCCTCTGCCTATTTCCCTGGAGACTCGGACCAACCACCACCTCCAAGGGAAGTTACGCAACTATTGTGCTACTGCCAAAAGCACAATAGGAAGTTCTTCATTGAATGTGATGTGAATGCCCACCACACTATCTGGGGAAGTACCGGAATAAACAGCCGAGGTGAGTACCTACTAGACTATTTCATTAAAAACAATATTGAAATATTAAATAAAGGCAATAAAGCAACCTTTACTAACATTGTTCGCCAAGAAGATCTGGATCTTACTATAGCCAGTCCAAACTTGGAGAACAACATTACTAACTGGCACGTGTCGGATGAACCCTCTCTATCAGATCATAAACATATAAGATTTGATACGGAGGCCCCTTATGTGCAGCTGGAAGAGGTCAGGGTTCCCAAGCTAACCAACTGGAACATCTATCGGGAGCACATCAGGACGAACATATAAGAACTCGATGACGCTCCGCTAGAATCCCAGGAGGACCTTGAAAGGGCCTCAAAACAGCTACAAGACCTGATCGTACAAGGCTACGAAAATAGTAATCCTGTCAGGTGCAGAGAGGCAGCTAGAGATATGCCTTGATGGAACAGAACACTAAGCAAACTAACAGCAAAATCAAGAAAACTCTTCAATAAAGCCAAGCGCTCAGGATTCTGGGACGATTACAAGCAGGCCCTGACTGAGTACAACAAAGAATTAAGGACGCACGCCTCCAAAGAGTACTCTTAAAAGATCACTCCAACGGCATAGGCCTCCTCCAGAAGACTGATGGATCTTACACCACTGACTCTGAGGAAACACTGCAATTACTCTTGGAAACACACTTCCCTGAGTGTTCAATGCCAGAAGAAAACAGAGGGACTCAATTACTCAATGTGCGCGGTGGGTCAACACGTAGATTGAGGAGCACCTCGGGTAAAATCTTCACAGCCGGGACAGTAAGGTGGGCCATTAACTCCTTGAAAGCCTACAAATCTCCCGGTGGTGACGGCATCTTCCCAGCTCTTCTGCAGCAGGGTTTAGATGAACTGTTACCAACACTCACAAAAATATTTAGGACTAGCTATCAACTCAGCTACATTCCCAATCCATGAAAGGCGGTAAGGGTAGCTTTTATACCCAAGAGTGGGGGGCGACCAGCTGCTCAACTCAAGGCATATCGGCCGATAGCCTATCCTACTTCCTTCTCAAGTCAATGGAGAAAATCATTGACCAACATATTAGGTACGGTTGTCTGAAGGAAACGCCGCTACATGATAACCAGCATGCTTATCAGGTAAGTAAATCAACTATAACAGCACTACATAATCTGGTTGGTAAACTAGAAGATGCTGTCAATGGTAGGGGCGTTGCCCTCTGTGGTTTCCTTGATATTGAAGGTGAGTTTGACAAAACGTCTTTCTCGTCCATTGAAGGAGCGGCCACCGACAGAGGTATTGCTCTGCTGACGGTCCGATGGATTGGGGCAATGCTCAGTAACCGGAACATCACAGCGAGGCTGGGGGATAAGTCGGTAACAGTCAGGGCCACTAAAGGCTGTTCTCTGGGGGGAGTTCTCTCCCCACTGCTTTGGTCCCTTGTTATCGACGATATCCTGGTCAAACGCTGATGACCTGGTCATTACCATCAAGGGCAAGCAGGATAGAACCCTATCAGTAAGACTGCAAAATGCTCTGAATGTGGTACAATCCTGGTGTGCTAGGGAATGGCTCAGAGTCAACCCTAATAAAACAACCATTATACCATTCACAAGAAAAAGGAACCTAAGGCTCTTACTCTTGAAGGAACAAGGATAGAATTCTCAAGTGAGGTCAAATATCTAGGAGTAGTTCTAGATCAAAGACTCACATGGAATCCGCAACTCAATAGGGTTACAGGAAAGGCTATGACTGCCCTATGGTCCTGCCGAAGACTCTTTGGAAAGCCCTGGGGACTAAGGCCCAAAATGGCCCTTTGGGCATATGAAACAATCATAACACCCATGGTCACTTATGCAGCTCTTATGTGGTGGCCAAAAGTAGAACAAAAGACAGCGCGGTCCACACTGCTAAAACTGCAGAGGTCAGCATGTCTAGGAGTTACTGGTGCCATGCGCACATGCACCACGGCAGCTATGGAGGCCCTATTAGACCTCCCCCCTTTACATTTGCATTTAAAGAAGGAGGCTGCCTCAAGCGCAATAAGGTTGACTGGCACCAATCTCCTCTCAGCAGGAGACTGGCCCAGAGCAACAGCATCACGCTAGCATGGGTACCAGGGCACGAGGGCATTTAAGGCAACGAGAAGGCGGTTTTCATTTTTAAAGTCACGATAAGTGAAGGAGGAGACGGAGGAGTGGGGATTAACAGGTAAGTTATAAGTCATATAGATAAAATAATGGTCAAAGTTACTGGGTGGATCAATTTGGTTTGTAAATTTCACTGATTCTATGTTAGCTAACAGAAACAAGTCTAATTGTGAAGGATTTCGTGTACGAAAGTAAGTTTGAAGAGTGTTCGCGACGTTTAGATCCAAAGTCTGCAACAAATACCTAAAATTATTCGAGACCGAATCATTTTTCAACAAATTTACATTGAAGTCACCACCAATGATAACGTTATTGTATCGTATTGACATCGCAGACACTGTTTCCTGGAAATAGGAGCTTCCATCCAATTCAAAAAATATGCAATATGCGCAAATCAAAACACATTTGTGACCATATGTACTGACCTCAACACAGATGAACTTAAGTGTGTCACCTGGTTTAGAACAACCAATTTGATTAGCCCTAAAGGTATCTCTAATGTAGATGGCAACTCCTCCCCGGTGCGTCTAATTCTATAGCACCGAAAGACACTTAATCCACTTAATGCGACCAAGCGCGTCAGCATTGAACCATTCTCATAAACAAAAATACTATGCATATCCGTCTGACCAAACATTTCCTGCATTATATCAATCTTATTTCGGATGCTCCTCTCGTTAAGGTGACAAACATGTATTCCCGACCGTTGCTTGCTAGAAATATTAGAAAACGCTCCCACTCTGGATAGAGGCGACCACTTAGGTGATAAGGACATCCCATAAGCCCATCGACCCACAACTCATCTCACCCGTAGCGCACCGATCACTTAAAAACACTACTAAACTTGTATATTTATAGCACACTTCATTCGTCCCACAATTGATCACAAGAGGCTTGAAGATCACTGCATCTAGTAGTTAAATCCTTCACCGCCGTACTAAGAGTATCCACTTCCAATGACACTGACTATTTTGCAGCAACTTGCACTCCTATTAATATTTCGACTTAGCGTTGTAAATTTAATGGCAAGATGCAAATAAATGCGAACAAATTTGCAAAAATTGCAAGAGCGATTAAACACGCGTCTACTCTGAGCACATTGACAGTTGTGTATTTGAAAGGAACGAAGATCTTTCAGTGTTCTAGGAGGTGGAAAATTTGTGATGGAATCGACTTTTGCGGGGTTGGTTTTTATACCTTCGGCTGAAATAAAAAAATCCCAAGAATTCCACTTCGTTGCGAAGAAATTCGCATTTGTCGAGTTGAACTTTCATGTTGGCTTTTTCGTGCGTCTGAAAATCTTCCTAATGTTCTCGAAGATCACAATATCGTCTATGTAGACATAGCAAATTTTTCAAATATGATCTCTCAATATGTCATCGAGTGTTCTTTGGAAGATCGACTGCGCATTCTTTAAGCCGAAAGGCAGCCTAGTGAACTCGTATTTCCCATTTTGCACGGAAAAGGCTGTTATCCGTATCTGTAAGTGGGATCTGGTGAAACCCACTCTTGAGATCGATGACGGAAAACTATTTGCTTTGGCATATTTGTGACAATACTTCATTAATAGGAATAGGGTATTTATCGGCAACAGTAGCCGTATTTAATTTCCTGTAATATACTACCATTCGGTATTTTTCTCTCCTGAGGCATCTGGTTTTTTTGGCACTATCCATACGGGTGACTTGTAGGGGGACCTGGATGATCTAATAAAGCCGTCGTTTAGAAGTTGTCGCACTTGTTTCTCTACTTCATCTTTAAGGGCCATAGGATAGGGGTAACATTTGGAATATACTGGATGGTCTGAAGTTGATCGGATTTCTCCTTTTACTACGGTGGTAAAAGTCAGTTTTTCATCCGGATCAGAAAATAATTTAGAAAAGTCTCTAGCCAAGTAGTTAATTTTGTTTGCTTGTTCTGAACCTAGGTGGTTGGTTCTAATGTCAATTTTGTTTATTGCCGTGTAGGCTTGCCGTTTGATTTTAATTTTAACTTTATTTTTTATGACCATATATTGTCTTTCTAATAAATTGTTTCTCTTATAATGCATAAAAGCATGAAAATACACAATTTACAGCTGTATCAAATAGCACCGTGCAATTTGTATCGAATAGCCTCGAGGCATGCCGAAGTACACCATCGACTGATTAACCACTATGCTTAGTACAAGTGCACAAATCCCGTTCATCATAATTTAGCAGATACTTTACGCATAAGAACACAATTTATATTTTCCTTTCTAACAAACAAAAAAATTAACTTTTCATTGATTTTCATTGCACTCGATTTATCTCGCACGATGCGCAAAAACACAAATTTCACGGAAAGGCGCTTCCAATATGAGAGCTAACCTCAAATTTTGTGTGGAGGTAGTGTTTGCTACGCGTCACTTTCGACAATACGGGTTTTCATTTTCAAATAAAGCGCTTGTGTCAAATAGCACCGGTTTGCCCTATAGTTAAAATTATATATCTATTTTTTTCATTTTCCGAGGCTAATTTAGAAAAAACTCGTAAGCTCATTTGTGTTTCTGATGCTTAGATCATCTATATACATCAGTTGCACTTGATTATTAATATTGTTACTTTGATAGTTTATTTGATTCCTGGTTACATTATTTATAGTACTGTAGTAATTTTGTCGTATTTGTTCATAGTTTCTATTCTTTTGTCTGTAATTGTGTACGTTTTCTGTCTATAACTGTAACTGTAACTATGTCGTGTTTGTTCTGAATTGTTATTATAATTTCGTAGTTATCCGGAAAAACTATTCACATTACTGTAACCCTGATTATATCTCTCTTGTCTAAAATTGTTATGATTGACAGTATGTCGCAAATTATTATAATTTTTTTGAGAAAAATTTGGTCGTTGATTATGCTTATCTTTAATCACTTGATTGATATTATGGCATTTCAAATTATACTGGTCTTGTCCAATATATTTATTAATAACTTGCCTCATTTCTTCTAAACTCAACTTATTATACAATTCTGATGCTAGTGCACCAGAAGTGATTTCTTTGATTTCTAGAACTGACACACTACTAAGATGATTTACAATTTCTGTTTGAAACTCTCTAAGAATTGCACACTCTGAGATATCAGACACAAATACTCTTATTTTATCTACTAATTCTTCAATTATACTTACTTTTAACATGCTAATTTCTTGCATAATTTTGCCCTGATCCTTGGAATGTTTGAATTATAATTTTAATTTAGTTTTGCATTCCTCCCATGTTGTTGGCGGCGAAGTATCTAAATAATTTTTTGCAGCATCCAAAATCTTGTCGTTGTAAATCATTGTATAAGTTAACGCAACAAACATTAGAACATAAGCATCAAAGTTAACGCGACAACAAAGACGCATTGTCATCTTTATTTTAACCAAAATCACACACTCAGTTCCTTTTATCACACCACAGGTTACCCAACAGTCAATCACTCGATATTGCAAACCGCTGACCCGTCTGCCTAAACTGCTAACGCCTACACCTGAGCAAGTGTAATCAGGTGCAAATAGAATTAAGTAAGTTAAGTCTGTTCTGTGCATTTAAACAATAAAGTTCGATCGGCACAGCTCCGATCAAAAGTAAAAATTTTTTTTTAATAAATAAAACTTATAAATTTTTAACTGGCGCCCGAGCAGGAACAAGGATAATAAAAGTTCAGTAATCGGTTAACTGATCAACTCTAACTAATCAATTAAAAATTAGTTCGCGGATTTAATTAGCAAAGTCCTAAAGTAGCACCGCTAATACTGTTCCGTGTGAAGTGAATCCAAAGGTCCTCAAGCAGTAACGATTCCAGCCGAACCTGTGAAAATAAAGGTCCTTAAGAAGCACCATTCCCTGCGTCCTGAACCAATCATCGCAAAGAGGAAATAAGGCCCCCCAGTAACCTGTATAGGACGAAAAGGAGCTAAGAGTCTTTTAGCAGCCACTCTTCGCGGAAATTCCAGCCGGACTTCCCCTAGTTTTTTAAGTCAATACATATTTCAAGGAAAATTTTTATATAAACAGTTAAAATTATTTTTATAAGAAAAAATTTGTAAAGTAACTAAATATTTCTATTACTCCGTGTGAATATATTTCAAGAAGAATTTTTTTATATAAAAAGTGGAAATTATTTTCATAAGAAAGAAAATTAAAAATAAAAGTGCATATAAATCTTTCATAAAATAAAAGTATCTCGAAAATTATCAAATAAAAAAGCAATTCCACGGCTGTACGAAAATATCAAAGGGACACCCAAATATTACGGTATCCTCAACGTCATCCGAAACAAAATCTCCGGACAAGCAGACGTGGTGTTAGAATCTTATAATACCCCTCATGACTGGAAATGCGTATCCCGATGCTTAACAGTGCATTATGCTGATAAACGCGATCTGTCCACATTAGAGTATCAAATGACTTCTCTAGTGCAAGGGAATCTTTCGGTACAGGAATTCTACCCACTTATCTCTTATCCTTAATAAGATCGGCTGCATGGAGATAAGCAATGAATCTCTGACTCTTCTAACGCAGACTTATAGGGACAAAGCACTTGAGACTTTCATTAGAGGATTGAGATTCGATCTGCCAAGACGGCTACGAGAACCCGCAGACCTGCCACAGGCATTACACCTTTGTCTTAAATTGGAAAATCAGAATTACAGAACCCAATACGCATTATCGTACCATGAAAAATCACGAATATTTGCAAAGCAAGAAACGCCCCTACCACCTCCTATAAATCATAATAAACCTAACCCGCATGGAAGCAGACTACCCTTCTACCCACAATTAACACACTTACTCCAACCATCGTTTAACCCAAATTTCCAGAACTCCTATATACAGCCTCACTTTCACCCAAATAATCGCCCTAACCAATTTCAACCACCTCGACCGTTTGCACCAAATCCCCAGCCAAAGCCTGAACCGATGGATGTTGACCAAAGCATGCATTCACGGAGAGTCAACTACATGAATAGACCAACCCAAAACCCAATGTACGGTAAGAGACCTCTACCCTTGCCAACCAGGACCATCCGTGCCTAACAAATTCCAACGTAACTTCCATACAGAGACCCAAGAGATCAATCCCGACGAGATCGACTACACCAATGAACAAGCCCAAGAAGTCGAAGACGAGAAATATGATCAATCACTGGTTAAATACGCAGAGCAGTACGAGGACAACACCACAGAGATGGAACCCGTCGATTTCGTGGATATTCATTTTTTAGGCTAAACTGCTCCTCGCTTTCCTAATTCGAGTGCAGAACGCTCCTCTAAAAATACTTATAGATACTGGATCCAACAAAAATTACATCCAAGCAAATCTCGTCCCAAATCCCATTCCAAATTCACAACCCTTCTTTGCAAGCTCTGTAGGAGGATGCACTAAAGTTAGTCACCACACTATTGTAAATTTATTTGGCCTTCAGGTTGCAAGTTCCGCCGCAGATCTTTATGTTACTTTTTTGCAGCAAAATGGTGCGAACATATAAAAAGAAGCGACAACCGGTGGATTTAGAAAAAAAAAGAAGAAAGCCGCAGCGGCGAAGAAAAGCAAGAAATAAAATGTTAATTTCATAAATTTTTTAATTTAATAAAAATTCACAAAAATAACCAACGCTTTTAACTTATTTTGCAATAACAGTCATTTGGTGTTCATTTAATTGCATTTTCAGGGGATCAGCTGGACTAAAACTAACTCTATTGCAATTCAGCTAATTGTATCAAATAGCCCCGAGGTCCGGGCTTTTTGATACAAAACGTATTTTTTTCAAACGCATTTTTCTCTTATTTCTCGTGCGCGTATCGGAAAAGTGTCTGAAGCATATATGTAGCTCTGATATTTTTCTACAAAACTGCATGATTCATTTTTCCTGTCTAATGCAACAATTTCCCAGAAAAAGTTGATGACAAATGTATAAAATAGCACCGGTCTCCTCTACATAACAAAAAGTACGTTACTTTAGTGGAAACTCGGTCTACAATTAGTTGACTAAATTCAAGAAACGTTGTAGATAAAATTTACGAAGGTTAAGGGGAAAAAATATACAAATTAATACTATTGAGGGGGAAGTACGAAAAGACACGGAGTTGGTCAAAACCAGATGCCCAGAAGAGTTTCAGCAACCGGAAAATGCCAGAATGAAATGGGTGAAAATAAATTTAAATAAAACATATGAATTCTTATTTGGAATGGATCGAGTAGAAAAGAATGTAAAAACTATCGATATAAGGAACGAACAGATTATTTTAATAAATCACGCAAAAATATCATTCCTGTACAAAATAATCCAAGAAGAAGTCAATATGTTAGAAGAAGGGGATCTAGGGAATACAAATTTAGATCAATTAAATACGGAAGAAAATACAGGAATCTTAAAAAAAATAAAATGTTAGTATTTAAAGAGGGGGATCAACTAACAAATATCAAAAGCACGAACAACAACTACGAAACAAGTAAATTCGAAACTCTTCCGCTATCCACCCCAACACGAAAAAGAATTTAAAAAGCAACTAGAAGAAATGGAGAAACACGGAATCTTAAGAAAAAGTAATAGTAAATATTCCTCGCCAATATTTATAATTCCAAAAAAAAGGTTTTTCGGCCATAGACGATAAGTTCCTATTGCCAAATATCGAAAGTATTTTGGATAAACTGGTCAAGGCCCAATACTTTAGCTCATTAGACTTAGCAAAAGGGTACCATCAAATTTTGGTGGCTGATCAAGATATACATAAAACAGCATTTGTATTTCCAATTAGGTCTCTATGAATTTGTTAGGATGCCGTTCGGACTCAAAAATGCCTCGGCTGCCTTTCAAAGATTAATAAATAAAATATTAAGGGAGTATATCAATAAAATATGCATCGCTTACTTAGACGACATACTTATATTTTCAACCACTCTGGAAAATCATCCAAGTTCAAAAGAAAAATATTCAAACGATTACTGGAACATAATTTAAAAATTCAAGCTGACAAGTTTAGCTTCATGAAAAAAGAAACAGATTTCCTAGGGCATGTATTGACAAAGCAGGGTATCAAACCGAATCCGAATAAAATACAAGACATCATGAAAATTGAGTTACCTAAAACGGAGAAACAATTGAAAAGATTCCTTGGCATGACAGGGTTTTATCGCAAATTCATCAAAGATTATGCTAAAGTAGCATATCCCTTAATAAAATATTTAAAGAAAGATACGAGAATAAATATAGTACTAAAGATCCACAGTACATTTAAGCGTTTGAAGACCTAACATATTATTAATATCTCACCCTATATTAAAATTTCCCGACTACGAAAAATTATTTGTCGTTACAACGGATGCTAGTGATTACGCCTTTCTTTCGCAAGACGGTCATCCAATCTGTTATGTATCACGAACATTACATAATTATGAAAGCAATTATAGTGTAACGGATAAGGAATTATTAGCAATCGTGTATTCTGTAACTTACTTCAGACCATATTTATATGGGCGAAATTAAAATCGTAACAGATTAAATATTTGAATTCCAAATACATAGGCAAGGAATTTTCGCAACGCAATCAACGATGGATTTTAAAACTACAGGAGTACACCTTTTATATAGAATATCTTCAAGGGAGAGAAAACAAAGTTGCAGACTTCTTAAGTAGAATTGAAAATAGTCCACTGATAAATGAAATTAACAACTCCTCGATCAAGGAGGAAATTGTGAATAAATATAAAACCCAATTAACATTAACGTGTAGTCCAAAGGAAGACGAATAATCGATCTAAAATCACAAAGCGAGAGAGAAACAATTAGGGATATTTATTTACATCAGATTCATCAACAATGATTACTCCAGCGCAAAATACTTATAAACTAAACTACAAACTAGAAGCCGAAGATCAAGTTGATCAGCGACTGAAGGACAGCGGTTCACACCATCTACGACCACTCATCAACCAAGACACTGTCTGAGTATGCCCTTCAATTGCTGCCTGGAGAGGTTCAGGTCAAGATTGGCGAAATGTTGGTTGAGGAGACGAGACATCGAAGTGATGGGCTCGTACATCCCATACAGAGTGCGATGACCAGAGACGTGCAGGAAGTTGCGATTCCTCAAGGATCGTTGTGGGATAGAGATGTTCACAGCCGCCAGTAAGTCAGGATAATTTATTGTACCCTACAATAGATCGAACAAAAACAATAGTTTGGAGATGTTATGCCTCTTTTCGAGGGAGTCAAGAGAAATCAGCCCCAAACGATCAGTATAAGAAGGGAGCAGCCAGGGATCAGTCCAGGGAAGTCCACGGAGGGCAAATCTAAGGAATCTGCGCTGCACTGCCTCGACGCGGTTGACGTGAACGGCGAAATAGGGAGACCATACGGGGCTGGCAAAAGCGGTCTGACGAAGGTACAGTAAAGAAGCTTAGTTAGGTAGGGGTCGTCGAGTTCCTTAGACAATCTTTTAACGAAACCCAGCATCGAGTAAGCCCTACCAACGATCGAATCCACATGATCATCAAATGAAAGGCGAGAATTGAGGACCACACCTAGGTCCTTTATCTTATCAACCCTGCATAAGGTAACGCCATCGACGGTGTAGTCAAAGAGGAAAGGACGTCTCTTACAGGAAAATGTCATAACGGTGCACTTGCCGGCATTTAAAGGAAGGCGATTGCGAACACACCAGTCGCAGAACACGGCTAGGTCAGAGTGCAAGGTACTGCAGTCTGCTTCGTGAGAAGCAATGCGAAAAATTTTAGCATCGTCCGCATAACACAGAATTTTATTGTGGGTCAGGAGAAGCGAAACATCATTAACGTATAGGGATAGATAGATTAGGGATAGATGACGGAGACTATAACAAGGTACAACAATGAATAATAGAAATGTTTTCGAACAATAGCAAAATAAAATTTATGAAGTCAACACTTAGGGCACAGGAATGAGCAAATGGAGAACAGTGCCATAAGCAAATATAACTCTACCACACCAGAGAATCTCTCTGACAGTGGAAACATACCAAACATTGAAAAATTAGTTAGTAATAAATAATTGTGATAAATGCATGGGATAAATATGACAGGAAGCCCATTAAACCCAAACTAAGAATAACAGAAACACCCCGTAAGAAAGGTCAAATTATCCATCTTGATGTGTTTCACTACAAAACAAACCTTCGTAACTATTGTAGCAAAACTTACGAAATTGTTGTTAATATTTTTTTAAGTATATACGCGCCCATTGCGAGCACGCATAGCGAACAAGTGAGCCCGGTAGTATTATGCACGCTCCGGTTAAATTTAAAAACACGCGCCATAAATGCACGCTTCTGTTACTGCGTTCTGGGCTTAACACATTCGAGAGTGGTGAATCACAGCGTGGGATATGTAAAATCTCACTCGTATAGAAGCGTGTTCACCGTGTGGGTCATCGACCAACTAATATTAAATTTATTCCCAATAGCCGATGGCTCAAAATGTGATAAGAATTACCTGAAATTTTTTATTTTCCGCTTCCAGTTATGCTAGAGTAAAAGTAAGACTTACCTGTACAAACGCTGCTGGCTACTACGGAGATAGTTTTGTTATTTCAGACGTCAGTGAGGGTTAAAAACGGTCTAGCTGAACTGGAAGATCTGATCGACGCGATCAGTTACAACAGTAAGAGAGGACGGAGGGCGGAGCAAGTTCGGCCTACCCGCAAAGAGATCTCTGCATTGGCGACCAGGACACCAAAGGAGATCCCTAGTCATACCCAGAAGCGGATCGCCTCTAGTCCGGCACAACGGGAAGCGGAGGCACACCAAAAGCGAGCCGTAGAAAGCGCGGTAGATCTAGGGAGGGAGCAGCCTGGAATGTCGTGAGGTCCAAACTTGCGCGGAGAAAGAAGAAGGAAGAGAACCCTCAGAAAAAGACGGTAGACACCCCTGGACGGTAAAGGGGAAGAGTGCCAAAAAGAGGAGAATCAGGGTGCCGCCGGATTCGATCCTGATCAAACCAGATAAGGGACAGTCATACGCGGACGTCCTCAAAGAAATCCGGGAGAAGACCGAGCGCGCAGACACTGGGACCAAAAATGCTGGAGCGGCAGACGATTCAGATCGGCTGGGTCTACTGTAGGATGAGGATAAGAGCAGTGGTGAAACGATGCTTTAAGTGTCTTGGGTATGGACACGTGGCCAGAGACTGCAAAGGACCGGACAGGAGCGCTCTGTGCTACAGATATGGAACAGAAGGACACATGGCGAAGACATGTACCGCCTCCCAACGCTGCGTGCTGTGCGCAGACATAAGCCTGGAGAAAGACCGCCTGGCACACGTGCCGGGCTCAGGGCTTAGGGATACCAGCTGGTATCCGAGAGGCAAGCTGACATTCTGTTGCTGAGTGAGCAGTATCGGGATAGGGACTCCTCTTCCTGGTACTCAGACCTTCTCGAAACCGCAGCTATATGGGTCTTGGACGCGGGGAAGACTATGGTCGCTAACCAAGGAAAAGGCAGGGGTTTTGTGTGCGTCAAATGCGGGAATGTGAGCTATTTCATTTGCTACATGACGCCAAATGAGTCAATCAACGATTTTCGGGATAAGATCGACGGCCTGGAAGACGAAATCGTGAGGACGACGGGACACATGGGAAATATATAATGGAAATGGCCGCCAGAATACGGCGGCGCAGTAACAACCTTCCGGTGCCCTGGCTATGGAGAAACTATCCCCGACGTTTCATTCGCCACCGATAGCCTAGCGCCGCATATACGGAGCTGGAAAGTTATTGAGGATTACACTGGGAGCGACCGCCAGTACATCGAGTTCGACATCTGCGACGGGGGATAACAGCGCAGGGACACCCGATGCGCACCAATTAGGTGGAACGTTGGGAGGATGGACGCCGAAAGGTTCGCCAGATAAATGGCAAGAGGCGAGGAGATTGGAAGAGCAAACCCGAACGGAAGATCGGGCACGGAAAACGTCGTAATCTCAACCCTGGAGCTCATAGTGTAAGCCTGCGATGCCTCTTTGCCGAGGAGAAAACCACGCCACGAAAAACAGTCGGTATACTATTGAACTCAGGAGATCGCGGGCCTACGCAGAGAGTGTCTCAGACTTCGGTGCGTTGCACAAAGGGCAAGAAACCGGAAAGAGGCAAATCTCCGATCCTCAGAGTATAAATCGGCGAAGAAGGAGCTTCGGCGGACAATAAACCGAAGCAAAGCCCGATGCTGGCGAGACTTGGTAGATGACGTCAACAGGGATCCATAGGCGCTCGGGTACAAACTAGTCATCCAGAAACTCGGAGCCCTAAAAACCACGTGTGTGTGGTGGAGGCCGCGACCATGGAAAGCTTCGTGGACGCACTCTTTCCCGAACATCCGGTGAGAGCAGACACTGACCTGAGATCAGTTGGGATCTTCCGGATGTTCACAGCGGAGGAGTTGGAGAGAGCCGTACTTACCATGAAGAACAAGAAGGCATCAGGCCAAGACGAGACCAAGTGAAGTCTTGAATTTGGTGTACTGCTAAAACCCGGAGCTGCTACTGCTCATGTACAACATATGCTTGGAATCGGTGGTCTTTTGTTCACGCTGGAAGATAGCGTGCTTAGTTTAAATAAGCTAAGGTAAATGGGAGCGCAGACAGCCGGCTGCCTATCGTCGTGTGTGCGTGTTTGACACTGCTGGAAGATCTTTGAAAAACTCATCAGGGCGCGAGACCATCTACGGCGGATGCAATTCTGGAGGTTATCGAGGCGGTCAGGAAAGCCGAAGACCGCTACCCGCGTAGAGTGGTGCTTTTGGTAACACTAGACGTCAGAAACGCCTGCAAGTCCGCGCGATGGGTTGGACATGCTGGAAGCGCTAGAGAGCTTATTCAAGGTACCGTGATACCTCTTGCGGATAGTGAACGACTATCTTAAAGACCGATGGTTGTTGTACGTCACTAAGGAAGGACAGCGAATAAGGAGAATTACGTCGGGGGTAGAACAGGGATCGATACTAGGACCGGATCTCTGGAACGCCACCTATGAAAGTCTGCTACGAATCGAACTGCCCGAAGAAGCGTCCCTGGTCGGGTATGCGAACGATGTTGCTCACTGATAGCAGCATGCGACGTGCAACAGGCGCAGCTAAAGCTGAACCAGGTGATGCGAGATGTAAACAGCTGGATGACGGCGCAGGAACTGTCGCTGGAGCTTATTGAGACGGAGGTCGTTGTCCTGACCAAAAACAGTACTCCTTCCAGTGCGAGTTGGAGAACAGACCATACGAGCGAGACCATCGGAGAAGTACCTTGGCATTACGATTGACACCAAGATGAGTTTCTTCCAGCAGATAAAGGAAACTTCAGATAAAGCAGCAAGGACCGTCGCATCGCTAAGCAGGCTGATGGCCAACGTGGGAGGTCCAAACTCAAGCAAATGCCGCCTCTTGATTACAACAGTACAGTAAACCCTACTGTATAATGCGGAGGTATGGGCAGAAGACCAATGTAAGGAGCAATATCGGAAGAGTCATGGCCAGGTACAAAGGCGCACAGCCCTGAGAGTGGTCTCAGCATACCGCACTGTCTCCGAACCGGCCGTTCGACCTGCTCGCCAGAGAACGAAGGGCGACCTATCTCGGGAAATAGAAATGGACAAGGCAACGGTCAGATATGGGCTCCCGAGAGAGGAGCACTGAGAGCCCACTAAGGAGGGGCGGGCTCCCCAGACACTATAGTGCAAGGCATGATCGCAGACAAAAAAACCTGGAATCGCACAGTCAGGTACGTGGAAAAAGAAAGACCTAGGCGAGCAGGCCGCCCCAGACGAGATGGTCGCCTGACGGGCTAAAGGAAAGGACCTAGCTTGAAATAATGTGAAAACGGTTCCAGGCTAGTGTCCGGAGAGCAAAGGAGGTGTTTTAGTCGGTAAACTGCGCCGCAGGAGTCCGACACTGCTGGAAAGGGGTGCCCAGCGTACATTTCGCATTTCAACTAACTGAAAAAACAAATATTTAGACGTCAGTATCAAACAATGACGTATAATTATGTACGGATGGTATACTATTTCATTTTGAAACAACTTTTGTAACCAGTAGCGATAAACCTTTTTGCCTTCCCCGAAATAATTTTTTGTGATATACTGTTTCTCTGTACTCCTAGTATTTCTTAAAATGAAATTTAGAAATAAATGGTGGTCTTCCTCTGGAATGCGCTTAACCAGAATGAGTGCGGAGATGTTTGCTTGTATGTTGGTCTATTTCTATTACATGTGCTTTATTATTTCAAATATGCTCACAATGCTACCAACATAAGAAAGCAACTGTAGTTACTGGCGGCGATTGAAAATTCAATCAAAAATATTTTAGATCGACAGGAACTCCTATATCTCAAATTATGAATATAAAGAAATATTGCAGTGCTTTATACTAATTATAACATAGCGATTGAAATACAAAATAGGAATATTACCACTTTCTACGAATTTACCTTTTATAGTTCAATTCATTGTGCATATAGGGAAAAGGATTAATATATAAAAGTGTTTCACTTTGCGACAAATAATTTTGACAAGTATATATGTCCATAGTTATAAGTCATTGGTCTCGGATGAGTTAATCTAAGAAAATAATTTTATTGTTTTCATTTATTGATACGTCCCTGCAGCGTGCTGCCATTTGGAGATGTATAATTTTTACATTTTTTGGTGCTGTGCGTGCCTGTTTCAGGCTAGAAATGGGCAAGTATTGTTTTTACTCGGGTCATCTCCAAGAACAACTATGACTGTAAATCTATAGGGACAGATACAGACGCGCCCTAATCTCGGCTTGACTAAACCCTTATGAAAATGTATTTATTTTAATATATGTGTTTTTTCCGTTCATTCTTGAAGAAACGCAAATAAAAATAACAAGTTAAATTTCCAATCGTTTCCCATTCTGAAACTCCCCTCCCTCTTGTGTTCTACAAAAAATATTTAGCTCAATTTTTCCATGTTCATGTACATGAAATTCTTGATCAGTGACACCAAAAACCAACAAGCGTTGACTTTCAGCTGAAATGCCCAGTTATAAAAGTCGTCCATTTAATTTTCAGTCAGCAAAATCGAAATACATTTAGTGGTTTTGGTCACGTTTTTTAGCATTTGGACCACTTGCGCCGCCAAGGGCTTCCATAAGAGTAAAGTTTTATTTTCACTTCGGTGGTTCTTGTGATTGGCGAGCTCTTGGTACCACTCAATGAAATAAACTCTTTCGCGCAAGATAACGCAAATGACGTAGTGATCGTGACGATCAGAGACGCCGGTAGCAGATTTAATCAGCCTCTGCAAGTAGCACCAAACACTGTTGAAAACTCCAGCCGAGAGGCCTTCTTTCGTCTACCAGGAAGAGGATTTGCAAAGGGTTAGTTGAACCTTCCTTGCCAGGATTATAAACTGCAAACTATACTGGATCCTAGATAACATAACCATGAAGGCTAAAAAATCCTTTTGGCTTGTCACAAAACTTGCGGTGCTACTTGGGGGTTCAAATCCAACACTATGCATTTAGACAACGGTGATCAAACTTATGATTACCTATGTAGCGATGACATGGCGGTATAGAGGTAAGCTCAATTTAGTCAAATCCAAATTGAGACATCTACAACGGATGTCTGGCCATGTATCACTGAAGGAATGCCCACCTCACTGATAGCGGCACTTATCTCTTCACATTGTGGTTGAAGGTGTGGTATTTAGAGACTAGAGACGGCCGGACACTTTGGTGCAAGCTAAGGAAGGGTGTTATTCTCTTATACTGACTAGCATAAATCCGTGCCGGCTAGCAGAGAGAAAGGCGTATGTCTTGAAATAAAATAAACGACATTCGCCAACAAAAAAGAGAAAGCAAAAAGTTAAATTAGAGTTAAAGCTACTTCCTTGTGTCGGCAACACACGAACCGAGCTTTCGTATTAGAACCAGGAACTCATTTCACCTTTATTATACCTAACAAAATAAAACATAAAAGAGTACTTATCTTCTGGACAAAAGTTCCGACAAATCCTTTACCATCACCCTCTGTCCAGAAAACTCTTTGGAAATGTTTCCAAATCTTCCTTAATTAGCTACGATTCCTTTTCACTTACGTTTGAATCCTTCACTTCATTTTCTTTTATTTTTTTTTCCTTTTTATGTTGAGAACTTTCTTTGCGCCTTGTAACTTTCGGGCTATTAACTCATGTTGGACTGTCACCTTCACATACCAAGGACGTCTATTTATTGCCTTTTGCCACCTATTGGAATTATACTGCAAACTTGATTGGACTTGGGTTGGAAATAGTCCACTTTATTGCTCCTTTCATTCCGGTTTTATAAAGAACATAAGCAATTTTTGGATTTTCTTCGAAGTGAAGAGAAAGTGAAGAAGTGAAAAATGTTAATTTTGATGTGATGAAAGAGAAGTGTGGACCAGGTAAGCTATAACTTGAATTCAATTTACAATTATTAAGATAAATTTTTGTATTTCAGTTATTGGCCCTTTCGTGTGCCGCGTTGATCATTTACGATATAAGTATTTATCCTAATGTAATTCCATATTATTGTTGTTTGAGATTGAAATTATTTAAATCATCCAATTAAATTAATCAATCCAACAAATCAAGTGAAAATCCAAAAGCCCATTCCCAGAAGTAAGTTTTTCACATCTACTAAAATAACTACAATAATGTAGTTTAGCCTTATCTAACTTAATTATATTACGATATTTTAATATAGAAACTTAAATCTATTACAGACAAGTCAAAAGCTGTGGAAAAATAAAATCGTCATCATGCCAGGTAAGTTTTACTTTTGCTCAAAGCTACTGCAAGTTTCGGCTGCAAGTGCTACGAATATAAGCAAAATAATATCGTGCATTTTAAAGACCATGTCAGAGGAGGGTTGATGAGGCTGGTGGACTACATCCATGGGAACACTATATACATACCTACCTTGGATTTTGAATTTTGCCTTTTTTTTATATTCATATTCATAATTTTGTAATTTTAGCTTCATAGGCCACTTGGACAACATCAAAGCTTTGATCCTTTAACAGCATGCTAGCATCAGGTATATGGTATCACCGATTTTTTATTTATTTTTTACTATTTGCAATTAATTAATCAATCAAATATTTAGTTAGTAAATAGTGGACAACACACCACGGTCAAGTAAGTTTCTTTTATATTATTTTGAAAGCAACTAATTTTTTTTCTTTTAGGTTGCAGCATGGATTTGAGGACGTAACATTTACTCCCTTTTCTTCGGGAGATTTTTCCGAAATCTATTTCATTACACGATTTCAGGCAAATCTTTGAGCTGAAAATCCCTTTATTAGAAAGAGAAAAATTAAACCAGAAGATTATAAATCTAGCAACACAATATGTCAGAGCCTTACTCATCAACAGTATTAGGGGGCAATATCTTCAAATCTTTTCCATGCCAAATTCTACACTATCTTGGAGCTCATAAGTCCAGGGTGAAACTGCTACTTTAAACGAGCCTATTAGTTTGGGTGTTAATTTGGCTTTAAAATATTTACAAGCATCAGAAAGAACATAATTTCGCTATTTTTAAGAAAGAATAGTTGGTCCCTTCTACAGAGAATTGAGGAATGCTTCGAAGATTGTGCTGCCTTCAACAACTTCGCTTTTATATCTTTACTGACCTCTTCCAGGGCCTTGTATCTAATATCAGCGCAAAATTCATAATCGTTCACGCAATTATAGTATTTATCGTATTGTTCCCCATGCGTTATCACCTTCCTACCAAAATTGACAAAAAAAAGTTTTAATTTCAATACTTCATGAACTGACGTGCAGATATCACAGGCTACTTTAGCCAAATACCCATCCCATATCCTATGGTTTTCCCCCACGTAAGCTGGAAGTATCTTCTTTATCACTTGATTTGTCCGTTCCGCCGGATTCGCTTGAGGATGATAAAACGCAGTGCAGTTAATTTTAGACCCATACCCTTCGCAAACTTTTCTAAACTCAGTACTCTTGAACTGTGTACTATTACCGCAAATAAGGATTTTCGGGACGCCAAAAAATAGGAACTCGTTTTCTCCGACGCTGTAGGGAAACAAACAATATCCAAAAGTCAAGTTGCGTGCTTTAAAATCGCGACTTTTCTTTGCTCTTTCGAAGCTACCTACCTCCAGTCGCCGTTTCCTTTTCACTATATTTCCACAGCAAATTATTCTCGATTTTCAGTAACTTTGCTAAATTTTCATCAGCCATCGATCTTCATTTCTTGCGATATCCTCAACACTATCTATCACTGGGGCCAAACGAATTAGCCAGTCTGGCAGTAGGTGTTCCTTATCTTTCCGGTGCACTATCTCAAAGC
The DNA here is from genome assembly GCA_964036015.1 of Leptarthrus brevirostris. Taxonomy (NCBI): domain Eukaryota; kingdom Metazoa; phylum Arthropoda; class Insecta; order Diptera; family Asilidae; genus Leptarthrus; species Leptarthrus brevirostris. The sequence goes on from OZ038371.1 coordinate 103,867,731, forward strand.
TGTATTTCTGTAATCTTATTGCTCATACTAGCGAAGCGTGGTCAGTAAGCACCGTAAAATGGCTACCTTCTACGTACGGCCTCAGTTTTCAATTGCCATAACACAGCCAGGCATTCCCGTTCTGTCGTTGAATAATTTCGTTCACTCATGTTTAAATATCCGCTGAGGTACCTAGGCTAAAATTTTGTCTTCCCCATTAATCTTCTGAGTTAATAACCAGAGGCATCAATATGTATTATGAATGGATGACTAAATTCGGGGCATGTAAGTATAGGCGTACTAACTAGAACCAAACGGACGCCAGTTTCACACTCTTGGGACCAAAGGAACTTTTATTTCAACAATGCCGTAGTTGGAGTTATCGTGGTAGAGATACTTTTTACGAACATGCACTACTACTTGGTTCTACAACACCCGTCTCCAACATCTGGTCAAGTTCCTCATTTATTATCCATTGTATTGCGGGTGAGACCGCGTAGTTCCTTTATTTCAGTTTCAATAACGTGTTCTACCCGTTTTGTACAACGCAGTCTTGCACCCATCTTATCTTTAGCCCTTGCGATGACTTCCTGGAGTTTTTAACCTTTTTTTTTTAAAGACAACCTGGGCTGACATTGAAAAACATATAGTCCGATAATGTACCGAGGAATTGCCAAGCATTTTCCCGAAAATTTTGTTGGATTCCATCTCATGTCAGAATTCTATCCCGTCGCTCTAATCTGATTGAAATACTTATCTCCCAAGGACACTCACTGTTCCAAAATTTGCTAAGTTTATTCTTTTTGCTACTGTAACTTTAAGATTTAGCTTCATATTCTTTAACTAATCCTAACCTTGCCCTCCGATAACTGTCTGCGAAGGACCCGAGTTGAGAAGGCAATAGAATCGAACACCGAAAATACAGACTTCTAAGTGAAGACGCATATCACTTCTCATTTGAGAGAAAACTGAACCTAAAAGTGTGCCATATAAGTCTGCCTACCTGGCCATCAGCCATATCTACAATATTTTCAATGGCGGCTTTCTCTGGATCACTCGGTACGCCGCTGAAACCCGAACTCCAAGTTTCCCGACATCCATAACATTTTAGCACCGACTTACAAAATCTAGTGATATGTGCGGGATTGGCACACTAAAAGCCTTTGCGATTATTTGTTGTGCCCCGATTGTCCGCAATGATTGATACTGTTTGTGAGGCGACGGCGACTCAAGCTAAATTCTGCAATAAAAGCTGACTATTTCTTTTCGATGGAGGTGGCACAAATGCTTCGACTGAGGTACGCGAGCGTCTTCCAAAATCAACGAGATATTTGATATTCTCGATCTCTGACAACCCTAATTGAGTGTGATAAATTGGACTTATATTTCTTATTGAGGATTCGTAATTTTTGAGCCCCCGTAAGCGCATCTGTTAACCGCGAGAACATGTTACTCATAATAGCTACTTACATGCCTATTACTTCGTCCTTCCCTTGAGTTGTTCCTTTGATTTCTTCAAGCAATCTATCATCGTAATTTAAAAGGAGGAACTCCTGATTTAGTTCCGTACAAGGTCAAGCCACGTGTGAAACTTAGTCTTATTCGCTCTGTACCATATTAGAGCCTTTCCTGTGAATAAGTCTAATGCTGACCGGTAAAGCTGTTGCTTATTTATACCTCATGCATCGGCCGTTGATCTAAGAAGGCGTTTAACGAGTGCCCGTGTTCACCGTAAATTTTACATCCAATTTGCGTAAGGGTACCTGCGCTCGTGTATTTGTTAACACAGCGGTCGTCGTAGAGAAGTCCTCAGCTGCATCGGTGGAATTACTATCCTCTTTTTTTCCATCTGCTCTCAGACTCAAAGATTCTAAGGATAGTAATAAATCGCCGTGAACTCTAAGCTTGTTCTTCAACTGCTTTTGACCTTTCAAGCCTAGTTAGGGCTCACTCAATTTTTCTGACTACTTTTCTGTAATCGGGACTTCCCTTTTCGCCATTGAAATCATCCACCAACTCTTTGATTTTCTCGATATTTCTTGATAATGCCTTTATGTCTTCCTCGAATGTGAATAGATATGGAATTACTATTAAAGGTTTACCGTCTTTCTTAAGCTTTACCGCTGCGAGCAAGTTCACCCTCATCACGTCCACCTTTCCAATTGGTAAACCCCTAATCGTATGCTCGTAAGTAAGCTGCTCTTGGTTCAACAATTTTGGTTCCATTTTGAACCCTGATCTTCAAAAGTCTAAAGTAAAAGTGCTTTCGGTATACGCAATCAGTAAATGTAAATACGCGGAGTCAAGAAAAAGGAGCAAAAAATACTTTAATACCAAACCAACTATTCTTCTGTTTCAACACGATGTAACCCTTTAGCCCATAGATAGTAGCCGTAATTCCTAAGAATTTGAATTATTAAATTTTACGTTAACCCGATAATGATACCTGGAAACTTTATCCGTCTCCTAAATGAACTTCAATAACAAATAATCAGAACGACAAGGCGATGAACTAACAGGAATTATGAATTCTACTTTATGATATGATGACTGACAAGCTGGGTAAACAAAACCTTAGTTTGAAGATAAAGAAACATTTTACAATATTATAGTAAAGTATATGCCAAAATTCAACTCTATATTAACAAAACTAAACTTTTAAGTGAAAGAGATACCAAAATTAAATATTAATCAACTCAGTTAAACTTACTCCATACCTAATACTATGCTAAAAAAAATCAGCAGATAATTCAAAATCGGATACTCGTATACGTCAGCTTGGTTTGGATACTGTGTGTGGATGAACTAGCCAGAAAGAGTTATACAACTGGTGGACCCTAAGTCGACATGCAGAAATTTAACCTGCTTTGCTAAAATAGCCAACATATAATTTTAAATGCTTGATGTCAGCTCCATTCACTTAGTGAAGCTAAAGAGCTCCCTAGGCCGTATGTGAGACTATGTGAGCCTGATACACTCATTGACATCCTTAGTAATATTACTCACAATATCAGTAACCCTCCATTAAATAAATAAATAAATGTTAGACTGGTCACCAGTTTAATCACCGGGCATTGTCAACTAAGTAAGCAGGTTAGGGCTCGAGGAGGACGAAATACCTCTTCACGTCTTTTGCGAGTTCCCGGTCATTGCCAGGCACAGAATATCTACCCTTTAGAAGCCCTCAAAATGTTGAAGAGTAGTTAGCTTTTGTACCTCTTCAAAAGGACCAGCGTGACTTAAGAAGTAGGGAGGGATAGCACAATAATCTTTACTGTCCACGGGGCTTCCCACCTTGATTCTTCAATATAACATTTAACATAAGACTTTTATAAGCTAAAATATTTTGTACTGCTGCATCGGAATTTTATTATTTACTGGTCGTTTATATATGTACTGTTTTGTTTTTTTTCATTTACACTTCTTTTTTGCAGGGAATTTTAGGTTTAACTAAACATCTTACAGAAAAATTGAGTACAAGAAAATGTAATGTGTGTCTTCATTTTGGAAATCTCAATAACTGTTTGATATTTTCTTTCATAATATAAAAATTTTTATAACTATTTGTGCTTCTTATTAAAGTCAAAACGAGTGCATTATATTATGGCGCATGCAAAATAAGGTATAATATTCCTTCTGATAATTCTACCGAATTTTAATATTCTTAAATCACCCTTTGAAACCAAGCTCTTTTCGGTGTACAAAAGTATGAATTGTTCCCCGAAGTAAAAAGTTTACCTCTTAGTTTTCTCTAGGAAGTTGTGCAATTATTTCGGAAGAAAAGGATGGCAGCATTTGGCAAAATTAATAGCTGTCGGGGGAAATTACCCTCTTGCAATTGAGATTAGTAAACTTTACTTTCACGTCCCATGTTGTCTTCTTTATACTTTAGATATTCAATACTATGGCTACCAGTCATGCAAATGACGTACCCACTGATACAATATTTTGACTTTCATTTTTGCTTTATTTTAAGGCAGCCTTTTGCAGTTTCAATTGGTGAGTAAACAATATTCAGTACTATCATAGTTTTTTTTTGGAATAATTAATAATTAAACACTACGTATTAAGCTTTCAATTATTTAATTTGCAAGTTCTACAAATTATATTTAATATATAATATAATATATAAAATATAAGTAACGAATAGTTGCTTTTACACAAATGTTAAGGAAAATTTGTTCCAGTAGGAAAAAGCAAACGACATCAAATTTCTTCAGGAAATATAATAAAACATAAAGTAAATTAGGCATAGGGTAATGAAATAATAACCAACTGTTTCATCTTTGTAATTATATTGTTAGCCTCCTAAAACTTTATAATTTCGGACAGTGAATTTTGAAAATTGTGATTTGGACTGGTCTTGTTTTTATGATGTAGCTAAAAACCGGGGGAGAACCCTGCGATGCTAACCTAAAAGCTCCAGGTTTTGTTTCGAATTTTTTTCAAAAGTTTTTGGAACTTTCTTAGAGCTGGGACTCGCTTGGAGGCATTTAAAAATTTCTTGTACTTTATTTTTTACAGGTTTTTTACTATTTTTTGCCTTCAAGGTTTAGAGTAATTTTTACGTTATATGTTTAGAGTAACGCACCGTGTCATTTTTATGTCTTTTTAACCGACTTCCCAAAAACAAAGAGGTTCTAAGTTCGACGCGTATTTTTTTTTTTATTTATTTATTTTTTTTTATGTCTGACCGGGCATAACTTCGTAACGCGTCGACCGATTTTGATGATTCCTCTTTTGTTGGGTAGAGTATGTTCACCGATTGGTACCATGTCAAAAAAATGTTTAGTAGGGTGGGGGTGAAACCTAACTTTGTAACGCGTGGTCCGATTTGGATGGTTCTTTTTTTGTTGTACAGAGTATGATCCCCCATTGCTAATATGAGAAAAAAACTTTAACCTAGGGTGGGGGGAGGGGGAGGGGTAGTCTAACTTTGTAACGCGTGGACCGATTTGGGTAATTCTTTTTCTTTTGGGTAGAGAATGTTCCGTGGTTGCTACCAGGGGAAAAACATTTTGGAGGGAGTGGGGTGGGGGTGGGGGTGGGGGTGGAACCTAACTTTGTAACGCGTGGTCCAATTTTGATGGTTCTTTTTCTGTTGTATAGAGTATGATCCCCGATTGCTAATAGGAGAATGATTTGGTCCTATGGTGAAAGGTGTGGGTGGGGGGAGGGGTAGTCTAACTTCGTAACGCGTGGACCGATTTAGATAATTCTTTTTCTATTGGTTAGAATATAATCCTTGGTTGATACTTCGAGAAAACAAATGTTGCTGGGGTGTTGGTGGGAAAAGGGGGGTGGAACCTAACTTTGTAACGCGTGGATCGATTTGGATGGTTCTTTGGCTGTTGTATAGAGTGTGACCCCCATTGCTAATAGAGAATAATTTGGTCCTATGGTGGTGGTGGGGGAGGGGGAGGGCTAGTAACTTCGTAACGCGTGGACCGATTTCGATGATTCCTTTTATGTTCGGTAGAGTATGTTCCTTGATTGATACCATGAGAAAAAAAGTTTAGTGGAATGGGGGTGAGGTAGGGGGTTAAAACTAACTTTTAACGCGTGGACCGATTTGGATGGTGCTTTCTTCGTTGCGTAGAGTAAAAGACACTAAAAAGTGAAAAATAAAATAGTTTTTAAAAAAAAAGTTGAACCGACTTCACAAAAAGCGCTAAAAAGCATAAAATAATTTTTAATTGCTGGTTTGTTTGTTTTCACCGACTTCAAAATGTCGTAATAGATATGCAATTAAAAATTATTTTATGCTTCTTAGCGCTTTTTGTGAAGTCGGTTCAACTTTTTTTTTAAAAACTATTTTTTATCGTTAACCATTGTCTTTTTATTGTATATTTTTTAGGGTAGCTAGATTTTTGTAAGATTTTGACTTTATAACGATTGTCCAAATAAAGCGATATTATACATAAAAAAAATTAGTACTTGCCTTGCGCTACGGTCTCTTCTGGATCGTATGTTGTGGTAGTACTCCACGGCGCGTATTGGAATTATAATTTATTTTTATTTTGTTAGGACTCCCCTTGTGCTAGGTTTTGGTAGTACTCCACGGCGCGTATTTCTACATTTTTTAAAGATTTCATGTTATTGATGGCTGGGGTTGTTACTTAATTTCCTATTAGTTTTCTACGACATGGTCTTGTCTTATCTTCTAGACCAATTGGGATGATCGCGCCCTGGGCGGCATTAAATCACGCCTCGTTGAGAGTAGGTGATCCAGGAGTGTAAATAAAACTCCTGTAATTTGGCTTGTATTTGGCCCAATGATTGGGTACTCTCGTGTAACAATTTCTTGGTGTTGTCACTTAGTAGAAGTTTCATATATGAAGGTTCCGCATTGGTGTGCTGTTCGTATTAAGCCATAAAGAAATCTAATTCTTTAGCCGTTTTGTTCGATTTTGGAAAGTATACTGGTTGCGTGATGAGCAATGGGTGTTTATTTTCAGCCTCTTCGTAAAGGATATGTGGTCCTATTGGCAGACTTGGGCGTATGTTATATGCACAATAGTTGTTGTCTTCAATTCACCATATATAAAAAAAAAAATAAAAAATTTTTTTTTAAAAAACTGTACAAAGACTATTTTCCAATCTTAAAAGTAGGGACAAAAAAGATGAGGTTTCTGATGTCATATATAAGATTAAATGTGGTGGAGATGCATCGACGACGTGTAAACTAAATTATGTCGGAACCACGGGACAATTCCTTAAAAATCGATTATCTAACCATAAATCGGATTTGAAAAATGGGAATAGATCGAAGACTGCATTAGCAGAACATTGCATAGCACACAACCATAAACCTACATTGGATAACGTTGAGATATTGGCACAAGAAAATAATTACCACAAGAGACAACTGTTGGAATCACTCCATATATATGCTTGTGATAATACCATGAACAGGAAAACTGACACATGGGGCATAAACACTTGGTATCGCTCTCTTATAGACTCCAATAAAAGTAGAATTCAGGGCACACACAACAAAAACCGCAGTAACAGACAGACCATGGTGCGGAGTAGTGATAATCGCAGGGTTTTTTAATAAAAAATTTTTTCAAAATGTTGCAGTAACAATATATATAATTTTAAATTGTCGTAATGCATTATACCGATTAGACACTCAATTTTTTTAAATTAAATTGTATAATTTTGACAAGAGTGGTAGGTATTTTAATTTTTGTACGGTGCAAGTTCATTATGTAGACTCATTTGTAGCGTTAGCCCTGAGGATGTTGGTGAGGACCAACGAAACGTTGGCAATACGAAAATAAACAGTCATGTAAGGTGAATTGTGGTTTTTTTTTTTTTAGTAGTACAACAGTTGACCAATATCCCATGCTACATAAAATATAAATTGTGAACATAAGGTCACAAGTAAAGAATAAAGTGTGTAAGAGAATAAAAATTCAACAAATTGAATGAAATTAATATGAACTAAATTTAATTCGGCAAGAAAGAAGGGTAATGTTAGGTCGAAGTAGGTGTAAATTAAAATACGATGGTGTAGTATAGTGAAAGTGTGAAGTTCTAGCCTGTTATAGTAATTCAGTTTGCAGTGAGGAAGAATTACTTGATATAGCATTAAAGAGATTGATAGATGGTCCAGTTTCTGACTGAATTTTATGAGAGTTTTTTTGAGTTTGTAATTTCAGAATTGACTGGGGCATAATTTTATTTTCCACGGGAGTCGTTTTGTGTTGGATTAGAGGTGGTTCATAATTAAGACGGAGTTGGATCAATTCGTTGAGCCGCACGACCACCATTCCATGGGTCCCGGGTTCGAGACCAGGTCTCCCCGTGAGCTTTTATTAAGAAATTAAAATAATCCACTCCGTCTCTGGGCTGTTGTATAACTCGCAGCAATTCAAAAACAAGACTTTCACGTTTCCTCACTTCCCTTACCCTAATTCCCTTCGGGCCACAACCATGCTAACGCATGAAAGGGATTGGACCGAGTTGCTAAAGGACGTTCCTTTGTCGTTTCCTTCTTGGTTTTGGGGCTGGTTTCGCGTTACGATCTTCATCTCGACCGTAGATATTGTGGTAGCACGCCACGACGCGTTTTAAAGTTTTTTTTACATGTTATTACTTATTCTTAAAAGGGCTTGAGACGATTATTGTGAACCGTTACAGTGCGCTTACCCATTTTTAGAGTGGTGTTCACTGAGGATGGTACACCAATTACTAGATACGGCCCTGCCCAGATTTGTGAGAGCTTATGTTTCCGAATTTCGCTCTTGAGTAAGATCTTGTCCCCTATGTGGAAGGATAAGGTTCGAACAGCTTTATCTTAATATATTTTTAAACGATATTTACTAGCGAGCCGATTTTAGCGTGTCGTGGCATAAGACGTTTGGAGCTTATACCGTAAGATCTGATAGAAGCTCTCGTGATTATACACTAGTTCAGGTTCTCGTATTACATCTCACGGAACATCCGTTTTGAAGCCGTAAAGGGAGTCCATGGGAGTTAATTTCGTCCCTTCGTGCACACTGTTGTTGTACACGTATGAAGCGTTTCGCAGGTATTGATCCCATGATTCAGGATTTTTGTCCACTATGGTACGTAGATATTTAATTAACGTTCAAGTGCGCCGTTTGACTGTGGGTGGTAGGCAGAAGTTTACAGAACCTGACACTTTTCAAGACAACCTGAACTCTCTCTCGAAAGACCAAAGACTTTGCGGAGCTTTTCATTGTGGTCGCAAGATTTTTACCATAGATAACTAAGTCAGCTAGGTTAAGACGAAATTCATTAGGTGTTGGAATGTGGCCGGGGCTCCTTTGAGCGCAAAAGGCATTCGTCTAAATTCATAGTAACCGTAATTGGTGCTGCCGAACACCTGGTTATAACCGTTGGCGAGATTGAGGGTGGTCGACGACGACGCGCCACTTCTTTTCACCGTCTTGTCCCGCCTTCTTAGGGACGACTAAGAGTGATGAATTCCAAGGGATTTTGCTTGGCTCAACTATGCTATTTTCTAGCATTCCGCGAAGCTGTTCGTTGCTTACGTTTCGATGCGTTTCTGGTAAACGATACATTTTCTGGTGAATGGGTGCTTGATCTTCCACCAATGGTGAATGCGTTAGTGAACGTGAACTTTTCAGCAAAAAGATATTATTGTACTAGAAGCAGAGTTGTGATATCGCTTGTTTTTCATCTGCGCTTAAATTTTTATCCAGGGTGATTTCTTGCTCTAACCTGGCGAGGCACGGGTTATTTTTAGGGTCGTCCGGGTCTTCATACTCGGGGAAGAAATACTGCACATGTTGTAATGTGGCCATTTTTTCAGCGCTAGAAACACTTTTATATTTGTCTTTACCCCATTTAATTTTATTAACATCACTCTTATTTCTAAATGACGAAATGCCTTCTTTCAATCGAACTCGCAATCTTCTTCTATTGGGCTCTAATGCCGTAGTTTACTTACTTTCAAACCTAATTTTGGAGCTGTTAAAAATACCGTCCCTGTTGTAAGCTCGCTTCCATTGTCGACGTATTTTGAAGTTTTATCTCTTGAGAGAGTGAGAGTTTTTAGGCTTTTGCCATAGTAATTCCTTTTGCTTTACCTCCGATTCCAAATTCTTTGCTTCCCCACTGTCCTTTTTCAATTAGACGACGATTTAGTTGTGGGCAGGGACTAGGTGTAGATTAATATTAGTTGGAACTACTTGTGTGTGTTTATGACTCAAACAGGCACTGCTTGTAAGCTTGTAAGAGAGTATTTCTTCTACAAGTTCTTTCAACTGTTCTCGTTGCTGCCTCATTTCGCAGGTCATATCATTTCCAATCGCATTACTTGCTGGGAAGTCATTTCCTAGCAAGTCGTCATCGGGAAGACCTTATATCATTTCCAATCGCATTGCTTGCTAAGATGTCATTTCCTAGCAAGCCGTCGTCGGAAAGACTTTGTAGGTTTTATTACCTGCAAATTGCAGGTAATACCTGCAAATGCGACTGGAAATGATATAGCAAGCAATGCGATTGGAAGTGATATAAGGTCTTTCCGATGACGGCTTTCTAGGAAATGACTTCCCAGCAAGCAATGCGATTGGAAATGATATACAAAGTCTTGTAGGTTTTATTACCTGGTCTTAACCGTAAAATTGCCCGGGAATATTCCCAGTGTATATCTAGTAACAAAGGGTGTTTTTACCGTGTATGTTTCTCCGGTACATAAAACATCCTCAAGGTGTTATTACTTTCTTCTTTATAATGCTAAACTCAGCGTACAACTACAAGTTTGGTATTGCCATTTAGACTAATATCCAACGGAAGGCTAACTGTAATGATACAGGGTTCTGGCGGTTGAGGTGACCATTTTTTTGAATTTTTATTTTTGAGTGTCGCTCCGGGGTCTTTTCGGTCGACTGCTCATCGTTTCTCTAGTTCTTGGTGTCCCATTTTTGTTTCTCGCGGCATCCTTCTGTAGAATGGTTGCGACGGTTGCATAATTTTTATTTGAGTTTTATACTGAAAACTCTAGGCCCAGTTGTAGTATCTGGTCTTGAACCCTTCGTTGTGGGAGCCTTATCTGGTTACTCGGGCCTGGAACCCGATGATTGATTCTGCAATCGCGAACATTATTTCCGTAAATTTGACAATTTGGACAGAGGTTCTGGCGGCGATCACCGTATCGAGAGTCAATTCCTGGGGAGGCGAGCGTTATGTTTGAGTCGCATATATTGGATTCTGGCGTCAGTGACGGTGGGAAACTACCGGCAAAGGTGAGGATTTATAACCTCGCTACGGGGTGCGTTCTTCACAAAATCCTCCAGTTGTGTTATAACAACAGGGGTGGCCGCAGCTCCATACTTTGTTTGAGCGGCCTCTTTGCAGAAATTTAGCAACTGTTTCACTGTAGCTGTGAAGGCAATAAGCGCTTCGCAGGCGTTTTGGTGAGCCATTGTCAGCCAGTTTACCAGTTCTCGGTAAGTTTCTCTGGCAAGTTAGGCAGAGTTTGCGTTTAGTTTAGAATCGACACCTATAAGTGTTTTCAGGATATCTGAGGCCAACACTTGGTAGGCTCCTCCTCGGGATCTTGTTGGGAGGATCCTGAGGAAAGTCTTGTTCCTCGTTTGAAAGACATTGTTTCGCCTAATGGCAACAACCCAGGAATGTTTGCTGAGCTGCGGGCCAGGTTCACCTTTCACCAGTTTTACCTGCACTATCTGTGCGTTAAGTTTTGCCACGTTTGAGTAGTCTGCCATTGCGTTAGGCGTAGTTAATTGTTCAGTTTTTATTTGCACTGACAATAACACTATCGGGCGAGCGCGGGAATTCTGCATACTGCACAAGCTCCTCTTTAAAACGGTTCGTGTCCTTTTTAAATTTTTCTGTTTGTGCGAGTCTTTTCTCCACTTGGAGGTGGCGTTGCAATGAGACACTGAGAGCTTGTCCGATTCTCGCGCTTTCTCTAAAATTTTATTTAAAAACCTATTAAGGCTTACTTGTAATTGAATCCTGGAAGGACCGTTCCACTTCTCATTCGAGTTCCTTGAAGTTAAGTACCGCTTCAACTTTGCATCAAAAGCGAACACATTAGCCCACTACTTCAAACCCACAAATAAAAAAAAATAGGGCAATTTTTCAAGAAATTTCCCTTTGAAATGAAAAAAATGACTTTATATTAGCATTAAAATTAAACATTCTTTAGCACCATTGTGCTATCTGCGTTTCACAGCTCTAAGACTGTCTTTGCTTTGAAGTTGCAAAGCTCGCAATTTTCATTTTTTATTTACTTTGTTATTTATTTTAATTTTAATATAAATTTTTTATTCATCAATATTTATTAATTATTTATATTGCATAACTGTTATGAAAGTTTTTGCATCTGAATATCTCCTAACTTTCAAAACTTTCTCTTCTCATTAATTGATTATTTGCACTATACTTGGGGCCTAACTGATTTCAAACCTTTATTTTTTCGCATATAAATACAATTCACTTTAATTTAGAAATTCATTCAAAAAAAAAAATAATTTTAACTGAAATAAATTGATTCTATAAAAAATTAAAAAGTAAAAAAAAATTGAATAAAATCATCAAATATCAGTCACCAAATTTACACATTAGTCAAATGCTAATCAAGCATATTTTGACTGTCTTATCATTTACTAAAGAATTATATATAAAATTCACGAAAAAATAATATAAAAACGTAATTTCAAAAATTTCAAACTGAATTAAAACAAAGAATACTTGGTAACAATTCGACGTTCAAATTAATTTTCAAACAAATAAAATTTCAAAAGGGATAAAAACCTTTGTTTCTTGATTCCCCACAAAATCGCTGCCAAACTCAACTTTTATTAAAATCTTAAAGAAAGCTTAAATCACACTTGCACCTTTTTAAAATTTCACTACTAGAATGAGAGTGAGTTGACATTTACAATACCCTTTTATACTTTCTGCTGTCGCCATTTCCCCTCCAAAATTACATAAACTACTATTATTTTGAGTATTCCTAACTAAAACCCTTTCGCAAACTTTTTTTGTTAGATTCTTACCATTTCGGGGAATTTATTAACCTAACTTTATTAATCAAAACGTAGAAATTAAATTAAATTAAAAATGTCCTATAAAATGGCGACAGCAGAAAAGTTCATAATTTTAACGAACTAAACCCAAATCCTTGCGCGTTTCGCCTTCTCGTTTTTGCCTTGTGCGTCTCTTTCGCGCTCATTGAGCAAATACAAATTAATTAAATCGCGAATTATTCAAAATTCACGCAATTCACCGTGATTCTGGCATCACCAAAATATTCCCCGCGAAAAGTTACCTCAATTTGATTTGACGTTCTTTGCCAGAAATTGAAGAAACGTCAGTTCGCGGTTTTCAAGTTTCGGTTCGTGGTCGCGACATTTAGATTAATTACGATTGATTTACATGTGCTAAACAGGTAAGTGCGTAAACAGGTAAGTGATGCACCCGGCTTCAAAACACATATAATTATTGCTGAGGATCCCTGAATTATGTTTTTATAACATCAGGGTCTAAACATATAATGTTTTTTTGACGCATTTGTATGCAGTGAAATTACATGTTGTTGTTGTTGTGCTCCAAGAAATTTGTTAACATTTTATAAGTTACAAATTTCTTGGAACCTTTTTCTGTTTTGTTGTTTTTTTTAAATGCTTTAACTAATCTCTTCTTTCTTTTCAGGATATGCAGTACATTAGGAAGAGGAGAAGGAGTGCCTTTAGAATTCCCAGGCACATCAGGTAAGTTTAGTTGAAGACAATTTATGTATTGATTCATAATCTTTTTATTTTTTAGGCATCATCGAACAACACACCCATTGCTAAATTATCATCCATACCTAAACTATTCGAAAAATTGGTCTATGATTCCATTTTCTTCCACTGTAAGTCTATCTTCTCACTCTCCCAGCATGACTTCCTCAAAGGTAGATCTACAACCACCAACCTTACTGACTTCGTCTCAAAAACACTATGTGCCGTGGAAAACGGTAAAGATGTTGATTTTATCGCCACCGATTTTAGTAAAGCCTCCGACAAGATCTCCCATAACGTTATCTTGTTCAAACTTGATCGCCTAGGCTTCCCCCTCAGATTCATCTCCTGGATACGATCCTACCTCAACAACCGTCAGTAAAATATTATTTTCAGCTCATCCATTTCTAGCCCTATTGTCGCTCGTTCGGGTGTCCCTCAGGGCAGCTACCTCAGCCCATTGATTTTTATCCTTACAATAAATGATGTTGATTGTGTCATCAAACACTCAGAGCTGTCCATTTATGTTGATGACATGAAAATAATCAAACATGTCTCCTCGACAACCGACTCTCTTCTCCTGCAAAAAGACCTCGATTCATTCACCAGATGGTGCATGAAAAACTTTCTAGAGCTCAATGTCTCCAAATGCCAGTCCATATCTTATTCCCGCAAGCGTCTTGCCACCACCCCGAGAGTCTATATGTTAACCGACGTACCAGTCCCTATCGTTATCTCTTTGTGTGACTTAGGAATAATCTGTGATAGTGAACTCAATTTCCGTTCCCACATTGACAGCATAATTAACAGAGCTAACTCCGCCCTAGGGTTTGTGAAGCGCTGCTATAGACAGTTTTCCAATCCTATGTTTCCAAGTTTCTCTACGTCTCCTTCGTTAGACCTCTCCTTGAATATGCCAGCCAGGTATGGTCACCTACACAAACAACAGACAGATTCAATCTTCCACAATATGAAAACTGTCTGAAACTGATCGACTTACAACCTCTAAGCAAACGTTGTGATGTTACCGACATTCTCTTCATTTATCAATTATTAACTGGTGCCGTACACTGCCCTTCAATCTTGCAATCTGTACCCATCTATACCAATCCCCGTAACCTTAGGTCCACTCCCCTTTTCCGACTCGACCGCCATCGCACAAACTGCGGTCAAAGCGAGCCAATTACCAGGATGTTACGAAAAGTTAACGATCTTTCCTCTTTTGACTTCCATATGGGTAAATCATCCCTTCACAAATCCTTATATCTTCTCCCCGCTCATTTTGATCCTGCTCGCCTACCTTAATTCTTCTTCCTTACGCCTTCTGCCAGTATCTACTGTATTTATAGCTCATATTGTAGCTTGTACTTTTTATTTTATTTTTCAGTACTTTTTTATTTATTATTACTTATCATTTATTATAGTTTGTAGAATTAGTATTAAGTTATAGCTTGTATTTTTTTGTATTTTTATGTAATTGCTTGTATTAAGCTTAAATAAATAAATAAATAAATAAATAATGAAGAAGTTCCAAAAAGTGCCAAAAGCAACAACTGTTAATTCCCCCTTTTTATTTATCGGAATGAATTGAAATATCGACGACAAAGGTCTTATATTATATTCATCGGGATATAATGATAAGGCGTCATGACCAAAATTCGATACTATAGCCTAACTTCAGAATATTTAAATTTTAAAGATTCTGAAATCAATTCCGCTTCAGCACAGCTGCAAGTTTCATGCGAACTAAATTCCTGTTTCTTGGAGTTACACTAGCACTTAAACTAATTTGTCCTAAGCGAAACAATAACTTTTCGGGAAATAAAACTCCACCGACTCCTTTGTCAGTAAATAAATTCGCTTCGAATGCTTCTAGTATATGTCACATTTTGTTCAATAGATGTATAGCCTGCGGAAACATTCCATAAATTCATTTACTGTGCACAAAGCTTTTATTCTATGCAATGTAATTCACTGAATATACGAACCTGATAAATTCACAAAGGATTCCTTTAGGAAATATTCACCAATGTGAACTGTAGCAGTTTTAATTGAAAGACCTTTTGGTATGTTGGTTATAATTACAACTAAATAAGCTGAAGTTAAACAAGTCTCACAGATACGCTCCAAATCCCGAAATATCTAAACATACCATCAACAAATCAATGGTTCCAAAAAAATAATTAATATTCCTTATAAAACATTTAACTTTATAATAATAAGTCCGCCAAAAATGTTTGCCGTCTAAAAATTTAATATAAAACGAACTGTTGAATAAAAGGTTGAATACATATACAATGGCGGGCAATAGAATAGGAACAAGGTTTATATTTAAAAGCTTTAGTAACATAACAAGAGGAATATTTAAGTAGTTTTGACTTCCTCAAAAAGTGGCTTTAAATTTGTTATGTTCCGATCCCTTAATGAAAATTGTACATCCTTTCACAGGTTTTTGATCGGATTTAGATCGTGGCTGCAGGAAACCGAAGGCATGACGTCGACAAAATTTCTTTCAAACCCAATTTTCGCTGCGTGAAGTAGCTTCTGGATCGTTGTCCTGCATGAATTTGCATATACCAGGCTGATTTTCCTCTGCATTTGGCAATAATATGTTATTCAGAATATCAACATAAACATTTTGATCTATTATCCCCATTATTGACTGTAGGTAGTATTTGACAGCAGTAAACACTTGGTTTCGTGATGTGTTCAGAAGTTCCTCAATTTTCTTCATCAGCCAACCTTCGACTCTAAGTTTTATAATAGTTTTTCTATTTTCGACACTACATGTTTTCCGCGTACCATTGCACTTAAAAATTTAGTTTAAACAACACTTAGCGAATATTGACTCGACTTCTCTGTCTCCGGTTTCTTTAACACCTTGTGGGGCATAGGGCGTCTATTACACCAATTCTCCACCTGGTCGGGTTCTGCGCAAAAGCCTTCAATTATGAACAGGATTTTTTGATCTGGGTACGTTTCCCATCGACGCATCTTCTCCATGTGTGCGAGGTCGTCCAATTCGGCGCCTTCCTTGGATCTCCTGCGGATTCTAATCAAGAACCTGCTGTGCGGCTCTTTTATTAGTGTGTCCCCTATCCATTACCGCTTTCGCCTGCGGATACTGGTGTATATCCCGTCTTGGTCTGTAAGTTTATGTAGGTCTACGTGGGTAATAACCTCCGGCCAATGGATGTTAAGGATGCGCCGAAGACACCAGCTAAAAAAGGATTATATCTTAGATATTATTTAACAGGTTGCTTTCCATATTGAACAGCCGTATAACAGAACAGATCTTACGTTCGACTTGAAGATTCGGAGTTTGATGCGTCAGATCTCAGCAATAGTATTAAAAGCAACTTGAGCCTTATTGATGCTGTACATCAGGTTCAGCTCCGCTGTCTGCTGTGATTATGCTTCCGAGATTGCAAAATTTATCCACTTGCTCTATTTGATGCTTTTCCAGATAAATTTCATGTGTTTCCTGGAGTCCAAGCTCATAAGTTTGTTTTAGCAGTATTAATCCTGAACTCTGCTCTGCGACCTTCCCCTGCAAAATTAAAATGTCCATATTTAAATGCTTGCAAGATTTATAGACTTATTGAATAAAGTTTATAATAATTTATAGATATATGTTTTAGTAATATACTTTATTACATGATAAATTAAATGAAAGGTTTGTCGTTCAAAAAAATATTGTTCTAAAAGTTTACTGAAGAAAGAGATATAAGCTGTGTCCCTATTTTAATTTTTATGCCATTTTAGAAGAGCTTTATCTTAGTGATAAATGGTGTAATGGATATAAATAAATACATTTTATAGCTTCAAGTTTCGAGATTAAA
Source organism: Leptarthrus brevirostris (assembly GCA_964036015.1). NCBI lineage: Eukaryota > Metazoa > Arthropoda > Insecta > Diptera > Asilidae > Leptarthrus > Leptarthrus brevirostris. The sequence goes on from OZ038371.1 coordinate 103,884,802, forward strand.
AAAAAAACAACGGTTATCACGCAATCATAAAAAATAGCGCGAGAAAAAGAATTTTAAGGGTCCATGAGCTTGAAAATTTTTTTTTCCGTTAAACCAATGCAGTTAGCTTATTTATCCAGCTTCAATTTGCTTCTTTTTACTTCGTCTTTATAAATTGTTTGCTAAGATATCCGACTTTTAATGAAAAAGGATCCTTTTGTCCTTGGTCATCGATATTACAGAAACCAATGAACGCACACTGTTAAAGCAGTCTTAAAATTGAGATACATGTCCCACATTTTAAAAAATCTCAAAAATTTAAACTTGAAGCTTCAACATGCTCTTTTTTAACTCCATACGATATTTTTTCACTAAGGTACAGCACTTCAAAAAATAGCAAAGTAATTCAAAAAATTTCTCTGCTCCCTTAAATTTTCTAGTGGTGAATGTTTGACCATTCACTCCTTATTATAAAAGTAGCTATTACATTAAATTAAGTCTCACTCCTTCCAAACAGTAATTTAATCATTTAAGTAGGTTTAACATTTTTCTTAAACAAGTTAACTTAATTATTTCCGTTTTATCAACGATTGTGCAAAATTTAAATTTAATCACGGTATGGGAAGATGAGTAAAAAATTACGGAACATAACAAAGCAACTGAATACAATTTTCTGAAAATACAGTAAAACCTCATTATAAAGAACTCTCAAATGTCAATGTTATTATTTTATTTCGTTATAGAAAAAATTTCTTATATTGGGGGGTGATGGCTGGGGTTGTTGAGCCGGTGGGGGTGGGGATTGAAACCTAACTACGTAATCCGTGGACCAATTTGGATGATTCTTTTTCTGTTGTATAGAGTGTGATCCGCCAAGGCTCCCCCAACATCGCTTGAATCCTCAATGACACAGCTATCTCCGATTATCCGTCGAATCTGCCTTACATGTTTTCACGTGGTCCCGAAGCTTTGAAGAGATTCTGTGATAATCCTTTTTCACAAGAAGCTTGTCGCTGTCGTGTGACATATCCCACTACAGACCCATCGCCAATTTGTCACACGTTTCGAAGGGCTTTGAAACCCTGATTAGTGATGTGCTCCGCTTTCATTGTAGACCTTTCCTGAAGTCTCTCTAGCATGACTTCATGAAGGGTAAGTCAACCACCTATAATCTACTCGAATTCGTACATTACTGTATACCCCTGATCGAATCGGGTATGCAGGGCGACCGCATATTCACCGCCTTCGGCAAGGCTTTTGATAGGGTTAACCATCGCATTCTCGTTTATAAGCTCTGCCTGCTCGGTTTTCCGCCTTTCTTTGTGGAGTGGCTGTCATCCTACCTGTACGGCCGTTGTCAGCGCGTCCTGCTCCATGGCGCCCTATCCACCGAAATCTCGGTCACCTCTGGTGAGCCCCAGGGAAGCATCCTTGGCCCGCTCCACTTCATAATTTACATCAATGACGTCTCGTTACTCGTCCAGAATTCTGTGCTAAAATCTTCCGCGCGGTCTCTTGGGACGATGACTGTACTCTGTTGAGCTCCAAAATGCGCATTTTTTTAGATTTGGCGCTCCAATAATCGTCTTCCACTGAACGCCAGAAAATGCACAGTTATGACTCCAGACTTCTCCATGGGCAACTATTGCAGTAGTGGTGGGGTGTGGTTGAAACCTAACTTCGTAATGTATGTATCGATTTGGATGATTCTTTTGTTGTTGGATAAAGTATGATCCCCATTGCTAAAAATGAAAAAATGTTCCTTCAGTGGGTTGGGAAGAGGAAGGGGTAGTCTTGCTTTTTAACGCGAGGAAGAAGTGGGTGAATCTTGCTTTTTTCAATGCTCTTAAAATATTATACATGGACCACTTTTACTAAATCAAATTGATGTTGATAGTTTTATCTCTGAGTGTCCAATTTACTTTAACGATAGTCTCTCCCGTCACAATCAGGCTATTCTGAGTGAGGCACGTCGGATGCGTTCTCAGAACAAATTGCGTTCGGTGAGCTCTCGAAATGGATTTGTCTGTGTGAGGAAGAAGAATGATGACTTGCCGATGCGTATACAGAACCTGGAAGAACTGCATGCATTGGATTGAAATAGCTCGGTCCCAACTCCAGGAACGTGCACTTCTTAAAAGTATGAAGATGAGTTGTTTTGATAGTTTATTTATGTTTCATAGAAATGCTTTTACATTAAAAATTTAAAATATATTGGTAGTTATAAGTGCTAAGCTTGTAGTTATTTCGAGGTTCTTTCTTGGATTCTTTACTGAGTTAATGGAACTTTTTCTTGTAGGTTACGGAGTGTTTAAATCTAATTTACTAGTTATTCATTTGTTATTTTGTTTTTGTGCTTATGTGCCGAATGCTGATTTCATACACTTGCCTTCTCTATTAGTTGATCGCTACTTGACTGCGTCCCTATCTATGTCTGTTCAGTTCATCTTCTCGCACTTGTAATATAATGGACCAGATAGGAACTATGCTGCATCTAAATGCCAGGAGTTTGCGGCCAAAGGTCGATGAGTTGGGTAAGTTTTCACTGATTCCGAGGTATATGCAGTTGTAATAACAGAAACTTGGGTTCACGATAATATTCCAACAAAATCTGTTGATATTCCTGGCTTCAAACTGCATCCCAATGATAGAATAGGGGGCGGAGTAGGGATATATGTCAGAGATTCCCTAAAGTCGGTTGTTGTTGGCTGTTCTTCCTCACTCCTTAAAATATAAATGTGTTGAAGTCAAGTCAGACACTGATAAGTCTGTACTTGTTGCTTCATATTGTCCCCCAAATATTTTTAGTCTTGAGAATGCTCTTGAATTTGATATTTCTATATCTTGAATAATTCACCGCTATGACAATGTAATTGTTGCTGGAGATTTTAATGTTAACGTCCTCCATGATAACATTACGACTGATAATTTCTTACACCTGTTCCAATTGTTGCGTATATTTTAAATTAACTTGCTTCACGCAACAAGGACGAGGGAGTGCTTTCCACGATGGGAGAAGGTCACCTGCCCTGATCTTGGGATTTAAAAGAACACAAATAAGTTTCCACTTTGATTTTTTAGGCTTACCACTGGTGGGGGCTCTCCAGATCTTTTATTTTTTTAACCACTCTTATTTTTCTTTTACATTAACATTAACTAACTTTTAACTTGGATACTGAAGGCTTACCACTGGTGGGGGCTCTCCAGATCTTTTCTAAAAACGTTTACACTTTTCGAGCTTAACTCCTCGACTTATTAAATTGAACTCCTCTACTTCTTAAAATGAACTGCATCCTTCAGACCATATTTATTAATTGGCATTCAATCCCCCGATTTACCTAAAAATCATAAATACAAAAATCGGTATTTCTCATCCGCTATAATCTTTACATAGTCTAAGCCAATTTTATTATTTATGCCATCGAAGAAGGGGAAAAACATGAACAGCATAAAGCGGGGAAAGCATGGAAATTATGAATGGTCGAGTACAACGGGAATGACCAAGCATGTGCGGCATATTTACAGGCATGAGAAAGAGAAAGATTCTCATGTGAGGGTTTACTGCTGTTCGTACAATGTACATAATTAGCAGGGGAACGTTGCCATTATCAATGGGTGGCAGTCAAGTGCAATGAGGTTTTTGTCTTTTATGCATTATTGCTTGGATTTATGAATTTAGAATTCTGAAAGGAAATTCGGTGTGATATTTCGTAGATCGATTTCCTTTGGTTGTTTTTCCATTGATTGGCTTTAAGCACTTTAGGCATTTTTAGACAATTGGATAATTGTGTGACCGGAAATTATGCACATGTAACACTAGGTGGTCTGGCTTAAGTTCATGCTTGGTGAAATATGGAAAGTTATTATTGAAATAGTTAATATGAGCCGTTGGCTCATTACACAATCATATGATTTGAAAAAGCTTAATAGTCTGCCGATGTTGCATACCCATCTCTTCTTGACATGTTTTTTGTCACGGATGTAAATAAGGTGTTATTTTTTAATCAGCTCCGCTCAACAAGTTGCTAACGCAACGTTAATCTACTTGACTTTTATCGCTGTTATGGGCACATAAATAGAGATGCTTTGACGATTGAATGCTCTGAACTCCCATGGTCTACAGTTTATGAATGTACTGATGTCAATGATAAAGTGGAAATTTTTTAGACACTAATCCAGTACCTTCATGATTAGTATGAGCCACTACGAATTGTACGCAAACGCACGCAGTCATTTCCGTGGTTTTCTGAGGAATTTGAAATATTAATTTCAGAACGCGAGTATCTATTTAGAAATTATAAAAGACTAAGAAGTGATGAGTCTCACCGTTTATATAAACAGCTACGAAATTTGGTAACCCTAAAAACACGTTCCGCCTAAAAATTTTTGGAATAACTTGAAGCGTGTAGGCATACATGGTAAGGATATCTGTGGATGTGAGTTTGATCCTAACGAGCTGAACGCATATATTTCATCTATCTCTAATAGACCTGAACCGGTTAATAGTGCATATAATGATACTCTACAGGCTTTTCCAGTTGACGGCTTCCGGTAATAAAACATATCTTTAACACCATTCTAATAAGCTCAAATTTTCCGCAAGATTAGAAAAAAGCCTATGTAATTGCGACTGCAAAAAAACAACTCTCTGAGTGATTTGTCTGATTTTCGCCCTATAAGCTTATTATGCTTTCTAGCTAAAGCAATAGAAAAGCTAATGGCTTCTAAAATGCTTAATTATATACAGGAACGTGCACTCTTTTCATCCTTGCAATCGGGTTTAAGAGCTTATCACAGCTGTGAAACTGCTTTACTAAAAGTGAGTACTGATATTCGACAGGCGCTTTATAAAGACCATATGGGTATTCTTGTGCTGTTGGACTTTTCTAAAGCATTCAACAGTATATGTCATAAAATTCTATTGTCGAAATTAGCATCCCAGTTTGGTTTCTCGTCGTCTGCTATCACCATGATAAGATGTTTCTTGATTGGGCGCCTTCAGCAGGTTAAGCTGGGTAATCGAAACTCTGATTTGTTACAGCTTAGGTGTGGGGTTCCGCAAGGCTCTATATTGGGCCCTTTACTGTTTATCCTGTATGTGAATGACCTGCCCAGTGCAGTCCGGGATGTTAATATTCACTTGTATGCTGATGACGTGCAGGTTTATCTAAACTGCCCCATCGGTCTATCGGAGGATTGTTTTTGCCGCTTGAATATGGACCTCGAGCGCATACGTGGGTGGGCTACTGCCAACAAGATAATGATAAGTCGAGTTATACGATAATTAACAGGAGAGGGCTGGAATCGACAGATTTTCCTCCGGTCGTTTTGAACTCTTCTATTCTACCACATCTCAAATAAGTTAAGAATCTAGGTGTGATATTTAACTCTAATATGACATGCTGTGACCATGTGAAGAAAGTATTAAATAGTATATACGAAGACTCTGGCTTTTGGCATATCTCCTTCCTACTGCAGCTAGACTTAAAATTGTTAAGGCCTTGATTATACCGCTGTTTACTTACGGGAGCCTTCTCTTCTCGGCAGTGGACCACCATTGTTCTCATAAATTAAATGTAGCGTTTAATAGCTGTATTCGTTTTTTGTACGGGCTGCGACGCTTTGACCATGTAAGCCCTTACCACAACACAGTTTTGGGCTGTTCCCTCGAAACGTATTTATGCTTTAAAGCATTAGTATTTCTGCATAAACTGGTTTATACCCGTAAGCCTGAATATCCCTTAGAATACATACAATCCTCAAGGCATGTAATTATGATATTACTACGCGTTGCAACTTTGACCGGCAGTCGTTGCTATTTTGTCTATGTACTTCGAATTTGAAAAACTCTTCCCGTGGTGATTCAGCGGACGTAGATGGCGGGTGCATTCAAGAGGAAGTTATTTGAATTTTTAACAGGAGGTGATTGATTATAGCGAGAGTATGTTTTCGGCAAAAGTAGGTCTGTAGGAGCAAAATTTTCTGGATTCATTCTGGTTTTGTTGAAAATTATCATGAGGGAGTGAATTGGTTTAGCATTTAAATTATAGGTTTTAGCTACAGACATTTTCTTAAGTTTCTTGTTATATAAATAGTCTATATTTCAGTAGTTTCCAGTTGAATGTAATTTGTATTGTACATTTATGAAAGATTGTTAATCTTGTTGTACAAACCATGAAATGAATAAATGAAATGAAATGAAATGAAAGTTGTATAAATAGGGCTGAATAGGAGCCTAGTGAGTAAGTTGTATTTTAACCAGTGAAGTGAAAAGTGTTAAATATTAAAGTGCAACGTAATATTGTGAAGGAATATCGTCAAAAAAATTTTGCAACGAATTTATCACTGAAGTGAATGAAAATTTGTGATTGTGAAAAAGTGTCCTAATTAATCCGTCGAGCCCGAAGAGCCGCAACTACGTTACATTATCATAAGAACCAAAAAAGCAAAGGAAGAAAAAAATTTTTATAAACCATTAAGACCCGTCACCATTAAGGGGGGTAGGGTATTAAAATGTTTTTTTGTATTTTTTTTTTTTTTGATAGTACAACTCCTTAAAAGTATAAAGTTAAAATTTGAGGTCGATTGGAGCAAAACTGCCGGAGATACAGTGCCTCGGGTCTACCTCCATTCGATTCATTCCATATACAAAAGAACAGTGCTAAATCTTTAAACGCGTTTTTCTCGAATATAGCATTTGTAAAGTCGGTGGACACTGTATCTTAAAATCTACTTGACCGATCCTCTTCAAATTTTACACACTCCTTTAATACTTAAAATATGATGTAATCACGTCGAGATTTTTTTTGCATTATAATTAGTTTTACAATGACAAATATACTGGTTTTCGCCTCTTTTTTTAAGAAAAATTCGTTGTTTTGACTTCTAAGTGATGCCGAGAAACTCATTAACTTGTCTGGGTAAAAATGGGTGGTAGGACAAGTTTGGTACTTTTAGGACTTTAAGTTGGCATCACTGAGATGAGTCCTGATCAGCTGTTGGATCAACATTGCTGTGTTTATAACCTCAAAATTAAGTTTAACGATGGCAAGTCCACTTGAAAACTCAACATTGTTTGAACAACGTTCTGTGATTCGTTTTTTACTTGCAGCTAATATATACTCTAGAATCACTAAAGTGTATGGTGAAAGTTTTATGAACCGTGGAAATTGTTACAAGTGGGTAGAACGTTTCAAAAGTGGTCGAAACTCAGTAACTGACAAACACCGTTCAGCAGGAAAAGTCATGTTGACGGTGTTTTGGGACGCAGAAGGTGTAGTTTTTTGTGATTATCTCGAAGAACAGTGTTCAATGAACATCAAATACTACTCAGATATGCTTTTAACAAAGTGAAGCCAACTATGAGAGAGAAACGTCGTGGATCTCAGAGTAGAGGTGTGTTTCTGCATCAAGAGAACGCACGAGGCATTACGTGGGAAGAAGTTCTAGGATAACGAAGATGTCAAAAAATTTGTGGGAAATTGGCTCAAACATCAGGACAAAGAGTTCTTTGCAGCCGGTGTAAAAAGTTAGTAACCCGTTGGAACAAGTGCATAAATGTTGGTGGGGATTATGTTGAAAAGTAGGAAAAGTTTTGTTTTGTAAAAATAAAAGGTTTTTTTCTCAGACCAATTTGTCTCTTTAATTATTGAATGACCCTCGTAATTGTTGGAACTTGTCCAGTTTTAAAAAAATATTAAAAGCAATTTTAACAAACTAGTAATGTGGCAAACTTAACAAAGAACCAAAATATTATTACTTGCCCAATTAAAAAAGTTAAAAGGGGAATAACTCAAGACAAAAACTAAATTTTAAGAAAAATCAAGAATAATAACCTTCTTCCAAACAACCACAAAATGACGGATAAGATAAAAAATTCACTTTTAAAAAATACACCACTTCAATATTTGAAAAATCACAATTAAATAAGAGCGCTTTTATATCCTCTGTCGTCGCCATTTCCCCTTAAAAATTGTGTACAGAATTAATCTTTTAAAATTTCCTAAATTAAATTATTCTCGCAATATATTTATTTCATTTGCTACAGAAGGAATGAATTTAATAATAATTTCAAAAATATATTAATCAATTAAAATTCGTGCTATAATATGGCGATGACAGAAAAGTTGTATATTTGATCGAACCTAGCCCACATTTTTCTACTCCTTTTGGCCTTTTCTTCTCCGGTTGTAAACATGAATTTATAAAATCGCGAATAATTCAAAAATTACGCAATTAACCGCGATTATGGTTATGCCATTAAACTTTCCGCGAAAAACTACCCCAATTTTATGTGACGTTTGCTGTCAGAACATGAAGTTCGTTATGTTTCGAGTTCGCGAGTTTTTCTCTATTTACATGGGTTTAAAGTGCATTGTACAGGTAAGTGATCAACAAAAGTGTTAAGTGTTCTATGTTGAGTGTAGTTTCGTGAAAAAGTGGGCTAAATTTGCCAAATTGTATGTACTTGAAATCAAGTCCATCGGATGTGACAGGTGATATAAAATACACCTGTAACTGATGTACCTGAGTTCAAAACATATTAAAATCACATTGCCGATGCCAACATACATATTATAATCACAATAGATGCCGGCAATAGATAAATTTTGTTATATTTTGTAGTACCTCTAGACTTGCATGTTGTTGTCAGTGTAAAGTTCCAGGAAATTTGTTTACATTTTATTGCATGAAAATTTCCTGGAACATTTTGTTTTATTTGCCTTTATTAATTTATCTTTTTTTCAATGATGTACAGGGAGAATATGAATGGGAATGGAGGTGCCTGTAGGCTTTCCAAGTGATAAGGTAAGTATGACTATGAAAACCTTTTGCAACTGTAACTTTTTTGTAGGTGAATTCTTAATGGATGGCATGCTTAGTTTATACAGGGCTGCTTCAACGGACTTACCCTAATGATATGAGTGTTGGGAGATTCTATTGCTTTTTCATAAAGATATCAAAAAATCACTTCAGGGTTTAAGAAGGACAGAGTAGAAACTTATTAGTCGAAACTCCTTAGCTTTACTGGGAAAATTTATTTCATTTTTAGGAATGAAAACTCCCGAGGCTCTCTTCAATAATCTAGAATGTATATGGCTCTAAATAAAGAGCTCGGCAGCTTCCTGAAGTTTGGAGGGATTTATACCGCCCAAGCCAGGCTTACAAATTTTTAGTATCTTACGCCCTAAGCCCTGGAAATTAAAAGCTATTGTAGACTCAATGAGGTCCAGCTTCCGTCCCACTTTATTTTACTCGTTTGACCCGTCGCTTGACCCGCCACGTCTGTCTATGTGCGCGATTTTATCCTTAACAGAGAAGGGGATTTTGTTAATTGATATTGATAAAAGCTTTGTGTAAATTAAGTGACGTATGACGACGAATTCGTTGATGAGGTAATCTTTGAATTTGGTGTTTGATATAGTTGGAGTTAAATCTAGTTTCCGTTTGTTTCGAAGGCGTCCAGCAGCTAAAGAAAAGCTAACCCTTTGGTGCTGCTGGTGATGACGAGCCAAAGGAAATTAGCTTTTCTTTATTAGAAATGCCGATTATGTCTAGAAATTTTAATCGTTTCTGGCTCTGCTCGAGTTTGAAAAGGATTGTTTTTTCATTTCCTTTTCCTGATTGCTTCCCACCGAGGGGTTTTGATAACAAAAATATAAGAAGTTGGTTAGTTTTCGAGGGGGGAAGATGTGTATCTTGCATGCACTGAGGCCTTTAGTGGCCCAATGTACTCCTCCTGCTGAGCAGAGGACCCTAAGGTAGTAGTATGTTTCTAAGATTCTAGATCTTCTAAGCGTAAGGGCTGCGCATTGGCCAAGAATGTGTAATACGGTTTCGTCTTCTTCCCCACGTCCCCTGCATAGACTAGTATTCGCCCTTCCCATTTTTATGACGTAGTCTTGCATGTCCTGTCACAAGGTCAACAAGAAGTCTCCGTTTGGCTTTTTTAAGCTTAATGATCTTTTCAGATTCATGTGCATTGAGAGTTCCTCAAAACGCCTTTGTGTGTCTGGCGATATCGGATCCCTCCCATTTTCCTTGTGCCTCCTCGTTACCCATTCCATGATTTCTTTTTTGATTTCATGGATGGGTATGCTCAGGTTTAGCATTATTGGAGTGTCCTCATTTGCACCTCCCCGCCCCAGCTCATTTGCTTTTTCATTTCCTGGGATGCCACAGTGCCCCAGCTCCGTTAAGGTCTGTGTACATCCCTCTATCATTTTGGATTTTACTTCGGCGTTAGTTAGAGATTTGATGGACGCCTGGCTATCCGTGCATATTGCAATCCTAGAGGATCTTACTCCCCGTTCTATTAGCTGATTAGCTCCTATCTATCCAAAGTTAAATAAAACGTCTAAATATCCAGTGGATGAAATTTTTTTTATAACAAATATCCAAAGAACTAAAATAATCTAAATATTGCTAATAATGCTAAAATAATTTAAATACTTCTAAGATTATGCAGCTCATTAGCATTATTGGCAATGGAACATTTTCGCTTTATCCGTAATGCTAAGGTTTTTGGATATTATGATACCAATAGGGAAACATACTGTATACAATAAAAGTAAAATCATCCAAATCGATTCACGTTATACGTAAATAAACATGATTCGAATTGGGAAACTTTCCTTACTTTCCTTTTTTGTTTCTGGCAGTTACCACTTATTAGAATTAAGATGGCAGAGCAGTTTTAAATTTCAGGCGTTACTGGTGTTATATCAGAAACCAATACTTTAAAATTTTTTATCATTTGATTAAAAAATGTTCCTTGTGTTATGCTGTAATATATAAATTCTTCAATTAACGTGAAAGTTGCAAATCAACAAATAAGTTAAATCAAAATTTTGATCTTTCAGGAAGGCAAGTGACCCTTAGAATGTCAGTGGAATGAATAGTAACATAGTCATGAAACTGTAGTAATAACGTCGCGGAAGATTGGACTCTAATAAATAAACACGAACAAATCAAAAATTCAATAAGGTCACTTCTGGGATATATGTTATCAAATTCCTCCATCCTCCAAACATAGATGTTTACAAAAGAAGCGTATCCCGCTATCATAAATTCATGTAAAAGCAAAACCTCACATTTGTTCGGATCATACACAAAAATCCCTTGCCATAAAAAATACATAAAACGCGAAAACTTACACCAGAGACTTTCATCGTAGGTAAATGGCCTTGTTGAATCCTTGGCGTATTGGAAGTAGGGAACGTAGCAAATGTTGCTTTATTTGCCTTGCACGGTGAACTTTGCGAATGTTATTCCAGATGTTTCCATAGAAGTACACCCGTCCATTGAGTTTGTCCTGTTTACATATGTACTTCGCAATTTCACTTAAAATTTCTCCCATGGGAGCCGTAAAATCCTGATATTATGAGATATATACGTAGCATCGAATGCCTCGTTCTTGGTTCAGTTTTAATTTCCGAAATGTTTAGACAGTTCTCTTTGGATCAAGCACGTTTTTAAAAAGAACGTGCGGCAGGAATATTATGGCGACTTCAGTGTGAAATTTTCCGATTATGAGAGTTTATCATTGGATAAAGTAGTCTTGGGATGCCATATTCACAAAATTTTATTGTGGGCGGTGGTACATGTACGTGAGGTGTAAAATACGCCCTTTCAAGCCTTTTAATATACGATATTTCTTTCAAACTTTTCTACTTTCAACGAAAACTTTATACATTAATTTTAATTTTTCTAAAAATAGCTCTTTATTTAGTCGGCTGCAGCAAAGTTTCCCATTCAGAAGGTAATAAACAGTGGCACCGATTGACTAGGAACTGCGTCAACTATAACTTCCGTACATATTTATTACTCGAGTTAAGGTGTATCAAATTTACTTTGGGGAACTTTATTAAGGCATAAAAATGATTTTTCTATTATTTCAAAGAAATTAAATAGTCCTTTCGAGTTCACAGTCAATTTCCATTTCTCATTCCAGCCTCTTTCGGCTCTCGGAAAATGCCGGTTCCTGTAGAATATGTAGAATAAATTTTAATCCAATTCACATAAAACGTGAAAATCCCTTTGAATGATAGGATAGGAAATTATAGCTCTAAGAGGCACTACTGAATCATTTTGTTCCTCGCAGTGACATTTTTAGCGGTTTTTCGAATCACTTTGTCACACGTGAAGTTGCCGTATTTGCATTCTGGGTACTTGAACACTAAGGATACGTACTACCGCCGCTCTATGAAAAAAGAGAAAGGGTTGAAAAAAGCCAGGCATGAGTATTTATGATTCCGCTCAGCCAGCTAGACTACAAGAAAAGTAAAAATGAGACATACTTAATTGGAGGTACTTTCGTGGCCGTGGTCCTACGGCGACCTTTTAAAGAGGATCCCGTGGAAGAATGGGCCTGATGAAGGAGAGCAAGAACTAACTTAGGCTCTGAAGATCGAGTAGCTATATAGCTTGCTTCGGTTTTTTTCCAACTGTGGGAGGTAACTCCTCAAGGAGCCTGGCTCCCAGATGGACCGTGTATACACAGAGAGTGAAGGTCACTCTATTATAGTTATCAACCATGGAATTCCAATCACACTTTGCAACATGGAAATTTTCTATATGGTCAGAAATTGGGAAAACCTTTTTTATTTACGAAGGCTAGTTAATCACAATGCAGTTCACAGGAATTTCGGAAACCGATATAGGCTAAGATATAGCTAGGGATGTAAATATTATGTACACTAGTGTAAAATAAGGGAAAATGTTAGGATATGTTATATCGTGGGAAGATTATTTCGGCCTAGGAGTTATTTTAGTTATGTTATGTAGAGGTAAATTTCTATTTAAGTATGACTTTATTTAGTATCTACTGCGTATTCAATATTAGGAGGAAGAATGCGGTTCTGAAGTAAGAACCGCAGACAAGGTGCGTGAAGATCCCACCTTTTAAGGTGGGAAAATAGTTTATTAAAGAGAGAAGTGAATTTGAATTTGCAAAACTCCTCTTCAAATGAGCGGGAAAACCAATTAGGGTTTCAATCCTTATGAAAGAAATGCAGAAGTGTGGGTGTCCTGTATTGACCATTTAATTAATGTATATAAGTGGAGGGACCATGATGCGCTTTCATATGCGTCATTGCGATTGGATGGTGCAGTAAAAAATTGGTTCCAAAGTACGTAAGGAACTATTAATATTTGGGATAAATTTAAAGAAGAATTCTCAAAGAATTTTCAACTGGATATAACGATTCATCCAGTTGATATGAAATGAACGATATGAGTACATTGAGGAGTATTTCTATCATGTACATAGTTGTTCTGGGGAGAAAAATAAACATTCACGACGAAACTAAAATAAATTGTATAATAAGAAATCAAAATGTTTTAATGGCATCTGAATGCAAGACTTCACCTGAACTATTGCAGAAAATTAAACAATTTGAGGAAATGGAGTTACAGGGACGGCGACGAGTGGGTTTTTCTGGTCAAGCGAGCCCCAGTAGTTCAAAATATATTCCGAAGAATATATATCAACTCACCTCGATGAGCGAAACTTTAGACCTTAAAGTGGAAACGTAATAATCTTGAAACCACTACAAAACAATAACAAAACGGTGGAAGGAGGCATTAATGGAATAGGTAGTCGTTATCGAAGCGGGTGAAATTGGGCATTATGCTAATGTATGTCCAAACAGCAGTAAGGGAAAAATTTTTCAACTGTCATCAAATACGTCATGTTTCAAGAGATTACATTAATAAATGAATATCATCGTATTGTATATATTGTGATGGTCAACCAGTATTAGCGTTTTTGGATTCAGAAAGTGATTGCTGTATTTTATTCCATTATATAATTAGGAAAAATTAGTAAAATTTATGCAGTTGAAGTTCCAGTTCATATCATGATATTTAGCGATAACATCCAGCATGCACTTATGATTGTGGGAAGGAACTTTTTTGATAGGCCGACTATTAAAGTAATCAAACAACATGGGCAGCTTACTTTAGCGGAAGACAAAAGCATAAATTCTCAAGTGTCTTTAACGGAGAATGAAGGTATTTCAGTAAACGGTAATGTTACAGTAGAGGACAAAAAAGATCTTCTCCAAGTTATTTCAAAATATAACGACTGTTTTGCTAAGGACATTAAGGAATTTAGAAAGACTAACATAATACAAATTAATATAAAGTTGAAAAAAAGTAAATAATCAAATACCAGCCATATAAAGTCGCTTATGGCCTACGGGACGCCTTGAGAAAATCTGTTCAAGAATTATTACAGCTTATCATCATAGACCATCCTACAACGTGAAAACTTCCCAGTTCCAAATAAAGAAGAAACTCGGAATTCCCTCGCAAACAAAAAAATCTTCACTAAATTGGATCTTCGCAGCGGTAACAGTCAAAAATACGCCGCATTCATTACTCCCGATGGTCATGACGAATTCAAAAGAGTACTATTTGGACTGACTAATTCGCCAGCTGGGACAATTCAAAATCACCAGGATAAAAACGGAATTAATGGCAATTACTTAATTCATCAAGGGTGACTTAAAAAAAAACTCAGACAGGAAATAGATTTGTGATACCACATGGAGTTCGTTGGAGAATCATCAAATCCGCTCACGATGATACGGGACATTGTGGCATTAATCGCACTTTAGAAAATATACGTAAATTTTTTTGGTTTAATAATCTGAATACAACGGTGAAGAAATATTTCAATTCTTGCATAGACTGCTTATATAATATGCGAGGTAACGAAGAAAGTTGATTCCAAATTTACGAACTAGAGCGAGTACCAACACCTTTTTATACTGTACATGTTGATCACTTGGGACCATTACCAAAGAGTAAACTTGGAAACTAGTATATAATTGGGATGGTCGACTCGTTCACTACGTTCCTTGTACTAAAACCAACAAAAACAAGAACTTCAAGGAGTGTTATAAAAATGTTAGACGAAACAAATCAATATTTTGGAGTCTGAACTCGTATAATATCAGATAGGAGAACTGAGTTTACCTCTAAAGAATTTAAAAAATATTGTAATTGAAAAAGATGTACTGTCTGAACTAAGAGTTATTAGTGTTTGATACTAGGTGTGCTATATGAAAGAAAATACCATGTACTCCTATATAGTACCGGGAGAAACAAAAACAAAAAAAGGAGAACACAGACAATGCAAATTATTAGTGAAATTTGAAAGTAGTACTTAGCTAGTATTTTATCTCCTCATTTGGTAAAACCCATCCAGCCAATGCGTCGCACCTCTCATCTCATTGTTTCCAGGAACAGGTAAATCCTTCCTTCTTGGTTGTATCCGGTGACTCTCCTTCAGACACTTTCACTGGTTACTTCGCAGCAAACTTCACCTTTCTACTTTTCTTTCACCTTCCTTCGCTTACGTTTCTTTCCGTAATTGTTTTTTTTCACTCCTTTTCTTAATTCAGTAATTGTTCATCTTTTACAATTTACACTCTTTATCCGGCTCGTCGTTAAATAACTTCAAAAAAAGATCTCCCTTTTACCTACCAAAGCTTTTTATATGATTTTGCCCACTATTGACGTTTCCGCCTAGTTTTTCCAGGATTTTTCCATTTATTACTTCGAATTGGAAATAGTTTTATTTAAAAGTATTTATTTTTCTATTTTCTTTATTTTTGTGTTCTTCAGGACGTTTTAAATTACCTGTTGTCTTATCCAAAGTTTCTTGCCGCATAAAAATAGAGATATATTCCCAAATTTACGTTTTTGACAGCTCTACTCACGTGTTGAAAATATTATCTTCTGGGGCCGCGGAGACTGGATAGAGTAAGTATATTATTTCAAAATTGTTACTTTCGGTTAAATTGGGCTAGTAAGTACTACTTCCCACTTCAAAATCTTCAAAATTTATTTTAATTTACCTCTCATGTTCCTTCCGGTCCATAATGCCTAATATCTATCTTATTGTAAGTTATACATTCAACTATACACTTTCAATTAATCCAATACTAATTACAATATAATATACCCTATCTAATCCTAACCTAGCCCCTGTTCGATGAAATTCTCCAGCCGTTTCATATGCATACTTCCACAAGCAATTTTATAAGACGGAGATGCCGATGACTACTTGGTTTAGATTTATGGCTAAATAACTTTGCCCTCTCAATCCTATGGTGGTATGTATGTAGATGCACCTATCTAATTGAAATTTTCTTCTTCTAGTTTTAACTTTAATTTTCCAATACTAATCATGTGTTGATATCCCCAAGTATTGCTTTCGATTTCGATAATTCTATCTTTTAGGTGGTGGGAACTCGGGCTTTAGGAAGAGGGTTTTGTTGCTGGGTAGGAAGGGAAGACGGAGGAGCGCAATTAGACCGGATTGCAAAGGTTTTGGGATCAAAACACAGTAGTGGTGAGCAGTCTCAGAATCAGTCTTATTATCCAAGTGGTCCCTAAGGTAACTCGTATTATATCATTTTATCTGAAAATAAACAAAATTTCTTTGCAGAATCATTCGATTCAAATGCAGTTGGACATCAGAGGACGACACACGTTCGGTAATGCAAACATTAGTAATGTTCTTCCTTCTTTCAATTTTCCACTTTTATGTCACCACATCCCTCTACATGAGGATTTAAGCCGTAACACTCTCAAGAAAAGGCGTTTGATAGCGCCTCGCATGAGTATCTGCTGGGCGTTGTCAATGTGTTTGGGCTCTCGTCCAAGTGGATTGAGATCATCAGTGGTCTGTATAGAGATTCAGTGATTCTCATAAAGTATAATGGACATATATTGTTTCCTATTCCGTTTCGTCGGGGTAACAGGCAGGGATGCCTGCTGTCAGGTATGATTTATGACCTTTCACTGGAGCCGCTGTTGGTAAATCTTCGTCGATCGTAAAGGGAATATTCAGTTCACTTTCTATACACTAATATAAGGCGACTTTCATTACCGTATGCTAACGACCTGTCTATTTTCTTCACGAAAGAGGATGTATTTCCAGTTTCCTGTAGAGTTTTCAAACAATACGAGGGACTGGCGGGTGCTAGGGTTAACTTTAGCAAAAGCCTAAGACCTATGGTGTGGGAGGTGGTGAAATCGAACAGATTCTCCCCTCTAGGTGTATATGTGGGGCTCGCCGCATGGCTCTGAAGGAACTCTCTAGAGCTGTGAATTCGTGGCGAACTAGACTTTACCCACTTTCGCTGAAAGGACGTGCAGTCGTTGTCAATCGTGAACCTGTTAAAATCGGAGTGCTTCAAAGAAGGCTTCGTGAAGCTTTTACAGGCGATGGTAGTTGACGCCTTCTGGGGGGAAAGACGATGGATCACTTAAAGCACGCTCTGCCGAACAGTAGTAGAGGGTGGTTTGGGTCTTACAGACATGGTCGTGAAATTTCGTTGTCTTCAGGTACGGGCAGTCCAACGAGTATTCTGTCAAAGAGATAACTTAATTTCGCAGCTGTGGGTAACTTAGCGGAGCAAGGGAGCACTACAATCTGCTCTCTGTCCGTCCATCATATTTGCATGACTGGTCCCAGGATCTGATCTCCACGATTACGACTTGGAGCAGAATAAGACCAACATTCCATTTGCGATAGAACGGTAGTCAGTAATGCTCGAGGAGTAACGGCCGATACAGGACAACTCACAGTTCTTGAAGACATAATTGATGCTTCTGGGACATACTTATAAACCCCAACACAAAAAATTAAACGAATTGTTGGATACAGAACGAGAGCGGTTTATTCGTCTCTTTACTAGGGAACCTAGCACTGAGGTGATAAACGCTTTCATAATGAATCGACCGCCGCACATAACATTCAGTAGACTCACTTGACGTCTACTGCGCGAGCTCTTCGTAGCAGTAAATCCTACGGATAACTCAGGTGTTAATAGATGGCGCGCACATCCTGGGGTAGACTTGGGAGTAATGGAGACCATAACTAGCAGTTTCATCTATAGTTATCCGTCCAATTACAGAGACTCAGATCTGGCATTTAAACTGCTCCATCACAGCCTCGTGCATCCACACCAGCTGTCACATATCGATCGACAAATTCAAAGAGCCTGCACGGTTTGTGGTGGTGAAGGAACCCTGTTCCACAGATACTTCACATGCCCGACCTTGTGCGATATAAATAATCTTGTTCGCGATATGTGCCCGCTTATCTGCCCGACATTCGGCATTACAAAAACGTTGTTTTTACTTGGGCCAAGGACATGTAACCAGGTAAATTGCTTGATAAGCAACAACAACAACAATTCAATTCAACAATTCATCTACACTGCATGCGGATCGACCCTGCGCAACAGCCCACTAACCAACAGTTTCACACACGTGCACTAAAGAACCACTTCGTTGCCAGATTGAGGTGACGATTACGTCTAGAGTTCCTGGCAACGAAGGCCGACACATTCAACTGCACCTGGTAACCTTTATCGTCGGTGCCGGACGGAAGCTTTGTCTTTCATTGAGAATAACGGGCCACAGACTTGCAGCAGCTTGTCCACGAAGCGTTTCTTCGCACGTCTCACGTTGGAATCGTAGAACTGGGGGGATGATGGGAGCAGTTTGCAGACGTCAATAACTCTGCAGACTGGTCCCGCGGGAATCTTATCGGTTCCAAATTTTCGTGCGTTCGTTTAGAACATGTTTGCTTGGGAGCAGTGGTTCCCGAAGTAGGAACTTCGTCCGGTGCTGCATCTACCCTCAGGGAACACTAAGAAGTTCTTCATGGTTTCGGTTATTTTTGTTTGATCGGTTAGGCTTAACGCTAGGATTAGTTTCGATATTTTTTCAAAATTTTTGGGAACTTTTCTAAGACCTGGCACTCGCTTGGAGGCATTTTAAAATTTCTTGTATTTTCTTTTTTACCGGTTTTATTTACTATTTTTTTTGCCTTCAAGTTTTAGAATCGTTTTTACGAAACATCTTTAGAGCAATGTACCGTGTCATTTCTTATGTTCTTTTTGATTGTTAACTTTTGTGTCTTTTTTTTGAATATTGTACATTTTTTAGTTAGAGTTTTGTAGGATTTTTCGTTTATAACGATTGTGCCAAATAAAGTGCCATTATACATTAAAAAAAATTATTTAGTCGATACTCTTTTTTTTTAAACACCCATCAATTGGGTTATATTCCTTTTACCAAAAATGTATCACTTAGTTAATCTATATCTCTTATCTTAAATGATTTTGACAATTTAACTATTTTCTAATTACATTCACCTTACAATTTTAGGCAATTACCCAATTGTTCCTGTTATAATCACAGTCCTTCTTATCTCTTAATTAACTTCGTCCGGACTTTCTTTTAGTTGGCAATCCGACTCTGTTTTCGACCGGCTGGCTTATCGATTAACTTTTACGACTTTTTAGACTCTTTTCAGAAAAACCGGACTCTTCTCTTTTAATAATCACGACGGTCTTCGCTTATCGGACTGAACTTTTTTGATCGACTTTTGAGCTTTCGCTCTCGCTCGTATAATTCCCGTTCAGTCATTAAACACTAAGCAAGTCTCTCAACTTCTTGTTTATTCATTCGATGGACCTTGGACAATTTGTGAAATTTGGTTTCGAGGCGATTTTGCCTGAGAACTTTGATTTTATTCAAGTGCCTCGCTATCATTTTTTTGAGTACTTCGACTTGCTTTTGTTTTTTATAAAAATTTACCCGTTAGCCACTTCGTAGCAGAGGATATGTAATTGCCTCTGGAATTTGTTTAAGAAGTGGCTACTTGTGGGAAAGTTTTGGGTTACTTTATTCATTGTCATATCCGTCAAACGATACTGTTGACAGAAAATGTCTATCATCGGATTTCGGATTTGACCTGAAACACTACCCGTTCTTGATTTCGCTTGATACCAATGCTACTTGTTCGTTTCTGTTTGAAAATATTTTGCTTGTTCCAGTCTCTGATTGTGTGTTGCTGTCAAGTTGAATGCCGTCGGATGGCTGTAAGTTAGTTCCTGATATTAATGAGGACAGTAATAAGGTTGGATGGCCGAACTATAGCATAATAAGATTAACATCGAGGAAAACCCCTCGATGATAGATATATAAAAAGAAGCGTAAATGAAGCATCAAATATATGCGTCGCCAGAATAAATTGCGAACGTTATTAAGAAAAAGGACACTAGTTCAAATTACCTAAGGTTCCCGGAAAGGTACTCACTCTGCCTAGACGGATCATAAAGATAAAAAAAAAACTATAAAGAAAGATAATCTTTCGGTCATTGAATAATAAGGGCATCTTATTACAGTACTGTCTTCTTCTTTCACTGAGTGATAATATCTGCATCTCAAAGTATGAAGGAATTTCCAAGAAATTTTTGTTAAGGATTGAATGAATTGTAGGACAAGTAAGCCGGCTATTAGGGTCTCTAGAGTGTGTGTGCCAATAAAAATATTTAAAAGGGTTGTTTGTACCCTGAGGCGCAAGTTTAGATTACTCTCAGGCAGTGGAAGTGGTTGGCGCGCACTTGGCAAGTACTCTGAAAGCGAAGTTCTTAATGGTGTTTTTAAATAAATCGATATATATTGTAACGTAAATGGGGCTCTTCGGGCTCGACGGAATTATTAACACACTTATTTTCAATTACGAATGTTCACAATTTTATTCACTTAACTTAATTAGTTCGTATAACAACTTCCTTTACACGTTTTCTTCACAATGTTACGTTTCACTTTAACAATTAGAACTTATCTCTTCACTGGTTAAAGTACAACTAACTGTCTAGGCTGCTACTCAGCCCTATTTATACTACTTAGCTTAATTCTAGAAAGTTCAGCAACTAAATTCTAGCAATTTCCGTTATTAACTTTCACCATACTAAGTCACCACAGGTTCGAGTCGGTCTTGACTTCATACGTCATCAGACGTTTTCCTGGTTGCCGAAATTCCGGACATGCGCTTTGCACAACTTGATTTCGTTTTCGTCACGTAACCTTTGCCATACTACAGTGCATATTACACTGTCCCTCTCTTAGAACTGTTCGTGTCGAACAGTTGTATCTCCTTGGCATCATTTTAATCGGTCAATATGCACATTCTTCTTTTTCTCTTTCGATTCCCGCTGTATCCTGTAGACCACATCGTTGATGGATCCTTCCCACTGCTGCTGAAGCATTGGTGATTTTCCTTTTCGTCGTCGCGGGTTGAATAGCAAGACGAGGTCTCCTTCCCTTAATCCGCTAGATTTAGCTCTGATGTCGTATCGTGTTTTTATTCTATCGCTGAATTTCTTGAGGTTATTTTTTGCCAGTTGATGGATTTCTGCGAGACGCTTCCGATGTATGGTAATGTAGTCTTCAGTGTTTTCAGTATCTTTCTCAAGTGTTCCGAACTTCAAATCACTGGGCAGTCGAATCTGTCTTCCAAACACAATTTTAGAGGGTGTCTGTACTGTTGAATTATGGACGGCTGTTCGATAAGAAATATTGGAATGTAGCTATCCCAATCCCGTTGATGCTCATTTACTACTTTTCTGAGATGTTTGACCACTGTTCCATTAAATCGCTTAACCATCCCGTCAGATTGTGGATGAAGTGGTGTTGTCCTCGTCTTTCTTATTCCAAGAATCTCACACACCTGTTTGAATACTTGAGATTCAAAGTTTCGTCCTTGGTCGGAATGAAGCTCATTTTGGCTTCTTGATTCGGGATCGCATATACTTCTGGCTATTTACTGAAATAATCCATTACCACTAAAATGTACCGGTTACCTGGATCTGATTCTGGAAATGGTCCCGCAACGTCAATCGCGATTCTCTCAAAAGGTGCTCCAACGTTGTATTGCTGCATCGCTTGCCTTGTTTTGATATAAGATCCTTTGCTACGGCCGCAAACAGTACATTTTCGACTCCAGTCCTCCACATCCTCCCGCATATGTAACCAGTAGAATCGTTCTCTTAATTTCTGCAGTCTTATTGACGCCAAGATGTCCTCCCGAAGCTCCGTTATGAAATTCTTCCAACAAATCCTTTATCTTGTTCCTGGGAACTAATACCTGCATCTGGCATGATGATTCGTCGGGTGTTTCCCATTTGCATTTCAATATTCCATCTTCAACACATAGCGAATTCCATCGGGCCCAGTAGCTCTACAATGTTGCACTTGGGCCAGTATTTATAATCAGGCTTACATGGTCGTCGTGAGAGTGCATCTGCATTTCCATGGGATCTACCCTTCCTATTGATAATTTCGAAATCATAGGATTGCAGTCTTTTTAGCCATCTTGCCACCTGTCCTTCAGGGTTTTTAAATTTCATCAACCACTTTAGAGCTGCATGCTCAGTTCGGAGAGTGAATTTTTGTCCATAGAGGAATTTATGAAATGGCTTCGCTGAATCTACAATAGCCAGCAGTTCTTTCCTCGTAACACAGTAATTTCTTTCTTGTTTTGATAAGGTTCTGCTATAGTATGCCACCGCCATTTCGCGCCCGTTTACTTCTTGTGACAGCACAGCGCCAATTCCAACATTACCTGCATCGGTATCCAATATAAATGTCTCACCCGCCTTTCCATAAGTAAGTACAGGTGCACTGCAAAGCGCCCACTTCAGTGCTTTAAAGCTCTTTTCTACTTTTCCTGCCCAAACGAATGCCTTATCCTTCTCCGTTAGCTTATACAATTCCTTTCCTATATCAGCAAAATTCTTCACAAAGCGTCTGTAATAAGTGTCTAGTCCAGCCAGCTCGTGTTTATCTTTCGGAGGGGGCCAGTTATCCACTGAAGTTATCTTTTTAGGATCTGTGCTAACTCCTTCTGTTGATACCACATATCCCAGGTATTTGACCTGGTCTGCACAGAGCGTACACTTCTTGGGGCTTAGTTTTAGTTTGGCTAACTTCAGTTTCTGGAACACTTCTCGTAGATTTCCTAGATGTTCTTCAAAACTTCGTCCAATAACAATAATGTCATCCAAATATACCAGGCAGGTTTTCCAAGTTAAACCTCGTAGGACACATTCCATTATGCGCTCGAATGTTGCTGGAGCATTGCAAAGTCCAAAGGGCATAACTTTTAATTGCCACAATCCACTTCTCACCGAGAATGCTGTTTTGTCCCTGTCATCTGGATCGATCTCGACTTGCCAGTAGCCGCTTTTTAAGTCCGACGTTGAAAACCACTTGGATTCTGATAAGGTACCTAGGGTGTCGTCTATGGGGGGTAGTGGGAAACTATCTTTCTTCGTGACATCATTTAGACGATGGTAGTCAACACAGAATCTTTTACTGCCATCCCTCTTCTTTCCTAGCACCACTGGTGACATCCATGGACCCTTTCGACTCTTCTATTAGACCTTGCTTACGGATTGTTTCAACCATTTCGTCTGCTTCTTCTCGCTTTGCAAGTGGTAATCTTCTTGTTGGTTGCTTGATAGGGCAGGCGTCTCCGGTGTCAGTTTTATGTTGCACTATATCAGTTTTTCCATAGTCTTCCTCCCGTAGTGCAAAAATATCGGCAAATTCTTTGCTTTACGATATTCCCCTTGGCTGAATTTATTATACGGAAGTATCATTTTGGTTAGCTTTGTGACATCCTTCTTTGGCTGTCTAGTTTAATCTACGTCTGAATATGAATTGACTCTTAAAAAAACTTTTATTTTAATATTATTATTTTAATTTTGTAAAGATTCGACAATTTTATCTGTTATTATGTCGACTTGTAAAAGTAAACCAGACTCGTTTTGTTATATTTGTGGAAAATGTGAGATCTCCAGATATAGAAAAAAATTACTGACATGATAAAAAATATATGCTTTAATTGTTTCGAAATTCATATTTCTAATCAATAATATCAATAATGTAATAACTGCTATACCTCGTTAATTCGATGGAATTGAGGATCAGTGCAAGATTTGAAATTTAAGGAACCTATGAAGTGGAAACAACCAGAAAATCATTAAGACTGCTATTTCTGCAAAAGCAAATTTTTTTGGTTTTAATATTAAAAATGAGGATAAAATTCAATATGCTAGAGTAACATAGGTAAATTTCCCTATTTTGAAAACTGAAGATGATATTGCAGAAAAAGTGAAGACGAAGCAATGGATACCCAAATGGAAGTAGAATATGCGTATTCGCATTCTACAGAAAGCGAAGAAGCAGATGCACATGAATCAAAGATGCCTCAGCAGTTTAATCAAATGGAGCTGAATGATCTTGTAAGAGATTTAGGTCTTTCAAAACAGCTCTCTGAATTATTAGCTTCTAGATTGAAAGAAAAAAATTTGTTGCAGCCAAAAACTTATGTTACTTTTTACCGAAATAGAAAAAAAGATTTTGTTAAATATTTTGAAGAAAAAGAATCTTAAATATATTGCCAAGACACAAATGGGTTATTTATTGAAATAAAGCCAGCTTCTTATAAGCCACAAGAATAGAGATTATTTATAGACTCATCAAAAGAAGTTTAAAAGTGGTTTTACTGCTACTATGATTTTGGGTCAACAAACTGGTTTCACAAAATTTTCGTGTTTTTATGTGAATCAAATAGTAGAGACAGAGAAAATCACTGGAAAAAAAGACATGGCCTACTAGAACTTCTCTAAAGCCTGGAGAAAAGAACGTTGTTAATGAGAGTTTAGTTAACCCAAACAAAGTATTACTACCCCCTTTACACATAAATCTGCGAGTAATGAAACAATTTGTTAGAGCTGTTGATAATAAGGGTGAATGTTTTCAATATTTTGGCAAGAAATTTCCTCAAGTATCGGATAGTAAATTAGAAGCTGGAGTTTTTAATGGTCGCCAAATACGAACACTGATGAAGGATTCTAATTTCACCAATCATATGAGTAAAACAGAGAAAGAGGCTTGGTCGGTCATCCTTTAAAGATGTTACTCAAAATTTTTTTATTCAGCAAAAACGACTTAAGATATGAAAATATTGTAAGCAAAATGTTATCAGCGTTTCAAAAATTAGGCTGTCTTATAAACGTTAAGTTACATTTTCGTAATTCCCACCTAGATACCAAGGAAGGTGGAATAAGAATATGTTAGCAGACTTTTGTTGGCTTCTAAAAAGGGACACAAAGAATAAACACAAACGAAGAGCATATCGAAGATCATATGAGGATAAAAAGGTCCGTAAATGAGAGAGCAAAGAAATAAAGCACCTAGTTTTCATAGGGAGGGGCAAGGGGACTCACCAAAATAAAGCACCCCGATTCGATGGTGAGACGCGAGGGGACTCACCCAAAAAAAGCACCCAGATTGAAATAAATTTTTATCGACATTATAAGTTTTACTGCAAAACATACCGTATGGTACCTCAACTTTCAACTACAAGACTTTTTTTTTGTGGGCCTGTGTTATCATACAAAAATAGTTTTTTTTAAAAAAAAGTTGAACCGCCTTCACAAAAAGCGCTAAAAAGCTTAAAATAATTTTTAATTTGATATCTATTAAGACATTTTGAAGTCGGTGCAAATCAAACAAACCAAATTACATCGCAGGGATTTTTATGTTTCATCGGTTGCCTTACTTTTTCCGGGCTGACACAGTGTTCCAGCATTGCAAATTACTCTGGTAGATTCCTGGATTTGGTGTTCAGCACAGATCCATTTGAAACTTTGGTCAGGCGTTGCTGGGTTCCTTTGTTTCCTGAAACGTCTCATCATCCTGCTCTTCAGGTCTTCAGATTCACAGTTATTATAATTTTAATTTTAAACGGGCTGATTTTTCTTTATTAAATAATTATTTATTAAATTATAGTTAGTCTAATATTTTTGATGAACGTGACATCGGTGTGGCGATCAGTGCATTTTACGGTAATATATCCATCTGTCTTCTCCAATCTGTTCCTATCTCTAGAACAAATAATTCCTTTTCTAAGCCGCCCTGGCTAAATAGTTCACTAGAACATCTAAAAAATTTAAAAAATTAAACTTGGACACTTTTCCGCTTGTCAAGGAGCGACGCGGATTTTTATCACTATTCACATTTGCGTGATCAATTCATTTCGGACATTAACAACTCCTACGATGAGTACATGACTAGAATGAAGTCTACTTTACGTAACCAACCAAAACAGTTTTCGAGATTTGTTAACTCTAAGCGTCATAATGTTGGTTAGTTTATCTACTTTACTGAAGTTTGGTGATATCAAGAATAGTGATCTCTTGCAGATTGTAAATCTATTCTACGACTTTTTATGATTCTTTCACTAACAATAACTGTGATATTAGATTTACGGATTTCAGTTACTTGCTAATGTTTTCTCCTTATTCACTTGAAACTAAGAATCTTATATTTGATGACGACACAGTCGCGCGAAGCATATTAATAGTTTGGCCGATAGTTTCTCGTGTGGTCTTGATAGCGTTCCTGCTTCTCTTCTAAAGAACTGATATTCTTCTCTCGTTCCTGTTCTTTGGTATTTCTTTAATTTATCAATCTTGGATCTTGGAAATCATCCGTTATTATTCCTCTTCACAAAGGCATTTGTTTGCCATGTACTCTATTTTCATTGTAAGTAGTTTCTTGGTACTTTCCAACACTGCTTTATGAAAGGAAGGTTAACTACGACTACCCTTACAACCTTTTCTAATTTCTGCTTATCTGAAATTGAAGCTGGTAAGCAGGTCGACTGTGTTTTCACGTATTTTAGCAAAGCATTTGACAGAATCAATCACCAAATTTTGATTCACGAGTTAGCTGCCCTAGGCTTTCGATCCTTGCTTGTTGACTAGATACGTTCGTACTTATTATGCTGAACCCAGCGCGTGTCCGTGGGTCTCTATCTACGTGCATTTACAATACTTTCGGCGTGCGTCAAGGAAGCCATCTTGTCCCGATTTTATTTATTAATTACGTCAATGATGCATCTTTGTTTTTAAGACATTCAAATATTCTCTGTAACCCTGACGATTCCAAAACTTGTCGGGTTGTTTCCTCTGTTGACGACTGTGCAATTTTAAATTCTGACTTAGATGCCTTTCAGAATTGGTGTTGTATTAATTTTCTTCCCCTTAATATTAGTAAGTACACTACTATGTCATTTACTCGTAAACAAAGACCTCTTGACTTCGGTTACATAATACATGGTTGTTTACTGAAAAACTCAATAACACTAAGGACTTAGGAGTCTGGCTTAACAGCCATTTTACCAGCGACGACCATATTGATGCGATTGTTACTAAAGCTAATTCGACATTAGGCTAAAATATAGAAATATAAATAATAAATTAAACGATGGGCTAAACAATTCGATGACTCTTTTACAACGCGGCTTCCTTATTGTACATTCGTTAGGCCAATTTTGGTGTAAGCTAGCTGTGTTTGGTCGTCTTATTATCGCGACCACATTGACCGCGTTGAGGCGGTCCAGCGCTGCTTCGTTCGTTTGGCTTCCATGGACTGACTGACCCCCTTTTTCTGCCCCCTACTTAGATAGGCTTGAACTAATAAAGTTAAACTCTTTCGAATCTGGACGAGATAACTCCAAAACTGTTTTCGTTTTTGGCTGCCTTCAAGGCAATATCGACTCTCCGTTCTAACTGTCCTCTTTTAGTATATCGATTCCAAGTCACTTCTTGAGGAACCGAGATTTTCTTAAATTACCTCCACACCGTACTTATTATGGTTTACATGAACCAATCAATTCGATGTCCCGTTATATTAATTTGCATTTTGACAGCATTGATTTTAATTTATCTAAATATTGCGTAAAGGGTCAACTTTCTTGAGTGTTTTTTTTGTACCCTATAGTTTTTAAAGTGCATCATTAAGTATTGTTATGTTAGTTTAATTTATTATTATTGATTTTATTGTAATTTTTATTAGCTATTTGTATTATTTTGTTGTTGTTGTCATTGTTAGTAGTAAGCCTTTGATGAATTTTGAATAAATAAATAAATAAATAAAGCAAAACACCAAGTTGACAAAAGATAGACAAGTAACCATATCCAAACCCCCTTGAAAATAGTAAATGCAGATACCTTCGGTTCCAGAACCAACACCGATATAGTGATGTTAAAGCAAGCAAAGGGAGCTCTATTCAACGAATTTAAGAAAGAATTTCTCCCATATCAATATCCTGTAAAACAAAGTTTTTTTGTGAACTCTACGTTGAAACAAAAGCGGTTTATTGGGATGCAGTCACACCCACCATCGATCCATCTATGAAACTTTGGAAAACTCTGCCGAAATAGGATATCCAGAAGACAGATTTTTTGAATTGGAAGATATGGTCCATTCATCACTAGGAGACTTACACCAGACCATAACTGAGCTCAGTAGCCCAATTTCGCCACTACTTAAGCCACTATGAAATTACCAAAGATTACACTGCCTAGTTTCGACGGAAATTATTTAAAAAGGCATCAGTTCCATGACCTCTTTACTCAAATGATACATAACCAACATATGAGTCCTTACCAGAAGATGTAGTATCTTAAATCGAACCTGTCCGGGGAGGCCGAAAGATTAATCTGACATCTACCATTATCGGATGAAAATTACACCATAGCTTGGAAGATACTTGTGGAGAGATATGAAAAGGTCATGGTGACTGCTCTCATGAACAAATGTTTAATACAGTTCATCATTCGTGTGAGCTACAGCCTTGGTCATAAGTATAATTTCAATTTCTTGTTTTTTCTCGGAAATTCATGCAGTCAGACAATTTCTTTTTTAAGTAGCGGGTTCTTTCAGGTAATCTAGTCTCATTAATTAGAGGGCATTTTCAATTTCAGATACCAATTTGTAGTCCTGTTTAGTGGATTCGTGTTATATCCGAAACAGATCTTCCAGAATTAAGATCAAAGTTTCTTCAGATTTGAAATATTTAGTCAATTTGTTTCGAAAGGTATAAAATAAAGGCAGTGTGAAAAAGGTAATATGGAAAAAATTGGAGATCTTAATGAAGATAAATGAATACAGTTAGTTCTTTTAAACTCTCAAGGCATAAGCTGTTCTCGTTTTGCGGTGTAACTAAAAACGATTTAAGGAGGCCGGGATGCATGCAAATAAAGCTCGCTCAGGCAGAAATCGCGTGACTTCCGAACCATTGGATCGTTTACTTATTCGTGGTTGCCTAAAAAGCGTCGCTGCTCACCTCAATGAACAAGGAGGTTTAATAATTTCTGCACAAACCGTGAGGAGACTTAGGGAAGCTGTTTTAAAAGACTGCAAAGCTAGAAGTTTCACAACAAAAAGAGACGTTTTTATTGGGCCCAAGGGTATGGAGATTGGGGTGATGAGGATTTTGATAAAATTGTTGTATCAAAGTTTTAGGTGAGCATTCATATATCATCAATATATCACAGGTCGAGAACCTGTGCATTTACAACCAAGTTAGGTGTTCACACTCTCAGATTACCAGCGATCAGTCATCATGCTTGCTAGACATCACGTCTTGGCCTATACCAAAACCAAGTAGAATTGACATGTTTGTCGGAGCAGAACTGTATTTTCAGTTATTATCAGTTTAACAAATCAAGCTAGGACGGAACTTTCCAACGCTTCAAAACACTGTCCTGGGATGGGTGTTGGTAGGATGATCAAGTGTCTGCAGCAGCTTGCGGCTCAAGCAATTGAATATCCAATGGCTGTATACGCAATCAGATGCTACCGTTACATGGTTGATTTGATGGCGGGCGCAGATGCTCTACGAGAATGGAATATCTATCTATCGAATATGGAAATTGCTTTGGATAAGTGCCTAAGCAATATGGCTCCAATTGGTTGCTGGAGAATGGACGGACGAGTTGAAGCTTTCTAGGATACGGTGATCCTCATCTGGATATTCTCAAGTGTTAGTTACACCTCCAAGTGGTAGAAACCGGGCAATGCATCCTAGAATAAAGCCAAGTAACTAATGCGGGAGGAGATAACCTCTTGAAAAATCCCCCTAACTCCAAGGGAGTCCGCAGTGTTGTCGTCCCTCTGCAGGACCCAGGGGTAATTGGGTCGCGAATGGCGTTTCCTCGGGCGCTTCTGTGGGAGTGGAGGTGGATTGTATGGTAGACCCCAACAGGTTGGCTATACCCACGGTACCCACAACACAACAGTAGCAGCTTTGAGAGAATTACCTTTCGAAGGAACTGTGGCGGCTATGGAGGCTGGCTCGCTCCTACCGGCTGAAATTGCTGTAGCAGTCCTTGAATAGGGTGCCATTGGCAAAATAATAACTAGCACTTCCTCAGGTGCAGCGGTGCAGAGACGGGAGACTCTTACGAGTCGGCTATCTCCGCGATACGCACACCAGTAGAAGATGCAAATCCGCCTTCCGAAGGGTTAACTGCGGTTAATCCGGAGGGGGTTCCTTGTCCTGGCTCAGGACTAAAGCGTTACGGGCTGGAACCATTCAATGCCGTAGGCAGAGAAGGGGTGAAGGTTGTAATTAACGCATGGACCAAGGAGAACACTGGAGACGGTGGGAAAACATGGATTTATGTAGATAGGCTAGGATTCTAGCAGTGACCCAGGAAACCGCGGTTAGTGGCGACAGTGGCATAACTGGATACTCAGTTGCCTCCACTAAGGGAGACTGGGAGGGGACGAAAAGGGACCCGGTAATGCGGTCTGTTTCAGCTAATCCCCTGAGAGGCGTTTTTAGTGATTAAGAATCTCACACTACCGGAGGGCACGGGCTGTCTGGTGTCGCTTGGAAGATTTTCACCTATCCCGCAAAAAAAAAAAGCTCCAATTGTCTTCGACGTTTGACCGAGCGTCGAAATACAAAAAAAATCCGTATAGCCAAAACGTCTACTTTTAAGCGCTATATTCGGTTTTCAGCGGATAGTCAAACGTTGAAATCGCTTTTTTGTATATTTACAATACATTTAATTAACAACCCATTGATACAGTTATTAAAAGTAGGTATTGACCCAATGTCGAAAGCAGTTGGTGCATATTCTAAGCATACAAGGACAGACAAGGACCCACTGAAAACTGAATACAGCCCTTAAAGGAAAACGTTTTCGCCATACCAATTTTTTTTACTTTTGACATCGAAAACAACTTATGTCTATTCTTAAGTGATTTTAACGTTTGACCAACCCGTCTGATTGGAACTGCCGGATCGACATTTATTATGGGAAATTTTGATTTTTTTTATGGGTAATTTTATTGGAGTTGGTCAAAAAATGTAACGGGTAGTCAAAAGTGGTCAATCGATGGTCAATCCTAATAAAAATAAGTAAAAATTAAATATTTGGAGGGTTGTCAATCAAAATTACTGCTGCTTAATAGTGATCACTCAGTAATCAATCGAATCGACTATTTTGATTTTGAATTATATAATTTTGGCTGGCCAGTTGCACACAGCCATCGCTTCTGAGAAGCAACCTTTTCCAAGTCGCTTAACGATATTATAGCTACGACGCCTTTAAATACCTCAAGCCAAATTTTGGCATTGATGTCATTAGCTGTAAACTGCAGCAGTGAATTTGTGATGCAATGGGATGATGGTAGCGATGTACGACTTAGAACATAAAGCTTAACAGGAATGCCAGTAAGCATTTTCCTTTCTGTAGAGGTGAGGGTTTTCTATGTGTTTGTAGACCATGACAGTAGTCAAACAGTAGTCAAATTTGAGATTTTTTGAAGCGGGGTTTAACTAATATTTATATTTTAAATTTTATTATTAAATTACATTTAAAAATGTGTGATTTAGATAAATAATTTAAAATATGATATTATTATAACTCATGTATCTTTTTTGGTCCCCGGTTTGTCTTTTGTCTATTGCATTTAAAATTATTTATTGTAAGTACTTATATATATTATTTGCTATTTTTGGGAAATATATATAATTATACTTAAAATATTTTTAGTTTTAAATCGAAAAATATGTTCTGCCCCTCCTGAAAAATTTTCCGCGAGCCGACAGTGACAATAAGGGCAAAGTTATATTTGGCTAGATTACAAATGTAAACAAAGATCTAAAGTCAAGAAAGACGTGAATATTTACTATTATAAATGACTGTCGCTTAATATAACGGAGTAATATAAGCAAAGATACCTTGGAGATTATAATTATAACATATAATTTACTGAAAAAATATTTTCCTCGTGCTCTCCAGCGATAATTTTTGCAGTAGTACACAGCACACTTCATCACTAAATATGTGATTTTTTGTGGAGTTTTACACAATAATAGGACACAATAAGATATTACAAAGTATTTTTACACTTTACTTGGCTATAATTAGCAATCGTTAATACTTATCACCTTGATACATTCCTGTTTTCACAAAACTTTCACAACACAACATAAACGTTGACACTTCTGAAAATAAAAGTAAAACGCTTCGATAAAAGGATAGTACCACAAAATTTTCCCCACTTCCACACTTCTTCTTACGTTCAGATACCGATCACACCTACAGCACATATACGCGATACTGTCATTTCTGTTTAGCTTTATGTTCTAAGACCTACGAGCACTCTGACTTTCCAGCCTTTGCCCTCTTTTCAACAACAGGCGATCTCTCTTAATTAAAGTCCTAAATACAATGCATCCAACACAACAAAGTTGGCCAACAAAACAATTTCAAATAAATGGCGCAACTTGTTGGGACAACATAATTTGGCTAAAATCAAAATTTTTTGAAAACAACAAGCAACATTCGGTGTGCTTTGAATAAAACTGAATTTAATTAATAAGGGACGCGGCTTTTTGAATGATAGAAAGTATCGATTATGGATCACTCACAAGCCAAATCGATTAACTCCATTCTGAATTTTTTCTTACTGTCAGAATGTAAACACTTACATATTGTCAAATTTTTTTTGAAAACAAAACCAGGAATTCAGTATATCGTATCTTAAGTTCTGGAGTGACCTATTTATTAAGATACTTGTGTTACTTTCTAAAAAGAATTTTAAAATAAAAGTATTTATATTCCAACGGTAAGAATAAATTCCGAATGAGGTTAATCGATTTGGCTTGTGAGTGATCCATATAACAAAAGTAGTATAATGAAAACCAAAAAATTGAAGGAAATAAGTTCTTTTCAATTTTTTGCACCGTTTTTATCAACGTTTTTGTCGCGACGTTATCCGTTTTGGTGCATTTTTATATCTTGCAAACTGTACAGATTTTTTTTCAGCATAACGCCGGGGTCGGTCAATAACCAAAGTGAGCGAATTTCCCAAATGATAAGCCTTGCGCGGGGAATAAAATGATGTTGTCACAGCTGGGGCTATTGTGCGATCATATGGCAGCACTTACTGTTTTATGATCCCAAATGTATGTCAATGGTCTAGCCTTTTTTACCGAAGTTACATGACAAACTAAGTGGCAACTGAACACACCTTTCAATTCTGGTACTGACGTGTAATCAGAATTTAAGCCGAAGAGTGCACTGAAAGTCAACCGAGTTCGGCTAAAACATTTTTTTGGTACACTTTTCGGTTTGCCTAACGCCCAGTAGTAAAGTCTAAAAAATCCCGTTTTTACGTTACTTTCATGAATAAAAGAAATAAATTTTTTACAAAATTTAATGATATTCCTTCAAGATAACATTATATGTACATAATTCTGATAATAAATCAGCTAACTTACAGCTATATTATAAGCAATACTTTAAAGAAAATGTATTTAATCGACTTCCCAAAAACAAAGAAGTTCTAAGTTGGACGTGTATTTTTTTTTGGTGGAGTATGTTCACCGTGTATTTAAAAACTTTTTTTTTCGTAACGCGTGGACCGATTTGAATAATTCTTTTTCTGTTCGGTAGAGTATGTTCCCTAGCTGATACCACGAAAAAAATTTTTTTAAAGGGATGGATGTGGGTTTAGGGGGTTGAACCTAACGCGTGGACCGACTTGGATAGTTTTTCTCTCAAAAATGTGAAAAATAAAATAGTTAAAAAAAGTAGAACCGACTTCATAAAAAGCATAGAATAATTTTTAATTTTACATCTATTAAGACATTTTGAAATCAGTGCAAATCAAAAAAATAAAACAACTACAGAATCACAATTGAAGATAATACATTTGTTTATTTGTTTATTTGTTCAGTACAGATTCATCACAAATGACTATTACAGCAGTATATATATATATATTTAAATTATTAAACTAAAACTAAAAATAACTGTGGGGCAGCAATCAACAGAGTTCAAATCACCCACATCAGCTTAGGCACTGCCTGAGTAAGCCCTTCAGCCGCAGCCTAGAGAAGTCCATGTCGAAGTTGGTAAAATGTTGATTGAAGAGGCGAGACATCGATGTGATGGGCTCGTGCGTCCCATAAAGAGTTTGATGACCAGGGACGTACAGGAACTCTCGATTTCTTAAGGAGCGCTGCGGGATCGAGATGTTAACCGCCTCCAGTAGTTCGGGTGAGTTTATCGTTCCCTGCAATATATCAAACAAAAAGACTATTTTGGCATTATTGCGCCTCTTTTCGAGGGAGTCGAGAGAAATCAGGAACAAACGGTCGGTGTAAGAGGGAAGAAGGAAAGGATTAATCCAGGGAAGTCCGCGGAGAGCAAACCTTAGGAATCTACGCTGCACTGCCTCGACGCGGTTGACGTGCACGGCAAAGTAGGGGGACCACACAGGGCTAGCGTATTCCAAAAATGGCCTAACGAAGGTGCAGTAGAGAAGTTTGGTTAAGTAGGGATCATCAAGCTCCTTAGACCATCTTTTAACAAAACCCAACATCGAACTAGCCTTAGCGGCGATCGAGTCCACATGATCCTCGAAAGAAAGACGACAGTTAAGGACCACGCCCAAGTCCTTCATCCTGTCCACCCTACCCAAGACAACACCATCGACAGTGTAGTCGAAGAGGAAAGGAGATCTTCTCGGTTGCGTGAACACCAATCACAGGTCGAAGCCAAGTCAGAGTTCAGGAGACCACAGTCTATTTCGCGGGTAACAGTGCGAAAAATCTTGGCATCGTCTGCATAACACAAAATTTTACTATGGGATAGCAGAAGCGAAACATCATTAATATATATGATGAACAGGAGGGGGCCAAGAATACTACCCTGAGGCACTCCGGAGGTGACAATGATTTGGTTGGAAAGAGCACCACGGAATAGGACCCGCTGTGTACGACCAGATAGGTACGAGGACAGCCAATCCACGAAGCCATGAGGCATTTGGCATTTGTTCAAGAAGCAAGCGGGAGTACCATCGGGACCACTCGAGAAGCCGTCTGCCAAATTAGATAGATGTTCAGCAACACATGCGTCGTCAAATACTAAGTCCTTAGACTCAAGGTAAGTAGGCAGAGATCAGAATAAACCAAGTAGTCATCGTGGCATCCAGAAGCACAAAACCTCTTCCAAGCTTTGCTCTTTAAGTTCCTCACAGGTCGTGAGGTACCGTCAAGCCAGGGACGAAATAAATGTGATGAACCCGATCGAGAAGTGCCGATGGGGACAAATCGGGTAAAACAAGCGTAAAGGACATCGTAAAAAGCGCTCACAGCCAGGTCGACATCACACTGCTCCAGCACGCTCGACCAGTCACAAGAAAGAAGCCAGTTATTCATGGGCGTGAAATCAGCCCGTTTAAAGTTAAAGTAGAGGTCACCTAATAGGGAGGGAAACGTGTCAGCGGTATCGAAACACATGACAATCAGAAGCGCGGGGTGGTGACTTGATTCAGGAACCAAGGGGGTCAGGCATCTCATAACAGTCGTACAGTCAGGGTCAGACGAGAACACAAGGTTCAGAAATCTGCCCGAATCATTAGTAATGTCACAGCATTGAGCCAGGTTAGAAGCGGCTACAGAGTCCAGAAAGGATAAAGCAAATAGGGGAGCAGACGTGAACGAGGGTAAGAGACCATCAGCGTCAGGAGAATGTACCCAACCAATGCAGGACAAACTAAAGTCGCCACAGAGTACAAGGTCGTCCGAGGGAAGCATGGAGTCTGACAAACTGTCGACAGACGCCGCAAGCAGCTCATACACAGTAGAGGGTGAACAAGGGGGAACATATGCAGTTAGAACAAATAAGCTTCTGGTGGGAAATTTTAGAACCACACATAAGAGCTCGAGATCGCGGGAGGCTGAAATGTCCACGACCGAGCACGAGAGACCCCCCCCTAACCGCGCACAGAACTCCACCACCAACAGGTGAACACGGGTCAGATAAGTGTCGATCCCGACGAAAGACCTGGAACTCAGGGCCGAACAATTCAGAGGTAGAAATTCCGGCACACAGCCAGGTCTCAGTCAGGCAGATAATATCAGCATTGGACGCAAAGGAGGAGGAGAAAAGCTGCGCGGTTTTAGAGCGCAACCCGGTCACGTTGGCATAATGGAAGGAGACCCGGCTGGCAAGTTTTTTGGCTGCGAAGTCGGAGCCGCACGGGCCGTCGGGATGAACTCACGAACGATAGCACCGGAGGGCCATATATTTGGAGGGATAACCGCCAGGAAGGCGCTCTCTGGGACAAACACCTTGAAGGAGGCCGTGTATGACCGGCCGTGGCCAGGACTGATTTGTCTACAGGCGATTATATCACAAGGAAAGCCCGCCTGAAGAGAGATATGGTTGATAATATCGCCCTCAAGAGTATCCCGGTGGCTCCTGGATACAAAAATGCATTTAGGCCGCTGTGCTGGTCTAAGTGCGGTGACAGCAAGACGCGAAGGTGTACAGTCGCCCACTCCAGCCGGCGCAGGGCGATCCATGGGGCCGTTGTTCAGAGGTTCAGACAGCATGGCGGGGTCAACAAGAACCTCAGACTGAGAAAGTGGAAGGCCACTCACCCCCGAATGATGAGAGGCGGACCAGTGGCAGCACCGTTGCGATGCTTACGCCTCCGGGGTGCCCGAGAAATATAAGAAGGCTGGCGTGCGATACGGCTTAGTGTGGGTGCGGTGCGGTGAATTCCTCTTTCGAACTATTGTTTGTATTTGTTTGTTGTTTGTACGTAACCAGCACGCAATTGAGAGTTTTAACAGCAATATATTCTTTCGATAAATCACTGATAATCCTGTATACACCAAAATGCCTTTTACCAACAACATCTTTCAAGCGACGATGCGAAGCTTCAACGCTATTTTGAGTTCGTGGTAGGTTTATTGAAATTGCATGAGACACACGCCAGAACTCAGGTTAATATTGAGAGTAAGAAAATGTTGTTGATTTTAATTGTTTTCCGCTGATATATATTTGTGCAAAGCAATTTGCAATTTTTTCCACATGAGCGTCTCTAAGGGTATTACAAAATTCCTCGTAATAACTGTTCTTCTGCAGGCACAAAAGCTAAATTCTTCAATATTTTATTTTGAAGACTGAAAATTTCATCATGTATAAGCTGCCGATGAAAAGAATTGTTAGTTGCCAAAGGAATAGCTGTTTCGAAATCAGATGTAATTCTTTTTGGATTTAACTGAACATTATATTCGCAGGCAAGCCGACAAATCTCATAAAAGAACTCGTAATAAGTTGTTTTAGTTTAACTGCTCATCAAACAGAAGACAAGCCGTACAATTTCCGAATCTCTTTTGCCATGGATCGTAAAAAGTTGACGCATAATTGAAGGAACGGCGTCAAAGGTGCCATCCATAAACCAACATTCGGACTCGCTAAAAAGCTGTAAACTTGAACATGTGCCCAATATTACGATTTTTTCATTATTGTCAAAACTGTTTTCACACAATATAAATAACTCACTTTCTATGTACCTTAAACTAGCTGGAATATTAGTTTCATCTAAACAATTTGGTTCTTTCAATACTTCATAACGTACTCTTGTGATTTTTTCTTTTTGTGTTTTAGTTTTTGGTAAATACACTCTGGCAGGTGGATCACATTGTACAACACTGTTTCTGATGATTTGCGAAGGGGGAAACTCGCTTCTTTCAGCAAAGTCTTTAACACTTTCATTAGCTTAGCGAGTGGGTCACGATTATAAGATGATGGTCCTTTACGAACTAAGTGTTTTCCAATAAGCAAAACTGTAGCAATACGTACAATTCTTACTTTTTCTCTTCGCACAAGCCCATCGAAACACTACCCTATGTTTATTGACTCGTGTGTTAACAAGGGGATGGATCAACGGGAAACCCTTCTTGTAACCACTTCTAAAAGTCCGCTAACCTTTTAGGATCACTCACCTCGTCTCTTGCTACAGCACTTAATTATACATAAATACACAGTAATACACGCAATGACAAAAATCTTAAGTTTACTCAATTGATGTCTTTTACTGTAGTATTTAATTATACACAACATGCACAATAATACATTAAATATAAAAATCTGAATTCGACCCCGCCACAACTCCTTCTTACGACCGACTTTTTCCTTTCTCTTAAAAAATACTCCGTTTTCCGAACCACAACTTCTTCATTTGGACGATTTAGAATAGACAGACTATGCGATTCTATCTGTTTGAAATCGTTGGTAACCGATCTACAGAAGAAAAGAGCTTTCGCTCTTTTTCTTTGTTTTTCTACTTTGTCCTTCGTTCTTTGGACAAAGTCGCTGTAGATCGTTTCGTTCACGCTGATGTGAAAAGAATGTCGACAGTAACCCGAGCGCGTTGTTTATCATGAGTTGGACTTGAGTACATCGCAACTTTGTTGCACGTAACTGGGTGTATCAAATATTTGTCGGTCTTATTTTTATTGAGTTGGATTTGAATATGTTGCAATTTTGTTGCAACATAATTCAATCTAACAAATCCAACTCATTAAATTTTACGATTTTTGTTTTCTAATGATAGATTGTGTTCGATGGGATTTGGCTTATCTTAGAATAAGCGAATCCAATCTGTAACATTTCTTTCCTTCGCGAATAAGAGGAGTATTCTTTGGAGAGGAATACTCCTCATTCCAAGTTTAATTTTCATTGTGCGTGGATCTCTTAAAAGTTATTTTCCTGCTGTTTGGTCAACCATTGCGTCAACTTCCCAAACTCAGTTTGTGGGTCTCCTGCACGGGGACACTTTTATCCTGCGAAACAGGCGACATTGGCTTGCCAATTCGGAAATTTTTCGCGACCGGATGATTCGGATCGTCCGGGTTGACCCAGGCGGGGACGGCTGTGTCCGCCTTTGGTGGTCCCCTCCGGTCAGGCGGTCGTGCTGCTTCTGGTCCAGCAGGGGCGGTAAGAAAAATTATGAACTATATTAGATATAATAGCCTTAGAATGTTTCCTACATTAAATAAATATGTTGTATGCTTATATTATATGAGGTAAAATATTGGTTTTCTGATTGCAGGAACCCCAAGGAAGTTTCTTTTCCTTATCTTGCTTTCACTTCCTTTCTCCCCCACTCCCTCATATATTTGTTTTATGTAATTTATGTTTTTATTTCAGCATCATTTTAAAGGTTGGGCCTACACCCTAGGTGTAGGGAAGTGGTGGGTTAGTGAACTGAACCATTGATAATAGGGGTAAATCTTCTTTGCGACTTTTCAAGATGGTTCAGTGTGGCTAGGAGTAATAGGTGACACCAGGCCTGTTGCTCTTCTTTTTTATTTGCCTTCTTATATTTTATTAATTTTTTTTTTGATTCGTAGCAGACCTGAGGGAAGGATTCCACAACCTTCTTTCGCCACAGGCACGCGAATTCTGATTATGTAAGTGTGATTGGATGTTCAAGGACCTACACCCCATACCGAGCTAGGACGTGCTACCAGCTAGCGCGTGCCACTTGAACATCTCGCGGCAACTTCGCGTTGCTCACATGTGCACACATTACAACCCGTTCAATTCTTATAATCCTAAAAACGGATAATATATTTTTTTCAACCGTTATTATGTTTTCAAATTCCAAGTTGCAAAAACGCATAATTATTTTAATTTAATTTACTCATTTTAAATTTATACTGAACTGAAAGCTAACAAACTTAAACTTAATTTTCGAATGCGTCATGTTACAATAGAGCCGCATTGTGAAATCAGTTTAAACTGAGTTCGGTTTACTTTAAGTTTGTCATGTTACTTAGGTAGTTGAAGAATAAAATGAAACTTCAAATCATTTTATGGAAAACAACTATTAAAAAATGTATCAATTCTTCCTGGCAAAAGAAAAGTCAATAAGTTTTAAAATATGTGAATCATGATAACTCTAATATGTGGAATAAACTAAAAAGTTCGTATGAATCAAAAATATTCATATAATAGTGCTGCTTATTTACACGATGAGAACTTTAGATCAAAATGACTAAAATAACTGATATGAAATTCATTTTCCTATATTTTGAGGGTTCACGACACACATTTTTGGCATTATCAAGAATCAAACTTATGTCGTGTATAAGCACCTTAAGTTATAATCATAGTTGAGTAATTTGTTACTTTATAATTGCTTATGCCCATGAACTAATATGTTGTGATATTAAAAGAGGCTTATTACCTTTGATTTGTTCGGTTATTAACTATTGTGAGCACTCCTGACTTGCAAGCATACCCGTCAGTTAAATGAAGTAAGTAATCAAATTTTCATTCCAATGATTACCGCTTCAAAAGGATAATTGCTTTGATTAAAATTCCGGGAAGTATTATTTAGAACTCCGATTTAATTAGTAAAATCAATATGACTGAACGCGTCCAGTGTCACGAATTGTACCCTGTGAACAGTAATTGACTAGTGTGAGTCTTTATTGATTCCGGCGGGGGTTTGTTTGAGTAATTTTGAATGACATGGGCGGACACCCAACAAGAACTAAAATAATTAAAGTAACCAGCTACTGTATATTTATTGCAAGGGGATTGGAACGACTTAATTGGTATAATGTTTCTACGTAGGTTTCATGGGATTTAATTTAATTTAGGTTAAAAGACAAAATTAATGTACGCAAGTTTTTTTTGCGATTGCACAATTTAGCTGATAGGAAAACTTTCGCGTAATCGGAATTTCAAAAAGACTCTTGGAATCTGTGGTTTGCGTTTGAGACCGTGATTGGTAGAAAATCATACATTCAATTTTGCTTAAATTATTTAGGTATTCATTCGAAGCAAGCAGAATAATGTAAACATTTTCTCGCTGTATTACGCCAATGAGGTTACGGAAGTGGGAGATGGCAGGGGACCAAAAGAAGATTCTAATCCCTTTGTCTATCCCACAAGTAGCAGGATGGTAGTTACATACTGTAATGAATTTATTACCATGATAACGACAGCAGCACTTCTGACAGTTCTAACACTAGCATGCTTTTTGTCATTAATAATGAAAACAGCTTTCGGGTGAGCGCATCGAACACGTTATGAATAATAAAAGCAAAATTAGTGGGAATTTCATTATGCCACTCTACAGATCACTACATGTTCGGCAAACGGAATCCATGCAAACTTGACTGCGAGACTGGAAAACATGTAAGCAGAGAAATAATTTGAATTAGCTGTTGGATTGTGGTAATTTGTTAAGATTAAACACTTTTACTTGTAAGATAGAATGCACTAAATAAAGGTTAAGCTTATTTCACAGTTTAAAAGAGTTTCATCTTTTGGCAGCAATTTTTTAAAAAAAAAAGTCCAGCATGATCTTTTTGATGGCAGAATTGTGCCATTATTCATTCTTGAATATAAATTTAATTCTACCGTTGCAAGATACCTTTAATTTTAAAAATTCACAAGTAAATTAACTGAAAAAAATATGTTATTCTAATTAAATTAGTTATTAAAAGTAATAAACCCCATGAGCAGTTGGCTGCTTCTGTCGAACGTATTGTGGATCTACTGTTGTCTCCTCTGGCCTGTTAGGTTTTTGGACTTGGTGTTCTTTTCCGACGGCTGTAGCACTCTCGTGAGGCGATGTCTGTCGCCCTTGGTTCTTGTGTCTCATCATTATCCGGCGCCTTACATCGTTTATTGCTTTGATCCTGTTAATTAAATTCTCCTAATTAAAACTTTAAAAGGCTGATCTCTGCCAACTTAATGAATGGCCTTCTGCCATGATTGGTTGAATGCTCTGGACGAGCGAGACCTTGACAAAGCTGTTAAATCTTTTCATGTTGTTCCGTCTATTTGTTTTGCTAATAGTGATCCCGTCTCTAAATCTTGAAACTCTCGAACATTTCAGCCTTGGCTCAATAAGTGTACAAAGCACTTAAACAACTTGAAAAACAAGGCTTGTATGAGGTTTTGTACCTCAAGCAACAATTCTATAAAGTTAACTTATTCCATGCTGTGTTCAGCCTGAGCAATTCTGGAAATTTGTTAATTCAGGCGTAACTGTGACGGTTACCCCTATGACGATCGCTAATCTATTAAAGACTGTCTTTTTTCATTCTGACTGTGATATTCGTTTTAAGGATTTTACTCATTTGACGAGGCTACCGCCGACTTCTCTTTATTCCAAACAGTTAGTATTTAATGAAGCTGCCGTCTTAAAATAAATCTCAAATTTGGCTAATAGTTTCTCGTTTGGTCTGATGCCGTTGCTGCGAATTTCCTGAAAATTTCCATACGTTTCTAGTTCCTGTTCTCTGTCATTTATTTAACTTGCTTATTTGTTATGGTGTGTTTTTAAACCCTGGAAACTGTCTAGGATTATTCTTCTTCATAAGAAAAACAACAAATGTGATATCTCTAATTATTGACACATTGCCAATGGTTAACAATGTGCTTTACGTCCTTTTCCTTTCTTGGGCTCTTTTCAGCATCGTTTTGTGTAGGGTAAATCTACTACAACCGACATATGGTATATCTGCTAGCAATCAGCTTGATTTCATTTTCACGGATTTAAGTAAGACCTTTGATAGATTTAATCACAAAATTCTCGTTCATAAGCTACCGGGTTTGGGGTTTTCCTCACTCTTCGTTCACTGGTTGTGTTCTTATTTTTCTGAGCGTACGGAACATGTTTTGTTTCGTGGTGCACTATCTGGCGAAATAATTAATTCCTCAGGTACGCTTCAGGGTAGGCCTTTAAGACCATTGCTTTTTTTCATGCTGCTTATTGACACAAGAATCCTCTGCTTTGTTGACGATTCCAACATTGTCCATGTTGTTTTAAATTATAATGACTGTGCCCTTTTAAACTCCGACTTAGACTCCCTTTGTAGGTGGTGCTTAATTCATTTCCTTCCTCTGTATATTAGAAAGTGCACTTTTATGTCATTCTATCTTAAAAGGAATCTTCTGCACTTCAATGTATCTCTGGGTTTCGTTAAAATATGGTCAAAGCAGTTTCATGATACTCTTGGACCATGCTAGTCCAGTTTGATCTCCTTTCATATTCATTATATTGAGGCTGTCCAGCACAGATTTGTAAGTTTTACCCTTCGTGGCCTTTCCTGGGCTGATCCTCTTCATCTGCATTCATATGCTGACCGACTTTTGCTTCTTTCTTTGGAGTCTCTTGAGATCAGACGTAAACGACTGGTTTCATGTTAGCTTTTGCTGCCTGCGGCGTGTGATTGATTCCCCTGAATTTTTCGGTGTTTTGAGTTTGTCAGCTCTGTCTCGCACCTTGAGAACTCGGAGCTTTTACCATATTCTTCACGACCGCAAAAACTATGGTATGCATGAGCCTTTTACCTAATTGCCTCGCCTGACTTTCACTTATCAAAATGTGAAATTAAGGATCAGCTTGGTTAGTTTTTTTTACATTGCTATTTGATTTGCCACTTATAATTATTCATTATAATTAGGCTGTAAACATTTAATATTTTAAATTAAATAGTAAAGTTGTAAACTTTTTTTATATTCATTAATTCATGATGAATATTTAATTAAATTAATCAAAAATGAATAAAAATACACAGTAAAAAATAATGTACGATTGCCTTGCTTTTAGGTACGTTTTTCACATGAAAACTATACAAAATTCCCAATTACTGATTTGAATATGAACAAATATATGGACGTAGCTCTAATTATTATGTATAACATTAAAAAATCTCCATTAGATAGAGAAAAGTATTGTTTTTTGCGCAATCAATATGGAAAGTTCTATAAAATGTTATTTTTTCCACTAAACACATCATTTTCCCACATTTTTGAGGTAAATTATTGGCAAAAATAATATTTACACAAAATCAATGTAAAACTTAAACCAAATTGGCAAAATCTTTAAAAAGGTGTTTTAAAGATTTTGTCAATTTGTTTCAAGTTTTACATTGATTTTGTGTAAATATTATTTTTGCCAATGTGGCAATATTACTCTTAAGTTGCGAATTAAACCCTTCTTTTTATGGAAATTATGTTGTTGGTTCACTCGCTATAATTAGCGAGGGGAGCACTTTATGGAATGAAATTTGTGTGTAATTATCGAAATAAAACGAACA
Source organism: Leptarthrus brevirostris (assembly GCA_964036015.1). Classification (NCBI taxonomy): domain Eukaryota; kingdom Metazoa; phylum Arthropoda; class Insecta; order Diptera; family Asilidae; genus Leptarthrus; species Leptarthrus brevirostris. The sequence goes on from OZ038371.1 coordinate 103,928,900, forward strand.
CTGAACTTGAATTATACTAATTTTATTACCAAAAATATTACTCTATAAATTTTGCGTATTTTTTACCAGAGACGGAACTCATGTACGTGCGCGACGGTGAGCCAAAAAGTACTCTGCTTTAGGCATGGACGATCTTTGATTCGATCTAGGTAGATCGTTTTTTTTATCATTCGATCTTCCAATTTTTAAACCGATCCTTTGACTAAGCGATTCTTCTTGAATCGATCTTTCTGCCCCCGATTCCCGATCCGATTTTTAAAAACTTATTTTAAAGAATTAAAAGAATTTACGGTCACCGGTTACGCGGCTTCATAAAGACTGTAGGGTGAATGTAACAGGTATAAGTTACCAGCGGATTTTTCGTTTTTATGTGACTGTTTGGTGAACGCGGCCTAAAGCCGCTGGTAACTTTTAGATACCAATTAAACATACATTAGGTATGTTTGTTTCGCTCCACTTTTTCTGCAATGCCTGAACTTAATGCAAAATTTACGTCAAGGCTGAAGGCTTAGTGACTTACGTTTGCCTATCCTTAACCTATATTCAATTAATTTCACGCGTCCTTTTTCCGTCTTGGTGTGATGAGTTGAAGACTTTTGTAGTCTACTATGTCTACGCCCTTCCTTTTTGCGAAAAAATTTTATGATGGCAAAGGTGAGTTGAATTTTTGCTCCGATTTTTTCTAAAATTGATAAACAATCGCATAATAATCGCACAAAATTGAGAAAATTTAAAGCATTTCAAGTGGCAGTTATATGACTTCAGTCAATAAAATTACAGTGGCATGCGACGAATGAACGTGGGTTAATATTCTTGCTACCTATTTTAAATTGTCCAAAATTGACGTCATATTCATTTTTTATCAGTTTAATGTTTATTTCCTCCCTTTTAAAAACAGAATACAGTGACATTTTATTATTAATAATATTTTATTTTTATATTTATTTCTTATATTATAGAAATTTTAAATTTTTTTTTCAAAAAACCAAGATCGAAAGATCGATCTTCTGGAATCGTTTTTTCAACCCTATTAATCGATTATTAGGATCGTACAAAAGTTAAAAGTTCTCCATTTGATCTCCATCCCTACTCTGCTTTTGTCTCTACCTTCGGTTCGAATTTTGACTACATGCGGCACGGTTCCCAGTGTAATCTGAGTTAAACGGTAATGCAAGCGAGTGAAAATTATCATTTGAACATATTAAAATAATTAAACTGGAGAATTTTTGACTCAGTTTCATATGAAAAAAGAAAGGAATTGTTTATGTTAGACAAAATTAATGTGGCAAGAGGTTATTTAGAAACATGTCCTAGAAATATGAGATTTTGTCACATGTCTGCTTTGGCACGCGTAGCGCGTGTGGTCTGAGTTTGCATTATAACATTCCTCCCCCTTTACAAAAAGAGAAAAAAAACTTATAGGTGCTATAAATTTTTTTTTAAATATATATCTAAATATTGTAATAAAAATTTTGTTTAAATTTTTGTGTGTGTGTTTTTTTTTAAATTATTCATTTTCAGTATTGCGCTACAATTTAATTTTTATGCATCTTTTAACTACGAAAAGGACTATTCAAATTATTAATATTAGTACAAATATACTTACAGTAATTCTAAATGCGTTTTTATGTGTTTGGGGTTCAGATGTTTTAATGTTTAATTTAGTCTCCTTTTTTAATTTATTCAATCTTGTCTAAATCAAAATTATCTAGATGAACTTTCCCTACTGTTTTGAAATAATTTTTATTGTAATTTACTGTAAGATTTTTAATTTCGTTTACAGTTATATTATCAAAATATTGAACCATGGATTTAATAACCTTAGTTAAATTTTTTGTTTCTAAGTTTACTTGGCTCGTTAATGCTCTACATCCTGTAAAAGGTTCTAGAATACCGCTTTGAGTAATTGAAATTGAGTAAGCTCTTACATTACTTTCCTTGGGTAACACGTACAACTAAGTGTTTTCTTTATTTAATGCATACCAGGTTTCGTCAGTGGCTTTAAATATATGTATTTCACAATTTTGTGTATCTCTATAAATTTAAACGTATTACACAATTTTGAATATTCTCATTGTAGGTAAGATAATTTTGAGTACAAAGTCGTGATTGATATTCTGACATTTATCAAATTGATTTTAAAGAAGTAATAAAATTGTTCATGTATGTAGCTGGGATGCTGGTCAACTTATAAATTTTGAAAGTATCGCTGGTTAGCGGAATTTCTATATTGATTACGAGGGAATTTGCGGTGTATACAGGTTTGACTAAAAAACTTTCTCCATTTCTGGTAAATTTTCAATTATTGGTTTTTCCCTGAGGGTATCGATAAAAAATTTTGTTCTTGACAGGTGCTTGTCCAGTTTAGCTGATTTGGCCTAGTGGATTATATCACTTATTTCTTCTTGTTTGGTGACAAATCTTCCTACTGAGAGGGTAAGAATGTTGGACAACTCGTCGAAGAAATGCAAGGTTTGCGTTACCCTTGTTAACTTCCCACATATAGGGAAGTTATTGTAATGGGCCCGATTTTCAAAATTTTTAGTTTTAACATTTTCTTAAAGTTCAAAGTCACTTTAGTGCTTTACGCATGTTTTTGAACACATTTATGTGTGCATGTGTGTGTCTATGTACGTACGTACGTATTGTCAATAATAAGAACTGAAAGAAATTTAATCATTTTCGCTTTAGCCGTTTTTTTGTTAAACAAAAAAACTGAAAAAAAGTTCATTTTAGACGTTCTTGAAAAGGATTTCTTTGATATAATTGTTCTGATGACGATCGGGACATCAAAAAGTCAATATGAACATAAATTGTTTATAATGATGGAAAATTGTCTATAACAATAAATAATTGTTTATAACAATAATAAATTTATAATCATAAAAAATGGTTTTACCTGGTTGAAAATTGATTATGAAAATTGGAAATTGAATACAAAATTGAAGATTGTTCATAGCAATTGAAAATTATTATAAACAATGAAAAATTCTTATAAACAATTGAAACTTTTTTTACCACAAAAAATTTCTTTTATGCATAAACTTTGCTTATATCAATTCAAAATGGTCTATAATAATTAAGAATTGTTTATATCAATTATGAATTGTTTATCACCATTCAAAATTATTAATAACAAATGAATTTGAAACAGAGTGTATTTATTTGGTTTTCATATAGTTCTATAACGGAATAATTTTTTAAAATTTTTTTTGCATCTAATTACAACGAAATTATCATGATAAATTAAATTCATTAATTTATTTATTCATAAATTTAAAATATCAATTTTTTAAGTATTTTTGAATGACATAAAAGTGAGGGAACGTTGTTTTTTTAAAAGGATTCATCTGATCTAATTGGTTCTGATACAACTCGATACTTTAAAAAAAAAAAAAAACAGATATTTTTTGTAACATTAAAAAAATGGTTAAAAAACCTTGATATTAATGATAAATAAAACGATAAATCGAATAGTATGAATTATTAACAATTAAATATTGTTAATAATAATTGAATATTGTTAATAACAAATGATAATTGTTATTAACTGGGAAGTTGTTCGTGTGGACCTCAAGGGTCGCACCAATGATGCGACACCCAGAATCTGGACCCACAATACTAGTTTGATTATCAAATCTGTCAGCCGAATTGTGTAACATAATTTCAATCTCATGATATCGATTGTTTATTGTATTTTCTGAATTATTTAGGGTTTGAAATATATTTAAAATAACTAACGTTTGGTCTGAAATGGTATAGTACAAATTCTTTTGATTAGTTTTCAGTGTACTGATTGCTGCATCTATTTTGGTCGCATCTTCATCATTCATTGTTTTGTCGTGGACGATGAAATACTTGGCGGAGAATATTGTCATTTTCCACAACTTCATCTAATGTTATCTGTATTACCTTAAGAGTAAATTTGCATGGATCCGTAAACATAAAAGATCAAAGTTCATTACAGAGCCTTGAGAGTTCCGAATACTCCTATTTGAGCTGTTCTTCTTTTTCATACTTTGAAAAATCGAAGTACACCACGAGATTCTAGAATGAAGTTGATTTGGCGAGAGTTCCCATTTCCTCAAAATGAATACCACTAGAATTATTGATGGGCGTGATAATATGCTGCCATTCAATCATCTGACCCTGGGTTTGATAAAGAGATACCATCAATATTCTGTAAAGAATGCATTCGTTATAAAGAGATAAGTAGTGGGTGAGTTTAAGCTGAAGAATAGTTAATGTTAGGATACATAAGGTTTGTGGAGGTTATTGTGAAACATTGTGAATTATATGAAAAATTTCTTCCCATTTGGAATAACGAGATTTCAGGTGAGGGATTGTCTATTATTTCATAGCGTCCTTCGTAGAGCATTGTGAGTTTTCTGTTCTTTTTATTTTTCTTTCCAGTATTGCTACCGCAATCGTAGTACATTTTTGTGCGAGTTACGTCTACGACGTTACCATAATTAAATAAGTACTCCAACACTCATTTATTTTTGCTAAAACTCAATCACCCAAGGTTATTTTTCCAAGTTCATACAGCATAAGTAAAATTTACAGATAATAACTGCCGATTAGGCACTTCCCACGATAAATGCTAAAAATTGTAATAGTAAACTCATATTAAAGACAATTGAACATACCTTCTGTCTCGGAACCCGACACTCTAGAGATGTTGCGGCAACATGACCCGAGGTCTGAAACGTAATAGAAAAGTAATTGTGAAGATCAGTATCGTACTTATAATCAAAGAGCTTAAATCGTTGTTGCTTAAATAATAAATGAATAAATTTCAAGTGCTGTTTTATTTTATTAAATCAACCTAACTAAAACTGGCGCAGTCGGAAAAGATCTTGTGATATCGTAAAGTTGCAAACTCCCGGGGTTGTGTGTTATAATAAAAAAACAAAAATTGTTATTAATCATCTTTGGTCAATGTATGATAAGAATTAAAAGAAATAAAATCAATTGTCTCTTGCATATATAAAAGTGAACAAAGCAAAAAGTCAAAAACAAAATTTTGACTTAAATTGTGTCATAAAGAAGAAAATCAGCACCCCATACCAAAGAAACATTGGTATCTCGAGGATATGCCGATCACCATATCATCAAGGTACTCTGCTTCACGGAACGATACAACTCATCTCCATAAAAGTTATAATTTTATTGCTGGGGTAAGTCCAGATTACAACTTTTTAAGTTCTCAATGCCCTTTTCGAACAGGAAAAAGAATCCGTACGATACTCGCCGGATTAGCATACAAAGTTCATCATCAGATACCGAGGAAAACGGTTTCACTGATTTAGCTAAGAAACTAATTTCGAATAATAATTTAAGAAGTAAAATTGTCGAAGATAGTACTCCTAAATTTGAAAAGTACTTAGATGGAAGTTAATTAGATTTTAAACTAAATATAACAAATGAAACTAAATAAAATAGTGTTTTTAGTATTAAGAACTATATAAAAGAAAGTAAATTGGTTAGTAATTCAAGTACTGTAAGCCAAGAACTTAAGGCTATTAATATCAGTGAAGAAATCAAAATTAATAAACAAATAACGGACTTTTTAGATAACAAGTCCCAAATCGATCATTTCGCAATGAGTTTGAACACAAATCCAAGTGCCAATGCATAAAATATTAATGTAGGAGCAAATAAAATTGTAAATCCAGTCAAGGTTTTTAATCAGCTTAGAATACCTGATGTAGTCAAAGATTTTCCCATTTTTGAAGGTAATTCTCGTACTTTGTACGATTTCATAAATAATGTCGAAGAAATATTGAGTTTGATGACAGGAAAAGCCAACTAAATACTCAATATGTATGTTACGGTACGCCAATTAACTGGGACCAAATTAAAAGAAATTTAATTACACATTATTCGGATAAAAGAAATGAGACTAGCCTCATTCGCGACCTCCATTTGCTTAGACAAGTTTCAGAAACAGTGGAATCCTTTTATTCGAAAATTATTGAAATTTTCTCAACCATGATAAACCACATTAGAGTTCCAATCAGAGTGTGATAACTGCCAAGCAGGATTTGTATCAAGAAATGTGCCTAAATACATTTCTGTCGGGATTAAAGGAGCCTCTAGGTTCAACGATTAGATCAATGAGACCCAGATCGTTGGCTGAAGTCCTTAATTATTACCTCGAGGAGCAAAATACCCATTATATGAGAAATGCACATTTATTAAAATCACTACCAACCATTAAAAGAAACTCACTAAAATCTGACCCTCCAAGATTTAATAATAATAACATTCCGTGTTCTCCTATTTTCTCATCTTATCCACCGAGACATAATAGCTTACCAACTTTTCAAACCTTCCAACCCATAGGCAACTCTTTCAATCAACGAACAAATCCATTTAGAAATAAGACAAGTAGTAACCACCGCCCTGTAGTAAGTAATAATCAATTTTATCAACGCTATCCAGCCACAAATATCAATCAAAGACCCATTACGAATATCACAAATTCTCACCAACGTCCTGTACTTATGGACACTTCAAGTGGTCATACCTTACAGAAATCAATTAGGACTCAAAATAAACCGAATAGTAACTTTTTTAAATCAACCGGCCCTCCTAGAATTATCTAAGGGGAATTATTCAACGTAGAATCCAATGATAATCAAACAGAAAAAAATCATACTGAGCAACAACCCGAAAATCAATGCCCAGAAGATTCTATCACCCAATATGATCACTATCAGACTACACTAGAAGATTACCAAGATTTAGATGTATGGTACTAGTACAATAGGGAGATGAGCAGACTCAAAATGAAATATATGACGAAAATTTTTGGCTACGCGCCTCGGAAAACAAATAGGTTATATAGATATTAATAATCATCAATCATTTCCTTTACCGTATATTCACATAAAAGTTGCAAACAAAACATTTAAATTTCTGGTAGATACTGGAAGCAACGCGTCGTTTATTATTCCAGATTTAATCAACCCAAAATTTGTGAACACAATAATATTAAGTACTCTCGCCGAGTTTAATTCAAAGGAAAGGTTGCGATTTTTGCTCTTTAAATTTCATAGTTATTTCGATAGCCTTATTGGCTTGGAATTGATGAAGCAATTAAACATAAAATTAGATTTTCAGCAATCAATCCTTGAGACAAATGGTATAAGGCAACCTCTCATTTACAAACCAAATTTCATGTCCAAACTGTACACAGTTCCACCACAAAGTAAGTTAGTCTCCTACCTCAAGTCTCAATTTTACCGACTATCCGCAAAAATTTATTGTCGAACAACTCATTAAAGTACAATCGTTGTATAAAGAAGAAGTTACTAGAAAACCATAATTTCTCCATTAACAATCATGAAGGTGAAATGAAAACGGATATATTAAACCTTATTAGGACGGATCACCTTAATTATGAAGAACGTAAAGCCATACAAAATTTATGTAGAAAATTCGAGGACATATTTTTTAAAGAAGGTGAACAACTAACATTTCCGAATGAAATTAAACATGAGATAAACACTAGAGACCAGACTCCAATATATTTATTCAAAATCTTACCGTTACCCCTATATCCACAGAGAAGAAGTACAATCACAAATAGCTCAGATGCTGGACCAGGGTATTGTTCGTCCAAGTTTTTCACCATGGTCATCCCCTATTTGGATAGTGCCAAAGAAAAGGGACGCTAGTGGTAAACAGAAGTGGCGGTTAGTTGTTGACTACCGCAAACTAAACGAGATAACAGTAGAAGATCGCTACCCCCTTCCAAGTGTAACCGAGATTTTGGATAAACTTGGTAAATGCCTATATTTTAGTACATTAGATCTTGCTTCAGGCTTTCATCAAATCGAAGTAAAGCCTGAAGACATCCCCAAAACGGCCTTTACAGTAGAAAACGGCCACTATGAATACGTCCGAATGCCGTTCGGACTCAAAAATGCGCCTTCTACATTCCAAAGAGTCATGGACAATGTTTTACGTGAACTTCAAGGCAAAATTTGTCTCGTGTATATGGATGACATTATAGAAAATCTCGCAGCAGTGTTTACGAAACTAAGATAGGCCAACCTAAAGGTACAAGACAAGGTAGACAAATCCGAATTTCTCCATCAGGAAATCGCCTTTTTAGGTCATGTAGTCAAACCCTGAAAGGAGTTAAACCAAATCCGGACAAAATTAAAGCTATTAAAGAGCTTCCAATACCTAAAAACCAAAGACAAATTAAATCATTTCTTGGACTTTAGGGTTACTATCGAAAATTTGTAAAAGATTTTTCCAAATTAACAAAACCAAGGACCGAATGTCTTCGTAAAGTAACGCTAAAGCCGAAATATATAGAATGTTTTGAAACTTGTAAAAACGTACTATGTAAGGACCCTATATTGCAGTATCCCGATTACTCAAAACCTTTCAACGTAACAACCGATGCCAGTAACGTTGCAATAGGCGCTATTTTTTCCCAAGGCCCCGTTGGATCTGATAAACCAATCTGTTACGCAAGCCGTACCTTAACAAGAACTGAAAAGAGCTACAGTACCATAGAATAGGAACTTTTGGCAATCGTGTGGGCCACGAAATACTTTCGCCCATACTTATTTGGTAGGAAATTTAAAATCACCACGTTCCACTATTTCTTCTGATAACTGAAATGTTAAAAGTTTCCCGGAAGCTAAGCCAGGGGCCAGCTATGGTTACCGGAGTTTATTAAGGCGTTTTAACATAAGTCAAAACTGCCGTCTTAGAAAAGAGGAATGTTTAATGAAACAAACTCTTCCGACTCGAGTTAGAACAAGAGTAATTTTATTAAGAGGATAACCAAGTATATATACAAAATTTACAGCACTTATTTCTAGGTCACTTACTTTCTACTTACACTCTAGTGTCATCCAGAATATACAATTTATGACGCAACATAAATCACAAAAATGAATTCAAGGATGATGCAACAACAGAGTCAATCAAAACAAAAGATTTGTTGACACATGTGAAAATTCTGTTCGGTGTCGGTAACCCGAACGTAAACGTTAATTGCTTCAATGGGTCATATGGGAAGTGTCTTTGTTTTGAATCTTTAAGTCGCGTGTATAAAGGTATCAGTTTACATGTGAGTAAAAGTGGAAGTAGTTTAAGCAGATGTTTTATTACATTGCCCGACTTAGAAAAAGTGTTCTCATTGATGAGTCAATGGAATCTTGGGAATAATTTTGACCTGGTATAATTTAGTAATTTTGACTTTTTAGCAGTTTTATGAGGAAATGAGGAATAACATTTGGTAATGAAGCTAGTGTTTGGCAATGGAGATAAGTCATATGTACCAAATGCAAATGTGATGAAGATAATCTGCATATGCGTTTAATGCAAATGTAATTAAGATATGGGTATGTGCTAAATGCACTACACAAGCCTTTGACTTGGCTCTTTTCCCTAAAAGAACCAAATTCCAAACTAGTACGATGGCGGTTAAAATTGGAGGAATTTGATTATGAAATTATATATAAAAAAGGAAAACAAATTACCAACGCTGATGCCTTATCTCGAATTGAAGTGAACATAAACGAATCGACTCAAAATAAGGTCGATGATCTCGATTCTATTTCCACTATTCACTCCGCAGAAGAAAATCTTAACGACGGTATTCCAATATCGGAAAAACCCCTAAACAAATTCTCTTATCAACTAATTTTAGAAAAAACTACAATTTATAACAGGCCCCAGACAACAAACCATTACCGAAATACTGAAAGATCATGTAGTACGAAGAAAACTCATAGCAATAATGACAGACGACGAAACTTTTAAATTAATTCAGTCAGTATATTCAAAATTGTTTAATTACCGCCGCTTCAAACTGATTCGTTGTATGACCAAACTACAAGATCTTACCCAAACCGATGAACAGGAAAAACTTATACGGGATTATCACGAGAAATCTCGAGGAATAACTGAAACACTGGAAAACTCGCGCTCTTCGCTTTAAGCTGATTTTCACGAGCTAATGCGTAACCATTTTGAAGTGTAGCTTTGATTTCTATGACATGTTATGTGAGCACAAAATTGTAGCGCTAAACAAATAAATCGATTCAAAACAAAATGGCAGATCAAAAGCTAAAAGATCGATTCGCATCAATCGAATCGAAGTTCGCCCATCCCTACCTGTCAGAAGAGGAGGAGATTTTTTTCGAGGTATTGTGGAGTCAGTCGAAGTTTAAAAGTGAAACAGTGAACAGTAAAATAAAAATGTAAAATAACGAGACGGAACGGAAAGGTTGAGGTTGTAATTGCCAGGAGAACAGGGAAATCAAACATTTAATGCAGAGGAAGAAAAAAAAAAGGAAAAAGATCGCCATCAGGAAATGAGGTGGGTAATAGGGATACTGGCGTAAGTATCAGGATACCCTCTGGAATCCCCACGTGGCCGCCAAATAATCGAACCACCGGAGTAACGGAAGACCTGATGAAAGGTTACCGTTTAAAAAACGGGATTAATTGCACGAGTTTTAAGGAACGATTTATTGGCTGAGTCCGTTAAATACTTTCTAGGTGAGACAACGTAATAAATTTCTAAAGGTACGTTGGCAATATTGTTATAATTTTTATCAATTATTAGTAAGTTACATCAGAAATATTTTTCTACAAGATAAAATCTCTAACTTTGGTGTTGTAAGGCGAAAACAAAGTTCACAAGTACGTCCGTCACGTCTTGCTCATATGCGGTCATCTTGTATGTTATTTCCATGCTCGCATATGGAAATCTTAAATGCAATTTCCATTATTCTAATAGTGGTATGACGTGCAATAGAAGAAACTGCCAAGGGACATCAAAGAATAGCCTCAAAAACAGTGAATTTTCTTCTCTTTAAGGAGCCATAAATTTTAAATTGATTTGTGGTCTAATCATCATAGTAAAAGTTTCAGAGGTATAGAGTCAAAGTGGACGACACATTCCGTAAAATATATGGATGAGTATAATTTTATCAAACATAAGAGAATAAGTTCTATTTGAAATTTACTATGTTTCATAATAATTTATCACTAACTACTTACACTATAGAACGCATCACCGTTCTATATTAAAAAACGCATTTCATATGACCGCTATTCGGGCTTTATTTTTTTTCTCTCAGCAGATATGCTGCCTTTAAAGTAAGGGCAACACTGGAATTACGCACAATTTTATAAATTTTCTTTGAAAACTAGTGAAAGTTGTAATATAAAGTAGATTTAAGTGTTTTTAGTATTAATTTTTGTCCCTGATATTTTCCAAAAATTTTCTTCAGCAGTCCATGGGTATAACGCATTTTGTAAATGAGGTGAGAGAGGCACTTTGAAGTTTGTACTAAGGAAGCTTGAAAAGAATTGTAGTTGCCTTCAAAACACTTTATCAAATATCTGTAATCATTACGAGATTGCAGAGTACTTCATTGTGTATATAAAAAAATTTTTTTATCGTTAAAACCTTGTTCCAAGGGACAAATGAAACAAACACAAGCAAATCTTCCGCTACTTAAAATTTTAATTTTTTGGCAATATCCCAAAAATTATTTGTTGATTAAAAAAAAATACCAAAGTCACTAAGGAAGACTGATAATTATTCCCCTAAAATTTTTTTTACTTAGGTATAACTCAAGTGTGAAGTGCAAATATTCAGCAGAGTTGTGTAATTTCAAGTAATGCTTATGGTACAAAATTTTTATAAGTATTAAAAGTTTGTGTTCGTAAAACAATGAGATATTTAACCTTAAAACCCTATCGATAGCATTTACATGATACCCAGCTACACCACCACGTCCGAAAACTCAATCTAAAGTTTGGTTTTTATGTTCCCTATTTTCAAAAGGAATATTGAAACAAAATTAAGGTAACTATTAATCTCTATCTACTTTTAGGTGTCTACTAGGAAATAATTTCTTGAAGTACATATTACTCGTTACATTCTATAGACATTTTGTAGCTTAAACAAATATTTAATGTATAGAATAAAAGCAAAAAAAGTCTTTTAGCAGGTAAAGCAATGAACAATGAAAAAGAAAAAAAAGGTTTCTAAGATTTTTTTTTAAACGATCCGAGCCTCTTCTCAATTAGATTTTGAGATATACCTTTCTGTCGAATTCTGAAAAGGACTCTTCGATAATAACTATTGGTACATTTCTTCACTAGACAGACATATTCATAATGGTAATCGAAAAACTTTTTCAATTTTAAAATTTATTGTAACGGATTAATTTTAAGGCCTTGTAAGTCTTAGTGCTGCTCACAGTTAGTTTTACTAAAGTAAATATTTCGGAAAAAAATATTGGTTTCGTTTATAAATTGAAGTTAATGCCAAAACACAAAGGTAGTTTTACAAAAACAAAAAAGAAAGAAAGCTGAATTCAACTGCAGGATTAGCCAACATTCTTTAGTTGTGGTGCTTGAATTTAGATATAGGTAGCCAGAGCACCCTACCTAATATTGAATTCGTTATATTTGCTGTTTTTCTTTCGCTAATAAACTAATATTTATAGGTATTAGTATTTGAATTATTGGCCGACAGTTCGTCAAGTTACACGCATCTCTTTGCCTAATGAAGCACAGGCAGCCTTATCAGTTTAATTTGTGATCAGTCACCTGGTGCTAAACAATAATTAGAACTGTTGATAATTTAGTTGTAAGGCCTCGGTGTTTCAGATTTTGTGCTGATTAGTTCAACCTCTTTGATATGCCTTAAAGAACCTAAGGTTTTTTCTTTTTCTAATCCAAGCGTGATATCTAATAATTTTAGTTTTAAGGAATCATCAACATTGGAAATTGATTAGTAAAATCGTCATTTATGGTAGTTTAAGTTGAATTACATTTTATGACTATTAAAATTCACGGGCAACATAATTACTACTTCTATTATTTACCTATGTTAAATCATTCAACTCCTTACTATATATATATATATATATATATATATATATATATATATATATATATATTTAGTCTTTGAATTATAGAGTTACATTTATTCCAAAAAGAAAAAAAAATTAAAAATCTTTAGCCTCTGGTGAATTTTTTTTTTAGTTTCTTTTGCTTCTCTAAAAGGGGGAAAGGGAGAAAACAAAAACATTGATCTATCTGGCAAGATTGTTACGTATGAATTTTCTGAATCAATCTTTATACTCGTGTCTGGCACGAGTTACTTACTAATACGATTCCACTCGCTCAAGATTAGATTTCTGGTTCTGGTAGTCTGTTAAAGGATGCTCAGGCTGACCAGTGAAATATATAGCTAATGGTCTTCGAACTCGTTCAATCCCTACATTAAGGGAATCATAGTTGACTTTTTTTTTGCATCAAAGCAATCGTTCGCACTGCTTATAATTATCCTCATAGTACCTCATAAATTTTTGTTATCTTCCTTTGATTCATTCATGATTTATAAGGCATGAAGGAGTGAGGTCCCCCTCATCGTGCCTCTCTCATTAATTTCTCTCTCTACCATTTAGCTCAGGGCAACCGTCGGGGTTTTCTTGGGACTATGTCATGTATAGGGCTAGACATAGTCATAGGATGGGGAGGGTTAGCCCAACAAGCCTCATGTCATCTAGAGGCTGAGGTGGCGTCTCGTCAGGAACATTATATTATTTTTTATTCGCTTCTTATTCCTTTCATTCTTATTCCCACAAGTTTTATGTGCGTTCCTTTTTCTTCTTTTCTCTTGGTCTTCGGTCCATATATAGGACATAAAGAGTGCCCGCATTAAAGGTAGGGTGAGAGTACCGAGGAAAGTGAGGCAAGATCTCACCCCGATCCGGCGAGCTTACCACGGCTAGCAAGGCGGGCCCCTCACCTCCTCGGTCATCGACCAAGCCTGCACGGCAACCTACACTCACCCCGGTAGTTCCTTTACCCTTCCCAATCCCTTTTGGTTGTGAGTTACGACTAGGTTGTGATAAGCAAGTTAGTGGTGCTCACAACCCTCAATCCAATCCATGTGAGCATGCAGCCATCTGTTGGTTGCCTGTGAACATGGATTTCCACAAGTTACAGATAACAAAATGGCGCCCAACGTATGTGCTTAGTCCTGAGGAAGGACTTGGAGGGGAATTAAAATTCCCTCTCTAGATTATACGCGCATTGCAGGAGAACTTCACGTTTTCCTTGATAGCTTCGGCAGGTTGTTCTGACCAAATTCCCTAAGTGGAAGAGTTGATACTTCATCCTTACGGCTTTCACGGCTAATAGACTTCTACTCCCCCTGGGCATGATCCTGAACGGATAGCCCTCTTGACCCTCCTTAACGGATCAGTTATTAGTCATACTCCTAGTATGCTACCTAGTTGCCTTCACGGCCCGCCTGAAATAATTTTATCAATTTTCTTTTCTTTCCCTATCCCTCGTCGATTAGAGGTTGACAGTGCGATGGACGAATCCAGTTCAATTGCCTCCGAAGTTGGAACACTCCAGAGAGGTACATCCTCGTGGCTGGGATATTAGCCAATGGAATGTCTCTGGAGAGCGTCTCCAAGTTTCTGAGCAACCATCTGTTTCTGGATCCCTCTCCTTGGACTGGTAACCCTAGTCGATCGATCCCCATCCCTATAGTCAGCCTTATTCGAAGGACGGTTGACTCGAGTGTTCAGACTATTCCGGAGTTTACGAGCTTTGGCTTGATAGCTACTGGTCTTGTCCGGAATAGTTCTGTGTGCTCACAGTAGTCGGTCGGAATTCGAGTAAGTGTCTGGCTCACAGTGTTATCCTTTCCCGACTAACTTTCTACCACCTGTTCCTGGCGAAGAAGCGCCTCATCGACGGTTGTCCGGCTGAAAAGAGGGAGTGATCGAGAGAGAGGCCGACTACTATCATACCTAAACAACAAAATATTTTAAAAAATTTTGTTTTTTTTGCTGGTATCAACCAAACCTAGTAGATCAGTTTGCAGTTGGGTTCAAGCCCCAACAATTTCATTTTCCTTACTTGGTGATACTAGTGGTTTAATTCTCAAAGTTATTTCTTTCTCATAAAATTTTAATAATACCTGTGCGATACAGGTATAATACATTGTCGTGATTTGCAAAAATTTTTTTTTGTCTTCTCTACGGTTACTTAAAGGTAATTAGACATTTAAACGTTCAGTCAGCAAGGCGCCGTAAGAGTTATAAAAACTATGTTTCGTTCGCCACAGAACAACCCGCTGGGGCGGTCGCCTTACCACTCTGCACGGTGTGCCAAAGCGGTGATTTCAACCCGAGCACTATGCCAGTTATTACCCCCTGTGCGCACATCTTTCACAGGAAATGCTTGGCAGAATGGTTGGAACGGCAACCTAACTGCCCTGTTTGCAGAAGAGTCTGTTCGATGGCGGAAAGCAGAACATACGACCCTAGTAGTGGAGTCGTGCCTCGCACCAACAGAGAAGGCATGGTAACTAGGTCGCAAGCCCGACGGCTGCCTACTACCCCTAATGTTTCACGACCTACACATCCATTGAACAGGACTGTCTCTGCAGTACCGTCTAGCTCAAGGACGCATGAGTCTAGTCCGGAACAAGCCAGTCAGCCCGCCTCTCCTAGCGTTCAAGCCTTACTAACGGGGCTGAGAGGAGAGCTCACTGACTTAATAACACGCCAAATAAGCCAGCAGTTACAGGGTTTACAACTCCAACAGCCTCCTGCAAACGTAACATCAGCTTATCATTTGCCGCAACCCCAACCCGAGGCTCCAGTACCGGTTTATATGCCACGAAATCCGAGGCAGGCTCATCCTGGTGAGGTGAATACCTCCAACAGGTCATACAACCCCCGTGATAGGAGACGATCTGCCAGCCCAATGAGAAATTGGAGGTAAGTATATGACGGAGATAACTCTCGCCTCCGGGCTGACGAGTTTCTGTTCCGCGCAGAGGTAATGGCGCGGAACACTCTGTCAGGAGACTACCAAGTGAAGGCCGAAAATTTCGCCACCCTCCTAAAGGACAGGCCACTGGAATGGTACTGGCAATATTTACACTACGATCCAGAGCCTAGATGGCAAGAGCTGAAACATGCCTTTAGACAAGACTGGTCACCGCCTGTTCACGATTCGGATACTCTGTGACAAATGCTGACACGTAGACAGCAGCCTGGCGAACCTTTCCAATTTTACATACAAGATCTCCAATCCTTGAGGCAAAGGCTTCGTTTGCACATGCCAGAAGCAGAGTTTGTTGAGATTGCAAGGGACAACCTCCTACCCGCAACTCAGCAACACATATGCCTACATCCTGCTCATAACATAACTCAGCTGCAAGCGCTGGTCATGCCTATCGAAGGAGTCCTGCATCGCACGAAGGTCTTGAGGCAACATAACAGCCTTCGTAGACTGGAAGAAGTAGAAGCGGATTCGCCCACAATGAGGCATGCTGAAACAGACCTCGCAAGCCCTAGCAGCGACGACAACGTTTACGTTCCCCCCTTGGAAGATTGTTCTGCGGTAACCACAGAGAATCCTTGTTGGAACTGTGGACAGCCTGGTCACTGGCATAGACAATGTCCATTCCCCAACAACGGTGTGTATTGCTACGGCTGTGGATTACGGGATGTCTACATAAACAATTGCACGAAATGTAGCCGAAAAAACTCGCGCCGAGGCGGGAACAACGTCAGCAGCTCCCGCCAGAGCCAGCCAATGTCCAACTCGAACCGTCGCGCAATCGACCAGAATTAGTCCTACCAAGAAACGACATAACCACCTCAGAGGTAACAACCCAGACTACAGCGGATAGCCCAGCTTCGACGTCGGTGCAGGTAGTCCAGAACAGGGAACCTAACAAGAAGGTACCAAGAGTGTTCCCACTTAAACCCTACCACATTCGACTACAGGAATGCGAAGCTGCTCGAGAACGCATCTTTGCTGAGTCTGTAAACAGCATCGCAACTATATCTAGTCAAAACAAAGTTTCGAAACCAAAACGATCCACCAGAAGACTTAGAGAGTTTTGGCAACGAGTCGTAGCAGAAAGACGCCGACTGGTATCAGGCATAACGTCAATACCACAAGACATTCGTTCTTATGCTTGCGTCAAGACGCTGGGACAGGAGATCAACGGGCTGCTAGATAGTGGAGCGAGCGTGAGTTGACTGGGAGGTCAAGCAGCTCGAAAGCTAGAGTTCCGCGGCAACAGACATATCATTAGGTTATATGTCATACCTAGTTTGTCGCAGGACCTATATCTTGGAGTTGATTTCTGGAAAGCCTTCCAGCTAGCCCCAGACATCATCGGCTCACTCTCTCCGTCGTTCGATCCAGAGGCACCGGTTGACCCCAATACTCACCAACTGTCCCGCGAAGAACGCGCACGCCTTGAACTAACTAAGAGCATCTTTCCATCCTACGCGAAACAAGGATTAGGCAAAACGCACCTATTAGAACACACCATCGACGTTGGAGGAGCGACACCAGTGAAGCAACGACACTACCCGGTCTCGCCAGCTGTACAAACATTAATGGATGCTGAAATAGAACGTATGAAGAACCTAGGAGTCATCGAAGAGAGCCAAAGTCCATGGAGCTCCCCAGTGCTACTTGTGAGAAAGCCCGGAAAGGTCCGACTATGTTTCGATGCGCGGAAGGTCAATGCGGTGACAACAAAAGATGCGTATCCTCTACCGCATATTGAGGGCATCCTTGGAAGACTTCCCCCCGCTAGATACATAACAGGACTGGACCTGAAGGACGCTTTCTGGCAGATACCACTGGAGAGTAGCTCCCGAGAAAAGACGGCGTTTACTATACCAGGACACCCCCTATATCAGTTTACAGTAATGCCTTTTGGTCTCTGCAATGCTCCGCAAACCATGTGCAGACTCATGGACAAGGTTATACCACCAGACCTTAAAGAGGCAGTCTTCGTCTACTTAGACGACCTCCTAGTGGTATCAACAGACTTCAACGAACACATGACCACCCTCTCACGAGTGGCTGAGTGTTTGCGGAGGGCTGGACTGACGATCAACGTCGAAAAGAGCAAGTTTTGCTTGAGGGAGATTAGATACCTCGGGTATATAATCGGTAACGGATGCATCAAAACGGATCCAGATAAGGTAGCCGCGATCGTGGAGTATCCCATCCCGAAGACCGTACGGCAAGTGCGTCGCTTCTTGGGTATGGCAGGATGGTACCGAAAGTTCATTGCGAACTACGCTGCGGTATCATCCCCGATCACGGACACCTTAAAGAAGAGTGACAAATTCACCTGGACTGTGGAAGCACAAGATGCATTCGTGGCCCTCAAGCAAAGATTAACATCAGCTCCGCTGCTCGTCAGTCCCGACTTCCGCAAGCCCTTCGTCATTCAATGTGACGCAAGTCAGGAAGGGGTCGGAGGAGTTCTCCTACAAGCGGACGAAGAAGGCACCGAGTTGCCCATAGCGTACATGTCGCAGAAACTAAACTCCGCCCAGCGCAATAATAGCGTGACAGAATTAGAGTGCCTAGCCGCGGTTTTAAGCGTGAAGAAATTCCGAGCGTATGTAGAGTTAATGCCTTGCAAGATCGTGACAGACCACGCGAGCTTGAGGTGCCTCATGAGTCAAAAGGACCTATCTGGCCGGTTGGCCCGCTGGAGCCTGAAGCTGCAAGCATTCGATTTTGAGATCGAGCACCGACGTGGCAGTCAGAATGTCGTCCCCGACGCACTTTCGCGTATGTATGAACCTAATCTTTCGGAGATAGAAGTAGCTCCACTTATTGACCTCGATTCTCCGGAGTTCGAATCGTCAGAATACAGGGAATTACGGCAACACATTTTGACTAATAAGTCCAAACTTCCGGATTTACACCTACTGGATAAGTACGTGTACATTCGCAAGCTGCCACGTACCGGCGACTCTGTCTCGGAGGATGATGCCTGGAAGCTGTGGATTCCTTCGGGACTCGTCGAGCAGACAATGCGGCAGGCTCATGATCCACCTCTCGCTGCGCATGGCGGCATCGGTAAAACGCTTGAGAGGATTCGTCGATACTTTTATTGGCCTAAGATGACCACCCAAGTCCGGGCCTATGTCAATGGTTGCCAAACTTGTAAAGAGGCCAAGCCACCCAATACCAACCTTCGTCCACTTATGGGACAGCAGCCAAAGTCAGAACGCCCCTGGCAACGATTATACATCGATCTTCTTGGTCCCTATCCGCGATCTAGAAGTGGAAACGTTTCAATACTCATCGTGTTGGATCATTTCTCCAAGTTTCCCATTCTCAAGCCATTGCGAAAATCAAGCTCCTCGCTCATAACTAAATATATAGAGGAAGAAATATTCCACCTTTTTGGGGTGCCCGAAACAGTGGTCACGGACAATGGCCCACAATTTAAATCCAACCAATTTAAGTTGTTGATGAAGCGATATGGGATACATCATATGTACACTGCCATCTATTCCCCGCAGGCTAATGCCGCAGAACGTGTTAATCGCTCCATTCTGGCAGGCATTCGGGCTTATTTATCCGACAAGCATGATCGGTGGGACGAATACCTGAGCGCAGTTGCGAGCTCATTGCGAAGCTCGATCCACAAGGCAACCGGATTCTCCCCATATCAAGTCTTATATGGGCAGCATATGATAACGCATGCATCGAGCTATGAACTCCTGCGTAAACTGGGTACCTGGGCAGAAACGGATATGCAACTAGACATGACGGATAAAATCGTCCTTATAAGAGAGAACGTTAAAACTAACCTAGACCGTGCATTCGACCAGGGCGAACGAAACTACAACACCAGAGCTAGGCCCGTTACCTTTCGGCCAGGGCAAGAAGTCTATAGGCGTAATTTTACACTTAGTGACTTTCAGAAGGGCACGAATGCCAAACTTGCGAAGAAGTTTCTAAAAAGCAGAATACGATCAAAAAAGGGTAATAATTTATATGAACTCGAAGACCTACAAGGGCAACTAATCGGGATATACCATGCCAAGGATATCCGGCCCTGAAGCGACAACTCCGGTGGGAATGGTGAAGTGAGTCAGGCCACACTGGAGTATGTGTTCTCCTTCTAATGATGAAAAGTGTCCACATAAGGAAATTCCCGCCCATAAGGAAGGGGAAGTGGAGACTAGAGCTGAAGGAGGAAGGGACACATACACCAAGGTCCAGTCTGCACGGCGAGACTCACGATACCAACTCCTTTTGTGTGGAGAAGCGTCTCGGCTACTGTGTGGAAGAGCATCAGGATGCAAGTCGCGCATTCAGGTCAACAAGATCGGGGATGTCCCAAGTATATCGTCCTTCACCTACAAACGTATAACAAGCACCGAGCCCTCAGCAATTCTTACCGGTGCAAACACTTCGTTTGCGCCTTATTCCGAAGCATGTTTCATGCAACTCTTCATACCAATACCCAACATCGCTGTCACTCTCAGGATCGCTGTCACTCTCAGGATCTCCAGCTAGCCCATAACAGGAGCAGATCTTCCATCAGGTTCTTGCACCCAAAATCCCTATTTCCCTATTAAACGAATCTCTCCAATTCATTAGTTTCCATTGGTTCCTTACGCTATAAAAAAAAAAAAAAAAAAAACAGAATATTCACGAAACCTAACTGTTCTATGATGTACGCTGTTTTGAATATATATATCAGTAAAACCTTTTTTTTTATGACATAATCGTGCTTGTGGTTCTGCCTTATGTACGTGCACGGTGACAGATGCAGATGTGTAATAAACCAATGGGTTTTTTTTTCTGAAGACCAATACAATCATCAAGGTCAAATAGATAAATAGATACATTACATAAAAACCATTATCACAGAAAGATAAAACTAGACCGAGCATAATCCTTGATTCAACGAATATATATATTAACATGATAGTGATGGATGCGTGAAGATACCGTAGGTCAAGTAAGAGTCAGTAAAACTAGGCAGTAAGATAGGACCAGGCTCACCTGCGTTGTCTCTCCTCGTCCAAAAATTTTCCAATATAACAATTAATTATTTACATTATTATGATTTTTTTTTGCTTCCTTATGCTTTTGTAAATTTGTTTTGTATAAATTCTTCAAGGCTTATTTTTATGTTTTTTTTATAATTTTGTTTGGGTGAACTTCACTTGCTAGAACTTTTTTTTTTGTACCTTATTTCTGTAAGGCTTATTTTTATATTTTTATTTATAATTTTATATTGCTTTAAACTTTATTTGCTATATTCTACTATTATTATAATCTCTTTAAGACACTTTTTTGTTTGCTTTAAGGCTTACTATTATATTTTATTATAATTTGGCTTTCTTTGAAACTTTATTTGCTATAATTTATTGTTAACTTTTTCTTTCCCGTAAGACGCATTTTTTTATAATTTTTTTATGAATTGCATTGTTATAATTTCCTTCATCCCAACCCGTTTATAACGTTTTTGAAAAAAAAAAAAAAAAAAAAATTAAAAAAAAAAAAAAATTTGAATTTATATATACATATGAAATAAAATAAATGAATTTCCTTTTGCTGGAGGAAGGCATCCTCTGCGCGCTCAGATAATGTGACATACCGAAGCTCTCCAACGGCCTGGAACTCGCCAATGCGCGTATCCTCTCCGATCATCGCCTGGTCCTCATAGTTCGGCCAAAACGTCCAACGAATCTCGGTAACCACCTGGTATTCCCGTCTAATTCAAGGTGCATTCTGAAAAGGCTGTATCAGTTATGTGAGACCCGCCAACTTACTCCACTATGTTGTTTATTCCTATCTTCAAACGAGGCGGACAGAAGGAAAGAAACAATTCATAGGCTGACCCGCAGGCGGATCGACCGATCTCAACTCGCTGGTTCCTCTAGTCCAAGGGACATTAGTTCAAACTAAGGACAAGGACACTCAACTTGCGAGCTGGTGCCCCCCTTTTTACGCAATTATAAGTTTAGTCACCTCAAACAGACTGTGCATGGACCAAAGCCAAACGATCACAGATGTAACTTCTTATGTAAATACGATTGAGAGACTTTAAATGATTTAACTTTCGCTGCTGGAATTAATGATGCCTTCAAAATGTAAGCAAAGGATCTAAGAAAACTCTTGTTACTTTAGTTCCAGATAGTCTTCCTTACAAGTATAGTAAATCTTGTACGAAACCTATCGCAGAGGGCTGACTACTGAATGAGAACCACCCTTAACCAAATCGCTACGGCAATAGTCTTGGTGAAAAGAAACCGAAATGAAAATACCTAAAGGCCATATTGCCTGTACGGAGGTTTCCAACACATGATACTATGAATACATCAGAATTTCGCGTTGTCGACTGAGCTTTAGTTCTCCTTGTCGATACGCCTACTTATGAAGAAGCACGACAAAAAAATATCACATTGTTCTTAGAACGAATTATAGACAATTAATGCATCCGCAAAATTGGTTGAAAGATTGCTGCAGCAGTTGAAACCTGGAAAACTCACTATTGCCAGTAATGTTTGCAGTATATTATGGGACTTATCAGCCAGATTTCCAGAAGATCAACAATTTCTGTAGGATAAGGGAGCCGTGTCTAGGCTGCACTCGCCAATTCACTCTAAGCACAGGATGACATCTTGAAAAGTAGTACTGTTTTCAAAATATGTCCAAATTTAGACCAAGAACTGTCAACCAAAACAATCTCAATCCAATAGTTAAATAAAAGGGGTTGAAGGTACCATCAACATTAAATGCATGGCATCAGAGGGCCTTGGAGTGAGAGCGTGTCAACAAAAACATATGAGAACCTGGATGCATTGAAATTCGCCTAACAAAACCAGCTATAGTATTTAATCGGGCAAGACGGGATTCAGCCATTTCAGCTAGGCTGGATTCTACACATATGAAAGCCGCAATCGAATCGTTCAGCCTGAACACCGGGAGATGAGATACGGACAACCAACAATATATTCAATTAAGAACAAGGTAGGGTCATATAGATCGGACATCAACAGAACTGGGATAGCAAACTGATCACAGCATGACGTAGCATTGAAAAGAATCCATAACAAACCGGAAAAGGATAGCAATCAGTGGACTAATTTTAGTTGTCAGCTTAGAATATAATCTATAAGGTATATAAGTAAATAGGGTGTCAATCATGTAATCAAGCGCTTAGGTACTAAATTTTAATAAGACAATTGATGAACCTAATGAATAAGTAAGCTGCAACGTAGCCTATATACATATATATATATATGTAAATATATATATATATATATATATATATATATATATATATATATATATATATATATATATATATATATATATATATATATATCAATATATATATATATATAACTGTAGCTAAATGTTAGGTAATTGTAAAAGACTTAACACAGGAATAGTCATAGCCAAAGCGTCAGGTACGTTCATTCTCCTCTAGTATCTCCATAAATTATCACACGCATCCATCACAATTATAAGTAATTGTACCACGGTTAACAACTATGGTACGTCTCACTGCTCTATCTCAATGATTCAAAAAAAAAAAAAAAAAGGAAAAATTTTCAGCCTTCATATGACAGACCTCTGGAAAGGTTGAACCACAACGCACGGCTTGTTAAATGCAAACAAATTAATCACAGCCCAGTCAGGAAATACTACAAGCCCGGCTAACCCAATTGTGATGCATGAGACAATTATCTCAGGGCATGGGTCGAGCCACACGTTGGGCTTCGAATCGATCAAATTAACGATTTCTTTCAGCTAAGCGGAATTTTGTCTCCATTAAATGCGTTCCCACTCCTTACTACTGCTCACCTTTCAGCTTCCCTTCACACAAATTTTCCAAATTTGTGGAAAAGAACCTGCCCTGTTATGTGAGCACAAAATTGTAGCGCTAAACAAATAAATCGATTCAAAACAAAATGGCAGATCAAAAGCTAAAAGATCGATTCACATCAATCGAATCGAAGTTCGCCCATCCCTACCTCTCAGAAGAGGAGGAGATTTTTTTCGAGGTATTGTGGAGTCAGTCGAAGTTTAAAAGTGAAACAGTGAACAGTAAAATAAAAATTTAAAAAAACGAGACGGAACGGAAAGGTTGAGGTTGTAATTGCCAGGAGAACAGGGAAATCGAACATTTAATGCAGAGGAAGAAAAAAAAAAAGGAAAAAGATCGCCATCAGGAAATGAGGTGGGTAATAGGGATACTGGCGTAAGTATCAGGATACCCTCTGGAATCCCCACGTGGCCGCCAAATAATCGAACCACCGGAGTAACGGAAGACCTGATGAAAGGTTACCGTTTAAAAAACGGGATTAATTGCACGAGTTTTAAGGAACGATTTATTGGCTGAGTCCGTTAAATACTTTCTAGGTGAGACAACGTAATAAATTTCTAAAGGTACGTTGGCAATATTGTTATAATTTTTATCAATTATTAGTAAGTTACATCAGAAATATTTTTCTACAAGATAAAATCTCTAACTTTGGTGTTGTAAGGCGAAAACAAAGTTCACAAGTACGTCCGTCACGTCTTGCTCATATGCGGTCATCTTGTATGTTATTTCCATGCTCGCATATGGAAATCTTAAATGCAATTTCCATTATTCTAATAGTGGTATGACGTGCAATAGAAGAAACTGCCAAGGGACATCAAAGAATAGCCTCAAAAACAGTGAATTTTCTTCTCTTTAAGGAGCCATAAATTTTAAATTGATTTGTGGTCTAATCATCATAGTAAAAGTTTCAGAGGTATAGAGTCAAAGTGGACGACACATTCCGTAAAATATATGGATGAGTATAATTTTATCAAACATAAGAGAATAAGTTCTATTTGAAATTTACTATGTTTCATAATAATTTATCACTAACTACTTACACTATAGAACGCATCACCGTTCTATATTAAAAAACGCATTTCATATGACCGCTATTCGGGCTTTATTTTTTTTCTCTCAGCAGATATGCTGCCTTTAAAGTAAGGGCAACACTGGAATTACGCACAATTTTATAAATTTTCTTTGAAAACTAGTGAAAGTTGTAATATAAAGTAGATTTAAGTGTTTTTAGTATTAATTTTTGTCTCTGATATTTTCCAAAAATTTTCTTCAGCAGTCCATGGGTATAACGCATTTTGTAAATGAGGTGAGAGAGGCACTTTGAAGTTTGTACTAAGGAAGCTTGAAAAGAATTGTAGTTGCCTTCAAAACACTTTATCAAATATCTGTAATCATTACGAGATTGCAGAGTACTTCATTGTGTATATAAAAAAACCTTGTTCGTTAAAACCTTGTTCCAAGGGACAAATGAAACAAACACAAGCAAATCTTCCGCTACTTAAAATTTTAATTTTTTGGCAATATCCCAAAAATTATTTGTTGATTAAAAAAAAATACCAAAGTCACTAAGGAAGACTGATAATTATTCCCCTAAAATTTTTTTTACTTAGGTATAACTCAAGTGTGAAGTGCAAATATTCAGCAGAGTTGTGTAATTTCAAGTAATGCTTATGGTACAAAATTTTTATAAGTATTAAAAGTTTGTGTTCGTAAAACAATGAGATATTTAACCTTAAAACCCTATCGATAGCATTTACATGATACCCAGCTACACCACCACGTCCGAAAACTCAATCTAAAGTTTGGTTTTTATGTTCCCTATTTTCAAAAGGAATATTGAAACAAAATTAAGGTAACTATTAATCTCTATCTACTTTTAGGTGTCTACTAGGAAATAATTTCTTGAAGTACATATTACTCGTTACATTCTATAGACATTTTGTAGCTTAAACAAATATTTAATGTATAGAATAACAGCAAAAAAAGTCTTTTAGCAGGTAAAGCAATGAACAATGAAAAAGAAAAAAAAGTTTTCTAAGATTTTTTTTTAAACGATCCGAGCCTCTTCTCAATTAGATTTTGAGATATACCTTTCTGTCGAATTCTGAAAAGGACTCTTCGATAATAACTATTGGTACATTTCTTCACTAGACAGACATATTCATAATGGTAATCGAAAAACTTTTTCAATTTTAAAATTTATTGTAACGGATTAATTTTAAGGCCTTGTAAGTCTTAGTGCTGCTCACAGTTAGTTTTACTAAAGTAAATATTTCGGAAAAAAATATTGGTTTCGTTTATAAATTGAAGTTAATGCCAAAACACAAAGGTAGTTTTACAAAAACAAAAAAGAAAGAAAGCTGAATTCAACTGCAGGATTAGCCAACATTCTTTAGTTGTGGTGCTTGAATTTAGATATAGGTAGCCAGAGCACCCTACCTAATATTGAATTCGTTATATTTGCTGTTTTTCTTTCGCTAATAAACTAATATTTATAGGTATTAGTATTTGAATTATTGGCCGACAGTTCGTCAAGTTACACGCATCTCTTTGCCTAATGAAGCACAGGCAGCCTTATCAGTTTAATTTGTGATCAGTCACCTGGTGCTAAACAATAATTAGAACTGTTGATAATTTAGTTGTAAGGCCTCGGTGTTTCAGATTTTGTGCTGATTAGTTCAACCTCTTTGATATGCCTTAAAGAACCTAAGGTTTTTTCTTTTTCTAATCCAAGCGTGATATCTAATAATTTTAGTTTTAAGGAATCATCAACATTGGAAATTGATTAGTAAAATCGTCATTTATGGTAGTTTAAGTTGAATTACATTTTATGACTATTAAAATTCACGGGCAACATAATTACTACTTCTATTATTTACCTATGTTAAATCATTCAACTCCTTACTATATATATATATATATATATATATATATATATATATATATATATATATATATATATTTTAGTCTTTGAATTATAGAGTTACATTTATTCCAAAAAGAAAAAAAAATTAAAAATCTTTAGCCTCTGGTGAATTTTTTTTTTAGTTTCTTTTGCTTCTCTAAAAGGGGGAAAGGGAGAAAACAAAAACATTGATCTATCTGGCAAGATTGTTACGTATGAATTTTCTGAATCAATCTTTATACTCGTGTCTGGCACGAGTTACTTACTAATACGATTCCACTCGCTCAAGATTAGATTTCTTTTTATATTCAGCGTTCTGGTAGTCTGTTAAAGGATGCTCAGGCTGACCAGTGAAATATATAGCTAATGGTCTTCGAAATCGTTCAATCCCTACATTAAGGGAATCATAGTTGAATTTTTTTTTGTATCAAATCAATCGTTGGCACTGCTTATAATTATCCTCATAGTACCTTATAAATTTTTGTTATCTTCCTTTGATTCTTTCATGATTTATAAGGCATGAAGGAGTGAGGCCCCCCTCATCGTGCCTCTCTCATTAACTTCTCTCTCTACCATTTAGCTCAGGGCAACCGTCGGGGTTTTCTTGGGACTATGTCATGTATAGGGCTAGACATAGTCATAGGATGGGGAGGGTTAGCCCAACAAGCCTCATGTCATCTAGAGGCTGAGGTGGCGTCTCGTCAGGAACATTATATTTTTTTTTATTCGCTTCTTATTCCTTTCATTCTTATTCCCACAAGTTTTATGTGCGTTCCTTTTTCTTCTTTTCTCTTGGTCTTCGGTCCATATATAGGACATAAAGAGTGCCCGCATTAAAGTTAGGGTGAGTGTACCGAGGAAAGTGAGGCAAGATCTCACCCCGATCCGGCGAGCTTAGCACGGCTAGCAAGGCGGGCCCCTCACCTCCTCGGTCATCGACCAAGCCTGCACGGCAACCTACACTCACCCCGGTAGTTCCTTTACCCTTCCCAATCCCTTTTGGTTGTGAGTTACGACTAGGTTGTGATAAGCAAGTTAGTGGTGCTCACAACCCTCAATCCAATGGCAACACAGGGTTGAAAGATCGAGTTGAGTTCTAGTTGAAATATAGTTGAAGTGACAGACGAAAGTAACCCTCAAAAGTTTGAGTTTATTTTTGTGTGAGTTTATCGAAATATTTTATGTAAAAATCATCGGTGATGATTTCGATATTATTGTAAATGCTTGGGCGAGTTATTGAAATTTAATCCAAAGACAATTAATATCGCCTTTTAATAATTAATATCCCAAATGTTTCTCTGGCCATTTCTTAAATCGCAGCACGAAAAACACATAAAGTTGAACTCAGGTTCAACCTAGGTTCAACCTTGCATGTATACGGGGTAATAGTCATCATTATTGTAGACAAGTTTAACACTTCTTGAAACAGAAGATGGGATTTCCGGTTTTACTCCAAATAAAATTTCGTATGGCGAATAATTGGTCGCCGAATGTGGAGTTGTGTTGTAGCAGAACACCGCATAACTTATCCAGGTGTCCCAATTATTTGGATCTTTAGTAGCTTCGAAGGTAGTCACCTAGTGTGCGGTGGCACCTTTCTAGAGATCCATTGGATTGTGGGTGGAATGGGGTGATTTGGACTTTTCGTATTTTAAGTAATTTAAAGATATATTTTAAATAGATTACTGAGAAAACTTGTTCCTTGATCTGTTAATAAGTATTGAGGAGTTCCAAAAAGACAGATATTTTTCGAACATAGGCTTCCGCAATAGTTTCAGCTTCTTCATTAGGAATGGAAGTACCTTGTATGAACTTTGTTAAATCGTCTTGAAAGGTGATAATGTACTTATTCTTATTCTCAGAGATAGGCAAAGGGCCAACAATATCCAGAGATACGCGCTCAAAAGACCTTTTGGAAGTCGTAGTTATTTTCACCGGAAGTTTAGTTTTGTGGGTGACTTTCCTCTTTTGACAAGTGTCACAGGACGATATAAATGCTTTGATGTGTTTATACATGTTTTTCCATAAGTATTCTTGTTTTATTCGTTTAGCTGTACGAGCAAAACCCTGATGTCCACCTGTTCGGTTAAAACTATCGGGCGAGGCTCACGATATACATTTTGCACATTTAATCTTAATGTAGAAATTAAATCGAGGTTTGAATCTTTACTTGACGGTGTCTTATGACTGCCAATTGGCTCCGATTGCGATTGTTCGCTCGAGCTTTGATTTGGAATGTTTTTAATATCCTGTCTAGGATCTGTACTTGTACTATTTGAATTTGAGTTTGAGTTTTTATTCTTTAAACTAGAAAACTTAGTGTTTGCCTGCAGGTTTGTATTGACTCTAGATTGAGATCTAGTCACTATGTTGGCTTCTTCCGTATTCAATCGAGATAAAGCATCAGCATTAGTGTTTAGATGCCCCGACTTTCAAATTACGTTAAATTCGTGCTCCTCCAACTTTATTCGCCATCTCATAATTCTAGAGGATAGGTCTTTAAGGTGAAAAATTAAAACAAGAGGTTTGTGATCCGTTACTACGGTGAATTTTCTGCCGTACACGTACGGTCTGAATTGCCTTGTAGCACATAAAATCGCAAGTGCTTCCTTCTTAATAGTTGAATAGTTCCTTTCGGCTTTATTCAGGACCCTAATCGCATATGCAATAGGTAAATCCATACCGTCTCGATCAGTTCGCAGTACGCCGAAGAAACGCCTCGGACGAAGAATAGCCTCTCAAAATTTGGATATTGGAGTATATGTGCCTGCATAATAGCTTTCTTTAACAATCTGAAAGACTCATCGCAATGAGTGTCCTATTTAAAGGGAACTTCTTTCTTTAATAAATTGTTTAGAAGATTGACAAGTTTTGAAAATCGTGGAATGAACTTCCAACGCCAGAAAAGGTTTCGTTTGTTTGACGTTTTTGGGAGGTGAAATAGCTTCAATGGCAGCAACCTTTTGATAATCCGGTTTTATACCATGATCGGTTAAAATATGTCCCAAATAGCTAACTTCGCGACAAAGGAATTTACATTTGTTAGGTGGAAGTTTCAGACTATGCTTCTTTAGGCATTCGAACACATCTCTGAGTTTATTATTGTGTTCATCCAAATCTCTGCCGTAGATGACCACGTCGTCGAGATAGACGAAACAGCGGATACCGTGGATACCAGTTAAGATGTTATTCATCATTCTCTGTAAAGTCGGTGGTGTATTTCGCAGACCGAAGGGCATTCTATTAAACTCATAGTGCCCGTGTGTAGTACTGAAGGCAGTTTTCTGCTTGTCATCTTCGGCTACTTGGATTATTGTTGGGAAGTGGATATGCATCGGCTAAGGTTAATTCGTTAAGTTTTCTAAAGTCTACTACGATTCTCCATTTTTTATTTCTTTGCATATCAGGTTTCTTGGGTACGACTAACAACGGAGCATTGCAAGGGCTAGTACTATGCCGAATAATGTTATCGTTTAACATTTGGTTCACCTGATTTTTAATTTTTTCCTGATGGATTTCAGGGAGACGAATGGTCGCACGTTTACGGGACCTTGGCCTGATATTGTAGAAATCGTATGAGAAATTGTTGAAGTAAACGTGAGCTTGTCACCTTCAAGGTGAAAAATTTCGTTAAAGTCACGGCAGATTTCGTGAATAGAGTTTTATTCCTTCGCATTAAGGTGATGGAAATCTAAAAGGGACTTGAGTTTTGTCAGCCGTTTTTCCACTTTATCGTGATTATTTTTATTTTCAAAACTGTACACCTCATAATCTTTCAGATTTTCGTATTTTAATTTGGTATTGGTAGTCATTTCTAATTCGTTTTCGGAAGCATTCACTACTGTCATAGACACGTACCCATTTTCTGGTTCGGCGATACATCCTTCGGTGTATACTTGTGTTGCGATTTTCGTTGGAAAACAGAAAACCTCCTCACCGACCATAGGCCCGAATTTTAATACCATTTCAGTTCTACTGGGGATTTTTATATCTTTTTTTGAATTTTTGAAAGGGAGGTTTACTTTGATTTTTCAGTTTGTATTGTAAGTGTCTGAAGTCTGTAACTAAGTACAGAGTTTGTTTTTGAAAGAAAATCTTCGTCTATAATTCCTTCTCAGTTTATAGCGAATTCGGAAGGGACTACATGAAAGGGATGTTTAAGTAATGACCTATTTGGCAACTGAATATTTAGATAACAAATGCCTTTTGCACTAATTGCCTCGGCGGAAATACCTCTAACATGAACGGCCCAATCCGTGTTTACTTCAACGTCTGGCTGGAACGCGTCAAGTTTAATTAAGCTTATGCAAGCTCCCGTGTCGAGGAGAAAGGTATTTTTCAGACATCTCGAATTTAAAACACTAAGAAGAGTTTCACTTTGAAATATTTTATGAAAATTTAGATTTAGAATTGCAATAGATATTTGATTTAAGTTTGATTGATTTAGTAAATTGACTTTTGCCTTTGTTTTGGCTAAAAGTGTTTTGTGTTGGGTATTGCTTTAAAGGAGTATTTTTCTTGGCGCCTTAGTTTAAGTTCTGTGCCCGGACCACTGTGCCGCTGGTTCCAGAGGCATGGGCGTTTCTCGCGCTTTTATGTCTATTTAGTACATCGTTGGAACGTATGCGTGATTTTGTTCCAGTTTGGCTTGTACGGGGAGTGTTCGGATTTGATACCCCATTGTCAATGGTTGAATACGCACGCCTAGAGTCATTATACTGTCGTTTTTACAGTCCTGAATTGAGTGTCCCATATTCTTACAATACCGGCACTGTTGGATATTTTGAATGGTGTTTACAGGATAATTAGTGAATCTTGGCAGATTCACACGATTACCCGTGTTAAATGGGAATTGTGTACTCTGATTTCGTAGTTTCCTGTCCTGGGATTTTACAGTAATTGCACCTCAGGGTGTCCATTTTTATGTTCTCACTCTCAGCAATATTTTCCTCTTCCAAGGCATATTCAATTGCTGACGTGATAGAATCATGTTTTGTGGACTTGACAATTAGCTTGAGGGGAGCTCTTAGGCCTCGTTTAAAGTTATTAATGGCTGTCCTTTCGTTCAACTTTTGAATAGCTTTGGAGCCCTCAGGTGTTTCGTCCTTAATGCTTGAAATATTTAGTTCCTCAAGCATTCTTTCGATTTTGCCGGCATAGTCGGCAACAGTTTCGCGAGGGGCCTGTTTGATCGAAAAGAGTTCAGCTTGAATAACCGAGTTGATCTGAACTTAGTGACATTTTTGTTACTGGCAGTTTCTAGGTCTTTCCAATTATCATAGGCATTGTATCGGAGGAGGATGTTGTATGCTTTTCTCGTAAGCTTAGATTTGATTAAATCTAGAAATCCGGATTTGTCAACATCACTGAAGGCTTTTGCAGAATATATTTTGGCGATTTGTAAAAATAGAGTCAGACCTGACGGACTTCCGTCGAATTCAGCGATCAGTTTTATGGCATGCGACACATTAAAAGTTGTCGGTGGAGCCATTGCTGATTCAATGTTTGATTGCTCTTGCATTTCTGGTGTTGAAAACTTTCGCAATTGTTGCGGCCGTCACTTGATTCCGATTCCTCAGGAATTGTAGCTTCCCTTTTTTACCTTTTAACCGTTTCTTTATGAAATATTTAGCGAGAACGACATGTGATATTGCCTAAGGCCTAAGTTGTCATAATTTTAAAGGGCTCTTATGAAGAATGCAAAAAGCACCGATAGAACACGAATAACTTTACAACAGCACATAAGCCAAACAAAAAACGATTTGATTTTAGTTTTCATTTGTTTTGTTTTACTCGAAATTTACTAGTCGGTAAGGAAAATGAACCAATTTCCTCTCAGTGTATACCCATACCAGAATACATCACTTCTCTACTCTTATTACTTCAATATGGCGAAACAAAATTCTTTAAATTAATGAGATAATAGGAGAATCAACGCAAACATTAACACTTGTAAAATATTTAGAAATCACGCTAACAGTGAAAGGAGAGACGTTCAAAAATAAATTGCCACATATGTATAATAGTAATTAAAACATGATATGATAGCAGAGCATCACGGCACCAAATCAATTAAAACACCGTCGGGAAAACCATTAAAAAAATTCACTTTTCCTGCATAATTAAATAAAATTAAAATTTTCTCTTTCCTTTTAAACTACTATACAAATATAAAAATGAATGAATGAATGATAATGAATTTGTAGCTTAATAATGCACACTTTTGTTAAGTAAAACAAAAAAATTAAACTGCTTCCTTTCTGTTATTAAATTACTGGACAATGAATTTGTAACACTTTCTTTAATTAAATCAAAAAATATAAAAATGTCCTTTTTCTTTTAAATTACTTCTACACTTTCGTTAACTAATTAATTACTAGCAGAACCAGCTTCATGTTATTTTGTATGACGTGGAAAGGTAGAGCCTTCCAAATAATATATACTGATGTTTTCGCCTTATTGTTTTGATTTGCCAAATGTACGCAATATAAAACAATGATAAAGACCTCCAGTAGGATTAAAACATGAAGTGAATTTTCTGGTTTACTCCATAGAACTTTGTATTGTTGTCGCCAAATGTGATTTTTGTAATTTTTGATTAATGAAAATTTTGGTTTATTTTAAATTTATTTAGCCGTGGCGCACTGGTGATTTGCTTAATTAAACTTTCATTTATTTAGTAGAGATACCGGCGTACCGTCGATCCCACCGCTGCCGCCAAATTTGTTGGTTCACTCGCTATAATTAGGGAGGAGAGCGCTTTATGGAATGAAATTTGTATGTAATTATCGAAATAAAACGAACACTGAACTTGAACTATACTAATTTTATTACCAAAAATATTACTCTTTATAAATTTCACGTATTTTTTAACAGAGACGGAACTCACGTACGTGCGCGCCGGCGATCCAAAAAGTACTCTACTTTTGTCTCTACCTTCGGTTCGAATCTTGACCACATGCGGCACGGTTCCTATGCAAACCAGCTTACTCAGTGCAATCTGAGTTAAGCGAGTGAAGATTATCATTTGAACATATTAAGGGTTGAGATGCAGTCAGATGCGTGAAAAAAGGAGTATTTTTAATAATTTTTTTTTCATAATAATTAACTTTATTTTATAAAACTAAATACACAGAGTTTTTATGTCATTTTTCAACTTGACTTCCACAAAATTTAAAAAAAAAAATTTATTATTTATAAAAATATCGCCATCTTTGTTGGACCCCCTTCCGCAAGTAGTGCTTCGCGGTGACCATCAGAACATCTCACTGAATCATCTAAAATCAATGAAACAAAAAAACATTATTAGTTTAATAATAAATCTAGTCTTTAATCGAAGCATTTTTTGTTTTTTTTTTTTTGAAAATTAACAAAATAACGGCTTTTGACAGTTTACTCCCGGATTTACGACCAAAAAGCATTAGTTTATTGTTAAAAAAAAATTTAAATTTTGAACAAAAATGAAAATCCTTCGATAAAAGACTAGTTTTTAATGCTATTAATAAGCTGTAAAAATCTCATCAAAATCCATGAAGTGGTTTTTGAATTATAGTGGTCACCGACTTGAAAAACATAGTTTCGAGAAAAATGCATTTAAAGTTTTTCGATGTAGGCACGGTATTATATTTTCCTTAAATTTCGAGCTCGATGGATGAAGTTAAACTTTTTTTATGTATTTTGATCCGCTGAATCCGAATATTACAATTTCTTTGTCGAAAACTCGAGCATTTAATTATTTATAGCCAATTGTTTAAACAATTTTGCAAAAAATTGCAGTTTTTCGGGATCAATTATTATTTTTTTTATATTTTGGGCAATTTTAAAACTAAAGTAAAGTTTATAGTTTTTGAGTTATAAATTTTTGAAAATTTCTGAAAGAGTTTACCAATTTTACTCTTGATTTATGTATAAAAATACTAATAAAACAATTACTTACATCGAATCATCAATTCCTGGGCCATACAATAGGGCTTCTGCCGATGTGGAAGCTTCCAAAATGTTAATTTGTTGTTCTCTTCGAAGCATTCTGCCTTCCCGGGTATTCTCGTTCTCTCAGAATCTATTTTTTCTGTGTACCGGTGAGAATTGGGTCCACAATTAATCCCAAGTGTATTCAGGATATATAATAATGAATGTGTACCTTCATTAAATATTCAAGCAGCAGCATATGCAGCAATTTCTACAATAGTACTGCTACTACACACTGTTTTTGGGCTAATTTTCCACACTAGCTGATTGAAGCTGTCATTATTATTTTAATTGAATCCACCGATACACCTAGAGAGTAAATTATCATTACTCAGATCTTCATAAATTGGTTTTATGGCATCCACAACAATTGGAGGTAAAGGGCGATAATCTTGCTTGTAAGAATCGAGTTCCCCATTAGCTCCAGCGCGCTGATACGAGCACCAAGATTCTTCGCCTTTTGCGCACATCTCGTGATGTGGTTCTTCATCAGCTGAGCTGTAGTGATAAAATGTTGCTCATATCGCAGTTTTCATATTTTCCAGTGAATCACAATGCCGACGTATGGCTAAGCCATAGTAGATAGTTAATTTGTCAATCATCTTTCCTGTTAGTTTACCTTTACCTCCAAGACCGCCGTGCTTGGTTTTCAATGAGCGTAATCGAATCCCCATCAGTTTCTGTACGTGTCCTATGCACTCCTTCTTATTTATGGTAGTATTCTCGTAAGGAGAAGCTTTAAATACTCCAGAATAAGTTTTGGAGTCACCATCTCCTATATAATTTGTATATTTAATTCCATATTTCGTTACTGAGTGCTTGAAAATCTCTACAATTGCGTCGACCTCCATTTTCCCAGATGACCCCTTGTGATTTGCAGTACACTGATCTATGTGCGTTTCACTCCATTCTTCAAATTCAGCAATATTTATTTTGGATTTCCAATATTCACACAGCTTACAATAACCACTCTTAATATTTAAATCAAGGATTTTTCCAGTAAAATACCCAATTATTGATGAAACTCCAAACAAAGATGTATAGCCACGTTCCATCTCCAGATACAGTCAATTCATTCGTTTCTTTATTTTCAGGTTTTGACGTTTCTTCTTTTTCTTCATTCACAGCTTTTTGAAGTAAAGATTCTGCAACGGTTTTACAACTATCTAATATTTGCTTCAACAATATTGTGAATGTACGCTTGTCTAAAAATTGTGGCATGTCCATTAGACCACAAAATTTTCGCATTCCTTCATATCCTATTCCTAGGAGTCTCATTACAAATATAAATCGTCTATTTATTTCATAGGAATGTCCTATAAAAGAACACGAAGGAATGTTTTCGGTAACACAATTATCACATGATACCACAATTTTAAATCCCAGACCACGTGTGCTGGCTGTCTGAAATTTCACATCACCATTACACTCTTTGCACTTTACGAGATTCGAAATAGCCGTAAATACAGAAATAAAATTTATTATTCGATATTCAACACTACTATCTTCAGGTGCATCATCTTCTATGTCTGTACTTTTGCTGTACTTTTAACAGTTTTATCACGTTCCGCTGTTTTCGGATTGAAAATATTTTTTCTTTGAACGGTACCCGACTTACGAGCATTGGCAGATTTTCGAAGTTCTCTGGAACTTTTGCGACGATCCATAATAAAATAAATTTTTTTAAAAACGTACAAGTATCGACCACTCAGTTCAACTGCCACGTATATACTGATGCCTAAACAAAAATTTTAAATATGTGAGATATGCAACTAGACTATTCATAGAATATAATAGGCGAGTCGAAACCGGTCGCTTGCAGCTGCCGTTCGCTACCTGCCATGAGGGTGCGAGACCCCTTCAGTAATTGTAGGATATCTCGGAAACTATTAATCGGATTGACTTGCAATTTTCTGAGAATATTTTCGAAACATCATACTTCAAGAAAATGAAAAAAAAATCGATTTTTTGAAACATCTAACTGCATCTCACCCCTTAAAAAAATTAAACTGGAGAATTTATGACTCAGTTTCATATGAAGAAAGATAGGAATTGTTTATGTTAGACAAAATTAATGTGGCAAAAGGTTATTTTGAAACATGTCCGAGAAAAGTGAGATTTTGTCACATGTCTGCTTTGGATAGGGACTGCGTAGCGCGTGTGGTCTGAGTTTGCATTATAGCAATGTATATGGCAGCTTGCACACAGCAAGTGCCATCGAATATGTATATATTCGTATATTTACCGTAATAAAAGGTGCTCACATTCCATTTTTCTAGGGAAAATATCACAAGAAGTTTATACACTTTGTTATATTCCCTAAAATATGTGAAAAAACATACGAAATGTGGGATTTTTTACTTCATACTAAGGTATTTTCCCCATTTGTGGTAGTTTTCTATTGAATTTTATCATTTTATTATGGATTATGGTGGAGTATGCGTGTTCTTTGTGATTTGGCTCGAAAAAAATCGAGCATTCGCAATAGAATCAGTATTGACTTCCTCATTCTTTGGCTTAAAAACGTGTCAGAAAAATGTGCTGTTTTATTAAACTTTGGGACGCAACAAAGTTCATAATGAAAATTGTTAAAGTTGAAGCCGACAACTTGACTCCAGAAACTGTAAGAGGTAAGTAGATTTATTTTCTTAGCAATTATATTTTTCAAGTACTTACGGAGATAGTGTTATGTTTCTGTATGTTATACAATCGGTACATTCAACTGAATGCGTCAATGGTAACAGTGAGTTAAATTTTTGTGACATTTACCTGTTTATGCCATATTTAACGACTAAAAACGATTTTATTAGTCCACAAAAATCTTATTTTTGCAGAAATTAATATTAAAAGCAGAAAGATTTCTTCTATTTCCTGTTAGGTTGGTTTTATAATGTTATACCCATTTTGCATCCTCGCATTCAATTAACAAATGTATTTTAAAATTTTATATTAGTATGTTTAAATTTGGAAAAGAGCATTCGCCTTAGTATTAAATATTTATATTTTGGGCAAGTTTGATTAAAAACGATTCGTCGTTAGACCTGGAATTATACGGAATATTTGAAGGAATCTATGTACATAATAATAATAGGAGTAGATTCCGTTAAAGTATTGTCTATCGCGGTTTAGATTTCAGTTGTAATCATACGCACTACCAAATATTTAATAAGGAACGTTACTCATTTTTTCTCGTATTACTAGTTTTAATGCTCAATTTAGAAAGAAAATTCTTTCATTTAGATGTTTGTGGAATAAGTACATTTGATGAAAACTTGATCCCGAATTCCAAAATGCTATGTCCTTTAATACGCTTGTTCTTAATCGAACTTGTACCATTCATTCAAGGAAAAAGATAGTAATTGGAATACATAAATTTCAGCAGGAAAAAAGAAAATATTTGGGGACATGCTAACGTTATTGGATGAAACATAAATCGACGACACTGAAGCCCTTAAATTTTATTTAAATGAAGTGTTTATAATAACATTAAATGTCATCATCACCCACATAGAGAAATAAGGAAATGTTTAGCTTGATACTAATACCGACACTGTTTACTAGAAGGTTTTAGTAATGAAAATACTAATAGTGACTTCAGAATTCCTTTTGAAAGATTTCCCACTACAGTTTGCGATAACATTTTTGCTGGTAATCGTTTAGATAAAAGAGAATATTCTGGTTTTGTGGCCGCAACATGTTTTGAAGAAACTGGTAAAACTAATGGAGATGGTAATATTACATTAATGAAAAAATGCGAAGTACATATAAAATATTTAAAACGAAAGAGTGACACACCGGAAGACAATTTGTTGAAATCCAGAAGAAAACGAATAAATCTACCAACATCAGAAACATTTAAAACCAAAGAAAAGAGATTATGGCTAAAAGCTGAAATAATGAAAGCGGACAGGCAAAACTTATAAATTTTTTCCGTTTTTTTTTGTTTGTTTCGAAAATTGTGATGCGGGATTTTATTTTTTGTATTGCTTAAAGATGTAACCGACAAAAATGAATAAAAAGAGCTCATCGAAGATGAACATCTGAGAAATAATATATAATAGAGGAATAAGTGAAGTGTACGAAGAACTTAAGAGAGAGTACTATTCTCCAGATATGAAAAATAAGATCACTTAATTTATAAATTATTCTGAAATATGGGAAATACGAAAGAAACCCCACGAAAATTCTCTTTAAAGTATCGGAAACCCCAAATAAACCAAATGAAATCATACATTTGGACGTTTTTTATTTAATAAACCAAATTTAGTAAGGTAGAGTCGCCAAATTTCGTCCCAAAACCTAATTTCGTCCCCTTCAATATCTCCTTTTTTAAAAACCGCCATCTATTATCAGTGACCCGAACCGAAAGCTAGTTGCATCAGTCGGCCATTGTGTAGAAGTGAGTGCGCCACGACGTTCGTACTGACAGAAATTCGAAAATCAGAAAAAGGGTTCAAGGTAAGTTTTTCATTTAAATATTCTCTGATTCCATAAAATATTGAGATAACTAACTTATTGATACAATTTTATTGTCAAAGTTAACTATTAATATCTCAGATGTTAATCGATTAAGTAAAATTTTCAGGTTATGTCACGTTTTTTGCTTGGATGCGACAAAATAAATAGAAATTTCCTAGTATCGTCCCTCTACGTGAACCTAATATCGTCCCCGGGACGGTATTAGGATCTATCGTATAGTGAACACAACGGTCATGTCACTTCATTTTGCATGTAACTTGAGAAAGTTTTTTTTTTTTATTTTTAAGATGCCGAAACGAAAACTATGGGATGCTGCACTATTTGTATGGAGAATTAGAAGTACCTACCTACCTTATTCACGTACTGATTATTGTGATCTCAATATCGTCCCCGGGACGTAATTAGGAGCCCAAAAATATATTTTCATAATTTGAGTATTTTTGTTAAAGCTATTTTATAACTTTTTCTAACAATGTTAAACCATTTTCGATTATTTTTAAGAATAAAGGAATATTGAACTTAACGTTTGGTGTTTCATTTATTACTGTAGTATTTATTTTTATTTTTTTAGATTTGTTTTACAAAAAAGGGACGATATTTGGCGACTCTACCTTAAAATAGGAATGTTCGTTAAAATTGATAATAAGAGTGAAAAAGAGGAAATCCCTTTCTAAATATATCAGCACGTATGGTAAAATTAAAATGGCAATAACTGACAATGAATTAGGCATGAAATCCAAACTGTTGAGGAAATTTCTTAAAGATTTCTTAAAGAAAAGAATCGAGATACATTATACATCAAACTCAAACCATAACAGCAATGCAGACATTGAAAGGGCTAACAATACTATAAATAAACATCTAAGAATTTTTAAACTTCGAAGAGGTAACCGTTCGCTAGAAGAGCAGATGATTTTCATTAACGGATACTATAATAATACTATACATTACACAATGAAAAGAAAGTCAATAGACTTCGTCCAAGGAAAGGTAAAAGGCGACGAATATAAAGAGATTTGCGAACGAATTTTAGAAAAAAAAGAATAAAATAGTTAATAAACTAAATGAAAATCGGGATAATGTCTATTTAGAACCAGGAATTAACTATATCAAACAAGTAAGAGGAGGAATAAACCATTCTAAATTTGGAAAAATAAACACGAAACCACTTGATGAGAACACGTAGTGGATTGGGACACAAGTCACAAATATTATAAAACTCATGTAAGAAAAAGAAGAAGATTTCAAAGTTACACTAATATTACGTACCCAAAAAGAAGATAAAAAACCGTACCAGACATAAAGCTAAAATGCGTAATATCATTTCAGATAATGGCCAAAGTCAGTCTTTTGATCCTGAACTCCTTCTACTAGCAAAGGCTCAGAAAGTAGAAGTACAAGACCTCAACAATAACAACGGCTATGTAGCCATGAAACTAAGAGAAGTAAAACTAATCAAGAATTACATTGATATAGTGCATATAATTAACGTTACTGAATACGAAATAACAAAGGATTGCATTACTAACAATATCGAAATATTAACACCGAACTCAGAAGAAATAGGACCAATATTTAACACAACGGAACATAGGCTGCAACTATTGGACACATAACCTCGTAATATCAAACCACACATTAAGCCTAATAGAGGACTCATAAATATCTTAGGCAAAGGTTTGAAGTTATTAGCAGGAACTATGAATAGCGAGGATGAGGTAGAAATAAGAGGAAAATTAGAAGCAATTAGAAAAAACAATAGAAAATTCATCAACGAAAATAACAAACAGGTTCAAATTAATAAAGATCTGTCAGAGTCAATTCAGAACATTACACTGCACATTAGAACACTAGAAAATCTTATAGAAAAGTTCATAAACGACTTCAGCAAGTATAGTAAATGAAAAAGTATAACGAATAAAATAATTGACTTAGAACATAAAATAATTTATATTCAAGAAATATTCCGAATGAATTACGACGTAAACTTACTATTGACTCACTTAGACGAAATAGAGCGAATTATTTTTACAAGCAGGCTGGGGATATTGACCAAAATCATACTGACCAACAAAGAACTCGAAATAGTAAAAGATTTAAAAACATTCTAAAATATTAAGAGAGCACTAGCTCTTTGGCAAGACCAAATTATAACCATTGTATTTATTCCAACTCTTTCTGAAATTATTTATAACCAAATATTAATTGAACCAATTTCAAATAAGCAGTACAAAATCCTTGCACCTATTGCAAAAAGAGATAATAACAGACCAAAAAAATAAAGCTTTTAAGTTGCCTGTGAAAGACAATATGAAGAAGAATCTATTTGAGATAAATTACAAATGTATCGAAAATATAGCTAATTTCAAAGTAGGTTATTGTAGCATGGAAATCAATAAAGTGGAAACAATAAAAAAAATAACCGAAGGAATTATTTAAATTAAACATTAAGAAAATAGCAAAATTTTACAAAATTGTAATGCTTTGAAAATAGATATCAAAGGCAACAATCTTATAAGATTTCAAAACTGTACAATAAAGAATAAAGAAAATGTATACACAAATATGGAAATTATTGCTTATGATGCACCTATTATTCCAAATTTTATAACTGAAATCAGCGGAAACTCCACAATACCGTTAATGTGCGTGACGTCATCCGATGCCCAAGTCATATGAAACTTGTGCGCGATAACCAGATAAAATGAAATGTTCTACTGGCAGTGTGGGTTTGTCAATTACACTCATTTTCGATCTCTACATATCAACCCATAATGAGTTGGGTGTGTGCATATTCATTGTGTGGGGAATAATTCGGGACCTCGCCAAAAGTATAAAAGCGAGCATCGCCGTTGAGAACTCGAGCAGTAGTATCTCGAAAGGGATCCATTTCAGATCTAAGTGCGCTTAGATCAGAAGCTTCAAACTCCACGCCCAAAAATCAGTCGCTTAATTTGGACTAGAAAAGTCCCATCGAACCAGTAGTTAGTTTTAGTTTAGTCCTTTCCCAGGGATTATCTGTGGTGCAAGCCTGTCAATCTATTCCTATCATACCGACCATTAGTAGTAGTTAGTGCATGATTATCCGTAAAAGCCCTTCTGTCGTGTCAGCCTGTTAGTAGTAGTCCCTCTCTCTCCACCTACTTTCCCGTGGCATTAGACAAGAAAACACAGAGCTAGTAATAAGAAACGTTGATTGTAATCCGCAAGGAAAGAAATCCTGAATAAAAGAATTTTATATTAATTTTGTAAATGAGTCTTTTCAATTAGTTAGAACCTCCAGAGCTCCCGACAACCCCTCTATGGAGGCTTCAGAGGAAAAGACCCGATACAAATTTAACTATAAAAAGCAAAGCCACTCTGAAATAATTAAATAGCCGAGTCAGTTATCTTCACAACGCGTCAAATTTTATCTAAATACGATATTATATTTCCAACATTATATTTCCCAAGCTTGAAAGCTCCAAACTACAAATGAAAATTCCAGTAATCTGAATTATCACTAAAACGCAGATAGTGCATCAGCACTTTACCTGAAATACTATCGCACGTTACGTTTTAGTGCAAAAATCTCTAAAATTATTATACTGGCGTTAGTTCTTGATCGTTGGAAAGTTAAGTTCGTTTTATATATGTAAGTCTTTCTTGGTCACGGACCATATTTAAGTGAATAAAATAATTAAATCTTAACCAAAAACTGTTAAGCATGTTTTATAAGTGAGACGAGAGTTCTCGCGTTAAAAATTTTTAAACTAAGTAGCACATGGATTTAAGTAGGTTTATACTTAAGATTAGGTTGGACTCGATTGGACCGAGCTGTTGAAGGGGGTTTTCTCTGTCGTTCCCTTCTGGTTTTGTGCTGGCCTTGAGTTACGATCTTTAGATTGACCGTAGATTGTGGAAGCATTGGAGTTTTTAATTTACTTATTCGTAGAAAGGCCTAAGACGGTTATTGCCAACCGTGACTGTGCGCTTACAAATTATTAAGTTAATGTTTACTGAGAATAGTATACCGAATACCAGATATGGCCCAGTATACCGAATACCAGATAGTTTGTTATTTCTTCACCTGTAACAGTTTGCATAGCTTTTCAAATATATCACTAAGGCAGCTGCTTCCCTGTTCACTATTCGTTTGGGGATGGGTAGCGCACGGCAATTTCGTCAAAGAAGATTTGCGCTCCAGTGACGGCTTCCCCGTTAGGTATGACGTATCAATCAAAACAAGTAGTGAGGTTTTCCTGAAAAGTCAAGATGTACTTGTTTCCGGAGTCGAGAAATACTTTTTTGAAGGGCAACTCTGCGATGTCCGTGATGACCATCGGCATTTTATATTGAGGTGATGCCTTCATTTATTGGACATTTGAGCAACGCTTAACGTATTTATTGATGTCGCCAAACATGTGCCTGCATCACTACTTCCTTCGAATCCGCTTGTAAGTTTGGTTCACACCCTGATTACCACCAAAAGAAGAGTCATGGCAATCATGTAGAACTCTTTGTATATCCTTTGGGCTTGTGATTATTTCAGTAGGATTGAGTTTGTCGTCGACTGGGGAATAAGTATCTGGCGGGATAAGTATTCTGCTCTTGAAATAATTTTTTTTCGCGGGGCTTGTGATCCTGTGTTTTGTGGCTCCTAGACTATAATTGAGCGTTTTTCGCTTGAGGCCGGTCACAGCATTACACTTCATGCGATTTTTACGAATAACGGTTGTTTCTTCATCCGAGTCCGAATCCATTCTGTGGTGGACTTGTGATTTCATCATTAAGTTTTACCCATTTCTGTCTCCTTTAACTTCCCGTGAAATGCGACTAAAAGCGACGGCATTAGTGTTATGCTTACCGGTCTTGTAATCGATTTGATAATTGAATTCGGAAAGTTTATGGCCAAATCGCACCAGACGATTACATTAAAGACTCCTTTGAGAGGTTGTGGTTTGTATAGACCGTGACCGACCCAGACAATGGCGGGCAACTCTTTTTCAATAGTGGAATAGTTGAGTTCTCCCTTGTTCAGTGGCGTAGGAAATGGGCTGGTCGTGTCCACTTCTCCTTGGGACAGGACGGCTCCTAATGCCTCATTGCTGGCGTCCGTAGTTCGATCAATTATTTCGAGAAATCGGGATATGTAAGGAGTGAAGGGGAAATTAATGAAGTTTTTACTTTCTGGAGATTGACAGATTGCAGTATCAACTTGCCTCAACAAGTCCTGCAAACCCGGAAGTCTGCAAGGAACTTCGTCCCCAAAGATCTCTCGTCTCTCAACAGTAACCTAAGGAATATGGATTTGACCATCCATATCACTTATCATCGCTATCAAGTTTATAAGATATTACTGATCTTCCCTTAAGACCTCAAAAAATATAACTTATCCTAAAGGCAAAGGAGTATTTGATGCTGCGAAATTCGCAGAAAGGAATATTGCTTTAGTTACTTGGTTCAGGATAATTCCATTTCCGATGGTTTTCCGATCCTTTGAGTTGGAGGAAGATGGGAAGACTCTCTATATTTCCCATATACAACTATGTGAATACTCTTATTACACATTAAGGGGAGAAACAAACTACGACAGATTGGAAGAGAATGCGTTGTGTGCTATAGACATAGAGCTCAAGCTTTGTAATGCGAGCCATATATCTGGAGCTGGTAGTAGACTTAACTACAGATGTTTTTATATCGGCTGTTAAAAGTTTTCTGAGCCGTCATGGAAGGTGTTATCAACTTTACGGCGATGTATGCTGTTTAGCAGTGTTGAAATAATTAGTTTCTTATTTTTTCACCTTTGACATTGTAATTATTAAATTTAAAATAATTACACAGGCCTGCAAAATTTTCAAAAATTGTTCCCCCTGGACAATGAATAGTTATTTCCGAAGTAATTTCTCCCGCTGAAACCGAATCCGGGTTCAGAGTA
Source organism: Leptarthrus brevirostris (assembly GCA_964036015.1). Lineage (NCBI taxonomy): Eukaryota > Metazoa > Arthropoda > Insecta > Diptera > Asilidae > Leptarthrus > Leptarthrus brevirostris. Next base: position 103,973,882 of record OZ038371.1, read on the forward strand.
GCTCTATCACGTCAGGTTTTTTAGATAGTCTAGAAGTGCAAAAAAACAGTGTTTTTTGACATTTTTGAGGTTATGTAGCACCGCGATGTTTTTTTTCGCCGAGATACCTTTCGCATTTTGAAATTTTCATGTTCATGAATTTCTCGGTATATGAAACCTTTATGGTAACTTGAATAAAGTGACCATATATTTTTCGTATACCGAGAAATTCATGAACATGAAAATTTCAAAATGCGATATCTCGGCAAAAAAAAAGATGTTCGAGCAAACCCAACGGCATTTGAAAGAGGAAGACTTGTACTATAAGATTCCACACATAGACTTTTAAAAAAATCGCGGTGCTACATTACCTCAAATATGTCAAAAAACAGTGTTTTTTGAACTTTTACAATATCACAAACACCTGACGTGATGGAGCAATTCTGAGTCCGGATTCCATTTCAGCGGGAAAAATTACTTCAGAAACAACTATTCATTGTCCAGGGGGAATAAACATGCAGGCCCGTGTTATTTTTCAGATCCATAACACACGATCACGAAGCACATACATAGTAGCAGTGTATTGTATTTAATATATTGGGAAAACCTGGGTTAATATTAGAAAATTATTTCATCAACAAGTTAAAGAAAAGAAAAAGAAACACTTCTCCGCTGTAAGTAACTATTGCAGAATAAAAACCAGTTTTACATCATCTAACGCGATTAACGTGAAACTGTGGGCGTCAAAAAATTAACCTCCACTTTAAAAATATAATTGTCCAAGAGAAAATTAATGAAAACCGAAATGCGGAAGTCATTTAAATTTCTTGGGAGATTCTTATAAATGCCAATTCAGCGGGAAGAATATAATTGAAAAACTTATTATTCTGGAACTGGCTTTCAATTTCGCGTTGTGAACAAAACTGCGGATACTTAAAAGTTTTCTTAAGTTTCCTACTCTGTTTGAATTCTTAAGATAATCCTTGCAGCTGTGGCTATTTATCAAACATAGCAGCAGAGGCGTGAGGTGGTTACTCCTGTAAGGACTTCTTACGTGACACAGTTTTCACTCTTTGAGAGATAAATAGATCTTTACGGAGATTGCTCCAATGAATACGCCCATTCTCAAGTAAATATTCGTACACGGCGAGAACTTTTTCCGACGGAATTATTCTATGGTAAAGTATTGTAATGCTGAAGTTTCTCCCCAACAATTTTAATCAATTTTTCTTTGCAACCGAATTGCATAGAGAAAGTCAAAGGATCACATTATTTCTTTCACTTAACTCGAGTGGTTTATCGTTTCGTCTTGAATAGTAGTTTTACTAAGGAGGCTTCTTAATATTCAATTTTACATTCTCTTGTGTGCCTTTTTTATTCTTTTAACATTCATAAGAAGGAAAGTACACAGCATTGCACGTGACTCAATTTCATAGAACAAACTTAGGAAATTTACTAAATTACGCTTATTGTGTAATGTAAATGCGTGAGTGGAAAAAAGTATCTTGAATAAAGGATATATATTCTATTAGTACTATTTCTCGAATTATTCACGTTACATATTTCTTTCAATTTTTGTGTTTTTTTTATTTAATGTTTTTTTTTTTATTTGTCTGTGAAATCTGCCTATCTGCGATAGGCTATATCGAAGGAAATATTACAAAAACGAACTTTGAAATTTATACAGTTCATTGCCTAATATCCCTCGTCAACAAAAGAAATTATGTCGTTTTATAAAAGGAAGTTGAAAGATGTGTTTAGTAGCGGCTTAAATTTTTTCAGAAAGTGAAACACATACGTCTTACTTTGCGGAAACCACAAGTTTTATGCAGTTTTTATTATTATATTATTTTTTATTATTGTACACCTTAGTGAAGTACTCAGCTTTCAGTTTAGTTTATTCAAATATACATATATTATTTAAGATACCATCTGCATTGTCGAAGACCGCCCGCCATAAAGTGAAAAGAACTGTGTTATTATGTATTCCGATTTTTACCATTGTCACCTCAATTTGGACAATTTGAGTCTACTAGTTTAAAATCTGGAGCATCTTCTAAAGTCAGTTATCTAAATTTTACCATTAGTAGCTTTAAGGTAGTCATTTGCACTACAGTTCCTTTGAGTTACACGTCCCAGGAGCCATTTTCTGAAATGAAGGTTATCTTCCTTTATGAGAAACCCATCTCCAAGTTTGACAGCACAAAATTCATGGTGTGCAAATAGTCTTGCGACCACTTTTTCTAACACTGCTCCTGAAGATGTTGTTGAATCAATTGCCAATGAGTAAGACGTTTTATGGGGGTTTCTAAAGCACTTGGGTCTGAAAGAAATGTCAGATGAGTTCCAACAAGATAATAGTTGAGCTCGTCGCTATTGGACCCTCCCACATCCCTCCAAAATATGCGGTCGCTGCTGATATTACGTTCCATTGACTACCGTGATCTATGAGGGTGCTAGCTATTTCATAAAAGAAGTTTTTGGAAATGAGATCAGTTAACCTTTGACGCCATGACATTTAACTGTATTGTCGGAGAATATATGGCCTGCGGCTCCTTGACGACTGACAAATTTCTTGAGTACAATTATGAATAAGGCAATATATCCTTTATAATTCACTTTTCTACGCTCTCGCGCTAGTTTAACTCGAACAAGACCCGCAAAATGGTGTTATGAATCGGACATGAACTAAATTGGCCATTAGTTGCTTGGAGCCAGAGAGTCGATATCTTAATCATATAACCCATAGTTGTTCTTGTCGAACCAGAATGCGCATTCCAAGGATTCAGTACTTTTGGCGAATTAAGTTGTAAAACTTTTACCTCCATGTAGTGTGTGTGTGAAGAACAATGAGGACGTCGTTCTGAAGATGATAATACTACATGAATCAGGCATAGGAACAGAAGAAATTTTTTGATTTCCTTAAGAAAGGACCTTTGTTGTTCCAAACTTATCAAGATGTGTGCCACTTTCAAGTTCAAGTTGATGAGAGCGTAACGTAGTCAGCAATTATGATTAACGAAAGAGTAAGGGAAGAAAATCTTTCCGTTAATTCTCAGGATATTTCTGAGCTACCTGTTCTATATACCCTGTTCCAAAAAGATTGGCAGTACACTTTACATGGCAAGTTATGATGCCAAAACTTATGATCTCAAACTCGCCAAAAACCGTGTACAGCCATACATGGACGACCGACAATGATCAGCACTCAGTGGTGGGTGGTGGGAGTTTTTAGTAGTAGGTTTTTAGAAATGCTTGAATTTACTTATTATAAATTATTTTGAATTATTGATTCTGAAATATACATATATTTTTGGTTCAATGTTGGACAGCTTTTAATAAAAGCCCTAATGAATGGTTATGGGTTCATTACATGCTTTTGATATGGCAACCCACGTCCACGAGAAAAAATCAGAAAATGTTCTGAGTTGAAATCGTGGCAACGGCGTGCTGAGGAAGAGGGATGCATGCATAAGAAAATGATAGGTAAATAAAGCAGGCAACAACAGTCCATAAGAGCGTGTACTGCCAATCTTTTTGGAACAGATTATAGTTAATTCCAAATTACACGAGAAGGTTTTTACCCCATGACTCACGGCAATTCTCTTCTGTGCAAAAGTAGAATAACCCTCGGAGTGTTGCTAGGAGAGGGGCTTTGATTGACGTAAAAAACCGGTTCATTCAGTGTTTTGCAGGGTTGAGACAAAAGCAAATCAGGAAAAACCCAAGCAAATTAGCAATTAGATGATGAACAGTTCTTTCCTCTAAAAGGTTAGGTTTCACGCGTGGTCTATTTTCCTATGGCCAAAATCGAGACGTTTTAGACAGCCAGTTCAGGTCCAACAAGTTCTGGTGCGGTCAAATTCTCGTGGCAAGGTTTGAAGAGTTTTGTGAAGTCGGAATAAACCTCCATGCAACCATTGCTAGACACTTTTGTATCTCAGACACTCTGTTGGTAATAAATCTCCCCCAAAGGTGGGGATGTCTTTTTGCCCAAGCTAATTTCGTAGTAGAGTCTATATAAGATGTTACTGTTATCATGAAACTCGGTAGATTGCTTCACATATATGTATAACAAGAAGTGCTAAAAAAGGTGCTGCAAAAAGTTCAAGCCGCAGTAGTGTGATACGTTTCACGGAGGTTACTTAAGTTTTGGCCGGAAGCAACATAGTTTGAATATTCTCATAATCATGTGCGATGCTCAGATTAACTGCAGTGTATAAGAATGTTTTGAAGAATCGGACAGTCTTTGAAAGGCTTTCAATGTTATACCCAAGATAACAGCTTATTCGAAGGTCGCTGAGCGAAGTTAAGGTAGTTTGAAAGTTTGTTTGCCTCTTGCATTATCTGAAATTAGGTCATCCCAGTCAACTCCAGAGTTCAAAATATCTTATAGGATTATTTTATCAAATATGTATAACGATAGGTGCCAGCCAACTCAGTGGATCAAACAATTAAGGAATAATTGATAGCGCGGGTGCCTGCGTCTCTTCTCGCTATTATCAACATTGGTGATCGATATTTAGTTTTAAAAGGTTTCATACGTCTTTTATCCCGCTGCATTTAGCTGAACTTCTATAAGGTTGGACGACCAATTACCCTGCACCAGATACCTTTAAGATTGATGTTGTTTTGTGCATAGGTGATAGCAGCAGATCCTATTATAATGGTCTTAATTCCAGGCAGTTTCAACTAATAATAATAAAAAAGCAACAACTGACTACATTTTATGCGAGAGAAATCACAGAAAAAGCAATAAAAACACAGTTAAAGCAAAATGAGCGTACAAGAATATACATTTTCAAGAATTGTTTTCACAGCTGAAGAATTGTTGAACCAGTACGTAGGCCAAGTAGGATTGCAAACTTGTTAATTGGAATACAAAAATGAAACGATCTGTAACTGTCGAAAGTATTAGTTTGTCATTAATATATGAGTTACCTTATGCGTTGGGGTGAGGCTGAACAGGGAGTAAACATAGCTTTACGATAGGTCTATTAATGGTGCTACCTTTATACTGGTTGACTGCCTTTTTCAGGATGAACATCAGTTATTTGGCCTTGCATCCACTTAATTGGGGAGAGCCTGTTATCCTTCACCAGAACGGGATTGCCAATTTAGAGTTGCTTTCGGGGTTGAGTCCATTTGGCTCGGACTTGCAAATGATACAGATTGTCCTTGTACCATCGCTTCCACAGGCTCTGAAACATTTGCTGGACAAGCTGTCATTGAGTCAGAGGACTCTAGGAGCAGGAATGTTTGGCAGAGTTTCTCCAATAAGGAAATGACCTGGTGTTAGGACAGACAGGTCAGTAGGGTCATCATTGAGTGCATACATAGAACGTAGGTAAGTATTTCCTTTATGCACAAGATGTGATCTCCAGCTACCCGTCGCAGATGATGTTTGAATGATCGTAACCCAGCTTCCCACATATCCACTAAAGTTTTGGAGAGTGTCGAATCATTTTACAATGCTCTAACTCAGACAGTCAATTGCTTGTCTGCAGCAACAAAATGTCAAAAAACACTATTTTTTTGCACTTCTAGACTATCTAAAAAACCTGACGTGATAGAACTACTCTGAACCCGGATTCGGTTTCAGCGGGAGAAATTACTTCGGAAATAACTATTCATTGTCCAGGGGGAACAATTTTTGAAAATTTTGCAGGCCTGTGTAATTATTTTAAATTTAATAATTACAATGTCAAAGGTGAAAAAATAAAAAACTAATTGTTTCAACACTGCTAAACAGCATACTTTAACTTTCCACTATTGTCGAGGAATCAACAAATGCATTAAAAGGACTTCATGATACGGTGAACGAGGCATTACTTGGAATTAAAACCTAGTACTGGATATATCCAATTGGGATGCCTTAATCTTACATATTTTACTGCAAAAATTAGATAGAATACTGATCGATTATTTCAGCAAAATATCGAATCTCCTCGCGAAGTTCCTGATTTAAACTCTTTTTTGAAGTTCGTGCAATCAAGTTTCTAACTTTAGACTTTAGCAGGGAGAAAAGAGAAGTACATTAACAAAGATAGGGACCCGAACAAACCATCAGCTTTCCTCTCGACAAAAAATACTGCCCCGTGTTCTTTGTGCAAAAAACAGCACTATGGTCTCATTAATTGTACTACCTTTCTAAAACTCCCAGTACGTGAACAAATTAGAGCACCAAGCCGACTAAAATGTTGCATAAATTTCTTAAAATACAATGCCCGATATAACACTCTTCTCCACTTAGAAGACAAAAAATCTTTCAGCCATCAAGTTACGTTTTTCTGGGAATTGCCATGATATCGAAAACTTCAGAAGGACAATTCGGAACCTGTAGAGCCATACTGGATTCAGGTTCCCAGCTAAACTTTATATCAGAGCGATTGATAAGGAAACTGAGTCTTACAACGGCCAAACAAGATATAGACATAAATTCAATTCAAATTAAAAGCACATGGACGAGTCAATACGATCTAAATTAAATAATTTATCAGCAAGAGTAAAAGCATTAATATTGCCAGAAACTACATCTGATCAACCAACTGTTTTGCGCAACATTTTTTATAAAATTAAACAATCCAAATCCTTTATGCTAATTCAATTTGTTTTTTCTAATTTAACTTTACAAATTATGTAACTTTGCAATTGATTTAATATTTATAGCTGACTTGAAAAGAACTTGTTCTCTATACGAGCGCCATTAAGAACTGAATTCCTTTGGCAATCATTCATCCCATTCGAATTTTAGTTTCTACAGTTGTTGTAGAAAGATTTTTCCTAGCACTACCGCTGGCCCTACAAGCCCTAAAGGATCAAATATCCGTGCATTTGATTTAGACAGCATGTGGCTAAATATGGTGTAGCTGATGTGCCATATGTCACTGTTTGTAATTTATATAATTTAAATTCGGTGGAGGAGTCATCAAGCCAAACAATAAGTTGGTAATTGCAGTCATCAGGACTGACTAGGATTTGCCTATACATTTTACTTATGTCCGCGGTAAAGACATATCGATGGGTTCTAAACCGGACAGCTATTGAAAAAAGGTCGGGCTGGACAATGGGTCCAACCATTAGCACATCATTAAGGGATTTACCATCCTGTGATGTCGTGGATCCGTCAAAAACTATGTATAGTAGCCATTTCTTTAGAGCTCCCTAGAATATTTGGGTCGCAGCGGAATGGAAGGTTAACCCGATATCGTCCACTAGGTTCTCTTATTACTGTCCGACTAAAATAATCCTCGCAAAGCTGTTCTTCAATGGTAAGTCTTTTTTTGGACAATCATGTCTTTCTATCTACCGAAACCTTTGTAATTGATCCTCCAATGAGGAAATTGACGGTTTGAAAGCCAGATTGCAGTGAAAGGGCCCTCCAGTGGATTCAGAAATTCTACCCATAATTATCCAACCAAAAACGGTTTTTTGTAGAATTTGTAAATGGTGTGCAATCCTAAGTTGTTCTTTCTCCAACAATTCAAAATAAAGCTCTGCGCCAAGTAATAGGTCAATTCTTTGAGGCTTGAAAAATTGCGGATCAGCAAGCTCTATGTTTAATGGAATTTGCCACCTTGCTATGTCAATGAAAGAGTCTGGTTGGTTACCACTGATAAATGGCAGGATTTGGGCTTCAGTATTTATTATGAATGAGCTTGTGCGGGATTTTAATGTTAAATGCAATTTTGATTTCAAGATAACTGCTGAATTTCCTATACCGCTGATCAATAGATGCGTTTTAATTCGCTTTATTCCTAGATCTTGTGCAAGATTCTCAGATATAAATTTAAGTTGAGACCCAGAGTCTAGAAGAGCTCTCATTTTACTGGTTTCCCAAATTTATTACAAACTTGAATAACCGCAGTTGCCAAAAGGATTTTACACCTTGATTGGCTACCCTTGACATGTATTGCTGTATTTTGCGTATAGTGAAATGCTGATGATGAACTCTGGGTAATGTTATTACTTCCAGAATTGACATCATTGATAGTATTAAATGCCATGTTAGTCGAAAATGGTTGCATTTTTTCTATGTGTAAAAGAGTGTTATGCTTCTCTTCGCAGATTTGACATTTCCGAGACGAACAGGTATCTTGGCTATGATTCTTTCTTAAACAGTTAAGGCATAACTACAGTTTCTTGATTTCATCATGTCGTTAACCTGGTGTTAAGTTTAAGATTTTGATGCATTTGTATATAGAATGATTTGCTCCGGAGCAGAAGGAACAATTTAAGATCGTAACCGCCTTAAGGACGTGGAGTGACTTAACGATTTGAAACCCTTGCTGGTTGTAACCTTTTTATTAGAGAATGTTTGAGAGGTATTGGCTTTGAACTCGCCCTTTGGCTCTAAAGTATGACACCTTTTCTCTAAGAAGCTTGTAAGTTCCTTTAAAGTAGGAAGTCTATCTGCTGGACATTAATCTTCCTACGTATCTACTGTAATGACGTCTAGTTTTTTCAAAATAATAAAAATGGTTAGGTCATGCCATTGTATTGCGGGACGCCCTAATGCTGTCAATGATCGTAGGTGTACATTTAAATTTTCGATGAGTTCTCTTAAAGCGCGTGGAGACGGTTTATTTATAATAGGTAAAGAAAATATATGACGGATATGTTCCTGTACTATCAGTTTTTCATTATTGTAACGATCGATTAAAATGTTTCGAACAACTTCATAATTGCTGTCAGACACCTCAATTGATTGAATGGTCTTCAGTGCACCATCTGACAGGGCGGAACGAAGATAATGAAAACGAGATACATTATCTAAATTTTTATTATTGTGATCCAATGAATAAAGGTTTCGCAGAAAGTTGTCCATTTTGTGTAATCTCCAGAAAAAATGGGCAGCACAATTTTTGGCAGTTTTATTACACTTGAATTATCACTATGAATAGAAACACTATCATTACTTAATTTAGCCTTAGCCCTTTTTCCAATTGCTTCTAACAAGGTCGGTCGCAGGACCAAATATAGTTTTTCATATTCTGCTCTAGTTTTTGATAACAATTCAAATCACATGTATGCCTGCATACAACTTTTTCTTTAATTAAACTATAATGATAATTTTGTAATCCAATTGCATCGCGTCGGGGTCACCAGAAATGTAGTACGCAACGTTTTTTTTATAAAATTAAACAAACCCAATCCTTTATGCTAATTCAATTTCTTTATTCTAATTTAACTTTTCAAATTATGTAACTTTGCAATTGATTTAATATTTATAAGTGTTACTTGCACGCTGACTTGAAAAGAACTGATTCGGATTTCCTCTACTAAATCACAACGGTAAAGCAATGTAGAAACAATAGTTGCATTCGCTTAATTGTTTATATAGACTTGTTTATATGATAGGTGCAGTGGCGTCGACTTAAAATCGGTGCAATTCTAGTGACATGTTATGATTTCTGCTACTTTGTGCTACAGGTAATTTAAAGTCAACATTGTTTGCAACACAACAAGCAACGAGCAACCATTAGCTCTCTAAATGCACCAATAATTATTTAATTATTAATAGTCAGAGATGGGCTAGATTCAGAAATATTAAGAATATTTTTTAAAACTGTATGAAATTTTAAATGATGCTAAATAAATTATATACACATTGACTTTGGGACTGAACACCAACTAATAATAATTTTCTTTTTATGTATAATGACACTTTATTTGGCACAATCGTTATAAAGTAAAAATCATACAAAAAATCTAGCTACCCTAAAAAATGTACAATAATAAAAACAAAATCACATAATGGTTAACGATCAAAAGAAACATAAAAAATGACACGGATGTTTCGTAAAAACAACTCTAAAACTTGAGGGGAAAGAAATAGTAAAAAATCTGTAAAAAAGAAAATACAAGAAATTTTAAAATGCCTCCAAGCGAGTGCCAGCTCTAAGAAAAGTTCCCAAAAATTTTGAAAAATTTCGAAACTAATCCTAGATTGGCGAAACTTAAACTAGATTGGCTGAGTCTTCCCAGAGGGTAGATGCAGCATTCGACAAAGTTCCTACTTTCGGAGCCACTGCTCCCTAACCAATGCCCTCTCCGTAGTGCCGTTCGCCACTTTTCTACTCCTCCGAGAGCTCTCATCGAAATATGTTCTAAACGAACGTACAAAAATTTCGAACCGATTAGAGTCCCACGGGAGCAGTCTGCAGATTCATTGATTCCTGCAAACTGCTCCCATCATCCTCCCAGTTCTACGATTCCAACGTGAGACTTGTCCTTCCCGCAGCACTTGCAGCATTACCAAAGCGAAGAGAACCTTCGTGGACAAGCTACTGCAAATGTGCGGCCTGTTATTCCCACTGAAAGACGAGGCTTCGATAAAGGTTGCCAGGTGCACTTAAATGTGTCGGCCTTTGTTGCCAGGACCTCCAGACGTAATCGCCTCCTCAAACTGGCAACGAAGTGGCTCTTGAGTGCAAGTTTGTGAAACTGTGGGTTAGTGCGCTGTTGCCCAGGCTCTATCCGCATGGAAAACAGATGAATTGTAGACTAAGCAAGTGTTAGCATAAAGCTTATCAAGCTATTCACCTGGTTACATGTCCTTGGTCCCAGTAAATACTACATTCTTGTAATGCTGAACGTCGGACAGATAAACTGGCACATTTCACGAACAAGATTATTGATGTCGCACAAGGCCGGGCATGTGAAGCATCTGTGGAATAGGGTATCTCCACCACCACAAACCATGTAGGCTCTTTGAATTCGTCGATCGATATGTGACAGTTGGTTTGGATGCACGAGGCTCTGACGGAGCAGTTTGAATGCTAAATCAGAGTCTCTGTAATTGAACGAATAACTATAGATCACTCTGCTAGTTATAGTTCCCATTTCTCCCAATTTTAACCCAAGATGTGTGCGCCACCTATTAACACCTAAGTTATCCGTAGGATTTACTCTTACGAAGAGCTCGCGCCGCCGACGTGAAGTGAGTGTACTGAATCTCGTGTGCGGCGGTCGATTCATTATGAAAGCGTTTATCACCCAGCACTAGGTTCCCTATTAGAGAGACGACTAAAACGCTCTCGTGATGTATCCACCAATTCGTTTAATTGTGTGGTGTGGGGGTATATAACTTTGTTCCCATAAGCAACAAGCTAGGCGAGCTAGGACGTGCTGCCAGCTCCAAGAACTGTGAGTTGTCCTGTATCGGCCGTTACACCTCGAGCAATATTGAACACTGAATCTACTAACTCAGGATTCAACCTTATCGGAATTGCTGAGAATTCTCCGTTCAGTCCATTGCAAATAGAATGTTGGTCTTATTCTTCCCCACGTCGTATTCGATCGATCCTGGAATATAGCCGTACTTGAAGACAACGAAATTTCACGACCATCGCTTGAACACACAGTAGAATACAGTACTGTGACGGCTGTATTTCTAGGGCAATCACTGAGAAAAGTTGAGTTCCCAATGTTTTGCAAGGAGCGTACCAATCCGGGTGCCTTCGGCCCTGAAAATCGATGCATGATATCTGCTTCGATTGAATCTAGTTTTAATAAATGAGCAAATCCATGTTGCATCTTTTTGAAATTGTAATAAGATGGGCAATGCAATAAAAATAAAAGAGAGGTGTACTAGTTACATGAATTTTGGAGAAAATTTGGGAAAATGCTTGTTCGGTTAGAATGACAGCTTCACACTAATTGTGAAGTAACATTTACAAACACTCAACTGTCGTGAAGTTAGCTGAAAATGTTTTATCGCGAATATTGGATAAACGTAAGAAAACTTTAATTGTTGAGACCAAGCAGTATAACACACTAAGCAGTATAAAGCAAGAAATTTATCAATAAGCGAAACAAAACAATAATATTTCACGACAGGGAAAACCTTCGTGCAGCGGGAAATTAAATAAAAAAAAATGTGTTCCTCAATTATTTTCTCAATTTATTAAATCTAATTCAACTATTATAATCTCAATTCGTATTAATCTTATTCTTATCAAAATTCAATATGCTAATTCTAAATTTCAAATCTTAAATGTCAATTCTTTCACGTATTATTAAACTTATTATTATAGATCACAAATTTATTGCTAGTTTTACTATTTTTGTTCAAATTTAAATTACAACAATAATAAAATCGAAATTAACTAATTAAATATTAGATAATTACACTCAGAGAAAAATTATGATAAATTCTACTATTTTAGATACTTAAAGTAACAAATCCACGTAAAATAGACAAAATAGTAAAATTATTCCTTACTTCGGTTGATCTCGCCCACAGATTAATAAAATGTACTTTGTCGCAGAACTTAATTATTTCAAATAATAACTTTTACTTCCAAAACAAAACTTATTTCAACAATTTAAAATAGTTATTATAAAAACTATTACTTTATTTAAACGTACTATTTAAATAGTTAATAGTACTATTTTATAGTAATTAATATTTACTGTGGATCCATATCATAACGGTACTCCAAACAACAAAACAGTTTGGGCTCTACTTCTACACAATACAAAGATTAAATTCTTACGTATTTTGTCGGTATATACAGATAGTGGCAAATAAGTTTGGATGCGGAGATAAGAGCATTTGCAGTTGCGCTTTAATTTGGTTTTTCTGTGCGTCGAGTTTTAAGTGGATATATAAAGAAACATCAAGTGAAAAGTTTTGTGAAATGTGTCAAAATATCCAGCAAAAACTATACCACATTACAGAATGTGCCATTTGAGCAAAGGTGAAATATTTTAATTATACTTAATGTGCAATATCAGTAGAAAAATATTTGGATTGTGATTTTTTTGGGAACAGTGAATTAAATTTTACATATGAGCAAAATTTGGATATCAGGTTAGTATAACATACAGACTATGTATATGCATGTGTTGGCTGTGCTGTTTTTAATGATTTAAAAATGTTTGTGATTTTTTTAAATAATAGTATTCTCAACAAATTGTGCACCTCTTTCCAAATGAGTGCAAAGTAAGTTAAATCCAAAATCTTTCGGATGTGATTATTCAATTTTACCTTATTTAGGAAACCTACTACATTTCAAGGAACAAGGATACACCTCCAAAAGGAAAACTTTATTCTAAATATAACAATCCATTAAAAAATTTAGGAAGCATTCTCTATTGCCATATTTTTACAATAAACAGAAAAATACTAAGACCGAAACTTCCGCTGGTGACATTCTGACTGAAAATAATGGTAGTAAATACTGACATTACTTTTAATAATTTTCAGAAAATGATTTGGGTTCATCAAATTTGTTGTGGCAAAAACATCACAAGTATCCCTGGAACGAGTAGCACTGGGAGATTTCCTACAAAGCACGTCATCTAACAATTAACACTTTTGATTCCAATGTATTTTTAACACAAAGCCTTGGATATAGACTGGTAACAAAAGATTGTTTTTAAGATTTTTGATTATGAGCTCTTTTTTAGATTGAAATTGATTTCGAAATCCTCTTTCCGGAAAAGTGCTACGATCTCTTGGAAAACTGGTCAAATTTTGTGAAAAAAATTCATCCCATATTAAATACCAGGGTCAAAGATAAACAAACTTTACAGATTCTTGAAAATTACGATGAATCACCCAATGATGGTATATTAGATTTCAGTTTAATTTGTACTTTCATTAATTTTTATTATGTACATTACAGATACTCGGGCAGTAATTATTATACTATGCCTTCACCCAATATTTCCTCCAGTAACAAGAATCACCTATAAAAACCAAGATTTGAAATTAACTACTTCCTAACCAAGCATAAAGGATGAACAAAATTCTTTTTTTGTATTATTAAGAAACGCTTCAGATGTTGATCATATATTATTACAAAATAGACAACCTTATCTCAAAGCAGGATTAAATTGCAGCAGGTAAAAGTCTCTCAGAAATATCGCAATATATCATCAGATATGATAATATTTCTTATACATTTAATATCTTTTTAAATGCAATATATATTTGCTTTAAAATTTTCCACACCTTAAATTTAACATACCCCAAAGAGTGTTATTCCACGTGGGTTTTCCTTCAAAAGCATTTTTATAAAATTGATACCATCTATGATACCCACATTCCTTCAGTAATAGAATTTTTAAATCAGCTTCAGAATGCTTAAATGTTTCGTTTGTTCAGCAGCTTTTGTTACTATTGATCAACTTTCTTTACATTTGGTACACTTTCATGCTTTAACTTCCACACTTTTTCCACTTCCACATACTTTTGTGGACAAACAAATTGTCCCCAATATATATTATTATATTAAGAAACATATTCGAAAAAACATAGTTCAGAAAATAGTTTAAATATAGGAAACGATTTTGATGAACAAAACTTCATTGGACAGATAGCTGTAGCACAACTGTCGAAAATGTAAGAACTGAAGCTAATGCAAGAGATAGTGTATGTAGATTAAAATATTATTGAAGAGAGCAATGCGTGTAAAAAAATTATTGAAAACAGCTTAAAATTCGCGACAAAAGTATATGGTAATACTTCCATTCCGAGAAAACAATGTGAAGAAATTATAAAGGATATTTGCGATAACATAACAAATCCAATATTCTTGCAAATAAAATAAATTTTAGTTATAATCAAATGCGAAGTAGAAAGTGAGTTAAAGCTGGTTTGTAATCCATCTTTTTGCTTAATCTGAAATGAGAAATTTTTGTTATTGTAGAAGAAACGAAAATTGAACATTTTGATGAACACCATAAGGCATATTTTACTGGAGAGGAATTTGAAGTATTTAATATTTTTAATATGGAAACTATTGAAAATCCACCTATAAATTTGCACCAATTAAGTACATGTAAAAGAGCTTTCTGTATAAAAGAATTTTAGCCTTAAGTTACATTTACTCTATAAATTTAAAATTATTGATTTCATTTTTGTTATCTTTGTATGTATACTTGAATTTTCTATAATGCAGTTATGTACCAGAAATAAATATATATGTACATATTGAAAAATGCTTTTTTATTCTAATATACAGATCGGCAAATTTCCTACTTTTTGAAAAAGTTTGATGCAGGGATGTGAGATTTTGAGCTACAATTCCCATCAGAGATCATAAATTCAGGAAAATTTTAAGCTTAATTTAAATACTTATATGTATGTACTTTTACAGTTTCCACAAAAATTAAATTTGCCTAATTTTGGACTTCATCTTCAGTTCTGACAATTGTAAATTCAGCGAAATTGTAAGTAAATTTAAAAATTCATATGGTTATATTTAATGTAGTTTTCAGTAAATTTTACTAAACACCCTGGTTCTTTCAACAATCTGAAATATTCAAACTTATTAATTACATAGTGAAATGTATTATCACAAATAGTAATGTTCATTACTTCACTGTTTTAAATAACACAATTTACATATTTGCGCTTACTATCCAGAAAATAGTTAATTTAAATTTTTTTAAATATTACATTTTGCAAAACAATAGTTGGCTGAAAATCATTGCTGTAAATAGTTGAATTACTACCAATTTACAGTAAAATATACCATTCTTTTCTCTGAGTGTATTTACTGGAAGAGAAAATTGTTAAGCAAGAAGCATAATACGCTTGGTACATTTATGCACGGTTTGATTGCTTCTGGTGTTCCAGCTTCAAATTGAAATCTTTAACGTTGTGACCCTTGCCGTGGTCACTCATCACCCTTAGCTGTCTCAAATCGGATCACAAAAAGGTAAAAAATTTCAAAATTGCATCGCAGGACATTTCTCTAGCAAAAATATATCTT
The DNA here is from genome assembly GCA_964036015.1 of Leptarthrus brevirostris. NCBI lineage: Eukaryota > Metazoa > Arthropoda > Insecta > Diptera > Asilidae > Leptarthrus > Leptarthrus brevirostris. The sequence continues at coordinate 103,989,589 of OZ038371.1, forward strand.
TAGCCATAAGACGTACACAATAAGCCAACGTTGGCCTTATTATCTGGGAAAAAAAAAGATAAAGCAAAAAAAGAATTGTTAGCCGACATTCAAAGTCGAATATTGGGACCAACAACATATGCACCTACATTACTTTTGCAGCATCGTCCTTCCGCCCCAATACGATTGCGGAGGAGTCATCCCTTTTCCCCAGCCCGTCAAGAAACAGAACAGAAAACTAAAAGAAGAAAATTTAACATTGCAAACATTGTTCCGGAGCAGCAGGGATTCCGTGCTTCAGGTGAATACCAAATAGGCGGTGAGGAAGAGAACAATTTTTTTGTAAACTATTAGGCATTAGGACCTTTTTTTTAAAAAGCATAACCATTAGGTACAGTGTCTCGTTAAATCTAGCTACACTTGAAACCGCATTATATTTATATGTCAAAATTACTTAAGATATTTCAGTGATAAACGCACAATATTTTATAGTATAGCACAAATTAAGAGAATTGTAGCTCTGTAGGGTAATTGTGTTATCACGCAATTGCTCATCATTCTGCCTATTATATTACAAACGTTATTTGATATGTTTAGGTATATTACTTAGTATATTTCCTTAAGTTAAAGTTGAGAGGACGTGCACAAATCTCCCCTATAACGAAACTAGAGGTCTTCAAAATGAAGATTGTTAGTTGGGATTATAAATTCAAAATTTAAAATATTCGAAAGAAGTTGATATCTTTGTTGGCTAAGAGTTCAGATGCTTACTTCTTCTTGATGTCATGTGTAAAATACATTTTGAAACGCGAGGCTTAGATACGATTTGTGCCTATTTCTTTTAATGTGTTACAGATTTGATTGAATATTCTTAAAAGTAGGAGGGAAACAGTTTCCGTATGACTATAATATTTGTTTAACGACTTAATAATAAAAATAACGTCCATAATTTGTTCAACATTTTTACTAATATGTCAGTTGCCAAAGTTCTTACAAGTAAATGCTGCTTTAAAATAATTTAATCAAGGCTTTATTAATGTTGCCATAATAATTTTGAAACTTTATTTGAGGTTTAATTATATTTTCATTCCAAATTTATTCAATAAGATTTACATAATTAGAAAAATAGAAGAGAATAGTTTCGTGCAAGTTTCCAATTATCCGGATACCTTCAGATCCTATTTGAAGTTATTGTACATATACATAAGTTATCTCACAATAAGGTAAATTTAATAGTTCAAAGTGAGTCCACACTAGATGTTTAGCTAAAAAGATCTGGATTTTTATTAGACGACATAAAACTTTTTACTTTGAAAGAAATTCATTGGTTTACGTGAGCGAGTTCTCAACAGTTCACAAGACTACTGTAAATGATTTAGGCACACGCGAAAAATTTTAATAATATTATCGTACCACGACATTAACTATGAATCTAGCTAGATACATCGTTCGGAAAGTATATAATATTTGTTTGAGGACACAGTTCATTTGTTTTTTTTTATATAGCTTACATGAGTAATTTTTAGTTAGGTACGACTAAACCTATGACTTGAAGAATTTTTTTTTCACTATTAAGAAGCTGTATAATTTCGGAGACACTCTGATTCATTAGATCATTCTTGTCATTATTAGCATTTATAAATTAGACAGTATAAATCTACTTTGTATGAAGTTAGGATATTATTATTATTAAATGATATAATGGATTAGATAATTTCTTTTGATTTCAGGAAAAACCCATTGAAGCTTTTCTTCGTCCTGCTTCCCAACCCCTCCCTCTTCATCCTTTACGTCCTGATTTTCGTTTGTTTGATTGATTGATTGTTGTTGCTTAGATGTTTTTTTACTTTTATTTTATATAGCATTCTTTTATAGGTTGAGCCTGCATCCTAGCCAGATGCAGGGTAGGTGTGGGTTAGAGACTGAACAATCACATAGGGGTTAGCCTTTCTTTTGTGATTTTTCTTGATGGTTCAGTGCGGCTAGGAACAGCAGGTGTCACCAGACCTGTTGTTCTTCCTTCATATCTGTTTCTCGTGTTTTTTTTTATTCTTTGCGGCAGACCTGAAGGAAGGATCCCACAACCTTCTTTCGCCACAGGTACGCGGAATTCTGTTTGTGGATGTGTGATGACGTTCAAGGACTCACACCCAATACCGGCGAGCTAGGACGTGCTTCCAGCTAGCGCGTGCCACTTGAACACCCTGCGGCAACTTCACGTTGCTCTTCCGCACACACATACATTATAAACTTAAAATTCGTTAAGGTTAAACTAAAAATCAAAACAACACTTGTTAATCTGGAGCAAGCGTAAGAAATATAAGAATTTCTTAACACGGTCGGCGTTTCTAATGAAGAAAAGTTAAGCTCTCCCTTGGCTCGTTATCAACAGCAGCACCAAAGGGTTTCAGCTGCTGGACGCCTTGGCGACTAAACGAAAACTAGATGAAGAAGCAACACTGTGTTTGACTCCGCTGAGGCGTCGAACACAACTCGAAGTTTCGTAGTAAAGCTGCTTTCATTGATTACTGCATGGTGAGGAATATAAAATATGTTTCTTGTCTACGTGTCTTCAGGTATAGATTTGACCAATTTCATATGCCCTAAATTCAAACATTCTTCGATAAAATCTTCTTTGTATGCCTTTTCAAAAGACTTATTTGTTTCAAATTCCCTTTCCATAAGCAGTAATCTAGCAAATGCTTTTCCCTTGGATCTTCCCACATCTATTTTTTTTTAGGATTAAATGGGATTCGTACTGTATCTCTTCCACTTTGGGACCTCATTACTGTTGTTTCATAAAAATTTTCAAAGTCTATTTCTTCCTGTGTTTGTTTTCGTTCAGGCGTAGTCTCTTCAATCTCCCAGAATTTTCTTAATTGCGTTTCGATTTCTGACTGTGATACGATGCAGTTAACGTTGATTTCTTTTTTGTGGAGGTTGCTATTGCTTACTTTTTCTGATCTATAAGTCCAGGTTTGTCATACGTTGGGTCCGCTAGTAATAGATTTTAAAATTTACTCGAAAACCCAGGGCAAACTCGTTCTATTGGAGGTACCTTTGTTAGTTTGGCGAGCACTAGTGCAGTTGCATTTAACTGAAAGTTTGATGAAAACCTTGGCAATATTGTAAGTTGTACACTACTTTTTGCTATTCCTGCTAAATCTGTTCCTAGACCTCCAATCTTGGTATGAATCTTTACTCTTGAGAGACTTAGACGTTGTGCAGTATCTTCTGTCACAAAGGATGCCTGGGAGCTTTAGTCGATGAGTGCTCTTAGAAGTTCTGCATGACTAGTTTTTAAAATTACCATTGCGGTCGCTAGAAGTACAGGTCCACTGATTGAGTCACTTTTCGTTATGTAGGACTGATACTGAAGAACGCTATCTTCTACTTTCGCGCCGCTTTGATTTTAATTTCTTGATGATGCTACGTCCATTGAGGTAGATCGTTCTTTAGATTTTGTCTCTGGATCAATATGTGTGCTTTTCAATATGTTGCGCTTTTCCTGGCAAATCCTACAAAATTTCCAACTTTTGCACATTCATTCATTATGTCCTGGCTTTAACCAATTTTGGCATAGTTGATCTTTTTTGATGTGCAGTAACCGATCTGGGGTGGGCAGTTGTATATGTTATGTTCACCTTTGCATGTAGAACACTTTTGTTTTATTGTTCCGTGAAATCTTTTAATACTCATGTATTCTCTCTTTGAGTTACAAGATTTTGTGTTCTTGATGGTATATAACTCTTATTCGCTGGTACTACCCCGGAATGTTCCTTCTTACTGCTCTCGTTAACTGCTTCTAAACTCTGGAATCACATTTCCAAGAATTGAAACATATCTTCCAGTGATTGGACTTCTCTTGGCGATTTCAAACCTTGCTCGTATAATTTTATTGATTCCTTGTCTAGCTTCTATGAAATTATATGTACGATAAATGGACCCCAATTTGTCGTATCTATATCAAGATTATTGATAGCGAACAAACATTTCTTTGTGGTATCATGTAACTTCTTATACCACTTGCAGATTATACTGTGAGCACCAATTGTGCCAGTAAAATGTTTAGCTGGGTTGATACGAATAATCTTATGTGCTTTACCCAAAACAGTATTGTTATGTATTAGTTGTATATAAAGATCATGGAACAATTTCCATTTAAGATAGCTTCCGTTGAAGGTCAGTAGATCAATTAGCGGGAGCTTAATTTTCTTGAAATCTGCTTGTTTATTTGAGTGTGGTGTTAGCAACTCATCGCAACATTCCTGAAAATATCACTGTAATTTGATATGCATCCTCAAGATCTTCATAGAAGTGATTTTTGACATATTCGTTTTCTTCTTCTAACACTGAAGTATGGGTCATTATTTCGTTGTGATTTGCATTTATCTCTGCCCAATAATTTATCAGTGTTTCTTGTTTCATCTGATAATATGCGTTAGTGTATTGTTTTTTTCTGTTCTGCTCAATCATATTGATTATTCTCTTAAGATTTTTTCCAACTGCCTTTGTTTTTTTTAATCTTATGATTTCGGTCTCTGCCTTGTCGTCAGTTGCTTTTCTTGTGTTTACATGATCTTCTTCAATCCATTCCCTCCATGCAATACTTAAGGCGCTATCAAATTTCTTATGAATATTTTTCACTTGCTCTTAATATTTTTTCTCGAAATATGCGTGACTTTGGCTTTCAGCAAGTAGAGCTCCTCCAATTGCTTCCCAGAGTAATGATAATTTACTAACTCTGTTCTCCAAGTGTTCCTTATTTTTACTTTACTTTGAGTCACCTTGTCGATTATCAGATGTGTAGATGATTCACTTAGCTTCTGTTTGGCACGTTTTGGGTTGCACTTCAAATTTCTTCCGTCATCTGGCTTGTTTAATTGATTTATGCTGTGGACTTCTTGACCTTGAAGAAATCTGTGCGTATTTTGACTTCTAATCACTTTGTTGTTGTTTACATTTGTTATCCTAGGTCGGGAACTTTGCATGCTGCAACAACTTTTTATGATTAATTGATTACCTTGGTACCTTACCGTGGGTCGGGGAACACCAAGAGTATTGAATGAACTGCTTTTACTTATTCCTTAGCACCTTACTTCATACTAAGGTTACTGGTTTGAAATTTTTACGACTTCGAAGGAGCAATGGTAACTTAGTGAATAAAAAACGTTGTAAGTAACTAAATTACTGAGGTTTAATGATTGAAAATGTTATTTTTACATTTTACATACTTAATATGTCTCGATGATATCTCATTCGGCGTGAGGTCAATGTTCTTGTGCTTGGCTCATTAACCCTGTGGGGTCAATATCCCATATATAAATATATTTATATATATATATATATATATATATATATATATATATATATATATATACATACATATATATAAATATATTAGGCTACGTGATGAAAATGAAATCAAGTTGTGCAATGCGCACGTCCCGTCGGAAGCCAGAAAAACGTCAGATACCGTATGCCGTATGAAGTCAAGGCTGACTCGAACCTGTGGTGACTTAGTGGTGAAAATGAATAACGGAAATTGCTACACCTAAGTTGCTGAACTTTCTAGAAATAAGCTACGTACTATAAATAGGGCTGAGCAGCAGCCAAGTGAGTCAGTTTTATTTTAACCCGTGAAGCAATATGTGTATATAAGTGAAGTAAACGGTATATTGTGAAAAAATAGTGCCAAGAAAATTGTGTGTAGAATCAATCAATAAAGTGAATAAAATTGTGTACATGTGTGGACTGTAAATAAGTGTCTTAATTAATCCGTCGAGCCCTAAGAGCCGCATTTACACATATATATATAACTCTTACAGTTGCATACAATACAGTGACTCAGATTTTTAATCCCAATCGGCATCGTAGAGGTAATCCAAGACCTCCACTGTGGTCGACAGAAATCATCACCTTCAAAAAAGGGTGTCGTAAGCTCTTAAATCAAGCGAAAAGGACTAATGTACAGAAGTAAAAAAAATGTAACGCGCGGCAGCACTCATTCCCCCCTTCCATTACCTCTCTCTTTTTTTGCCGCTAAGCTCGTCGGTGTGTGGGCGTGGGCAGAAGGTGAGGACGAAAAGGTGGCGGCAGTCCGAGTTTAGATACTATAAAAAAAACGGGAAAAAAATTGATCAACGCATTAATTCACTTCACTTCATGCGTGGACAAGTGGCAAGAACGAAACCACAACACCAACTCACTGTGACCTAGAACCAAATATAAATAAGCAAGATAAATACCCGACCATCAACATGTTTTTTATTTTTTTTCAACGCAGCTCGAAGACATGTTTCTACCATCAGTGCCATACAGCTGTGTTTACAATACAGCAAGGTCAGCTAAGCTAGAGGTGATTACCAATTGTTCATGATTCCTCGACACCGACCCAATGCATTACAGTGCATTATAACAATTTTTGATTTCCTCAAAATTAAAGAAACAATCGTTACACCTGCCCGTGCTCGAACTCAAGTCCAGCAGCACCATGACCGACAACACTCCCACTCGACCAAATCCGCGTTGTGACACGGTGTCTCAGCTAATAATATAAACAATTCACGACAGCTCCCATACTCAACATTAATTGGAGTAACTCCGACATCCAGCCGGATTGCAACTACTGACCTTGAATTTCAAGGCCCTAGTGACGCACACCATAATTTGACGACAACGACATACTAAGAGACCGGCAAGTGTTCAATAACTTATTTATTCATGTTCAACGTTCAAACAAGAAATACAATAATTCAACCACTTTATATGTATTTGTAATTACTTGAATAAAATTATCAATAACTAACAAATTAGTCTTAACGATGACTATTATGTGACTTCAACAAAAAATATGCTACTGGAATAAAATAATCTGCTCAAAAAATGTTCATAAATGCAATTCAACAACTACAGGCTTGAATTCCATGACGCCTTAACCTTATTCAAATCAAATTCTAATTTATTTATATGTAAGCTAATTTTTCACTCTCAATGCTTCTGGAAGTTTTAAATAAAAAAAATTTCTTTCTTTTCAATACATGAATAATTATCCAGACTCAACAACCTTGTCAATCAATTCAATTAAAAAAAAATCTGGTCTGGCAACCAAATTGTAATATTAATATAATAATAATTCAATTTTATAGGAAATTACAGACTGATAATCCATAAATATATATATCCTTATGCATCTTTAAACTAAATTGCACAAATTAGGTATTCTGTTTTCCTTATTGAATACCGTCATTCTTATTACCTACGTACATATTATTGAAACAAATAAATGTAAAACTACTCACCTGGATCTCTAATTGTAATTGGTTTCCGTGGCTGTGGCTGAACATTTTAACAATATAAGAAAAATATGAGGATTTAATTAATTAATTCGAAGTTTTGTGATGTTTTGATGCAGTCTTTCAGAGTATGAACAAAATTTGTCCTGTCCGTGTTGAAAATCTTTTTAAAATTTAGTTTTGTTGTTGGGGTTTCCTTCAATTTTATGCCGTTTAATACACTTTTCACCGAAGCAATTATTGATTTTTTTATTCCAGTGAGCATCTGGAGTTGCCATACCACGTTAGAATTATTCAACTAAAACATATATATAATTGATTATATCGCTCTGTTTATAGAATAAATCAAACCTACCGTTGGAAATTTGAGGTGATTTTTGAGCAATAAGGTTATAGAAGTGGTTAACGTTTATTTCTTAATTTTTTCTTGCCAGAGCCAACTGCTGGCTGAGCCGAATTGTTTGGCAGCCCACACTAGCTTACTTCCTGTGTGGTTTTATTTTTAGTTTTTTTTTCTTCTTAAATTTGTCTTAAAGGAATTTTATTAAGTTCATAATCGTTTAAGTGGTTCACTTGGTCTTACCTAATCCTAGCGGATATTCACAAGGAAACCCACGAGGTTCGGAATTCCTAATCCCTCAATACTCCTCCAATCGCCAATCGAAGTTTATTAACAATAAGCGCAATTGGCTTAATTGCGTTAACATGCGTGGTCCCAGCACTGATATTTATTTATTCTTTTATTTGGGAACCTTTTGTTTTAAAAATTACTACACCACGTTTTTAACAATTCTTTAGTTTTCACCACTTCTTGCACAATATAACCTCTTATCTAAATCACGTTCACTGCCTGACTGGTTTCCCTTTTTCTAGTCTAAGTCTATCTCAGCTAGTAGGTACATTCTAAGTTAATCGGGAACTACTAATTTGAATTAGCAATAAAGTTTGTTCGCTCCCCTCCGCTAGAGGTCCGTAATTAACTTGGTATAAATTTTCAATTTTCTTTTTCTTTTCTTAATTTATTTAAATTTCCCCATGTTCGGAATTAGTAGCAGCGATATAATATATTATAATTTCATTTAAAACTTCAATTTCAAGGGCACTCAAAATACTATTAAATTCTCACGGCGAATTTATGATTAGATCAGTTTGATGTGGATTGTGTCCTAGATAAATATAACTTAGCAGTGAGTAAAACATTTGTACGGCATGGCAATAATAACATTAATTCCACACGTTCAATTTGTGATGAAATATTCAATATTTATTTTTGAAGGCTAGTAGATGGCAGCAATATCGATTTGCTTAATTCAGGGGGATTTTACGAAGTTTCTTTCGCATGGTTAGAAAAAAGGTGCAAAATTATTTCCAATTCGAAGGTGGGCTATAGTTTGCCGAAGTAGTGGTTTGATTGAACTGATTCACTGCGTACGAATATTATGAATTGTTACAGGACAGGCTCGGATTTCACTCCCTTGGTGGTAAACTCCGAGTCTGAGGTATTAATTGTAGCAAGGGCCCAGCAGACGGATCTGCCTGCTTCCAGAATGCTTGACTTGATCTACTTACGTGGGTTTATTTAAATCTGAGAACCTCGAACATTTATCCTTGTATACTGGACTTCATACGGAATGTGATTCCAACATCATGTATTTGGGGTTTCTTTTGGACGATCTTGGTATAATTTCGGGTACGCCTGAGCTAGGTGCCACTCCTGCATGGACTGCAAGGTTTGCGCTGGACTTCATGAAACCCTTGGAATCATGATCCCAACACCACGCAAACGACTAATTATTTCCAACTTATGCCTGATCCCAACATGCATCATGCGAAAGTCTGGACTTAATTGTTGATACCTTATTATCTGCCTTCAGCTGCTTGTTTAAACGGTGAATTTACCTAAGTAAGCCTTGTTCTTCCTGCGGATATGTGTTGGCGCTGCTAATTCCTGTTAATTGGTAGGAGTGTTAGAAAAAGGTTTATGGTAGTAGAAGTCGCTCTACTTAATACCTGAGGTATGTACTAAATCCTTTGAGGCAAGCCTCCTGCAAGCTTCCTAACGTACAGTCGTTCTACGTTATAGAGTATCTAGACTGCAGGACCTCTAGGTCAAAATGTTAAATGAAATAGGGGACTTTTAATTTTTTATATCGGTTTTACCTAACGGAATTACCGTATAGGAAAGGATAAAATTAAGGGATTATAAGGGAGTTGAGTTTGGGAATAAATTTTATACATTATCATACTGAGGCATATCAGCCGCTAGATGGGGATGAATCTAAGCGACGCATTGGTGCCCTGTTGTTACCAGTTAAGCTGGTTGGATGCCTTATACCGACGATTGACGGGGAACACGCGGGGCTGGCCCACACCCTGAGAATAGTCTAGCCAGGCTTTAGATCCTTAGTATGGTAAATACCTATCCTTTTCCCGTTTAGGTCCTCTATCTCATAGCATGAAGAACCAATTGCTCGTATGATACGACATCTCATAAATTTCTTTTCTAGTTTGGCATTGTAGTTCTTAGCCATATCGCTCTGCGTGAAGGATCTCCGGTAGACCTCCTGACCTGGCAAGTAATTCCTGACCTTGCACCTGAGGTTGTAGTGCTTAGCATGTCGTTGTTGTGCCTTCATTAGGTTTTCTTTTACCCTTTCCCCGATCTCATCACGCTCGGTCAATTTATCAGTAACAACAATATCATTTGAGTCTAACGCTTTTAGTTTTCGAAGAAGCTCATATGTGGATCCGTGGGTGATCATGTGATGACCAAAGGTAAGATAGTACGGAGTATAACCTGTAGATCCGTGAACGGAATTCCTTAGGGCACCAGTTATTGAGGATATATTTTCATCCCAGGTTCGGTGATCCGTACCTAAATATGCCCTAATTGCAGCTAGAATACTTCTATTCACCCGTTCTGATGCGTTAGCTTGAGGAGTGTAGAGTGCAGTTCGGTGATGCTTAACCCCGTAATTATCTAAGAAGGCTCGAAACTCTCCAGACGTGAACTGAGTGCCATTATCTGATGTTAGTGCTTCTGGAACTCCGAATAGATGAAAAATCTCCTTTTCCAAGAAGGAAATAACAGTCTTCGAGGTAGCCTTTTTCAAAGGTTTAAGCATAACAAATTTACTGAACTGATCTAAGGCTATCACTAAGGTAGTGTTTCCCAATTTCAACCGAGGATATGGGCCTAGTAGGTCAATGTTTATAAATTGCCAGGCGCGATCTGGGATGTGAGGTTCACCCATGGGAGTACGTAAGCATTCATTGGGTGCTTTGCATTCCTTGCAGGTCTGACACCCGTTGATATAGTTTTTGAGCTGCCTGGCCATGTGAGGCCAATAAAAATACCGCTGTAATTTTTCCTTAGTCTTAGAGATTCCCGATTGAGCTGAAAAAGGCGGGTCATGTGCTTCCTTTATTAGGTCCACGGTTAAACCCTCCGGTGCCCATATTTTCCAAGCGGGTGGATCTTCCGTTGATTCCTGTGCGAAATTAACAACCCGTTTGAATATTACTCCATCCAAAACCCGTAAATCTGGAAATCGATCTTGATTCTCTTTGATCACGTTAACTCTACTGACATACTCCTCGTCTAGGAACGCGGGATGGTTCAGGTCTAAAGGCGCAGTAGTCTTAAGGACATCTATTGTTTCCACCATTGCTCTTGATAAGGCATCTGCCACGACATTTTCTGTACCTTTCCGGTGGATAATATCGAAGTCGAACCCCTGTAATTTTAGGCTCCATCTTGCTAGCCTGCCAGATAGATCCTTTTGATCTATCAGCCATTTAAGACTAGCGTGATCGGTAATAATTGAAAAGGGCGAACCTTCGATATAAGGGCGGAATTTCTTTACACTAAGTATGGCCGCTAAGCACTCAAGTTCGGTGACGCTATAGTTTTTCTGTGCGGAATTTAACTTCTGTGACATGAAGGCGACCGGATGTTCGTTGCCGTCGGAATCCTTTTGACACAAAACACTGCCAACTCCAGTCGATGAAGCATCGCACTGAATAATGAATGGTTTACTAAAATCTGGATTGGCCAGGATGGGTGCTTCGGTTAGGCAAGCCTTAATTTTCTCGAAGGCTTCTTCAGCTTGCTCAGTCCATAGACACTGGCAGTTCTTCTTCAATAAATCAGTTATGGGTGCAACCAAGCTGGTATAATTTGGGAGGAATCGACGATACCACCCTGTGAGACCAAGAAAACGTCGAATCTGTCGTACAGACCTTGGGCGAGGAAAATTTTGTACCGCCGCTACCTTCTATGTCCTAGGTATTTAATTCGCTTTTGGCAAAACCGACTTTTCTCTACATTTATTGTTAGACCTGCTTTACGGAGACATTGTGCTACCTTACTAAGAATTTGTAAATGTGTTTCGAAATTGTCTGAGAGTATCAGGAGTATCTAGATAAACGAATACATCTTCATGCAGCTCGTACGGTATCACCTTATCAATTAACTTACACATTGTTTTTGGCGAGTTAGTGAGACCAAACGGCATTACAACAAACTGATATAGACCCCTGCCCGGCACTACGAAGGCTGTCTTATCACGTGAAGTAGGTTCCAGTTCAACTTGCCAAAACGCATCCTTTAAATCCAGGCTTGTAATGTATTTAGTGCCTCTAACTCTTCCAAGTATCCCATTCATTTGTGGGAGAGGGTAAGCGTCCTTTTTCGTCACGTCGTTTACCTTGGGAGAATCGAGACAGACTCTTATTTTCCCATTGGGCTTCTTCACCATGACTAAGGGTGAGGACCATTCACTTTCGCTCTCTTCGATGACTCCGAGTTGCAGCATACGATCGATCTCGGCATCCAAAAATCTTTTGCATTGATGGTGACAGCGGGTAGTGACGTGTGCTTTAATACTGCTGTTCCCCCAAGTCCTTCCTTCGCATAAGATGGAAATTCAGCGATTACTTCATCAAGTTTCTGCCTTTCCTCCAAGGAAAGATTAAGGTGTTCTTCCGCTGATACATTTTCGAGTTTAACTTCAGAAATAATAGCTGGAAAGATGCCAAATGCCGACCAGAAATCTATACCTAAGATCAGCTGGCGAGCGATATTTGGAATTATGAAAAATTTTATTGGTTTCGTGTGCTGGCTAAATTCAACCGAGAGATATACAAAACCTAATACTCGATGACTTGTGCCATCGGCAGTTTTCACTGAAGCCGAAATTGTGGACCACGGGATCTGTAACTTCTCCAGCAGTTGCAACGCATTGTGACCAAGACAGCTAATACTCGCACCACTATCCAGTAACCCATAAATTGGCTGACCTTCTAGTTTTACAGAGACTATCGGTCTGCCATCTTCTTCTGTCTTTATTATTGAAGCTGCTAGTTGTGTTCTCGTGAGTTTACGGTTCTTACTGTAGGCACGGATTCTAGATATTTTACGTCCTGAGGAATTTAGTTCCGGCTGTTGAGATTTCTCGGACTGTCGCACATGGTTTGTGTGGTAGCATCCATCTGCCGACTTGAGGTTTGATTCTGTGAGGGGTGGAGTTTGACATCCGCTGGTTCAGGTTTCCCCTCGAGACTAAACACGCTCGTCGGTTTCCCTTTACACACGTAATACAGTTCCACTTGACTACGTCCTTCGCTCCGCAAGAATAGCAAAAGGTCCGCTGTCTCTCTCTAGGGCAGTCTACATAAGAGTGACCTATGTCATCACAATTTCAACATATCAGATACGTGTGTCTGTCATTTGGTTTAGGTGTCTCAGCCCGAAACATTGCTGCTATCTCCTCTTCCTCTGATATTCCGTATGGAAATTGATGTGGGCGTTCCATTTCACAATCTAGTTCGTGAATGTAATGCCGTTTTGAACGTACCTGATCATCAGCCGTTTCCCCAATATCTATCCACAATCTTTCCAATTGTCGGCACATACGATTCATCTCATCGATGTTATCGAAATCTCGTAGAATAAGGGTTTTTCTCAAAGCAGGATGCATGTTCTGTCTCATCACGCTTAATAATTCATTCTGGCTCATAGGCTGTCGGAGTCTCAGTGCTAAGCCCTCAATTTCCAACCTAAAATCACTAAAGCTTTCTCTTGCCCTTTGCTTCCTCGATTCAATTGCCTTCCGGATGTCCGCGTCGCTATTCGGATCGTCAAATTCGCGTCTTAATGAGTAGCAAAGCTGACTCCAAGTGACTCGCGGAAATTTCCGACAAAATTGCCAGTACCAAGTCGCTGCTCTTCCCGTAAGAAGTTGGTGTGTGGCGTACACTAAGCAATTTCTTGGAACCCCATCTGCTCTAGCAAGCGTCTCGACTCGGAACAGAAAATCATCTATATTAAGTCCTTTTAGTGACCCATCAAACTTTATCTGCCAGTTCGCAACCACGTTGCCGCCTCCACGTCTTCCCAACGGATTTGTTGAAGGTCCCGAGAATGGTCGAGTCAGACCGCGTTCTTCAAATGCTCCCATTGCTTCAGTGTCATCGTCCCCTAGCCGTGAATACTCATTAGGTTCTCTTCCGTATCGGATGAACTCCAGAGGGACATTTTCAGGGGGAATAGACCGATTAATAACCCGAGGATCTTCTCTGACCACTGCACAGTGTAAATCTCCACGTATACTTTCTCGTGACGGAGCGTACCAATCCTCTTGTATATTTCCCCGTTGGTCCTGACAACTTTGAACTGGTAGGTTACTATACCCAGAATGTCGATCGGACTGTGGCTGTCTCCATACACTTGGGACTGAAGAAGCTGGCAATGATTTTCTTGTAAGATGTGACATAGCTGCGGTCGCTAAATTGGAAACGTTGGCAGCTGACGTTCCCTGGTAAGAACCTTTAGGCGAAGGCTGTAGACTACTTTCTCGTGTTTTATTTAGATTGGAAGAATCCATCACTGTCTGTAAAGCGCTTCTGATTTGTCTGGCTGGGCTATTTATTGTTGTCGGCGCGTATAATTCTTGCTGATGTCTCTGGCCGAAATGGTAACCAGGGTCTATCGTT